>JAQJVK010000017.1:5364095-5964095 GCA_035578135.1 Flexamia atlantica | reverse complement strand
TTATTACTCAGAAAACATTAATTATGCATTGAACAGTCACTATTTTACATATATAAGGAAAGTATTTATTAATTACCTAAAATACAGTGAACCTACAGTGAATACCTGTTCTATTACTGCTTTAATACCTATGACGTAAGTTTTTTTATATTTCTTTATGGTTTTTCTGTCACTTGAATCGTCATTGTCATATCAAAAATCATACGATGGTGATAATATTAAAACATATACAGTTATAAGGCATTTTTGTTTCTCAATCGAAGTATGATTACTTTAACGGTCTCGTTCTGAGGACTTAATATGTGAGTCGGCGTCTTTTTAATCGACGCATTAAAAGCCGTCCGCAAGCCCGCAGGTCTGAGCGCTTGCATATGAGACTTCCAACTTGAGAGACGACCGTAAATGAATTGTTCATTACAGCTTGATTATGATTGCTTCATGATGAAATTTTGTTTCTGCTCTTTGTTTATATTCTTTAATTTTTAAAAACGGTCAACAAATAAAAATTTCCATAGCTTACTAAAAAAATCATGTCATTATTTCATGAACTAAAATTAATAAGTTAGTTTTTGTAATTTCTAAATTATACTGTGGTAATAATATTATTAACATATATACCGTTTTAAAGCCCGTTTCTTCCTCAATCGAAATATATAATTATATTAAAGATTCCTCTAACGGGTTCATTGTAAGGACTTAATAAATTAAATGGGTTTTTTCTTAATCGACGCCGTCGACGCCTAAAGAGCAACCCGCGTGCACGCATGTCGGAACGCTTGCAAATGAAATTAATTTTCAACTTTAAAAGACGATTGTAAATCAACCACACATCACATTTTGGTTCTGATTGCTTCATAATAAAATTTTGTTTATGCTTTTTATTTTGGTTTTTTTATTTTTCAAAACGGTCAAAAAATAAAAATTTCCATCGCTTACTAAAAAAATCATGTCATTATTTCATGAACTAAAATTAATAAGTTAGTTGTTGTAATTTCTAAATTATACTGTGGTAATAATATTATCATAACATATACCGTTTTAAAGCCCGTTTCTTCCTCAATCGAAATATATAATTATATTAAAGATTTCTCTAACGGGTTCATTGTAAGGACTTAATAAATGAAATGGGTTTTTTCTTAATCAACTCCTAAAGAGCCGCCCGTTAGCCCGCAGGTCGGAGGATGACATCACAACAATGCGTGAGCGCGCGTATGAAAGTCGTACCGAGGCAACCTCCTATATAAACCTCCTATATACTAACCTTGGGCCTAGAGCAGTTTAACCATTGACTATGAATGTACTTCTACATTCATAGTCAATGGTTATACTATAAAATTAAAATAACAGACAGGTAGATGAATAATTCTTTTGTAAAATAATGCAGGAATAGGCTACAGTTGCAGTGGATAAATAATAATTGACCGTTGTACTGTAAAGTTGCTAATAAAAGTTAATATTAAACTTAATAGGAAACATTGTCAGTAATTGACGGTTAGATATCAGAAAATATGGCCTCCTTTAATCTGGATGAATATATGACAAATTTAATGAATAGGTGCTGGGAAATGCATAATAACACAATCAATAAAATAGAAGAATTTAAGGTAATTGTACACTTTACGGTACTCCTCCCGAAATTGAGAAAATTTTTTTCAAAATGTAGGAAATAACGCCCTGATTCCGGAAATGATAGTCGATTTCCGCGGAAAACGTCGGAAAATGCCGGAAAATCGGAAAATCCGGGAAAAACTTTTTTTTATGGAAACAGGTCATGTGGGTACTCAAATTGATCGGGAGAATGAGCTGAACAAGAATATGTAAGAACTTTCAAGATACGTTAGATATTAATGGAGATACGGCCGGAAAAGCGTCGGGAAAGCCGAAAACAAACTTTGTCTAAAACATATGATGTGGGTACTCAAATTATAGGAAATTTCACGCTGAACAACATTCTGTAATAATTTTCATGATCTGACGTACAATAGTCAAGATAAAGCAAAAGAACATAAAAATTTATAAACCGACTTTTGTTAAGGTTATATGAAGATGGATTTGGCTGGAATGAATTAGATAGGGAT
This sequence comes from Flexamia atlantica, assembly GCA_035578135.1. Taxonomy (NCBI): domain Eukaryota; kingdom Metazoa; phylum Arthropoda; class Insecta; order Hemiptera; family Cicadellidae; genus Flexamia; species Flexamia atlantica. The sequence goes on along the minus strand of JAQJVK010000017.1, from coordinate 5,962,017 downwards.
TGGTTATGCTAGTTTAGGTTGTATTTGGTTTGGTTAGGTTAGGTTAGGTTAGGTTAGGCTGTTAGGTTGTGATAAGTTGCATTTTTTAGGTTACATTAGGATTGGTTTAAAACGTTTAAGTTAGGTAAAGATAAGGTAGGTAAAGTAAGAATGTGATATTATAATCCTAATCCAACAATACCAACCCTAATTAAACTTAACCAAACCCAATATAACATAACCAAATCCAATATAACCTAACCAAACCTAATCTAACCTAATCAAACCAAACCTAACATAGTCTAACATAACCTAACTAGACCTAACATAGTCTAACCTAACCTAAACTAACCTAACCTAACCAAACCTAACCTTTGATCCCACAGTTTAGCGTAACTCACCTAAAACTAACCCATTTTGTGCAAATCAATGACTTTTCCGGCACTTTTCCGGCCATAACTCCGTTAATATCCATCTGATCGTGAAGATTCTTGTATTTTCTTGTTCAGCTCATTCTCCCGATTAATTTGAGTACCCACATGACCTACTTCCGAGCCAAAAAATATTTTTCCGTTTTTCCGATTTTCCGGCATTTTCCGACGTTTTCCTCGGAAAACATCTATCATTTCCGGAATCAGGGCGTTATTTCCTACATTTTGAAAAAAATTTCAATTTCGGGAGGAGTACCGTAAAGAGTACAATTACCGAATCGAAATCTGAATTGAAGAATGTAATTAAGGAGGTAGATGAACGGTTATGCGTAAAAATAGATGAGGTGGTTACCAAATATGATAGAGTAATCGGGGAAAATTCAGTCAAAAATAGGGCTTGTTGAGAGTAAAGTTTCTGCGGTTGCTATAGAGGTAGAGAGTCTTAAAGTAAATGTTAGTAACGTACAAAGTGAAATCTCTCAATTTAAGGCTAAAACTTGTGCAATTGAAAACTTGGTGGTTGAGCAAGATAGGCCTAGTAATAAACATGAACCAGCTAACATCTCTAGATTTAATAAGAATCAGAAAAAATGGAGAGTGGGTTTTAAAAAAGAAACAAAAGCGCAGATTAAGGGTGAATTGTTCTTGTTTGATGATAAAATAAATGAAAAAAATCAAACTGAAGGGACTAAGATTTTGAAAGTTGTAAATAAGTTAAGTAGGGAGGTCAATGAACTGAAAGGCCAAATTGAACTTATTTCAGAAAAAAGTAGCCTGCCAAAAAAGATGAAAAGTCAATTTAAAGGTGGGAAATATCGAATGAATCAAGGGAAGGTTAGGCCCACCGGCGCCGACTCCATGGGGCCCAAGGGGCTCGAGCCCCCCCAATGTTGAGGGAAGGGGGGCTCAGCCCCCCCAATACTGGAAGGAGAGCTCACCAGAGTAAAGTTAGAGTCTTATTATGAAAAACTATCAAGGAAGTGTTAAGTCAAATCTTTTCATAAATAATTTAAATAAAGGTAAAACGAATAAAATTTCTTAAAACACTATTTGAAGACGATTTAAAGCAACTTAAGTTTCGTATGTAGGATACACTTGTGACGTGTACGAACAGAGGGGTTTCGTACACGTCACACATTCTACACTCGACCTAGGAACGACTTCGTTATTCCCACGCAGGCGAGTGCCGAAAGTAGTGCATGCGACGTAGTAATAGCACTTAGTCCATCCAGTGGCGTAAGAGGTTTTTTAGGGCCCCCCGGAAACTTATTTTTCGGGCCCCCCATGAGTTTATTTTGAACCACCGGACACAACATAAGCCGTTTTGTCAGTAAATGATGGTTGATGATGCGTAAAAAAAGCCTGTATACTATTTCGATTATGTTACGATAAAGTTAAATCACTAAATCACGAACGTGCGCCACCTTCAAATGGGCAAGAAATAACAGGGGATTAAATGTCGTATAAGGTTGGTAGCAGCAGGGCTGCCGAGAGGCCATATCAATCAAGTCTGAAACTAAACTAGAGGCCCGTGACGACAAGGATTTTTTTAGTTTGGGATTCTTAGGCCTTAAACGACAGATTCATAACAACTTTAAAGAAATAAAATTACACAGCGAAAAATTAACATTTCAAACGGCTATTAGTTAAAATCATTGCAAGGTAAAACAAACATACTTTTTGGTTGTTTGACTGTGGTACTTGTCACTGACGGTAAACTCTAGGGCACAATGTTTTTCACGCTATGAAATATAAAATCCCTCTTCATGAAGCCCGCCTTTTCATACCTCAACAGTTTTTTTGCTAGCATTAAAAAATACATAGATAAAAACGCCTACGCGGCGTGATACAATATGAATAGAACAGAAGTTTTTTTTAGCACATCAGTTAAAGGCTAGGTTAAAGGTACTTGAGTCTAATTATTGGTAAAATTTGTTAAAGGCCATAAAAAAAACTGTGTTTTCCGATCGCTAGGGTAAATGACGAGTGTAAAACGTATCAAATTACACGAATAGCTGAAGAAAACAGATGCACGTATTACCGATCGAAGAGAGCTGCAAAAATATTGTAGCTTGGTGAATGAACGGCCGAAAAAAACAATTCATTTTTTAGGTGACAGGATTTTCCAAAAACATGATTAACGGTTGGAAAAATCGTGCAAGTTCACCGACAGAAGTAGCTTTGCAAATGATAGACATTAAAATTATTTTGTTGTGCAAACGGTGCTCTAAAAAAATTGTCTTATAGGCTTAGTAAAAATTTTCCTAAATCCCAAAAAATAAGGAATATTTGTCTCTTAATTCATACGAATTTGTGGAGTTCCTTTGTATGTTTTTATTCCTGTAGACCACGGTAACTCTACCTAAAATGCTATTTAGGTCTTATTTTACAAATTCTGTCGGGAGACCACCGCACATTGCACGTTGCAAGCCAAATATTCTTTCATTACTCTGTGAGGTCTTTCAGTCAAGATAACTTAAATCTTACTGTACATTTAGAGGTAAAAAATGTAATTTTAGGTTTTTTGTTTGGATTACTTTACATCCATTTTGGGTTGTGCTGTATATTTGCAGATCGTAGTAATGCTCAATCGGCCATAAATTCACTTATGATAGGCAACTTTTTGTAAGATTATATTCTATTCTTCCCGTATGTAAAACAGATATGACAATAGCTTAATAGTTGCAAGGACAGCCAGGGTAATCTGGGCAAAATATTGAAATACCTAGCTATACCCCCTCCGTCAATAACATCTTAAGTCCCCCCAATATTTTTTAAAAGTCGGCGCCCATGGGTTAGGCCTAATGGCAGTAAAGCTAAATTACAAGATCCATGTGTCAAGCCTAGTTTTGATGTTAAAACAAACTCATGTGAGAAAAATGAAAACAGGGTTGGAAACTTATATGAAGATTTTCAGTCTGACCTAGTGACTGTGCGTTGACCCTGGTTGTTGTCAAAATATGGTAGGGGGGTCAAACAAATACCATACCAAATCAATCAAACTGGAATTGCATACTAACCAAAAAACTAAAGTTAGGAAAAACCGACAAAACACTAGGTTAGGCTGGAATCAAATGGTAATATCGGACAAGTTGCGGCTATTGTGAAAAATTTTAAGCTGGCGATGGACTGTTAAGACTGTATTAGGACTTTGAGTAATTATTGTAATAAAACCACAATAAAGTTAAATAGAAACATAGAATTTGAATATATTAATGGTATTAAAGTAATTTTTGCTACTTTTGTTGAGTAGGCCTACCATAAAGGGTAATGAATAGGTAAAATTAAAAAGCGACAAATAAGATAATTAAGTCATGACAAATAGAAGGGTGATGAGATTAGGTAAGAAATTATTTCAGTAACTCCAGATTTAAATCACTTTGTTCGAATAAAGTAAATTGAAAGAATAGATAACGGCAAGTGATTAAAAAACTGTTATTGAGTAATTCTTATAAAATAAAATGAGTTACGGGGTTTATTTTGTAGATACTGTTTTGGTTTGTACCCTTAAACAAATCAATGATCAAGATACAAGGACTGATATGGGAAGTGAAAATTCATGAACCATGGAGTCAACGACAAAGAAATAATTTTATTTTATTAAAGTATAACTTTGAATATAATTTTTTTTAAATGAATAATTGAAGTTGAGTTTTATTCTTGTACAATAAATTTAAATAAGTAAATGCAAGATTACATAAAAAATTTTGAGATGGTTATGATGTATAGTAAAATTATTTCTTATAGTAACCGGACTTGACGTAAAAGGGATGAGCGCACGAATGTTGATGAATGTAAAACCACAACTAAAAGCAGCTAACCCTGGCGAATGGCGAGACGAGCGTGAATGTGATGGATGCCTGTTTTTTATTTTTTAGATTTAAGAAGAGTTGCGGTGGGATGAGTTTACTCGCAAGAGTAAACCAGCGATAGACAAAGGTGGGTAGTACCTTACTCTAAGAGTAGGTCCACTCGATAAGCTGCACCTGCTCGTTAAGAGTAGGTCAGCACAAAGAAACATGATACAAATTGCTGAAAATTCGCCCCCATCCAAGCATTTTAACCGTATGGGCCCGTTACGAGTAACCTGTTGGAAAAAAGGGGGCTGGGGGTTAGCTGTGTCCACACTTGAGGGTGCCCTACGACCCTGTACATTTTTTTCTAAAGCCTGGGCATCGTAATTGGTTTCGAATTTCGTACCAAAGATTAATAAATTCACATCTTTACCTCTGAATCCGTCAGTGTGGGGGATTCATGTTAACAAAACTTAGCCACAATAGTTTTAAGTAAGTCCTGGGCTTACAATAGGTTGAGTAGCCTAGGAAAGGCTTTGAAAAATGTTAGCTTGTTCATGAAGTGAATTTAAAAGCTAGCGTGCATTATATTGAGATGAGTTGGGAGATTGCCCTTAATGAATTTCTGACAAGTATAAAATAATAATTAATAAATCAGAAATCATTATGCAAAGAAAATAATTTCAAACCAGCCAAGAATAAATGATTAAAAGTGAAAGGTTAGGTTGAAATATATTTTGTATTGGTGGATTACTCATAAAATAGAAATAATAAGATAAATGAGAATTCATTAGTGCAGGGAAAGCTAGGTATGAACTTCTGACAAGTATAAAATAATAATAAATAAATCAGAGGTCATAGAAGCTATGATTCAAGGGTAAAATAGAAATTGGTGAGTTAGTGTTTCTCACAAAATGCTAAATAAATGACAGGATAATTTGTTGAATTTACTGAAAATTGAAGCATGTGAAAAATCGGGATTCATGTGGAAGCAGTTAGCTGCAGATATAGGTCGATGGTGTTTGAACCATATGGTGACGGAATAGTAGTTGAGTTAATGAAATAATAATAAATAATGGTAACTCGTATATCCCAAATTTGGTAAAAAATGTAAATAAATAATATTTTGATGTTGAAAATATGCAGTTTCAAGGATAGGGACTTGTAAATTGGTAGATGGTTGAAAACTTGTACACTCTGTAGGTTAGGTCAGTTTTGTAATATTGTAAATTTTTTGATAACAGATGGATGTATTGAGTAAGATTAAGGATTTAAAGATACTTTATTAAAAAATTAAATAAATAAAATATATATTTTTTCAAATATTAGGTGAGACCATTTGTAAGTAGGTGCAATTGGGTGTTGTTACATATGAGTAGTAGTGGATAGGTGTTTCCACCTGTGCGTAGGGTTACTAGTAAATAATCGTAAACTGGAACCCTAGGGAATAAATAAATAACTCTTTTAATATTGATGTGTTTAATTTAATGATAGTATTAAGTGAAAGTGACACTGAACTTAGTTGGACACTGAAAATAAAGTGAAGTGACAACAACAGAAGTGACATTGGACATCTACGAGTATAAGGTGGAATTTTGGAAAGAACATAGATTATAATAAGACAAAAGATGGTCGCCAATCGTTAAATTTGGAATTATAATGAATTTGAACATTTTGATATTGTTAGGATAGAATTATGTGCTGATTATGTAGAGTCGATTTGACTTTGAAATCTTGTTGTTAAATGTTATTTTGTGAATGTTTAGGTTAGGTTATACAAGTTTTGTTTTAATTTTAGGAATTTTGTTGTTTAAGTACCGTTCATGTAAGAAGAGTGATGAATTTTGAAAAAAATTATTCGCTTCGGTCAAAATTTTATTCAAAATTCAGGGGGGTACCTGTGATGGGTGTTAAATTCATAATAAATAAATAAATAAAGGATTATGATTAGTAAATAAATAAATGTCAGTCGAAGAATAAATGAAATTCAAGAGTATGCGAGTGAAATAGAATTACACAACAAAATGGACGATCCATTTTATTTTTCCCGTGAGAATTAGTCGAACGGAAGTCGCCGAGTTATTTTTAGCTCGTGGGATCTGGCCTTGGGCAGGTTTGACTTTGAAAATTATTCCATGACGTCACTGGGGTTGCGGCGGTGCATCAGGATTAGTTCCAATTACAGCCGCGAAGGCCAGCACTGAACGACGATTGCCGTAGGCCACTCCCTAAAGCTAGTTCCAATTCGCCCACCCGGAGCGCCAAAAAACCGTAAGTCATCGACGGTAGACGATTGAAGGTGCGTTCGTGAATGTTGATTGGTCGGTGTGTTGCAGTGATTCGTCACCAGAGTCGATCAGGATAGTGGTGGAACAAAACCAGTTGCCATGGCCGATTCGCTCTCATTTTCGGCGATAACAGATCAGTGCGCTTCTTATTGTCGTGTTTCACAAAATAATATATTGCACAATCACCTTTACAGTCGTTCAAGTTCGCTGAAAGACTTTATTAGTCGTACAAAGTTTTACCGCATTAGTTCGGGAGGAAGAAACAGTAAAGACATTTTTACCGAATTTTTGAAAAGTCGGGACTTTGTCGTTCAATTATATATGACAGGGCCTACGAGTAATTAACCACGTGATGAACTTTGATCGGGCCCGGGAACAGATACAGTAATTTTCATCGAGACGGTTTACGGCGGAACGACTCATCGAAATGACACCGGTAGGAGATCCTGGCGACCTTCATTCTTCAAGGAATTCATCCTCTTCATAACGATAAGTACAGACCTATTGTAATCAATTAGGAGATTTTAAGTCAATTCAGAGACTTGTAAAACGTAGAAAATTAATCTAGGTCAATAAATGTAAAGTTGCCAAAATTGTGGAATAAAATCAAAGAATTGTAATTAAACAAATTGTTTTTATTTCTAACAAGGACTATTTCCGTCAGAGTGAAAAAGTGTAGATTAATACAGTTCATTAATAATAACAGAATTTTTTATTTTACAGTTCAGTTTTATCTATCCAAGAAATATTATAAAATTCATGAAATGTTAAATTGCTTAAGAAAAATCCCTGAGATCAAATTTTGAAAAGACAAGTAATAAATTTAAATATCAATGTTACAAAATAATTGTACGGTCTCTAGAGAGTCTCATGTTTTATCAAGTGATCAGGTAGTTTAATCAATAAATAATCATTCCAAAATCTAAAATAACCTGATCGGAAAAAGAGTACTGTTACAAGAAATAATTACAGCAAGTGCCCAGTTTTGTTGGTCACATACTCTAATTTTTATGAAACCATTCAATTACACTATGTGCCCAGGCGAGCTGGGAACTTCATGAAGTGCCCGGTTAGCGCTGGACACCTCATGACGTGCCCCGGTTAGCGCTGGACACTTCATGAAGTGCCCAATTACACCATGTGGCTACGACATATATATTTTGCACACTTAGTCTGGCCAAGGGAGGGGCGGTCGCCCCCCCTTTTATTCGCCCCTGCAGCCGCCTCGACGTTCTTAAAGGTAACTTAAAACGTGGAGTAACAAGTAAAATTATTGAATATACTCAAAAATTACGATAAATATAATAGTTTCTCGGTGCAGATTCGTCTTCCACGACTATCTCAACTCTTATTCAACTGCACTAAACTCACAATCCTTGTGGTCTAAAATAGTTTAAAACTATTACCGATTATCGTTTTTGGACAATTATTTGGTCCAGTCCGATAGTTTGACAATTTGTATATTTAACTGTCACACTTTTTAGGAATAGTCAATTAAAGTTTCAGTATTTAAAATAGTTTTCTGACAGAACCACTGGGCTTTCTTGCATGTTATGGCATACTTTTACATTATTTTGATACTATTTTACCAAATTTATTAAGATTTATAAAAACGTACGATAATTTCAAGCGAAATACGATAATTCTGCTGGTCTTAGACTGTAATAGGGGGTTTTAAATCTGGGAACACTGCTATGGACACATCGGCCTTCTCACTTCGCATTCGATGCCCCAGCGACACCTCCATTGTTTTTGACTAGTCATTTGCATTACAAACAGCGAAAGCCAAGTACGAAGTACGTAATGTAGTACAGTGCAACCACGACAACTAGAAGTTACCGTGAGTTCAACACTACAACAGGAAAAGTAATAGCCTAGTGTGCATCGCGCGTTAACTAGAAGTTACCGTGAGTTCAACACTACAACAGGAAAAGTAATAGCCTAGTGTGCATCGCGCGTTATCTTGGTTAGATGTGGTCGCTAGTTCAGTTTATTAATTCAGCTGTTTTTCACACTCACTTTGACAGTCCTATTTTGTCCGATGTACTTAAAACTTTTTAGTAACCTTCTTTTTGACAAAAATGCTCAAATGTATATTTCTTATAACACACAAAAGCCTGGGATCGTAATATTTCTTTATTTCTGTTTAGTTGCTTTTATCAGTGTGCGGGTATTTACTTCAAAATTTGCCCATCTCACGTTAACTCAGTGGCGGATCCAGAGCATGAGTTCGGGGGGGGGCAAGTAGGATTACAAGGGTAACCCTCCGGAGGGTCTGGGGGTTATGGAATACCCCCCAGTAGAGGGGGGTGCGGGGCCCTCCCGCGGAAAATTGGAACTGAAAACTCGTGTTTTTAGACAATCTAGAGACAAAAAACATGCTCAATTTTCAATTTAAAACTACAGTTTTTGTTGAATTTATTTATTAAAGTATACTTGATTAGGTAATTAGGGAAATAAAAAAAAGACTTAGTTTAGAGGCTCAAGCCATAAATTTATTATTTACAATACTTCCCCCAGAAAACTTAAAATAAACAATAAATTCTAAGTCGGGCCTTCTTTTTCCTTTCTTAGCATAACGCTCGATGACAATGTCAACATTTACCTCAATATCACGATCTATGTAAAAAAGACATAGTCCGTTCAACCTGCAACCATTCTTGTCCGTGGCCAAGATTTAACCAGCTTTACATTTACCGTTTATCATCGATCGGCAAATACTCGCGATCGTTTTACACGGCTGATCGCGAGTTCCGCAAAGCTACATAGGCCATTTATCCGTGATCGGCTGATACGCGCTATCGTATTTCGCGGCCTTTCACGAATTCCGCAAATTTTATTTAACCGTTCACCCGCGACTAACAAATACGCACGATCATTATCGCGGCCGATCGCGAGTTATGCAAAGCTACGTTGGCGTTTTTATTCGCGATCGGCAAATACGGGCGATCCTTTTTTGCGGCGGATCACAAGTTTCGTGAAGCTACACTCTTAAATACATACACTGATTTTTTCCCACATTCTCGGGGGGGGGCAAGTGCCCCCTTTGCCCCCCCTTGGACCCACCACAGCGTTAACTTGCATTTATTTCTGATCTCCATCGGCAAAATGCAAAATGGCATAATTATAGACCTTTGAGTAGCCTTTGAGTGAGAAAGACCTTTGTGTGACGGATTAGAGCCTAGATTTTCACTTTTTTACCCCTAATTTTACAAAAATACCCCTCGGACCCCCCTAGGAGGATAAATGACTAATATATCCTCCTAGGGACCCCCTTTACTTGGGGGTATTCCACTCAGACGTCCTCGCTCCAAAAATGCCCACCGCCCCCCCCCCATATTCAACCTTTAATCCGCCCCTGGGCGGCTGTAGGCCTACACTGCTGGTATAAGCAAAGTACGAATATAATGCTTTATAGATTCTTTTTAAGTTAACCTCCATTTCCAACTTAAGTTTACGCTTAAAAGCACCGCTTGGCCTAGAATTTTTATTTAGGCCTATTGTAAGCAATCACGGCACACTTAACTACGTATATTTGCACGTATATTTGCACTATTTTACTATAAGTACTAAGCAATATTAACCTAACCTATTAACTCTTGACCGCGAAATAAAACGAGCATCGTCAATAGTAAACCTCTAAAATACACCATGCAGACGCCGCGACGTCCAGCACGCTCTCACGGTTCGCGATCGCGACCAGGACTACAGAATAGAGTCCTGGATTCTAGTCTTAGTATATTCTGTAGTCAGGGCCGCCGACAGACTTTTGGAGGCCCGGGGCAAAGTTTGGGCATGAGGCCCCTCAATAGATAAAAGTCTTAGATAAAAATACTGTTGTCTCTTGAATAGCAAAAATCGTAGATCCTGCTGATTAAAAAAAGTTTTGTTCTAAAGTTAAATATTACGGTATCTTAATTTATTCAAAACTAAACAATTTCATCGTAGGCCTGTAGTAAACCTTCGACTTGTAAATTTATTCAAATTTTAGAACACAAACTGTAAAATTATGTGAAATTATGTTTAATATGCCTAATGAATCTTTTGGTTGGAAACACCAGACTAAACAATGTTTGTTTCATGGACCGATTTACACGTGGGTTGTACCAAAACAAAGGTTACCGGTCGTATATGTGCAGGCTATATTTGTATTTTGAAAATATTTATGGTGATTGGGTCAAATATGGAAAATAAACTGTTCTTGTGGAGATTTAATATGGCGACAAAATTTGAAGCTTATGACACTTCGAAAATATTTATGTTAATTGGATCAATAATAGAAAATAAACTTTTATCATGAAGATTTAACATGGGAAAAAAATTCCACTTTTTCAATTCTTTGGACAAATTGTCTGAGACTTCCATTGGACCCATTCACATGCAGTTTATACCAGATAAAAGCTCGAATTTTCTATATATGCAGGTTCTATTTACTTTTAGACCATCTTGCTTTTTTAAATAAAAAAAATCGATATTTCCAAACCTTTGCAATGATTTTATTTTACAGTCCTTTAATCAGCTGATTTTAAAGGCATGAGGTATTTATTGCGTCTAACGAAAGAAGATGAGCAATACATACATACATACATACATACATACATACATACAGATGCGTCGTCCCGTAGACCAACCGTAAAACCGTAGGCGTGGGACCAGTCAAAAAAAAATATTCTAGGCCTAGTTCCGAGGCACTGTTTCAGGCTTCTTCAGATGATTTTGTTGTCACTCTCAAAACATTTTTCCTTGAGTATAAGGTATGTATTGAGTGAAGTGAGGTTAGGTCAGGTCATTAGGAAAGTAAAGCCAGGAAGAGCAGGAAGAAAGGTGGCAAAATTATTCATTTAAGAAATCATTGATACTATAGTAACATTCATCAATGAGGTACTTCTTAAGCTCAGATATGAACTTAGGCGTTCTGCCAAAGGATGTGATCTGTTGTGGAATTTTATTGAAAAATTTTGGTCCAAGAAAGTTAGGCTTATTTTCAGACAAACGTAAATTATGAGCTATGGCTGATCTATTGTTTCTATATCTAGTAAAATGGGTGTGTTCAACTGGAACATTTGTGCAATTGTTGTTTACTGCATAAGTTACTATTTCAAAGATAAAAATGCAAGGAACGGTTAGTATTCCAAGGTTGTGAAAAGCTGGTTTACAATGATCTCTGGCACGTAGGCCGTAAATAAATCTAACCGCCCTTTTCTGCAACTTAAAAATAGTATCAAGGTTAGAAATTGATGAATTGCCCCAAAGAATTATTGAATAGTTAACATGAGACTCAAACAAACTAAAATAAACTAACTTAGACAATTCAATACTGCCCATCCTGGCTATATTTCTGAGAACGAAAAGACCGGCCGAGAGCTTGTTTCTGAGGTGGGAAATCTGCTCCTCCCAGGACAAACTATCGTCCAGTCTCACTCCCAGAAAATTAACAGAACTGACACTAGCCAATTGGGTTTCTGCTATTTCAAGGTGGGGAAATTTGGAAAGTTTTGAATTGTGGCGTTGTTTTGACTGAATGAAAATATAATTGGTCTTGTGAGGATTGAGAGAGAGTTTAAGATCGGAAAAATATTGAGAGAGCTGATTTACTTTGACAAAGAAATCTATTTCAAGATGGATGTGGTCGGTATTTTTGGTGAAGAGGGTCGTGTCATCGGCATACACCATTAAGTCATCTCCAGGAAGGAAATGGTGAATATCATTTATGTATATCAGGAAGAGTAGGGGCCCGAGAATCGAGCCCTGCGGCACCCCACTCCTCACTGACATAGGAGCAGAAGTGACGGAAATTTTGGAACCATTTTTTGTTTGGTGCTGAATTTCAGTAATCTGTTGTCTGTCTGTAAGGTAACTAATAAGCCAATTTAAGGGAGTATTGATAATTCCAAGTGAAGCAATTTTCTCGATGAGGATGTCGGGAACAACACAGTCGAACGCCTTGGAAAGATCCGCAAAGCATCCAACTATGCTGCCCCCGCCATCCATGCAGTCGAGACAATCAGAAATGAACTGTATGAGAGCTGATTTGGTTGACATCCCCTTCCTGAATCCGAACTGTCTCGAGAAAAACAAAGCGTTAGTCTCCAGGTAGTGAGTGAGCCGATCACACACGACCCTGTCAAAAATCTTGGAAAAAGATGGAAGGAGTGAGATCTGACGATAGTTTGAGATTTCCTCTTTGTCATCCTTCTTGTGAATGGGTTTTATTTTTGCAGTTTTGAAAGCCTGGGGGAAGACACCAGTTTCAAGTGAACTATTGATGATGTGACAAAGAGGTTTAACAAATTCCTCACTGCACAGCTTGACGGTCCTCATTGAGATACTGTCAAGCCCGCAGGAGGTCTTAGGTTTCATGCTGGAGAAGATTTTAAGAATTTCAGACTGACTGCAAGGGGAAAAGGTGGAAAAAGTTTGATTACCGCTTCTGGGGAAGCCAGAAAGGCATTTAGTTGGCAAGTCGGAATGTATGTGAGAAGAAATGTTTGAGAAAAAATTGTTCATGACGTTACTGGCAGTTTCGGGATTTTTTATTTGAATTCCATCTGATTTCAAATCAAACGCTCAAGAAGCATTTGGTTTATCATAGCCAGTACCCAAAAACGTATACAATCAATACGTATTATTTATGGACCAATTTACTTGTGGGTTTTACCAAAACAAAGGTTATCGGTCCTATATTTGCATGTTTTATTTGTATTTCAAAAATATTTATGTTCATTCGGTAACATGTACAGTATTTGTCATGGGCTTAATTTCAGTTGGGGGGCAATATTATCTAGGTCCACACCTACAGCTCAACTAATTTGAACACCCATCACTATAGAATGTGTTAGGCAAAATATTCGAGTTTTTACGGCTGCAAAATGGTTGCGAGACTTTTAACAATGTTAACACCGAGAGATTTTATTGTCGAGGTATTACTGAGGATTTAAGGAGCATCGCTAGAATCGAGATACTGATCAAAACAACAGACATTCGACGTCTGCAATAACGACCAAGAGATTCGTCTGCTGTTATACAACCAAGGTTTGCTAGCCACCATACTACCGAAATAATTTTTATGTCTACAAATTTCTGTAAAATTTTGTGACATCGAAAGATCTGAAAATTTAATCGTACATAGTATATAATAATCCTATGGTTGTTTTGTGATGCGACAAATGTTTTCCTATCCGCAATAGAATTGAGATATGATTTTTCTATATGACTGAGAGATTTAGCACTTTATTACAATCGGATGTTTTGATGGCCGTATAAACAGGGCCGCCGACAGACGTTTGGAGGTCCGGGGCAAAGTTTGGGCATGAGGCCCCTCAATAGATAGAAGTCGTAGATAAAAACTGTTGTCTCTTGAATAGCAAAAATCGTAGATCCTGCTGATTAAAAAGGTTTTGTTTTTTTGTTCTAAAGTTGAATATTATCTTAATTTATTCAAATCTAAACAATTTCATCGTAGGCCTGTAGTAAACCTTTGACTTGTAAATTTATTCAAATTTTAGAACACAAACTGTAAAATTAGGTGAAATTATGTTTAATATGCCTAATGAATCTTTTGGTTGGAAACACCAGACTAAACAACGTTTGTAAGAAACCTGTACTTGGGGTTAAAAAGGATTAAAGAAACCTTGAAGTTCTAAGTTATTGACGACTACCTAATTAAACCTCTTTATTCGTTTTTCTTCTATTTATTAACTCGTAACTAAGAGGAGAAACGAAGCTGAAGAAATTACTCATCTCTGCAAAACAAGTCATGTCACATAAATGTTGTAACTACTATTCCTTGTAAAATATAGTATACTCCGTTTAGTTGTAGCTAGGAATCCTTTTCCTTGTAGGCCTGAACAACGTTTTGTGAGGAATTTTTGGGGACAGCCAATTGGACCAGGGACAGGGGCCTAGTTTAGTACGGATTTAGTTATTTGTGTTCGACGCAGGCCTAGTCCTGGGCCTAACCTCGGGGGGCCTCTGACGAGACGCCAGAAAACCAAATGAAACTGAATCAAAATAAGACAAGTAAAGGGCATTTTATTTAGTTAATACCCGTTTTTAAGACTATAATTTTTATGTATTTTCTAATACTTCATTTCATATTAGTCTTCTTCATTTAAATGTCCTAATTTTAAAAATCCACAAAAAATAAATTGTGTTCAAAATGTGGCCCCCTTCTTTTTGTGGCCCGGGGCAATCTGCCCCCTTTGCCCCCCCCCTCTCGGCGGCCCTGTCTGTAGTCCTGGATCGCGACAACAGCAACTCTCACAGGGGATCCTGATGGCAGAACTCTTACGCGTGAATCGTGTGATAACGAATGAACATTAATGAAAATCCCATTAATGAAAATTTAGAAGAGTTTTTTATTAACCTAGAAATATTATTAGACTTACTCTGTAAAAGGTATAAAAATATAGTTATTGGAGGTGACTTTAATATAAATGTATTAAAAAAAGATGAATGTTGTAGAAAATTTGTAACGATATTGACCACTTTTGGCATGAAATATTTAGTTAATTTCCCTACTCGAGTTGCTGAAAATTCTAAAAGTGCTATTGATAATTTTATCACAAACATGGAGCCCAATGATTTAAAAATTACAGGTGTAATAACACATATTTCTGATCACGACGGACAAATACTAAAAATCATGAATAAAACCGGTAAAAAGAGAAGTTCCATTAGAAAACATGTGAGAAAATATAGTGTTAACAATACTATAACATTCTGTTCTAATTTAGAATTAGAGTCTTGGAGGGAAGTATATGATAAGTCAACTATTGATACAAAGTATGAGTCTTTTCTCTGTATTTTTAAGTATTATTTTGAAATTAATTTTCCAAAAGTATATGTGACCGAAAAACTTTTCATACCAAAACAATGGATTAATAATGAGGTAAAAGCCAAAAAGAATGATTTAATTAATTTATAATCTCAGTTCAGAAAATCAAAAGATGTAAATTTAAAACAAATTACTAAAACAAAGAAATCAGAACTGAAGCAAAACATAACTGCTAATAAAAAGAAGTTTTTTGAGAGCAAACTATTGAACACAAATAATAAAACTAAAACTACTTGGAATTTGCTTAATTCAGAGTTTCGTAAGCAGTCAAATTGTAACAGGAATATGAGACTGAGTCATGAGGGTAGCTTAATAGATGATCCTGTGATTATAAGCAATACTTTCAATAGTTCTTTTGTAAATGCTGTTGAGGAATTGGTTGTACCTAAAATTACATCCCTATCACTTAACTACAGTTCGACAAATGACGCCTCAATAAATCACATTTTTAAGTTTTCGGTTGTGACGGAAAATGATATTAATAAAATTGTGTTATCTTTTGATAATAAATACTCAACAGGAGCGGACGACATACCAATTACTGTCATCAAGTCGGCCCTAAACTTTATAATAGGACCATTAACTCATATTGTAAATTACTCACTTATGTCAGGAACATTTCCAAATCAACTCAAAATTGCTAAAGTAATTCCTATATTTAAAAAAGGCAGTTTAGAAGATGTTACCTGTTTTAGACCAGTATCTTTACTTTCAGCATTTTCAAAAATTTTAGAAAAGGTAGTATATACTCAATTTTATTATTATCTAGAATCTAATAAATTGTTTGACAATCAACAACATAGTTTTCGGTCAAATAAGTCTACTATCTCAGCCGGTATTGAATTCATTGAATCAGTTATAAATTCCATAGATAAAGGGGACAAAGTTATTGGCATATTTCTAGATCTGTCCAGAGCCTTTGACAGTGTTGAACACAATAAATTAATTTATTCACTTTTTCCCTTAGGAATAAAAAATACGGAATTGGAATGGTTCAAATCATATCTTAAGGACAGAAAACAGTTTGTTGAAATTGATCAATTCATTGAACACAAAAATATTACCTGTAAGGAAACTTTTAAATCACAGACACTGTCACTGAAATACGGAGTCCCACAGGGATCAATCCTGGGTCCTTTACTATTCCTCTGTTATTTAAAGGGTCTACCCGGATTAGTTGAAGGTATAAATAAGAACATATGTCTTTATGCTGATGACACAAACTTAAACATCACTGGAAATTCTGAGGATAGTGTCGAGGTATCATCTTATATTGCTTTATCTCAGATTAAAGAATATTTAGACAGTAAAAACCTGCTTTTGAATTCTAATAAATCCAACTTTGTTGCTTTTTCCACAAAACAAATGAAAAAAAGTCCAACGATATTTGTTGAGAATGATTTAATTGATCATGTTCAGAAGACAAAATTTGTAGGATTAATTATTGATGAAAATTTAGCCTGGGATAGACATGTGGATCATGTACTAAAGAAAACTTCTTCTTTTTTCTTAGGCATTTTTGCTCTAAGAAAAATGAAAAAACTTGTAATTTAGATACCTTAAAAACAATTTACTTTGCGCTAGTTCACTCGCACATAACTTATGGTATAAGTATATATGGGAACACAACTAAGAAAAACTTGGATAAAATTTTAATACAACAAAAAAGAGCACTTAGAATAATATTAAATTTAAAACAAACTGATTCTGTCAAAAAATATTTTTCAGAATTAAACATATTAACAGTTTTTAGCTTGGTAATTTATGAAACCATAAATATACATTTTTAAATAACAAAATTATTATTGGAAATTCTACTCACACTTATAACACCCGATCACACCGCTTTGTTGAACAGCACAACCTTGAATTTTTTAATAAAAAAAGACACTTTTGCAGGAAACAACTTTTTTTACTGTTTACCAAAACAAATAAAATCAGAAAAAAATTGCAATAAATTTCTCAAATTGTTAAAGGATTTTTTGTTGAAATCATCTTTGTATTCATTGGAAGAATTTAATCATAAATAGGATTTTTTTCATAATGGATTTATATTTACATTCAAGCTTTAGATTCAAAGTCAATGATTTAAGTGACAAATATTGTATTCATATTGTTATTATGTTAATTTTTGACTCTATTCCTTGTATGTTAAATGTACATTTATTGTTTGGAATAAAGAAGATTTGAAATGAATTGAATTGGATTGAACATAGAAAAATAATGAACCTAGTATTCTAATAATGTTCAATGGTCGAATTTATCATCATCAGCTATCTTCTTTATAAATAAGACCAAAATATTATTTTCAAATAAAAATATTGTGGATTTTATGTTTTTGATTATTAAAATATTTAATTAAGCATTTTTGAGGGGCGTATCCCAACTGCGCGCGGTAGTCAGAAATATGTCAAAACCGACTGTCCAACTGCGCGTGGTGTTCACTTCGGGTCCCTTGAGGCACATGTCCAAATGCGCGCGGTGGTCAATTTTGGCTCTCACAGCCCTGACGGCTGAGAGTTTGTATTTGATGTTTGAAATTGTTATAAATGTACATAATTTAAAACTGTTCAAAACCACAGTAACTAATAAAATAAAGTTAACCAGTACAAAAGAGAATACTTATTTTTCATTTTATCTTGAATATTCCATTGAAGTGTTGCCAAAAAATAATACCGTGTATCTATATTTCGGCGCGTCTTCAAGGAAAATCCTCTTTAGTAAAATTTATTTATAGATAAAACGGTTAAGGCAAATATAAATTAATTTGACAAAAACCTAAAAGGTATACCCAAAACAGGAGATGAAGCTTAAATACCACATTGTAAGAAGTTAAGCAAAAGATGGTAAGATTGCAAGCAAAACTAAGAATACCAATGTGATTTTGTGCACTATTCCCCTAAGACACGACAGACCCAAAATTAACTGCCAGATAAGAAAGTTAAACATTGAGCTAGTAATTGAAGCACTAAAGTATGGCCATGATGGTAGTTTCCCTTTCAAATCTATACAAAGGAAGTTACACTCGTCATGGCCTGCATTTTAATAGTTGGGGAAAACATAAATTAACTAGTCTGACTGTAGAAAAAATAAACTGTATGACTTTAAACTAAAGGCCCATGACAAAGGAAATATTTCTGCCAAAACTAGGGGAATTCTCATTTTGTTAAAAACCACAAAATAAAAGAAACCGTGTTATGCAATAAGTTTAAAATAATTCATATTAATATACAATACTTAAGGGACAAAATTGATTTATTTAATGTGTTTCTGCAAACTGAACAGCCCCAGGTGGTTATTATATGTGAGCATGGTTTAAGAAAAGAAGAATTGCATTGTATAAATTTTGGTGATTATAACGTTGTGAGTGATTTCTCAAGAATAGACCACGAAAGTAGTGGTGGGCTAGCTATTTTGATAAAACGTCAAGTTAATGTAAATGTTGTATATATTACTAGTTATAATAAGGAAATGATTTTTGAGTCAGCAGGGATTGAATTAATAGTCAACAAGGATGTTAATAACTGTGTGTGGTGTGTATCGCCCACCGCACAATCAAAACATGAACGTAAATAATGTCTTTAACATATTGTATAAATTACTTTCAAAACACTTATCAAAAGAAAAAAATTGTTTATTAGTAGGCGTCTTAACTATAGACTGGTTTGTACAAGATTCTAAGACAACTAGGTTAAAGGATTTAATGAACGAATTTAATCTTACGCAATTTGTAATGTCTGCTACCAGAGTAACACCTACGTCATCCAAACTTCTAGATCACGTGCTATCCGACGTCGGGCGGGAGGTGTTGCAGGTGGAGGTGGTTGGCACTGGACTGACTCACTATGCTCAAGTAGGCACACTAACACATCCTATTGAAGAGACTTGTGCACAAAAACTGACTCTCACAACTGCAACAGAGACTTTTCATGACACTCGCGTTGATAATTTGAAAATTTTAAGCTTATTACTCTCAAAGGAGAGCTGGGAGTCATTGGGAGAAGTGACGGATGCGCAACAAAAACTTCAAACTTTTTCAAATATTTTTATTTATAATTTTTCATTGGCTTGTCCCTTAAAAAAGAAAAAGAAAAACTGTCGTAAAACTAAAAAACCATGGTTAACAAAAGGCATAATAATATCATCAAAAAAGCTAAAGGACTTAGATTTCAAAAGGAAAATTAATAGATCAATCGAGTTTCATAGATATTACACACAGTATAAACGAATTTATCGAAAAGTCATAAAAGCTTCCAAAGCAGCTCACCTAGCTAAACAATTAACTAAAACAGATAATTTAGCAAAAGAGGCTTGGAAAATAATAGACTCTGACAGAAATAAGTCGCAGACCACTTTACCTACTTCTATGCCAAGTTCTGAGTCATTCAACCAATTCTCTAATATTGGTGAACAAAAACATGCTTTAATAACTGAACCCATCTTACAAACTCAGATCGATATCACCTGCCCTCATACACTTGCTTTGTTCCCGACGGATGCACGTGAAGTTTATAAAATAATCATGAATTAAAAAAATTCAAATTCTTGTGGTTTTGATGGTATATCTCACAAAATTGTCCGACACTGTGCCGATTATATTTGTAAGCCTCTTGTAGATGTTATAAATACTTCTTTGTCAGAAAGCTTATTTCCAAATATTCTAAAACAAACTATAATTTGCCCAATTTTCAAATCTGGAAACCTAACCTTCCGGAAAATTGGCGACCAATTGCAAATATATCAACTATTTCAAAAATATATGAGCATGTTTTCGCGAAAAGACTTCTAAATTTTTTATTCCAAAATAACCTTTTGTGTAAAGAACAATTTGGATTTGTAAAAGAGAAAGGTACCACTGATGCTACAGTTGCCCATATCAAAAAATATGCATTTCTAATGCATTTTTAAAAATGCATTTAAATACATTTTAATGCATTTTGTAAAATGTGTTAGAAATGCATTTTAAAAGTACTAGATAACATGTAGCTCGAAATCGAGCAAAAATCATGTGGTAAAATATTGAAGAATAATCAGCCTACTTATATACTTTTAAAGTTTAATCAAAGGGCTAACTTCATTAACAATATTGTGGCTTAACTACTGAAACTATTAAAGTTAATTTGATCTACCGCAGGAGTTTCTGGTAAACGTATGTGACGGATATTTCCTGGTAAGAGAAAAGATGATCGGTTACACTAGTACACCGAACCGCAGGAAATCACGTCACGGGTTGTCAGAGGCCTTGGAGTCGCTCAGCTCGGTCGCTGGGATAATTCCAGGGGTCGAGGATCGAAATCACAGTAGTTATCAGATATTCAGATATGAGAGCTAAATTATATTCAACCTAGATGACATTCAACTTAGGACAGACTAAATCTGGAAACACCTTCTAAGTAAAATGCCCTCTGCTGTTTTCCCTAGCTCTGTGAGATGTTCAGAGTTAACACTAGTTACCCATAGTTAATGTTTACCCTAATCAAGAAACAACATTAAACTATTTCACTAGCGACCAGTAATTACAGGAGCAGGACAGACCTTACACTCCTGTTGCACAGCAGGTTTGAACAAGACTAAGCCTGTTACAACAGCAGGAAAATCTAGGAATTAAACCCGTAAAATCACCAATTACTCCAACTTGGTTACACAGAATTTGGAAAATAGCCTATCCCAAAAGGAAAACTAAATTATAATCGGCACCAAGATAATTAATTTAACTAGGCTTGGTTACAGCCAAGAGACGAGCAGGATAGGTCTCGGAACCCTATCCTGCGACACGATCAACTTTCAGAAAAGTTTACAGATCGTCTTATTAACTTAAATTCAGGAATGACGCTGACGTACCTTTAATACAAAATGTATTGGAAGACGTCGAATGCTACGGCACTTAGCGTAGTGTCCCGGGGAAGAATTCGCACAAGAACAGAACCAGGGGCGGCTCCAGGGGGGGGCCATGGGGGCCATGCCCCCCCCCCCGAGAGCTCCGAATTTTGTTAAAATTTCAAACAAGATTTTACTCAAATTCATTCTTGTGTATATGAAATTATTTTTGACCTAATATTGGAAAACCTGTATCGTATAGAAGATTCTCGAAGACCAAACTTTTTTATTTCTATATATTTGTTAAAGTAGGATTCACCTAAGTTGGCCAAAACAAAAGTAAACAAATTATTAGCTTTTTACGAATTTAAGCATAAAATCCAGCTGTGCTGAAAACATTGTCAATGATCATCTGTTTTAGTGTAGCACTTGTAGCAAAGGAAAAGTTTTGGTGCAATATTGCAACTGGAAGTTCACTTGCGCAACTTAAAATATTACTCAGGGGCTTTTCCAAATTAATTATCTATTAACAGAAAGAGGATGTGTCATGGATGCGGCCTGGTAAATAGTCTTAGATTTTCTTATGAAATAATATTTACAAAGAAAAATAGGTGATTTTTTGAATAGCCAGTACAACTTCCTGCAAGTCAGTAGCTGAAAAGAGAGACTGTTTCATATTGCGGTCAAAACTTATAAAAGGTGTTTCCTTATTGGCCCAGGAAAAAATGAACAAGCAGTTAAACAAACTAAAAAACATGTAAATCAAGAAATAAAATCAAATTAAACTGTGACAGCCATGTAGAAAGGTTGAATGAAAATAAAAAATTCTAAAAATAGGCGATATTGTAAACATTCTATAACCTATAACAACATTGTAAACAAACGCAACGTGGCGATTTGACAGTTCTGAGAAAATGTAAACAGACACCATGTGTAACCAACAATGTTTTCAATGTGACTTGTACACAAATTTTTAATGAGATGATTAGTACATGCTTTGGCCAACTTAGGTGAATCCTACTCTACTTATGTACACTTGATCTAAGCTTACATTTTTTGTTCAATATTAATAGTACGAGATATTTCAAGTTGTTAGGTTGGCAGCGCGTCACGATTTGCCGCCATAATGAGGTTTGGGTTTGGAAAATATTATCAAAGTCAGGCCTTGTTTGCACGACGACCAGACAGTAGGACAGTAGAAAAAAATTCTTTTGTTCTCTTTTGTTTAAAGGTGTTACTGTCCACTGTACTGGGCGTCGTGCAAACAGGCCCTCAGTGATATTATTTGTGACAAAAACAAATCAATATACGCTTATTATGAAAGTAGCACTTATTTCTTGGGGGCTGTTTCTAAACGATGTTGGTGAATTAATAAAATTGATTTTGTATTTTGAAATACTCATTCCGTTTCAAAACCGTAAAGATAAAATGGAGATGGATTGTAACTAGTAATTAGTGATTATTAGCTAGTAATTGTGAAACGCGTTTAGAAACAGCCCCCTGTGTGTATGGATTGAAATAATTTTTAATTTTACCAAGACCATCGAGTAAGTAATTAATTGATACGTTTGAATACTATCTGGCATTCAATATTTCGGACTATACGATGCTACTATAGTCTCAACTGAACGTACAATCATAACAAAGTTGGAGTTCATTTAGTCTGTCTTAGTCCTATTTAAAAAATGGACAAATTATTCAATCATTAAAATAGTGGCCGTCCATAAATACGTAACGCACCTATGGGAGGAGGGGGGGGGGTTTCGTCAGCATTATGCACCGTTACAAAGGAGAGAGGGGGGCTTCAACGCAACGTTAAGCACCTATTAAACCTTAATAATCAATTTCATAAATTATTCAAACAAATTCAAATTATCTTCAAAGTAAAAAGTTTTGACTTTTTATGGGGGGGTACAGTGTTACGTAACTTTTGAGGGGAGTTAGCGCCAGCGTTACAAGTCCGTTAAAAGGGAGGAGGGGTTTCTGAAAAGGCCGATTTTTGCGTTATGTAATTTAAGGATGGCCCCTTAAGTACAATTTTTGACAAAGTGTTAATATCTCATAGTCAGAGGTGATAATAAACACGTATTTGGGGGGGGGTGAACAAAAAATGAACCAAATTTTTGTCATACTTGGCCCCCCCCGAGAAACTGTCCTGGAGCCGCCCCTGAACAGAACTCGAATTACGGACCGGTCACTTCCGAAGCGCTGCCACAAGTGTCGATCGAGGGGTTATCAGCACACCATGTGCTCACCCCTTCCGGTGATGAATCACCAGCCTTTTTTCCCAGTTGATAAAGCGGCTGGTTACAAGCTAAAAAAAAAGCTATATCCGGGGCCACTGTTTTTCAGTCTCTGCCAGAAAACAGCTTATTGGCGCGCTCGGCGAAAAGAAGAAGCAGCGCAGGCTCTGTCACCTGTCACCGTCTGCTCAACTCACAGAGTCGTGACGACGTCTTTTAGGTTATGTTGTTCACAACAACAACAACCGTAGTTCCGTTCGCAAATATTACGTTTCCCAAGGAAAAGATCTAATTACGTGTCCAACTAAGTGTTTATATTAGATTATAGTCGCCGTTATACGCCTCAACACTTTGCTTTCCGCAACAAAATCGGCGATCGGAGTCGGCAGTTATGGGACCGACTGGGACGGGTTAGCCTTCCGATGGTGATAATTAGGGTTATAACCATCCACCCCAACACCGTGAGTTACTTAATCACTCAAAGGGTTTAAGTTAGGGAAATAGCAGTGTTTATACTGATTGCCAACACTCCCTCCATAGGCTGGACATAGGCTAGGTAGGCCAAGGCAAATGAGCCAATTCTTACCCCTGTGCAAATTAGGCTCATTACACGTAAACGGTGTTTTAGGGAACACCTTCATTTCCCCATGTCCTCTTTTTTCTGAAATGTATATTTTAACACCGGCAAAAGATCATGCTCTGCTTATAGCAACATGTAGCTGACCAAGAGCAAACACTGGCGCCGTGAGCAATGACTTCCTTTGTTTAGGGATTGCCGCTGCAGTTTATTGATAATTATCGCCAAAATAGATATTATAGGGAACGGCTGTCTTTATAGGCAACATTTCCTTTGTGGTAAAAACGTGTAAATGACCCATTACTCTACCAGTCTTTTCACTCTTTAAATGCAACCCACCGCAATAAAAACATTTTTAGTTTCTTGGTCTGAGGTTTAAAGGAGCATAAAATGTTACATCGGGAGGGTGATGCCAGCGGTTGCGATCGTGTTCTTTCCGACTCCTCCGACCGGTCTATGTTCCTCTTCTTCTTATCGGTGGCATTATAAATGCACCTAATCCAAAAATAGATTTGCTCAGGTTAATATAACTTCAAAAAACACTATGAGATATCGTAAACTACATTGCAAAACTGGTAACTGCAATGTATAAGAGCTTTAAAAACTCCATAACATAACCTAAATGACATAATAAACCTTAAAAAAAGAAAACTATTGAAAACAAAGCCAAACCAGCTGAACAAATAAAAACTGCTCTTTTCGAAAAATTAATTGTAATTCATTGCTGCTATCTGTGGTTTACCTGTAGAACTATTTCAGAGCTTGGCCATATGTTCAGTTTGTAAATAAAGTAAACTGAGCTTGCTCAAATGTCGATGAAAAGCGCCACTGTTCCGAAACTTCAGCCCTTTACTGTACTTTCATGACACCCTTTTTAAAAATTCTGAGACTTGTTGGCAAATCTACATAAAAATCCCTTTAATTTGACACCTCAAACGTTAAAATCCATCCAGCCGTTATTGCGGTTGGACTGTGAAAAGAAAACCGCTTGCGTATTAATATATAGATAAATTTTGGAACAGTTATAATTAATTTTAAATACATTTAAAATGTATAAATTATGTATTTCAAATGAAGTAAAAATGTATTCAAAGATTAATAAAATGCATTTTAAATGTATTTATATATATACAATTAATACGTTACAAATGCATTTTTAATGAATATTCTTGAATATTTTGTATGAATAAAATACACATATTTTTTTCAATTTAATTGTAAAACTTCTTCAAAAAATTAATAAATTGATAAATAAATAAATTTTAATAGCCTTACAATTGATTTTCATGAACAAAAAAATGGGCGACTCCGCTGGGATTCGAACCCCGGACCCCCACACTCTATCAACCCTTCGCCTACATCCTAACCTAACCTAACCTACGCCTTAAACCACTCGGCCAATTCGGCTCATGGGTGACATGGCATAACTTAGGATGTAAAACTGATTGGGAACGCTGTTTTCTTTTGGAGTTGGAGTTTCAATGTTTTTGCGTTGTAGCACTAGTCAGACAGCATTCAGTAATTAAATAGTTGTTGTTGTATCTAATACACGTTGCATACTTAAAGTTTATCATAGGAGTTGGCGAAGACTGTAAATGTTCTTTGTATCTTATATGAAAATTTATTCTAAAGTTTGTCCAAAATAGATGTTACCGTATCGCAGTTCCAACATTTAAGTTCATACACTCCCCAGCATGGTTTCGTCAAGTCATCTTTTTTCTTTTCTGCTGTTGGTTGTGATCGCTTACAAATCAAATGAATTTTTTACATCGAAAGCATTTACAGGCTATTTTTACTTCCGCATTTTTAAAAGTCTCATAAATGCTTTGTTAATCGTACATAATCTGATTTAGCATTGTGCATTACATTATGTGTTAGGTGACAGTATATTGAGATGTATTTCAATTGTGTTCCGTTAAATATAAAACATCCTATATAATTATAGGATTGCATACGAATTGACTAAGAAATATCAATTCTTTGACATGTATTTTTTCTTTGTCATTTTTATATGAGTACATTCTGGTCAGTACTTTTACGTTTTCATTATGGGTGTAATTATATTTTCTTATACAGGGTGTCTATAAAAGAATTCCGGGGTTTTGAGGCAAAATATTTTTATGAAGCAATAAGCTTATGTAAATGTTTTATACGTTATAAAAAAGGTTGCATTTTCAAGTTTCTTTTAGCAATTTCATAAAGTTCAATATGGGCCCCCACGGCGGCACGGCACACATCGTAACGATATTCCACCTCCTCATATGTCCTGGCCGACATTTCTGGGGGGGGGGGGGGTTTGTCACAGAATTAATTATTCGTTGCCTAAGATGGTCAACATCACGAATTTTCCAAGGATTTCTTTTCTTTATATATTTCAAAATATATTCCTAAAATATATTTCATTAAATATATTTGAAATATATCCTAGTATAGATTTCAAATATAAACTAAAATCATATATACTTGATAATATATTTTTCATATATATTGGTATTTTTAAATAGATTTGAAATATATTCAAATACATAGGCCTACCTATCCATGTGGGATACATTCCGTATATCTTAAAAAATAGTTTATGCGTGATATAAAAATGTATTTACTTTGTAATTGCAATGCTATTGGAATGCTTAAAAAATTATACATAAATGTCCACAAAATACATTTCATTTACATTTAAAATGTGTTTTTTAAGGGTGTAAAATAAATGCATTTAAAATACTTTTAATATACAGTTAAAATACATTTTATTTACATTTATAATGTGTTTTTTATCTTTTACAGAATGCATTCTGAACACATTTTATAAAATGCTTTTAAGATGTATTTTTAGCATATTTTTAAGGATGTAAAATAAATGCATTTAAAATACTATTAATATCCAGTTAAAATACATTTTATTTACATTTAAAATGTGTTTTTTACCTTTTTCTGAATGCATTCTGAACACACTTTACAAAATGCTGTTAAGATGTATTTTTAATGTATTTTTAAGGATGTAAAATAAATGCATTTAAAATACTATTAATATACAGTTAAAATGTTGTATAAAATCATTTATCATACTTTAAAAAATAATTTGGCCAAATACATTTCACAAAATATATTAAAAATGCATTTGCATTTTTTTTAATGCATTAAAAATGCATTTAATTGCATTTCTTTTTGATGTGGGTGACTTCGTCACAAAAGTAATTAGCGCGTTAGATGAGAAAAATAAAACGATAGGGGTGTTTTTAGATTTTCAAAAAGCGTTCGATTGCTTGGATCACAGCGTGCTTTTTGGGAGGCTTTATAATCTTGGAGTTCGAGGTTTGTCTCTTGACTGGATTAAGTCCTATCTACTACATAGGACTCAAAGTGTCAAGATTAGAGGTGATTAGATGTTAATTTCGGAATTCCCCAGGGTTCAGTGTTGGGGCTTATATTGTTTATTTTATACACAAATAGTATAGCAAAAACTTTTAAAAATTTAAATATCACTATGTATGCTGATGATGTGGCCTTGTTGTTTGAAGATAAATCGTTGGACGATCTTGAAATTGACAGCTTTCTAAAGTTAACAAATCTTTACCAATATTTTAATCACAATAACTTACACGTAAATCCAGACAAATCAAGTTATGTACACTTCTCAAATTCTAACTATTCTGAACTTAGTCCCACCATATATATGAATGATTTTGAGTTACCCTTAGAAAGGGAGGTTAAATATTTGGGAGTAATTTTCGATGAATTGTTTTCTTGGACACCTCACATTAGCGCGCTGTGTTCTAACCTATCTTCTCAGTTGTTTCTGTTGAGTAGATTTGCAAAATATCAAAATTTATTTCTCATGAGATTAATTTATTTTTCATTAATAGAATCAAGATTAAGGTACGGCATTATTCTATGGGGGTCTACGTCCCAATCAAATTTTTTACGCGTCTTTAGAGTACAAAAAAGAGCCATGCGCATCATGGCTGGAGTTTGCAGGAGAACATCTTGCCGAAATATTTTTAAATCTCTAGAAATCTTAACATTACCTTCAATTTATATTTTTGAAATGTTACTATATTACAAGTTTAAATCAACAACAGCACTGACAGGCGCGGACATTCATAATTACAATACTAGGTACAGGCATCATCACAGACAAACTCTCCATAATATATTAGACTTAGCCGCTACGCTACCAACAAATATCGAGACCAAATTATTAAATAAACTACCAGAAAACATTAAATCAGTGAACTCCGAACCAAAATTCAAAGTATTATTAAAGAAATACCTTTTGGATCGTGCGCGTTACTCTGTGGACAAATTTTTTTCTATAATGTAAATCACTCGCAACGAAGAAAATGTGTGAACTCTAATTAGCTTAAATGTTTATTATAGTTTTATATAGAAACAAAATTTGTTTTATTATGACAATTGTAATGCAATTTTGTATTGTCTTACTTCAATAAAAGATTTTGATTTTGATTTAAAAAGTCCATGAGAAAGTGACTATGATTTTGTATGTTCCAAAGTCTACAATACATAATCATTCATATTAGTACTGGGTGTGTGAGCTTGCTTATAGACTTTAGTAGCGACTTCAAAAATGTTAGTTTTGTAAACAACCACACACTGCTATAACAAATTTGCTGTAATCTCTGTTTCATAAAAGAGTTAGCTACACATCTCAAATTGGCAAAGATAGGTTAAAGTACTTATATGTTTTTATGAATTGCAATACCAAATTAAAAGCATTATATTATAGGAATATTAATAAAACTTCAGACTTTAACATTGACTTCTTATTTAATTAGAACGTACAAGATGCTCATAATTCCTGGTCAAGTGAGCCAACATTGGCAATTTTTAACAAAAAATAATAGTTATAAAATCATATCAATATATATTTACATCAAATTAACCATCGTGAACCTAAACTTATATTTAGAAAATAAAAATCTAAAAAATCTAATAGGGCGGAGTTGGACTATACGCTTAAAGTGACCACCGCGCGCAGTTGGACTGGACCCTTCGGGGGCCATTAAACTATTCCTCGTCCAATATCTGACCACCGCGCGTAGTTGGGCTATCCCCTTTTTGAGGTCCGTGGGCCCTCGGCATTTGATGACCTGGCCCCCGGCACTGGTTTCACGGCGATTTTCAACTTGGCTGGTAGCAGTTGGCTAATTTTTTCCACATTTGAATCTGTTTTTCTAAACGGGCGTAAGTCAATTTTTTTAATTTTCAGTTTTTGGTGATTTTGTACACTGCACAACTAGAAACGTCGTTTTTTGTTTGAAGGGCGATCCTATCAGGGTGTTCATGGCAGAAATTAGCATTGTATTTTTTTTATTTTTTTCAAAGGGCGTACGTTAAACATTGCTTTATGTGGCATTTGGATCTATACTATATTCTTTAAAAAAGGACCGAAACGACCATAAATTAATTTTTATTGTAAATAAATAATTAATTAATTGATTACTTATTACAATTGATAGGTAAAGGTATATACTATTAAAAAAACTGGGTTTTCTTTAAATTTAGTTTATTTTTATTTGCTTAAAATTCGATTTTTCTTAAGGTTTTTTTACATTTTTAAAGATTTATGACTCAATCATGGATTAAGTTATAGGAGTAAAATTTTGAATCCGGTAGTAAAATGTAGTCCTTCAAATGTTAATTTTTTTTTAAAGTAAAAACTTTTTTATTCGTACAGTTTTATAGATTTTTTTGAACATTTACTTATTCTACTACATATGAGATTTCAAGTGCCGGTTGATGATTGCATTCCGATTGAAGTTGTGTTGTTCAGTAAATTAAATGTCAACTTGTGTGTTAATTGTTTGTGTTAAGAAATTTTGAGATTTCGCTTATTTATCACAACTACTACTTAAGCTACTTGAACATTTTTCTCTTTAACATTCCTCAAGAATGGGGATTATTAGACTTAGGCTCTGTCACCTGATTATCGAAAGAAGGTGAGCGGCGGAGCAAGCGCGCGGCAGTAAAGACATTCTTATTCAAAATGCTGTAGACACGTAAAAAACACAGATAAAAATTTGCAGTCGACTTTATTCCAATGACCAGTTAATTACGTTATCAGCACTGTTTTCGAATAATTTTTAACGTATATCGTTTAGTTTATACCGTGAGTTATATTACTAAAAACACGATTCACGAATTAAAAAAGTCGATTCTTAGTGTTTGATTTATCATAACTCTGCTTAGAAGCATCTAGGAAAATCCTGTATACAACCTTTAGTCGACTTTCTTGGAAACAATACAGGGCATAAAATAACATGTTAACTAGGCGACACAAGTGTCACCCAGTGCTGAGATTTTGTCGCCCAGTGACTATGGGGTAGTGCCGGCATATTTTCTTTCATGATTAACATTTTAGATATAGAGGAATTTAAAAGCTACTATAGAAATAACAACATATAAATCTTTAAACAAGTGATTAACAATGAAACTGGTTTATGACCTTGGGAGAGTCAGAAAAAGACACTGAGTAAGTCAGGCAAAATTATGACAGAATAAAATTTTTGCCCACCATAAAATAAAAAGCGGAAATTTATAATGTAGTTTCAGGTTTTACGTAGAATACTTTAAACGTGTTTATGTTCACAAATTGTTTAAGGTTTGTAATACACTTTTGAAGTTGAGCTAAGACTTTGGCCCAAGAGGTTATGAAGGCAGTCTTTGCCTATTACAAGTTCTATAATATGTAATTTGGTGTTTTTATATGGAATCTTTCGAATCAAATATAATCGAAAAATTTATTAAAAAACATAGACATCTGTGATTTCCACTTATATCTATACAAATTTTTTTTAGCCCCCCTCTTTTCGCTGGGTCTTCCATAACTCCCAGACCCCACATTGGTTTCCCCCCCCCCCTTAGTAAAATCCTGGATCATTCACTCTCGCCAAGTGGAAATCCCTTAAAATTTGCTCTGAAACAATATATCAAAATTTGAGAGTCCTGTGATCAATATTTACGTCGTTATTAATTTATTTCTAAAGAACTGTTAACTATTTTGTTGAGATTTTAATTTCATTTTTACCTTAATGGCATTAGATAGTTTCCACAATCAATATTCACTTAAAAAATTTCTTCAATACTACTAGATGAATCCGTAATCAGTTGATAATTGAAATTGATTACCAACCTTGCTCGGGCGAGCGCGATACAGACGAGGTACAGCAACTGGCCAAATCAACAACAACGGAGCACAAGCTTCCAAAACAGACAGCACATGCAGTTCGAAGGAACTGAAAGGTTTCTTATTGTTCAATGTTGGTAAATCGGCATTGTTTTTACAATGAAATCTGCATCTGGAAGCAGACGTTGTTTATAAGAGAAAAATTGAGACATGCAGTGGCGCGCACATTGTGCAGTGTTCCGAATGAACACTGCACAATTGTGCGAAGGAAAACTGCGGGAAACGTCTTTTGAAAACTTATTGACAAAATCAAAAGCTGTTTTGTAAATGACGTTTTCTGAAGCGAAATAAAATATTATTTGACGGCCACAATACAATCGAGAGATTTGCTAGCTGCAGAAACAATGAGTGCTTTTCCTGCTGCAATATGACAGGGATTTTTATAAAAGACCGCGCTTTGACAGGCACGAAACGACCAAAAAAATGTAACGGCCATGAAAAGAACAAGCGGTTTTCCAGCAGCAATTCGACTAAAAGATTTGCCAGCCGCGGAATAAACAACAGATTTTCCGGCTGCAATGTGAGATCTCGAAAAGAGCGAGAGACTTGTCGGCCTCAATGCGATCAAGAGAGATCTCATGGCAGATGCCATTTTCTGGTCACGGGATGAGCGAATTCTCCAGCCGCGAAATAAGCAAAATATTTTCTTAGCTAATCGACCAAGAGAAGTGAGGGCCACGGAAAGAGAGGCAGACTTAACGGCAGCGATGCTATCGAGAGATTTACCAGCCGTGAATCGAGCGGGTAATGTTCCGGCCGAAATTTAAACGAGAGATTTGCCAGCCGCAATAGAACCAAGAGATTTTCCGGCCGCGTATAAGACTGATGA
Organism: Flexamia atlantica; assembly: GCA_035578135.1. Taxonomy (NCBI): domain Eukaryota; kingdom Metazoa; phylum Arthropoda; class Insecta; order Hemiptera; family Cicadellidae; genus Flexamia; species Flexamia atlantica. The sequence continues at coordinate 5,930,019 of JAQJVK010000017.1, read as the reverse complement.
TTTCCGGCAGCGATAATATTACCGAAATATTTGTTGCGATTCGATTTTCCAGCCGCGAAGTCGATAGCAACGACGAAAACGCCTTCTGGCATTTCGTTTGGTTATTACCAGTATAATCGAATTTCCCGACCAAAGGTTTAAATTGATTACTTTTCTCGACTTTTCCCGGATTGCCGAATGGTATACACCTGCAAAGGATTTACAGGGATTTGACAGCCACGATACAACCGAGAGACTCTTGGCTACGATCGGCCGAGATAAAAAAAACGATAAGGGAACTTTATCGGCAACGATATAGATGGGAAATGATCGCAACGACATAATCAAGGAAATTTCAGTCCGTGGCAATGCAACCGAGAGATTTCCCGGCCAAAAATTAAATAAACCATTCCGGTTTGGTTAATACCCAAAATTATTGCATTACCTATTTGATACCTGACCAAGCCTCATAATCTATTACTGAACCACAGTTTATGTAGCCTTTGCAGTTTTAAAATATTTACTACATTATTACATCAATGGTAATATGGCCGAACAAAAGCAGTTGTGGAGAAAAACTTCAGTCTCAAAGTTTTTAAAACATCTAGCCATCTTTTCACTTGTTTTAACCCAAAAAAAATCACGTTTTTTGGGGGACACTACGGACGCGACGAGGTCGGGGTCGAGTCCGGTTTTATGCTCCCTCGGCCAGGGGGGACAGGGGCGCCTACGCCCGGTGGTCGTTACAGCCCTGTATAATAACGTTTCATTTTTCGATATCGTTACTGAAACCATTATTCTCTCGATTCTGTGACCCCTTTCGACCTGACTCCTTCATTCGTTTCGGTTTCGTATGAGCATATGAGGTGGCTGAATATATTGAATAGGTAAGGGTCAGCCTAGGTTAGTTCAGCCTCGGAAATATTAAGTTCAAACAACCGAGTAAACATTTTGGAGAAATTCTGATGAGGTGTCATTTGACATTTGATCTCATTAAATATGAGGCTGTTTTTTTAGAGTTAAAAAGTGAAGTTTGAAGGATCCAGAATTTGATGTGGTGAGTTCTTGAAGAAATTCCTAAAATGGACAAGTTCTTGATAAGTGAAAAATACTTTATTTCAAAATGTGGGCGTACTTGTCGTTGAAACATCAATTACAAGATAGTGATGTAAACATGTCAAATGACTTTGACACCTCATCAAGATATTGAGATTTGAAAAAGTACATTATGCTAGCCAACTTTTCAGCTGGCAATTTGTCAATTAAAAGAGGCAACCATAATGGGCTCTTCGTATGAGGGGCTGAGGGTAATAAAAAAATTGCATTAACTCCGCAACCCATCCATTCTAAATTCCCAAATTTATTTTTGTGGCCAAATGTTGCTTTAAAATGGTTTTACTAACTATTTTAAGAGGAAAATTTTAAGCAGGCCTTGACACATTAACAGATCTTATTATTACACTGGAATGAGGCTGTAAAAGTTATGGCCTATTTATAATTTTCAATGGCTTTAATATTTTACTTTTTAAGAAATGGCGACCTCGGTGGGTATTTTAAGCCAAGTATATTAATGCAAATTACCACTGACCCAAGACCAAATTACATTCACATTTAAAACTGATAACTTGTAGGTAAAAATCATCGTGGGAAATCAATAGTATTCCAAACAGCTGCACGGAATTTCAATTGATTGCAGTGAGGAACATCAAGCTATGGAATGGAGCTATGGGCTATGGAATTTATTTGCCCTGAATTGTCATTAACCACAATTATATTTAGCTACATAAACTTAACACCAGTGTTAATATAAAGATAATTATATGGCTTCTCAAAGACTGCCTTCAAAGATAGGTAAGGAATCTACTATAGGTTTCGCAAGATGCAAAACCTGTTGTAAATAAGCCCGGCCTAATACTTCAAAATAAGGAACAAACCAAGTCTTGGTTGGTGAACCGACTTGTGAATTATCGATATGGAACGACTTAATATCGAGTCCACTCGATATTAAGTCGTAGCAATTATAGTGTCGTAGCAATCATGCCGTATGACGTCATAAATCCACTAAGCGCCGGCGCCGGGTGAAATTGTGCTCTCCCGCCGTCTCACCACCACCACCACGCTCCAGCCTACAGCCCGCTCCCTGTTCGAGTGGCGCTCATCCTGGACGATGACACCTGGCTACTGACAACGAATCTGCTCTCTTCCTGGCCGTGCTACGGGGTCACTCTCTCAGCTTCATCACACACAATGGATTTTTACATAGTACAAGTAAAGTCATATTATTACACTTTGATGAACTTTCAGTGGCGGTTTGTGCATAGGAAGACATGAGCACGTGAACCCCCTATGAGAAACCACAAATAAAGTTATTTATTAAAATACTTCTATATAAACGCAGAATATCCCAAACAATTAAAAATTACAGTAATAAGCAACAGCAAAGAGCACGCGTCACACTCGACGTTGTCGCTAGAGCCAGTGAGGCGAGACTGAGTTTGGAGTTTGGAGCGCAGCTCCGCGGCTACTATAGGCGTAGGACGAGTCCATTTGTGGCAGCGGCGGGGGAGGAACCATGATTGCATGGTGCCTTATGGAGCTTCCCTCAGAGCTGCTTCCTAGTGAGCCCATGTGCGTTTCAACGAGGCTTGACTCTTGTTGTTTTTTGGTTCGGGTGATATTTTTTCACAATATTTATATAAAGTTTATTAATATAAATATTGTGTGTTTTAATGTTGTTTTTAGTGATAAATATGTTTATTTCAGTGGTTTAGTTTGGTGTTTTATGATATATTCTGATTATTGAAATAAAACAATTGACGCAGTGGCCGCGCGATAGCTGACCCTCTGTAAGAATATTTATTACACTCCTGACTAATGGTAATGACATATTTAATTTAGTGCAAATGTATTGTTATTCGTGTCAAAACATAACTGGCTATGTAAAATTATATTTTTTGAGGTAGGAATTAATTAAAGATCGTTTAAAGACTTACGTTACTATTTACACGAATAAAATTTACTAAAAGCGTCTACAATTATTTAAAACTTAAAAACTTGTATTACACTTTTTAAATGAATAAAATTTACTAAAACTTGTAACGAAGTTCTTTAGTTCAACAGTATGAAACAGAAGGAGTCAGTTCTGCATGGCCACGGCCGCGTTTTCTTTCGCTAATCAAGGTATTCATCATAGGTTAATGTCGTAATTCATCATAGGTTAATGATTTTTATTTTCAAGGATTAATCAAGAAGAGCATTAATCAATGATAGAAGATAATAATTGTAGGCCTCAGTTCACAGTTATTTATTTAAAAAACATTCGGTTTTTTTTATTTATTGTTCTAATATTAATTATCTCAGTAAATTTCTGGATTACAGATTAATAATAAAATTGGTTTCAGTCATTAATTAATGTTCAACATAAACTGTGTAAGCCTTAATTATATGTTTACTATGAATAATTCTCTTTTAAAATAAAATTATGGTTGTATTTTTATTTGCGAGTTTAAAAATAAAAATAACTGTCAATTAAAAATAGTGAAGATTTATCTAATGTTTAATTTTGAGATAAGATCATATTCATGTGTAATAGTAGCAAAATACAATTCATAATCGTCAAAGGAAGGGTGGTGCCTTATTATTTAATACTTTAAGCATTACACTTGTGTATAACAACAGGTATCTCAAGAAATGCAGGCACTGCAGTCTTTTAAGCGTTTAACGTACTTAAATACCGATTAGTTTAAGACAATAACTCTAGTATAATACATTGATATCATGTATATATTTTTTAACTGTGAACCCCCGGTACATAAACTCACGAGCCGCCACTGCTTAGTATTACACACTGTGTAATTTGTGACTCTTGTACGCTAAAATACAAAAAATGCATGTCTTATAAACAATAAAACAATGCATAGACTTTCGACAGCCTATTGGCTTACAAAAGTAGAACTTTATATTTAATTTGCAAATTCAGCATTTTATACTTGTTTACTTCACACACGGTAGGGAAAATCCAGGGTTTTAAAGAAAGAAATTAAACATATTACATTAAATTTCTATGTATTATGTATATAAATTAAGTCTATAGATTAAAAATTCATTTTGATGCATCCCATTCTTCTTTGGTCATTGTTTTCTGTGAAAATGCATGAATACTTTTCAGTTCTTCAGCTAAAGCCTCATTGACCAGTCTGAAACAGAAGGGGAGAATTAAAATGGTAACTGATCTGATGCCATTATCAGGCCCGTTCACAGGATTTTCGGGCCCCGGTGCAATTCAGATTCCCAGGCCCCTAACCTGACGACCTTTTTTAACTCATTTAGTGTGAGTTAGTGTGGGCCCCAATTTTTATTCATCCCGTCAGGTTCCGGGTCCCCATTTCCACTCATCTCGTGTAGATCCAAGCCCCGGGGAATTTCCCTCTCCTGCCCCCCTCTGTCGCCGGCCCTGGCCTTTATGTTGTCTGACTGAATTTCACTAATCGAAAATTATCACTAAAAAGCATTCGTCTGCAAACAAAAAAAATCTTGAACCTTTAAACATAAAAGGAAAATATATAGTTAAGTCAATAGCACTTAATATAAAACACATTTTTAATTTCTGGATGATTACAGAGCATCCGATGATTTATACTGAACATGGTGTTTATTTTAGAGGGGTTAAAGACCGTTTTCCAATGTTGTTCATACAAAATTCTATACATAAGAGGTGCTTGGTTGTTTCTGAATAAATTGAATCTCTCTGATGATTTCTTTATTATGAAAGTTTGAGTTTATAAACATATTAGCAATTTAAATAACAAAATTACTTAATTTTACATTTTCCAAAATATCATTCAAAACCTGAACTACTGAGCTTTGAACCTTGAATTTCAGGCGAAACTAAAGCCGCGTTTACACAATGCAACTTGTTTTATAAACTTTTGTTTTTAAAACTCGATCGTGTATTTTAAAACATGTTGTACAACAAAAGTTCATAAAACAAAAAATTCCTTTGATCTTTCCGACACGGCTCAGGAAACCTGCAACCTGCTGAAAACAATTTTTCGGTTTTAAAACACGCTTGTTGTACGACTTGTTTAATAATTTTCATTGTTTTCTTAAACATGTTCAAACCAATTAGTATAACTGGTTATAGAACACAAGTTTATAAAAAAAGTTGTATAGTGTAAATGCGGCATAAGAAAGACCCTATTCTAAGTAAGGTTTTAGGTTATGCAATGTTTGGTTGGCCTAGTAGGGTAGAATCTAATGACTTTTTGCCTTATGAATCACATAAAAATGAAGTGAATGTTTGAGGACGAATGTCTTATGTGGGGTTATAGAACTGTAATGTCCTTAAGTTTAAGAGAGAGAGGCTTCTTTACTCACTGAACTTAAAATGTCGAGTCCAGTTCCTGCTGCAAGTCCTAGATTTACAAGTAATGTTTCATTGCCAAGTCCGGTAGTTGACACAGTAAGTAGGCCTAGTAATGTAAGACCATGTTCACCAGATCATAGCTTGTCTTCTCAAAATGAGTTTATTGCAAAGCCAGAGTTTCAAGGTACTCCTATGCCTAGGAGGTATCCAGAATGAGTGAGGAAAAAGAAAGAGATTCTTGATTTGTAAATAGTTGACATAATTCAAAGCTAGCCATATCTTGGTTTCTCTTATTTACAAATAAATATTTCGTTTCCATTTGTAAGTGCCAAATCTTGTTTATTTTTTGAATTTGTATTTTCCATGCTATAAGATGGTTGCCTGTCAGTTGACCGAATTGATAGTTGCTCACTGCAACACTTGCCCACTTTTTAAAAATAAAATAAAATAAATAAATAAAAGCCTGAATCCACTTGGTCAAATTGATAATTGGTTGTTGTGACAGTTGCCCAACTTTTTAAATATTAACAATTAAATAAAATACTGAAACCACTTGTTCGAACTGATAGTTGGTCGCTGTGACAGTTGCCCGACTTTATAAAAATATTATGTATTGAATAATTGAAAGTTGACCGAATTGATAGTTGCTCAACGTGACACTTGCCCACTTTTAAAAATTAAATTCAAATAAATGAACAAGAGCCTGAATCTATGTGGTCGAATTGATAGTTGGTAAATGTGACAGTTGCCCGACTTTTTGAAATAAAATAATAATAATTTAGAATTTGTGTCAGTTGACCGAATGGATACTTGCTCGCAGTGACAGTTCGTAGAATAGAGGAGGGGGCAGCGCAGAGAGGGAGAGGGCGAGGCATAATGCCCCTATTCTCTGCTACTGGAATAGGAGCTGGGTGCCCCACCCACTTCCTCTCCTTGCTGCCCCCTCCACTCTTCTGCCTACTGTCACTGCGAGCAAGTATCAATTCGGTCAACTGACACAAATTCTAAATTATTATTATTATTTTATTTAATAAAGTTGAGCAACTGTCACATATATGTCATATCAATTCGACCAAGTGGATTCAGGCTTTTATTTATTTATTGGAATTTAATTTTAAAAAGTGGACAAGAGACACGACCAGCAACTATCAATTCGGTCAACTGTCAATTAATTAATACATAATATTTTTATTAAGTTGGGCAACTGTAATAGCAACCAACTATCAATTCAACAAGTGGTTTCAGTATTTTATTTAATTATTAATATTTAAAAAGTTGGGCAACTGTCATAACGACCAACTATCAATTCGACTAAGTGGATTAAGGCTTCTATTTATTTTATTTTATTTTTAAAAAGTGGGCAAGTGTCACGGAGAGCAAATATCAATTCGGTCAATTGGTGGCTCCCCTTAAAAGATTGTATGTTCTCATTTTAGGGAGGGCCTATGTAATGTATGTATTAAGGTTACTCTATGTTTTATGTTGCTCTTTGAACTGTCTTAATAAATATTTCTTCTTGAGTGGCTAGCCAAAATGGTGTGTACGTTATTCTATCCTGGTGCTAGTATTTTGTGAGTTTAACAAAAATGAAACACATAATATCAGTTATCAGTATAAAGGCACACTGAATCCTCGCTATTAATAGGCAGATTTTTATTCATTCGTGGTATATACAGTTTATGGAGAGTCCATATTGAAGTCTTTCGATATCTATTTCCCTCAAAAACATTTCAATGGGGTAAAATGCATACCTTAACAGAAAATTGGTAACACTTTGATAAAAATTATCCGGTTAACACTCGAATGGGCGCATACAGAGTTTTCCTTCGCAAGTTTTTTTTTTATTAAAATAAACAGGCATAATTGAGTGGGCGCATGCAGTTTTTTCTACGCAAGTGTTTTTTTTAATTAAAATAAACAGCCATAATGGGTGTTGGCGATGGAGTCCGGCTCCGTACCTCACGCGTCTCATTCCAGGAATTCCCTAAAGCTATTTATACCTCTCTACACCCCCTTGGTACCTTGTTATTTGCAATTCAGTGATGCCGTGCCAGTTTGCAAAGCGTCCTCTCCCGTAACACAGATAATGATACCTATTTTATACTAGAAAATTACTTACTATGTTCAATTGAATTATTACATATATTAAGTTGAACAGTTAATTGTATCAACGATGAAATTTGAATCTTGATGAAGTCTGTCAGCATTTAAATACAATATTTCATTGTTTAACAAGTAAAATGGGTTAAATTTGTGCAATTTAGTGTTGCAGAGTAAAACTCCGCATGCGCCTGCTGCCGTTTTACTGGTGAAACGCCCGCTCGAGGGTTAAAAAGATGTTAATACCACTGAGAGTAGTCCAGTTAAAAGGTGTCCTGTTAAGAGGGGGTCTACTGTACACGGCGACACTTCTCTCCCCAGCAGCAATTATATCTGGTGGGATATTACGATAAACTATGTGAGCCAAATAGACTTGTTTATGGAGCTAAAGTCTGATTTAGGGATCTGGTAACCAAAATTTATCCTTCATTTTTCAAATTTTATCTGGTTCCTTGTAGGATAGTTGTAATTAAAAAAAAATGCTGTTAATTTGATTTAATAAATATTAATCAATTTGTAATCAATTTGTATTTCATATTAAGCTGTCGAACAGTAAAAACTAGGAATTTAAAAAATAACTGATCTATTCTGATTTTGTTTTTTTGTGGACATTTGCCATAACTGATTAGTAAAAAACAAGTTTCACAACGGGAATCTGGAATCTGATCCCATCTTCTGGTGGAAAAGAACCTAGAACATAAAAAGATTAGTAACATACAGCCAGGATAACCTGGATGAAAACATTAGCTAAAGCTAAAACAGAGAACTGTAAAAGTAGTCACAAAAAACACTACTATGCTGAAAAGAAAACAAGAACACACTATAACATAGAAAACAAAAGTATCACAAGTTATAAAGAATCATCAAACAGGAGTAAGCACGTCTACACCCAATCAGAGCAGAGCTAAGACTGATGGTGAAGCACGCTGCGATTTGGTTGGCTGTGGCCACCGCCATTTCCTTCGGCGCCGCCATTTCCTTTCCTCCCACCAGTCTCAGCTCTGCTCTGATTGGGTATAAATTTGCTTACTCCTGTTACGTGATTCTTTATACTTGTGATACTTGTGTTTTCCGTGTTATATTGGGTTCTTGTTTCCTTGACAGCATAGTGTTTTTTTGTGACTACTTTTACAGTTCTCTGTTTTAACTAATAGGCTATTTTCGTCCAGGTTATCCTTGCTGTGAGTTACTAATCTTGTTATGTTCTAGATTCTTTTCCACCTGAAGACAGGATCAGATTACATATCCTGAAACGTCGTGAAACTTGTTTTTTATTAATCAGTGATGGCAAATGTCCGTAAAAATCAAAATCAAAATATACAAACACCATCACCAACAACGAATTTCAAACAAAGAATAACTGATCTGTTGAGAAGTGACGAGGTTTCTTAAGAATGGTTTTAATCAGGGTCTTCTGCGAAACTGACAAAGGATCCAGCATGAAAGACAAAACGACACCCCACGCCAGAATACCGTACTGCAGTAACGACTTCACATACGCAAAGTACACCATCCTGCAGTGATTCACCGTCTGCACCCGGCCCCGCTGACTAAATGTGTAAACTAATTTTCTTAGTCTCTGTTTGATATACCAAACTTGTGGAATCCAGCTTAACTTTTTATTTGACTGTACCTATGTATTTGTATTGGGTAACACGTTCTATTGCAGCACAGGCACAGGCACGCGACAGCGGATCACCACAGGAATGGAGCTTTAGTTACCTTGGACCTGGATACTACCTTGAACATGTAATTATTCTAGGCTTACTTAACATTTTTGTTATTATCTTTGTGCACTTACCATAGTTACTGATAAGGTGTTTGGTTAGTACCCAAGTTAAATGTAGATTTTAAGTTATTTGTTCTTAAAGAGTTCAATTCCAGATTTTGCATTTGATCTCAGATAATTTTGTATTTGTTTCTGAAATTAGCAGTCGTTTTACTCGAAGGGGTTCCCTTCTATTATCGATTCCAACTCACAGAACAACAATTTATAATAAATCCTTCACTGTTTCGGCCTGTAGACTCTGAAATGCTCTCCCTGATTCTGTTAAAATCCAAGATAGCCATGCTCAGTTTGGGGCGGAAGTCAAAGATCTTTTGCTGTGTGGCGGGCGGGAGTGATGACCTTTGGCGGTGGCATTACGGGATATAGGGCGACTTGTGTGTTGTGTGGATGTATACCTAAGCTTTGTTTACAAAATTTATGGAGGTAGTTATTATTATTTTTGTACATAGTTTTAGTTTTTTCATAATTATATTATTTTTAGTTTCAGTCAAAGTTAAGTGGTAGAGAGAACTTGCAAGTCCTAACTTTGCTTCGGTAATAAAGTCATTTTTCATTTCATTCCAAATTTTATGATATTTATACGATACATAACCTGCAGTCGAGGTGTGGGGGGAGGGGGTTAAGGCGGTGGAATGGGGAAATAGGGGAAGGAAATCAACTCAAGCCCAGGGACGCCACACCTCTTAATCAGGCCCTGTAGCTACCGCCCAATTACGCCTTTGTACTTCACTTACTTCACTTCACTTACCAACAGTACAGTAACTTAGTTACTGTTCTGTTACAGTTCAGTTCAGTACAGTAACTTAGTTACTGTACTGAATTATGGTTGTTTTATTTGACCCAGGTTTCATTAGTCTCAGGCTAGTATAATTATTTAAATACTGTGAAAATATTTTCCCCAAGTAAATAAAATATGAAATAAATGATTAATACACACTGTCCCATGTTGGTTATTAAGTACCGGTATTACAAAGTTGAATAATATGTCCCAGGTATCATCAGCATAAATTAAAATAGCTCAGCTGCGTAATACAGCTTAACCCTGCCTCACCCAACCCAACATAACCTAATCAAACTCATAGGTGGCAGTGATATAGGCCTATTGTAGTTTCATCTTTTAGAAGGCACCCTTCACATGTAAAATCACATTTTTTCTGTGATTTATTATTTTTGTATCACGAATACGCCGATCCAGATAACCCGGGCAGAGGATCCGGATAACGTGATGACCGAATAATGCGGGCTATACTGTTTATCTTGTGAAACTAGTACCAACAGATTACCTGTGCCTCTGGAGAAGTGGTTTACCAACAAATTTGTCTGATACCACAAGTACAGTGAATTTTGCTCCACATCCATCTGAATCATCGGTCACATCCTAAAAAAAAAGGTGTTTACACACACAACGTATGGTTTATAACAAAGGAATGGATATAATTTGTTGTTTAGAAACTTATTCTCTGTGCTAGAAATGATCTTATTTTAAAACATTGTTGAAGTACCAAGTTTGAAATTGGTACCTCAGATAGTTTTAAAGCTATATGTGAAATACATACAGATAGATAGAGTGGTTAAACAAAGCAAAATTACTGATTTTGGTATGCAGAACCAGGTTCTACATAGTTTACTACGCTTAATTATTTTTTACAGTCAACACTCTGTATGTCATGGGCGTATATCTTAAAAGTAGGCTACCAAGTTTAAAATTGGTACCTAAGATAGTTTTGAAGCTATATGTAAAATACATACAGATAAATAAAGCGGTTAAACAAAGCAAAATGACTGATATTGGTATACAGAACCAGGTTTTACATAGTTTACTAAGCTTACTTATTTTTTACAGTAAACACTCTGAATTTCATGGGTGTATATCTTTGAAGTACCAAGTTAAAAATTGGTGTACCTCAGATAGTTTTAAAGCTACATGTGAAATACATACAGATAGATAGTGGTTAAATGTGGCAAAATGACTGATTTTTGGATGTAGACCTGGTTCTAAATAGTTTACTATTTACTTTTTATAGTAAACATCCTGTATTTCATGGGTGTATATTTAGCCTTGATAGATCTCCAGAGTTTTGACGTGTCCACAATTAACATACAACGCAAACACTAACTTAACAAACCTAAATTAATCAAACATAACCATTTCTAATCCACCTTTAGTTATTACAGGACAAACAAATTATTGTAACAAAACAACAATTTTTTTCATTTTCTGATTTTTAGCTGCGTTTCCAATAGGTAATTTAAACATGCGTTTCATCATGACAATATCTGCGATAATGTTGCTCAGGGGCTCTATGTCCTAAGGCGCCTTAGTGCCTTCAGGAATACTCTCTCAAAACTGGTGTACCATGGTCTGTTTCAACAACATATTAGGTCAGTGTTTCTCAACCGGTGGTACGCGAAGACCTCTTAGGTGGTACACAAGAGATTAAAGAAGTAGTACAAAATAAAATACTAGGTTTTCGAACTAAAACTGTCCCGTCGAACAGTAGCCTTAAGTCGCACTTTATGCCTTAAAATTTTCAGTACCTGTTTTGGTCATAATATATCAATTACGTACCATATTTCAGGAAATAATATTGTTACGCTTTCATTAATTCTTTTTATGAACAATTTTGGCACTAAAAAGTTTTATTTCTATTAAAAATAATACTACCAGTTTTACATTGTTAATGCGGTGGTATTACGGGTACTACAGTTGTTAGTTCTACGATTTACTAACCGAACGTATTTTCTATTTTTGAACGCACAGTCTAGTTAAGTCGATCTATATATTTTTGTAATATGCTTAGATATAAGATCATTGGTTAAAAATCCAGTATACTTCGAATGACTTTGAGTTGTTTATTTATGTTATTTTTTCAATATAAAATATGAGAAATATGTAAAGTTTCAAATAACAGGCAGAGATAATTTTTCCCCCGAATAGGCCTATCTAGAAATGTTTTCATATAAACGGAATTCATATTAAAATTCATATAGTTTTTTCGCTGTATTGATTATAAACTTATTGAGCATAGCTAAGCTGAACATATAATTTGTCAAAATGTCCTTGAATTCAAAATACGACATAAAAATGTACATTGACAAGTAAAATAATAAAATAATTTTAGTTGGTAATAATAAAACCTCCAAAGGGTAACTTTTAAGCATTGTTGGAGGGGATCCCTCAGTGGTGGGAGGAGGGGGTCCTTGCGATGGTACGTCAAAATATTGAAAATGTGGAAGGTGGTACGCGAGCTCCAAAAGGTTGAGAAACACTGCATTAGGTCATCTATAATTTGATGGGGTGCCTGTAAAGGGGAAATGAAAAAGATTTAAAGCTGGTAGAAAAAGTGTCAGATGCATCCTGAACCTCCCCCGAACCACATTTGCAAAGAGGTCTTTTACAGCTTGACACAAACAGTTCCCTGCCTTTGCATCTTTGAAATGATTATGTACATCAAACACAGGTAATCGCTGCTACCTGACCATGGGTACAAACACCAGTCACACAGGTCTCTTTGCTACGTCCCACAGGCTCACACTTTCTTAGCATAAGCTAGTCGTCATGGTTAGGGCAGGCCCCAGGGGTGGGCGGACCGGGCGGCCGCCCAGGGCGGCAGATTTTTGGGGGTGGCAAATTTTAAAACAGGAATAAAATGATAAATTCACGATATAAAACTGAAGAGTAGAATTTTCTGTATCACATTTCACCCAAAGAACAAGCCTAAGAATATGTACGGCAATGCAAGCATCGATTTACAATTATAATTTAAGTCCAAATATAAAAACAAATCGCTCAGCTTGTATCGAACAACCGTCGCTGCCGCGCTGCGCAGAACAGTGACAGCGTCCCAAATTACACAAGTTGTGTAAGTTTAGTCGTGCTATCAGAATGGTACATAGGACTTTTTCTTAAAACTGCAAACTTTTTCAAGCGAGGGAATATTATAAATGAACACGTTTTTAATATAATAAAATTAAATAGTTAAGCATATACACATCTAACATCTACAAATTCCATGAGGGGGATTTCTCTGTTATGTCCCTGGCCCTTTTCTCCCGCCCTAATCAACCGATTTTCAAGATAGAGGTGTCATTTTAAAGCTTATGATCTAGCGTACGGCAAACGGGTAATTAAAAAGTATATTTCGTTCGTGGCCCCCCTAGCCTTTGATTTATTTCTAGAGGGTACTTTAAAATGTTGAGCAACTTTCATCATAAGAGTTTTAAATGTCAATTGTAACTTAACAGCTGATTACCTTTGGGTTAGTCAGATTATGAACAAAAAGCAAAAATAGATCTCTGCAACTGTAAACATGAACCAGCTTATGAAATGAAAATAATTTTAAAATGTGCAATTTACACTTGGGGTCCCTAGTACATAATTATTTAAGAGTTTAGAGATTGTGGTGCGATTGCATCACAGTGGAGACACTGTAGTTCGGCGATCGCTCAAGGAAGGGTACCGAACAACCCCGGGAGTAAACAATTAGACGGGATATATGGGGGGCCCCCCGCTGATCTAGGGGGCGACGGTCACCGATCTCGCCCAGGGCGGCAAAGTCCCTAGGGCCGTGCCTGGTCATGGTAACGTTTCACCCCAAGTAACAACCCCTAATATTGAGTGAGCATCCAAAGCCGTTAGGCCTCGGGTGTGATACGAACCTCAAGCGACAACTCTCAGTTTTCAAGTAGGGTAGCATTTATTGTCAGCCGATAATTTTGAAGGCATAGTGGCTACTATTCGAAGTCGGAATGGAATTCAGTGGTGTCGCTCAGTGTCGATTTTTTTCTTCGCCGGTCAGATTCGACAATGTTTTTCGAGTCGCTTGTAGCTGACAATCTGCATCGTTGCATTGTTTGAGGTTAGAATCTATACTGAGATACCGTGACAATACTTTTGTTAATGAAAAAAAAGCGGATTTCATTTTGCTAGGTTGAAAATGTGATGGAATTAATTAGTAATTTAATACAGTTTTTTGAACGGTAGTTTAAAACAATTCAAATATTGACCAGAAGTGAGTTATCGCCCGTCGCCTGTGATTGCCACTAGTGCTACCCAGGGCTTAATTTCTAAAGAAAAAAGTACCAAAGCTAGGGCACACCAGGGGGGTCCGGGAGGTATTGAAAACCCCCCAGCAGGATGGGAGTCCAGGGGCACTCCCCAGGAAATTTTTTATAAATTGCAAATACATTTGGTGCTTTTTTTAACGCTTATGACCTCTCTGTAATGTTAAGGCCGTGTTCACTTTTGCGCTTGCTAGGTTTTGCCCTGCCGCGGCTAAGAGAGTACTAGTGCCATAATCGTGAAGGTTGTGGTCTCCAGCGCTACGTGCGTTAGCGCCACTCACGATTCGATCATGGTGGGAATTTACCAACGTTGGAAAAGGGCGCATCTGACTTGTCTAAACATTTGACACACTATTTTGCCGCATGAGGCCTTATAAGAACAGCTTAGTGACGAGTAATGCTGAACGCACTCACTCCACGCTCGTATTGGCCAGGATTGGATTCGCCCTTAATCGACGATGGTAAACTTCCACCATCACTCGCTAAAGCCGATCTCGAGTTTTAAGTGATCAGTATCTAGAACAGAGGTTAAAAAAGCTACAATCTATTACCGTGCATTAAACTATGTCAATGAAAATAGAGTTGTAAAGTTTACAAAGGTAATTCCCAAATTGGAAAGAGTTATACACTTTTATAAAAATAATTTTTTAAATGGTATTAGTAAATTACGTGGCCAGAAAAATGGTCTGGAGCCGTACCTGTGAATTGAGAAATATTTTAATTGAGAAAAATTCGTGGAGCCGTAGGAATAATTGAGAAATACTCCATTATTCGTATTATTTGTATGCAGGTGAGTATGCAGGTTTGCTGACACATAAATGTAAAAATTGGGGATTTTAGGCTTTAATACGATTTATTTCAACTATATCAAGCCACACATCAAGTTTTACTAAGATATGTTGCGAATTAAGCAAGATATAGAACTTTTTTTATTTCCCATAAGTATAACAAAGGTACAGTGTAAGGGGTGTTCACCGCTTTCATTATCTCGGTGACCAACGGATATAAAGCAATGATTCAGGATACTACATTGTTTGTTTTTTTAAGCAGAATTTAATGGTGCCCACCAAAGTTTGATTATTTTTATTTTAATACGTTAAAAACTAAAAAAAAAACTAAATTTGGCCCATTTTTGGGGGAAAATCACGAAAAAACCCATATTTTTAACGCCTTATAACTCGTTAACCGTTAGGAGTACAAAGAAAATGTACAGAACCTTTTTTGTAGAAAATGTAATAAGCTTTATTTTGTATGCTTAGAGTTTTTACCTCCGACCAACAGTTCTAGAGATTTTTGAGAAAAACCAAAAAAAGTACCCTATTTCCGTCAATCGCCACTAGAGCTCCCCACATATTTTCCAGGACTTTTGGTATTTTTATCCTTAGGTACCTCTAAATAAGTGTGCAAAGTTTCATAATTAACGGAATTTTTTCCAGGTTGGGCCATTTTTTAAGTTCTTTGACTGGACTATACACCCCTAATAATGTAAATAATTTCATCAGAGTTTATGGTAAGGTTTAACCCCCAGCAACAACCCCTATTAATGAATCTGTGTCCAAACCCATCATAAGAGATGTAAACTGTACCCATTAGTTTACATAGAACCTCTAGGGGTTGCTTGAAAAATGCACACTTTGAGTTGCATTCCCTAGAAGGCATCTGGTTCTTATTGTACTAGTCGTCATGGTCATGTTTACCCCTAGCAACAGCCCCTCGAATTGAGTGGGCATCCAAACACATCATAGGGAATGTTAACTGTACCCTAAAAATGAGATAACACCTCTAGAGGTTCCTTGACGAGGTCACAGTTCTGAGATACACCCCCTTCAATACACTTGGGTATTACTGCACTAATCATCATGGTAAAGTTTAACGCCCCAACAATAAGACCTTTTATTAAATTTGAGTCCAAATCCAGTATAGGAGATGTTAACTGTACCCAAAAGAATATAGGAATGTACCCCATAGGTTACAAAATAAACATTGTAGTAAACACAAGGCGGGAGATGCATGCGCTTGAGGAGGCCTGCTGACTGCTTTCCCTGTACGACGTCACAGACTCCAGTCAGGAGTGCCTCTGGAAGCATATTCGCTAGTAGAGGAGCGCTGATTGGAGTCCACGTGTGACGTCACAGTGAGACACCAGGCTCCAAAACTCCAGCGACGCATGCTCTATTAGAGACGCTGCCAGCGAGCGTAATATTTTTAATCAGGTTAGTTTTATCATCAAAAAAGGCAGATGTACCTTGGTTTTGAGGTTTGGAACATCTGCTGTGGCAGCCACGTTGGATACCTCAATCTGTGGAAGTGATGTCATGGCATAATTTAAATATCCACTTGTAGGCCCCTAATTTATTTTTAAGGCCAGTTTACACGACACCCAGTATGGTTGAGGTCAGAGGACAGTAGCTGACCCTTTTTTCTAAATGGATAGCCCAACTTCCCTGGACTGGCTATACACAGAGAGCCAAGCTAGGCCCTAGGTCTGCACAATGCACGGGTCCTCCGGGAAGTCTGGGGGGTATGGAGTTACAGAAAATGTTCGAAAATTAGATCTCTTAACTCGTGTTTTCAGGGCCGGTTCAAGAGTTTTAGGTGCCCTAGGCGAAAATATCGTTTGGCCCCCCCCCCCCCCCCACTTTCTAAGTTCAGTAAAAGGATACGTTATTATCAGGGCTAGAGAAAAACTTATATACCATAAAAAGTCCAATTGCGGAAACATGTTAAATTTTTAACGCTTTTAAGTCATTTAAATTTTAATAATCACTTAGCAATTGTTTTTACTTCCTTGTATGGTTAATTTGTAATAAGTGCTTGTGTACAAACGAAACGAGAAGAGTCTTGTAGTATCGTCGATGAATTACAATTTTCTCAGGAGATATTGTCATATTAATATTATAATTGTTATTGAGTTCCGATAAAGTTGTAAATCAATTTGTCCTGTCATGATATTTGAATGATTTGTTAGTTTATATATTTAAGATGATATTTTTTACTTCATTATTCATTACTTTATATGTAATTTTTAAGAACTTATATTGTTTTATTTGATTAGTATCTACTACCACGGCAAAACCGCAGATCGAATGAGTGTGTGATTGCTTAGAGTCGAGGGGTCGATCGGTGCATTATTCCCCTATTATTTTACTTACTTTAAAGACAAAACACTAAACAGCCAAGAACAGACTTTTTTCAATACACTATGTAAGTTAATGAAACAGTTCAAGGTCTACTGTTCAGTTCAGTACGGTTTCAAGGTAATGCTTTTTGAAACTTGTCAGTTTATTTTGTTCTAGAAGTTTCTTGTTTAAAAGTAAATAAATTTATTGTAATGAAAGGAAAGTGAATCTGTGTAATTTTGGTATCTCCAAGCAAACACTTGGAACTGTCGAGGGGTCGATCGGTGCATTATTCCCCTATTATTTTACTTACTTTAAAGACAAAACACTAAACAGCCAAGAACAGACTTTTTTCAATACACTATGTAAGTTAATGAAACAGTTCAAGGTCTACTGTTCAGTTCAGTACGGTTTCAAGGTAATGCTTTTTGAAACTTGTCAGTTTATTTTGTTCTAGAAGTTTCTTGTTTAAAAGTAAATAAATTTATTGTAATGAAAGGAAAGTGAATCTGTGTAATTTTGGTATCTCCAAGCAAACACTTGGAACTGGAAAATTTTGATCAGGGTTTAACCAGTGATTAATGAAAAAACTCTCCGTCTTAAGCAATCCAATTTATTGAAATGTGATCAATAAATCCGCCCCTTTTAATTCAGGGGCGTTTTTTTTTTCATCAGGGCCCTTTTTTTCAGGGGCCCTTTTCATCAGGGCTGTTTTTTTTCATTAATTATATAGCGATTCCTGATAGCCAATTAACAACAACAATATTTTAACCAGTGAATTTGAAGACAAATCACACTTTACATACACTGTCAGTGTCATCATACTTGTATACTCTTATGTGTGATATTTGACTTGTTTTGCTTGATTGTACAATTATCTAAAAAAAACTGCTTAAATATTTCCTTCAAATTATGAAAATGCTGTAACTTATTTCTGACTAAAAACGTGATTTGTGCAAATCACATCGCTAGAAAAAAATCTAATGGCGTAGGTAATGAAAGGAATTTGAGAGTAAAAATTAAATATTTAACATTGGACCTGATGGGTTTCCATTGTATTAAAATAAAAACTAAATGAGTCAAAAGTACTGTTATAACTAAATTGTCGAGTTTTTACTGCACTTCATTCAATTGGAGATTGCACATCAAGTGTTCATTAGACATGATGCCATTTGAAAAACTGTGTTCATAAAATGAGGCTTTAGGCCTATAGAATTAAGATGGAGTTGGTTTTTCGAAAAAATTGTTAAATAATATTTTTCTGGGTACCTACTTAGAGATATTAATAAGGTATGATTTTGACCATTTATCAAATAAAAATAATATTATTAACATACATCTCAAACCAGGGTTTAAGCTGGGAAAAAATGTCTTCCAGCAAAAATGCTACAAGCTCTTTGAAACTTGTAGCAAAATTATTTTCCTTTTAGCATTTTTATCGCATGTCATTAATTTATGACACATGTCATCAAACTAAAATAACTTAATCGAACAACATAACCTCAAACTATATTTCGCATCACCGTTTCCGAGGTTTCGAGACGTCTGTTTTCGCCTGTGTTGCCTGACTGGCCATGAGATTTTACTCACGGTGAGTTTCGAAAATCCCCGGTTTTTACACGGCAGTAGGCTATCTTTAAAAATCCCCACATAATCCACGGCAACGTTTCTTGCCCCTTAAATAGGGTATTCATGACTTGAAAGTAGAATTATCAAATTACTATATTGATAATTCGACTCCATATCAATCCAAGCGATGGCGAACTAGCCCTCCACATTCATTCTCGCATTCGCCACCGCTCGGCTAAACTCAGCGACTCGGCCACTATAGAGCGCGCCAACTGCTCTTTAGCACAGAGAACGTATCTATACGATCTCTGTGTGTATGTGTCTACCTATAGTCTTCTTTTTTACTGTGGATCTTAATGACGCGGCATCTGATCGAGGGTTACGTTGCAGACTACATTCCATAATTAACTCTTATTTTATTTTAAAGTAGGCCAAGTGCAAAGTAATTTGTGGAAGTAAATGGACTTTTATTGTGATTTGTATTGGTTAAAATCAGATTTTCTGCAATAAAGTTAAATAATTTCCACTCTTACTTTGTGGCAAAAAGGCGACAGCCTGTCCGAATATTGTCACATTTTCGTGGTGCATTTCGCATTTTGCGACAAATGCGACCGCAGCTTAAACCCTGACTCAAACAATAAAAACCTTTTAATCAAGTTATTAAGAACAATCATATACAAAACAAAAACATATTACTTGCCAGCATTGGGAAAATGATGGACTACAGTGGACCAATCTTGAAATTTGGCTGTCAAGATGAAAAGAAACCTAAACTACTGTATAACGGCCCGGCGAGGGCGCCTAGAGAGCAGAGAATGCCGTATGCTTAGCATTGGTTTATAATCACAAGTTTGGTAGGGTAGGATTTTTCACTATTGGAGATAAGATCATAGTTTTCATGTGTTTTAAAAAGTAATAAGCAGAGCATATTCCTGTGAGCTACTCCCAAATCGTAAACTTAAAATTTATTAAAATGTAAATATAAATTGAAGTTTAGGCTACTTTCATGATTTTCCTTTCCAAAATAAAAGTGTTTTATTTGCGCATTCCTTTCGTGAAAAAATGGGGCCGCTTAGCCCCCTCTTTGGCACCCCTCAGGCCCTGGCGCCCTAGGCGGTCGCCTAGTTCGCCTATATGGTAGAGCCGGCCCTGCGTGTTTTTGGGCGGTCTAGAGTTGGAACATCATACATAAAGGAAATCCAAAAATTCGGTCCTTGAGTATGTTACTGACTTGATGCTGAAACAATAGTTATTTGTGCATCTAAGTTAGGGACTAAAGTGCAACTTTTTCTCCCTGAGGGAAACTGTTAATTTCCCGAGGGAGAAAAGTAATTTAGTCCCGTGATGCACACAAAATTTTTCCTCCACCTACACAATGAACAATAACTAGGTATAACACTGTAACTTTTCCTTCAGATGATCCTTTGCTTCAACAAACTGCATTACAATCACATAGCCTATATAAATGAATAATGCAAGGTATTTAGGCTTTAATTTTAACCATTTTATTCACACTCTTCTGTAAAAATACTCTAGGCCTAACTTATTGGTTCACAAATGTGCAGGAATATAGCCTAAACTACAGCAAACTCAAAATGGATACGCTATCCTGTAGACAACGGAAACGGACGCTCGGATGCTGTGACACTCTCTTCAACATAGAGAAACAAATTAAAATCGACAGTGTTGCCATATTTTCTCACTGTCCACCGCACTGTTGCCCGCATTTCTTCCCATGTATTTCTTATGAGATTACTTTTAGTCCCGTGGGACTAAAAGTAAGCAAGTAAATCCCATGGATTATAAACTAGTACTTTAGTATTCTATTCCAGGGACTAAAAGACAACTATATATAGTAGGTGGAGGAAAAGCTTATTTCATTAACTTATAGGTTAGGTTCAGGGGACATTTGGACAGTTACTTCACCGGGGGTCAACCGCTGTCTTGCTGACTACCCACACAGCTGACTGTCCTGTTGCATTTATGCGTCAAAGTACCAGTCAAAGAGAGTAGGGACTGTCTTTCCAACTGTCTCTCTGCTGGTCGCCCTGTAAACGGGCCTTTAGGCCTAGTTTGTTACGGACTTGTTGCCAGTGATTAGGTAATCAATCTGACCACAGTTGATAAATTTGGAGATAATTATTATTACATTTTAAGCTGTCATCTTGCTTGATATTATAATTAATTGTTTGTCATAGTGGTCAACAGGCACGGCCCTAAGGACTTTGCCGCCCTGGGCGAAATCGGCGACCGCCCCCCCCCCCCCATATCCTATCTAACCGTTTACTCCCGGGCTCCACCCCTTCCTTGAGCGATCGCCGAACTAACAGTCTATACTGTGATGCGATCGCACCACAGTGTCTCCCTAAACTCTTTATGTACTATGGGTCCTAAGTGAAGGGGTCCCTCCAGTAACGTTGTAAGCGACATAAAGTAAATTTTTCACGAAATGGAAAAAACATATAATTGGGAATGTGATGATTTAAATATGTTTTATTTGTTATATATAATTGTAATATCATAAATCTAGCCAAACTGTGAAGTATTACAATATTATCGCACGTAATAAAAAAGTTATTACAAAAAAAGTGATTTTAAAATTGCAATAACGTTGTAAATGACAGTCGTTTGCAACGTTGTTGCCCGGCTTGGCCTATGCA
This sequence comes from Flexamia atlantica, assembly GCA_035578135.1. Taxonomy (NCBI): domain Eukaryota; kingdom Metazoa; phylum Arthropoda; class Insecta; order Hemiptera; family Cicadellidae; genus Flexamia; species Flexamia atlantica. The sequence continues at coordinate 5,908,374 of JAQJVK010000017.1, read as the reverse complement.
ACAATGTTTCTTTTGGTTTCTTATTTTCATTTATGTACAGTTCCCCAGCATTTCTTCTCTGCTTACTTACATTTCTGGTCCAACTTCCGAACTTAACAGGGCGTTTTTTACTACGATTTAGCCGATTAACATTGGGACGGAGACAGAACGGTGCGCGGTGATAATGCAATTTTTGGCGGTTACAACGTTGTTGCAACTGTGGGACCAACAGCACTTGGTTTTCAACCTGTGGTAGTGCTGCCAACACAAGAGATATCAACGAAAAAATGCCCTGCACTGATGCAGGATGTCGTTTACAACCTTACTGCATAGAAATCTCAATTTTGAAAAAGTTGTCGTTTACAACGTTACTGGAGGGACCCCTTCAAGTGTAATTTTACATTTTAAAATTATTTTCATTTCATTAGCTGGTTCATGTTTACAGTTGCCAATGAATACACAATTGCAGTTGCAGAGATCTATTTTTGTTTTTAATCTGACTTAAAAATTTACCCGAAGGTAAAATTTTGGCCGAAGGTATCTGTTAAGTTACAATTGATATTTAAAACTCTTATAGGCCTAATGAAAGATGGTTGACATTTTAAAGCGCCTTCTAGGAATAAATCAAAGGCTTAGGGGGGCCCCAAACGAAATATCCTTTGTAATTACCCGCCTGCCGTACGCTAGATCATAAGCTTTAAAATGACACGTCAATCGTGAAAATTGGTTGAGTAGGTCGGGAGAAAAGGGACGTAACAGAGAAAACCCTTATGGAATTTGTAGGTGGTAGATGTATATATGCTTAACTATCTAATTTAATATGATATTATAAACGCAATCATTTGCAATATTCCCTTGCTTGAAAAAATTCCCAGTTTTAAGAAAAAAACCGAAATACCATTCTGATAGCAAAACTAAACGTACACAGCCTACTTTTTGAATATAGGCCTAACCTGACTATGCCGAGATGTTGTAAGAGCCATTTTAGACAAATATAAAAAATAAATAGTTTATATTTACTTGTTGTTTCAAGCAATAAAAAATCGACTAGGCGACAGGCGTAATATAATCGTGAGCCTCGAAAACACTTGAACAGCCCTTTCCCTATAAGAGATAAGTGATCTGCTGGTCAAGTAATTTAGAAACACGCAGTTTTATGACGCCCCGAGTAGGCTGCTGTAGTGCATCGATTATTTATTTCGTGGTATGAATTAAAATAACTTTTGTTTTAGGTTTAAACTATTTAAAGGCTTTGACAAATGTAAATTTTATTGCAACCGCTACCACAATAATAAACACAACGTCGGGGGAGGAGGGAGGATTCCGTCAAGGTCACTCCCAACCAGGGCTTAATTTGTAAAGAAAAGAGTACCGGAGCTATGGCACAACGAGTGGCCGCCGGCGCCGGGAGGGTATGGAAACCCCCCAGCAGAAGGGGGGTCCAGGGCCCTCGGGCCCTCCCCCGGACTTTTTTTTGAATTGCGATTAAATTTTACGCCTTTTTAACGTTCATGACCACAGTTTAACAATTAGGCCGTGTTCACTTTCGCACTAGCTAGGTTTGCCCTGCCGCGGCCAGAGTGTACTTGTGCCATAGTGGTCGTGAAGGTTGTGATCTCCAGCGCTAAGTGTGTTTAGCGCTACTCACTACTCATGGTGGGAATTTCATACTGTCGAACAAGGGCGCACCTGATTTTTCCAAACATTTAACGAACTATTTGCCGCAAGAGGCCTTAGAAAATCGACGTAGAAATGAGTACGGTATTGCCGAACGCACCCAGTATTGGCCTGGATTGGATTTGCCCTTGATTGAAGATAGTAAACTTCCACCATCACGTGCTAAAGCCTACCTCGATTTTATCGAGTGATCAGTTTCCAGAATGGAGGTTAAAATACTACCATCTATTACCTTGCGTGAAACTATGTAAAGAAAAATAGAGTTGCTAAATTGACTTAGAGGATTCCCAAATTAGAAAGAGTTGTACACTTTTATAAAATCGCTTATTAAACAGTATTAATAAATTACGTGGCCAGAAAAAGGGTCCGGAGCCGTACCAGTGAGTTGAGAAACCGCGCTCCGGTGAGCTCCGGTTTCCTAAAAAGTACCGGAGCTGCGCTCCGGTGGAAATTAACCCCTGCTCCCAACCGCTGCGCTGTTGCTTTGACGGTGTCAGTGTTCTCTGTTCTGCGCAGTGCGGCGGCGACGGTTGTTCCATACAAGCCGAGTGGTTTGTTTTTATATGTGGTCTTGAATTATAATTTTAAATCGATGTTTTCATTGCCGTATATTAGGCTTGTTCTATGGATATAATGTGATACAGAAAATGTTACTCTTCACATTCATAATTTTTTATTATTTTAGTCACATTTTAAAATTTGCCGTTCCTTAAAATTTGCCGCCCCCAAAAATCTGCCGCCCTGGGCGGCCGCCCGGTCCGCCCACCCCTGGGGCCGGCCCTGGTGGTCAATTAGAAGAGTGAAATAATAACATCTTACCACATGTACTGCTTCTAATCTATCGTTGAGTAAAGTTTTAATATTATCTGCAGTAACAGGCATGATGATGATTAAACCTGCAGAATCTATTTTTAGGGATCACAAACCACAACTTTTCAACAATCAACAATCCTAAAATACGAGTTTTGAAACTAGCGATCAAGTTATAGTTTCTTTTTCTTTTTTTTTTTCTAGTTGCCAAAATTGGCGGCCTGGGATCTTAGCCCATGAGGCCCCGAAGTTCACTATTCTTATGGTTGTCCTTCCCTTTGGATAGTCTCTCTAGTAAAGATTAAAACTTATTATTAACATAAATTGGTTAGTGTTGCAATGATTTGTTAGATTATATTCATCTTTTCTGGAGTTAGTAATGTATATACAATAATGTAGTGTATTTTGTGTAATTTTTTGTTAGTAATAGCGGGAAAAAGGAATCTAATGAAATGATGGATTTTTATGATATGGAGGGTTTAGGATGTCTTCTTCGCTTGGGCCGCTCAAGCATTACCTATCCCGAAAAAAGGATGGCCAGGATGAAGCACCCTTGGATTGAGAAGACATATATGTTCACAAAGTAGAGCAATCTGATAAATTAAGGTTGTCATAAAGCCAGGTTTCTTGAATTAATCCAATATGAATCTGATTTTCATTTAAATATTGACAGATCTCTGGCCATTTGGTTTCAGAGATCTGCAATTCCAAGGTAATATATTTAGTTTATGAAGTGCCATGTTTTTTTTTATCTGGTGGAACAGCAGCACTGGTGTTTTTGTTTAGTGTTAAGTTGTTTGTCGTGTTGCTTTTATTAGATAAAATGTTGGTTTTAATGTCAGGAAGAGGGCTATCAATAAAAGTAACAAGTAAATCATCCAGTTGTTTTTTTGTTGTGATATTAGAGTTTTTAAATTTGTTTCTAATTTCAGCGACTCGAGCGTTAAGAAGCGATTTTAGGTACTCACTTTTCTCTTGATTAATTTCTGGGGGATTAGGTTTAGTTGTTACATTGGGTTTAGTGATGTTACTTAAATTTTGTCGTGAACTCGTGGGGCTAGATCGAGGAGTTGTATTTTTTGATTTATTAGCTGTATTAGATAATGGCTTTCGGAATTGGAGTGGCGTTTGTGGAGCAACATTAGCCGAGGGAGTTTCAGGTACAGTATCTAGTGGTAAATACCTGTTTGAGAGAGGGGTTTGACTAGTATTTAATGAAGTTTCTGGTAGGGCTGGATATTTAGTAAGATTTGTTAGTTCCAAAGATCTGGTTGCTTCTGCAAAAGATTGTGATCTTTTTGAGACACGTTTAACAATCTTATAAGTGATAGGGAATAATTTACTGGCTTTAAAGTAATCTTCCCTCATTAGGCTCATCCTTTCTTTTATTTTCTTTTGCCTGATGTATTCAGGACAGAACTTAGAATTGATACTATGGGGGCCTAGACAATGAACACACTTACGTGGAAGTTCGCACGGTGTTGAATGAAAAATGTCACCGCAATCTCTACAGATTCTGGTGTTTCGGCAAGGGGAATTGGCAACATGCCCATAGGCAAAGCAACGAAAACATTGTTTGACAGGAATCATGTAGGGCTCAATATGTACACGAACATAGTTTAAGGAGATGTATTCAGGCAAGGTGTCAGAATCAAAGGTAATTTTTACAAAATGGGTGTCCTGTAATTGTTGGTTGACTCTCCGCTTGATACGGCTAACTTCAAGAATGGGACTGTTGCAAACAGAGTCAGTAAGTATCTCCGATTCAGAGATTGAAGGATCAATATTTGCGACACCATATGTGTACACCCTAATAGATGGAATGAAAACATTGTAGTGAATAAGATGTTGTGATAAGATTAGGTCGTTTGCAGATTGATAGGAATTACAGAACACAGACACGTTACGGCCAGATCTTTGGATGTAATCAATGTCAGTATGATGATTTTTAATGATTTTTCCTATCTGGAAATGATTGATTTTTGCTTTATTCTTGTCTTGAATTATTATTTCAAATGGACCTTTATTATCTTTTTTATATAATCTTATCTGGTTTGATTTTTTCGGTTTTGGTGGATTTAGGTTTCCATTACTTTTATTTTCATCATTTAGTTGATCATCATGTTTACGCTTAATATTCTTTTCATTGTCAGAATGGTATGATTCATTATTTGTAGACAAAATTGAATTAACAGCTAAATCGGTTTCCATTTGTAGGTTATCCATGTGGTCGGCTAGACCTGACGACATGTCAGGACCAGCCGTGACTTGTACGGATAAATGGGCCAGAAATGTGATTTAAATATGATAATGGAAGGAAGATAAAAATAGTAAGGTTTATTACTTGATAGAAAAGGACAGTAGTAAAAGTATTTACATAGTTAATTTACCCAAGACCGTGTTGAAGTAGTATCGGAAAGGCACAACCACAGAATTGCAAACTATCTCACAGCACTGCCGAAGTACGAATGGAAGTTATAGTTTCGTCAGTTTCGTTTCGAACGTTTACATTTTTATATTAGCTCCTTCATCTTCATAAAAAAAATGCAGGGTTCCTAGATTTTAAAATCCCACCATCGTACGCCAACCGCTTAAAACTATCGTATTTCCTGCAAAATTATCGAACAAAGGTACACATACGATTAATTATGTAAAAGTAAACAATCTTTATGGTACAATGTAATATATCAGATTATTTTCTTATTATTTACCCAGTGGCAAGAACTTTAAATCATAATTTAGTTTACAATTACCTAGTATATGTGACCCGCCGGAAAAGGGACCTTAACTTCCATTTTTTCGAAATTGAGTTAGTTATCAGTATGGCTCCGTGGCACAGCCATTAGTGCCACCTTAGACTAGGGACAATACAATAGACACGGCGCCTTATGGGCTCTACCGTAGCACTTTTTCTGGCTTTCTGACTGTAGTTCAGAAAGCCGACATCGGAGCGCTGTCGCTTGGTGGTAATGTAGATCAACACCACTACAAGAATAATATTAATATGTTTATAGAAGCCTACTTTTCACTGGTTTATTGTTAATATTCACGAAGAATTATAGATTATAGATAGCTTCAAACCACGACAAGAATAATATGTTTATGAAGGCCTACTGTTCACTGGTTTATTGTTAATATTCACGAAGAATAACTCATTATAGATAGCTTCAAACTACAACAAGAATAATATGTTTATGAAGGCATACACTGTTATACTGGTTTACTGTTAATATTCACATCCATTGTAGAATAATTCGTTTGACATGACTTAATAAGTTTTTATTCATCGGTTTTAGTTTTACTTTGCGAATTAAACATGTTATATTTCACATTACTTCTTGCTCTAAAATGGTTCTAAGTATAGTCAGGTTTATTTATCTATGGCATTTTACGATTTTTCCCACATGATTTATTTTCCGGGACAATGTTTGTAAATCACACTCAGAATATGCAGGGCCGCCGAGAGGCCATAAGTCTGAAAATTGGGGCCCGGGATGAGCGTATTTCTTTTTATTGAGGAAATATTGGTATCGACTTCTGGGAAATAAAATTAGGCCTACATGTTTAAAAAACAAAATATCTAGCTTTATCTCGTAAATTACTTTTGCAATATAGAATTTTAAACATCAAACTTCGGTGATGTAACTGAAAAATTTGCAAATAAAAACAGTAGTTATAGGCTAAATAATGCCATAAACATTTTCTGTGAAAATATGTTAGAAGATAAAGCAGAAGGAAAGTAGCTTTGTAAAGTTCTTTAAAATAGTTACATAACAATAGAGATCGATTTAAATTCTTTTGAATAAATTGAAATAAAAATTATAACACATTTTTTATCCTCATCAAGATTCTGTAAAAACTAATTAAATGAATATTATACAATTTAAAAAGCTTAACAAATACAAATTTTAATATTTTTATTTGCATCAAAATACATTGACAACTTAAATCAGTTATGATGAAATTATCCAAGATGGTAAACAACAATAGTAGGATAACATATTTTGCAATTAACGCGGAAGGCCAGAAAAAACAATCGAGCGCATTGATCGTGAAAAAACGGAAGAGTAACTTCACCTTGCACTATACACTGCACACTACACTGTACACTGCACTGTACACCGCACTGCACACTACACTGTACACTACACTGTACACCGCACTGCACACTGTAGGCCTACTACACAATTGTAAATTGTTAGTTAATGTGCAGCCCAGTATTAAACCATAGTGTGTGATCATGATTTTAATGTGCCTGCTGCCTCCTCGCCGGCCGCCCGCCGGGTTCAATGTCTCCTACTTCAGGTGGCCGCAGTAGGGCACGGGCTGTCTATAAACAGACAAGTGTGCCATAAAACATTTCACACCATCCCACAATAGGGCCCGAGTTTGGAAACGCCCTTAATTTGTCCGTCGTATGCGAGTTGCCCTCTTCTTGTCAGTCGGGACTTTTTTTACCTTTTTGTTTAATCTCAGCCAACATTTGATAAAGTTCATCAGTCTCACACAAGGGCCTTCATCACACCCTACCCTCAATGATGGGGGTGCAATTAATACACCTTTTATGACTTTATTGTTGCGACTTAAAAACAACCGGTTTATTATTCGTCCTTATTAGATAATTTTTTGAATTAGATTGCATTACTTTCCAACTTAGTCCTAATATGAAAAACAATGCATACATAAATAATATTGCTCCAAATTAGAAAAGAAAATTTATTGCACATCAACTTTATTTACAAAGAACACTTTATATGTTGATCAATACCCAGAACGTGGGAGTTTTATATATTATTAAGATGTTACGACATAAAAAATAACAGTGTTATCGTTCGATCTTATTAGATAATTTTTTGCATTTAAGTTCATTATTTTGAGACTGGTCTAATATGAAAAACAGTACAGTACATAAATAATATTACTCCAAATCAAGAAAAGCTCAATTTACTTCAGCTGTATTTAAAAAAGAACGCTTTAGATATTACATTAAAAACATAGGAGTTTTTATTGATCTTTTACAAGGATAAATTAGTTTTTGTTTGCATAATAAATAATTGCAGTGTTTACATATTAGTTTTTAGTTTTGTAAAATAAAATTATACAGGTTTTTGTTCCCTCCTCTAATTAAATTAAACTAACGATTTACTGCTCATCATATGAAAATCTGTTATGACTGCTAGAAATAAAAAGATAGATAAGTACAGCTAACACTCGAGGAATAGTTAAGCTATCTAATATGCATATATTCAGGCATTTGTAAAAATTGTTCTATTATAAGAAGGACAGATAACATAAAGTATTTAGGTTTATATTTAGATGATTCATTTTCATGGAAGACTCACATCACTCAGTTACAAAAAAAAAATTAAATGCAACCTTAAGAATTTTTTATTTTTTGAATCAGCTTGTTCCACTGCAGACGTCTAGGAAACTTTATTTTTCATTAGTTCAAAGCAGATTGGAATATGCCATTGTCTGTTGGGGAGCTGCATACGTCACAAATTTGAAAAGTTTAATAATCATGCAGAAGAAATTTTTAAGGTTAATTTTAAAGAAAGGTAGATTAGAGCGCTCTTGGCCTTTATTTCAAAGTTTGAAGTTATTGCCTTTAAGGCACCTCTTTATTTTTAAGGTGCTTAGAAGTGGTAATATTCCAGTAAAAGATAACAGAACTAATTTACGTTCGGGACTAACTTTTTCTGTTCCAAGGTCCACCAGAACATGTTTTAGTTACTCATATGCTTATATAGCACCCAGAATATTCAATAACTTACCTGAACATATAAAAAAAGCTCAAAACATATTTTGGTTTTTGAAAAAAGTGAAGATTATGTTGTTTAATTTTGAAAATACAGATCACATGCTTAGATTTAATGTCTAAAATTGGTCAATTTAATTATATTGTTTATGTTTTATAATAATTCTGACTAGAATTTTCATCTACAGGTAATATACGTTTAAGTTGGTTTGAGTTTGTAAATATTTTGTATTTAAATCAGAATCAGAATATTAATTTATTACATGCTCTCTTTTGATTATTGTTTGTTTGTCAGCTTTTCATGTTAGTGCTTCTGATGCTCGCATCGAAGAAATATTGTAACTTTTATCGAGAAATGTTTTTAATTTTTAATGATAATGAAATAGTGCACACATGAAGAACTCTGAACAAGAAGTTGGACATTTATGTGATGGTAACCTCGCTACAGGGTAACCTAAAAGAGGTACCTATATTTTTCATTTAATAAAAAATAATTCGAAAATGTATTGTAAAAATGGAAAATAAATTCATTCTTATGTTATCTTATCTTATTTACCAACAAGTGTAACAATAACTAAAACAAAATGTATACATTTTAACAACATTTTACAATGTATCATTAGGTCTAAATGGGCAACGCATAAAACTTAATAAAGTCAATAATGATGATTTTGCAAAACTTTATGGTCAAATTATTACAAGCACAGTATATTGAATTGAAAAATATAATGCCGTACCACAGAGCACAGAACAATTTTTCCTTCACGGCTCGCTGTGCCGTGAATTAAAATCATTGTCACAAAACGGTAATACAGGGTGTTTTTGTAAACGCAACCCAAAACTTTATTTTATCAGTGAAGGATTATTCCTCCCCCTCCAAGATCCCCGGATTTGACCCCAGTACAATAGTACATAATCTTCTTTGGGGATACATAAAAAGTAAAGCCTACGAAAACAATTCACAGGATACTCAGCACCTCAAAACAAACATAACAAATTTAATGCAATAAATTCAAAGACGTACCTTGCAACATGTGTTAAGGAACTTTATGAAGAGAGCACAACTTTGTACAAATAAATGTCAATGGCGGATTGTTTGAACACATAATGTAAACTAATTGTGATTAAACTTAAATAATAGGCTGTATAAAATGTAAATATTGACAAAACAATACTCATTTCATATTTATTTGTGCATTATTCAATCTTAAATAATGGGTTGCGTTAAAAAAAAACACCCCGTATATGAAGATTATCAGTAACTATAGGCATATTGCCATCTCAGAGACGGCTATGCTGAAGGTCTATAACAGTATTTTAAAAACTTAGACTAAACCCGTGCAGCACAAAGCGCAGCAAAAAGCTGTTCATTATACAATTTTTTTCCACTATAATACAGACACTGGTAATATAACATCTAGAAAATTAAATATGTGATTATATATATGTACTTAGAAACACAATTCTACATATTTAATCACCACCAAACTACTTAATTGAAGTAAATTACAACATAACCTAAGGAGGTAAGGGAGAGGGGGCTGGGTTACAACATAAACCCAGGGGAGGGGGCTCAGGGAGCTCGAGCTCCCCCAAAACATGGATAATTTGCAAACAAATCGGAAAACACAAATTTTTGTTTAATTCAGGCCAGAAAATCTCTCGGTTGAGTAGTCGTCGGCAGATCTCTCGATTATTTCTAGAGATTCGGTAATTTTGCGGCTATAAAATCTCCAATTAACGCTGATATTAAGATTAACGATGATCCAACTAATAATGGAGAAATTGTAAATATTCCAATTAAAAACAAGCAAATTTCGGACAGTACATACTAAAGAAGCATATTTTATTCAGAAAATTTTCAGTTTCTCCGTAATTAGAAGTCCGATCATCATCTTAATGTCAGAGTTAATTGGATTAATTTTCGCAACTTTTTTGTCTCCCGTATAAATTGTCTAAAATTTGTTGTTTTTAAGATATTCAGCTTTAAAAAAAACAATCACGATTTTGGAATAGTATAAAGTAGAAACTTGATAAGTCTTACAAAAATAGTTCTTCATAGTGGTCATCAATGTACCAAGTTTGAAGTTTAGACGTAATGAGGTTCGTGAGTTTATAATTAAATATGTAAAAACCACAGACACACAGACGGAAAACGAAGCACTTCAAGACTTATGTTTATATAAACTTTTTTCTCATTTTTACCTCTACTATCAGATACTAAAATATTTTACCATTATTTCCGGACACCCGTATACACAAAAGACTGCATCAATTCAATTTGAAGAACACAAAATCAAACAATAAAATACAACAAAATAACAGTTCAAATTGTTTACAATATTTACAAAATAAATATTACATAGATTTATCGAACAACACATATCTATATGTATACAATCCAAATACTATTGACTGACTGATTGACTGATCGCAGTTTCTCAAAAAGTATAAGGCTTAGAGCCATGAAACTTGGCACAAATATTCTCTACAGGCTTTACATGCGTACTAAGAAAGGGTTTTGCAATATTTTCTTTCATAAAGCTTGGATATGGTATGTTATTAAATTCAAAATGATGTCCATTTTTAGCTTTCAAAGCTTACTTTCTCAAAAACTACAAGACTTTGGGCCATGAAACTTGGCATAGATATTCTTTATAAGCTCTAGATGCAAGCAAAGAAAGGTTTGTAAGATATTTTCTCTCAAATGTCTAAAAAAGTGTATTATAAAATTCAAAATGGCGGTCATTTTAGATTTTGAAACTATGGATGGGAGGCCTGTAGATATTTTCAAGGGATAGGAAAATTACGAGATCCAATCTACTAAAAGAATAAAGTGTACAAATTTATTAAGGCCATTCACTATATATTTGTCAAATGCAACTTGCAACATTACACCTAATAATTTAAATCTATGGTGGAATTACCAGCCCCTCAGGGTTAAAATTAGTTATTATTACAGCAGGCGAAGCTGTGGGTATATCTACTAGTATATATTTAGTTAGAGTTTTGTCTGTACATTGCTTAGAATTATGGAATAATAGGTTATTTTCGTTTAGAAGGTTAGAGAATCTAATCAAGCCTTTTCTCAATTTCTGTTCCAGATAGACCCTATATAAACACTCTAGAAATTTTGTAGGGATAAAATCATGTTCTAAAAGGCAGAATCATTTTGGAAATTTAAAAAAATCCATTTTTATGTATTAAATGACATGTTCTATGTTGTGATGATATTGTCTCACTGTACAGAATATAGTGAGGTAACTTTTGATTGAGAAAAAACATTGATGTTACATTATTTATATCTAAATAATTACTGAATTATATTAGTTTTTATTTTGACATGTGTAACAATAATCATGTGATACATTAACAAAATAACAGCTCTCCTCGCCTAATTTATAAGTCCATCATAATTACTGGGCGACTGATTCTGATTGACCTGCACACATTAGGCATGCATTTAGGAAAGTGCTGTGCACATTACGCTTGACACTAGTTGAAGTTTTGAAAATTTCCTATACAAATGTAATGGATAATATTTTGTTTAAATTTTTCAATATTCATTCAACCAAACAGATGTTTATGCTTCATACACGGATACGTTTTTACAGGTGCTTTATAATTTATTCCTTTCATCATGGTGTTATGGTTGTTTTGTTGATTTTTTTATGTGATGTGATGTGTAGGTGTAATTTGAGGGTTTTTCTTTTCAGTCATAATTTGAGAAAGGCTGAACGGATTTTAACGTTTGAGGCGTCAAATGAAAGGTACTTTTATGTAAATTTTCTATTAATAAGGCTCTTAGTTTTAAGAAAGGGTAAGAACTTAAGTAGGGCTGAGTACTGTAGTAAAGACCTGAATTTTCGGAACAGTGACGTTATCCGTATATCAAATAAATCAAAATCAGTCAACTTTGTTTACAGTTATAATACATAACTAATTTCACATAACTCTTCCATGATGACTAGGCCTACTATACTTTTTACCGTATAATGCACTAGAAGGACAAGATGGAATTTTAATTATAAATAGTTTAATCAACATTTTTTTCTAATACAGAACGAAAGTACATGACTTGTTGTACTTAAAAGAAAGTAAGAAAATAAAAGAAAGTACTTATCTTTTTGTCAACAATAAACGGTTTTGCTTTTGCCGCATACCCAGCTTTGAAACAGTACAATGTGCTGTTGTTTTTCTTAGATACGCTATGCAAACCACTTTACATAACAAGATGCCAATTAATTATATCAGCTTAATCTCGTGACTGTCCACTCCAAAATCGTTTTTAGTACGATAACATTGCTCATTTAAGAGTGTATGTTAGAGTCGGGATTTCGTAACAAAAAGTCTAGCGCGTCAGCGACGCTTCATTTTAAAGTCTGTGCAGCTAACTTTACATTCATCTTCCTACTTTTTTATTTACTCTGTAGTCCGAAACTTACAATTACCCTACTATTAAAAATGTCACACTTCAAAATTATGCAACTTTTAAATTAGTCTTTGTTTCTTTTCATGATTAATTAACAAACTTGTACTGTCCGTCTAGTTAAATATTAATTGCAATTACTTAATAGTTATAGTAATACATCATAACAAGCTTTACCCGTAAAACTGCTCCCCAAATCCGTGCGGTCTGATACGGTTAACAATACAGTTTCGCGCTTTTTTCAACAAAGCCTCTTCAATTCGGCCCGGCTGCAACCCCAACGCACAGCTGTGTTGGCTTGGAAATCACTAACGAGCCTTACGGGGAGCGACCTATCATTCATTGGAGCTATCCAGTTGTATTTATTTACATCGATGAACTCGAGATCTCACTCAAAATAGGCCAAACATTTTATACTCCATGTTATTGTCTTAAGTGATTTTAATTTCCGTTTTTGGAAAATTTAGTGGAGGATTTTCAGTTTTATTATAAAACGTCAATATTTTAAGGAATCAAAATTATTATGTGGATGAATGTTGACTGACTTTTGCTATAGCTTTGAATTCTGTGGTATGTCTCTGGCTCTATTTCAAATCGTGATCATCTCTTTTGTTATAAACAAATGTGGATTGGAAAAAGTTCCCATACATCACAGAAATAATTAAAATGTTATACATACATTACATTTCTCAACAAATGTGAATAAAACTTGGTATATAAGAAAGTGAATGGTATAAGGCAAGGCTACATTTTGACTTTGGTCTTGTATACGGTGTTTCATTTAATTGATATCTATATTCGATTATAGCAAAAAATATCTCAATTTTAATCTTCAATGGCAGCAAACCTGCATATCATTTTCCATGTTATTCTTTTGGACAAAACTGCTGTATTCTCATTTTAGGATTCAAGTTTATGTTACTTGATTTGAGGCTCCGTCTAAATAATTATTAAAAAACTTGAAATTCACTGAGTATGCAGGTCCGCTGCGACGGACGGAAAGAGATATATTTTTTATCTCTTTTCAGCTGTTATCCTTTTACCAGCCTCTTGTTATATTCTACATTCCTCTTGTTATATTCTACATCTGTTCTCCACCTACTATAGCTCTGGACAGCCTTACTGGCGGGTGAGTGAGTGCGCTGTTGTCATAATTAGTTTTTATTATCTGCAATGTTTTGGTAATAAATCACATGGTCATTTGTTTATGTAGAGGTACTTTGCACAAGAAAATATTTTACTGCAACCGCAAGTGCAACTAATGTTAAATGCTTGCAAGCTCAACACAATTCATGAAGTACGACGACAAAAGTGTGGAAACACATTCTTAAATGTAAACAAATTATTTAAGATGAAAGGTTGCCAAACTAAAAGACCAGCTGATGCATTGCGCAAATATTTTCCAGAAATTTTAATTGCGTAAGAAATCTCTCGGTGAAATATTACAGGGCATTCTTTTGTAGTGTAAATGAGGTGAAACGTAAACAAAGTTTTGACAGTTCTACCAAAACATGTGTTTATTTAGCAGACATTTCGGGAGATTACAATTTCGCCACCCGCCAGTAAGGCTGTCCAGAGCTATAGTTTCGTTTTCATTTTTCTGCAACACTAACTGTAAAACTGTTGCTCCATGAGAGCGCGTTACATTTGTGCACTTTTCGCCGCGCAAGGATAAACGCGGTGACATTTAGAGTCTCCAATTATTAAAATAAGATCTATTTTGACTTATCATTATGAAGATTAATAGTTGTGGAATGTATATTGTGATTTCAGAATCGGTTAAATTTTTCTCATTAGTAGATACATGTGGTGTTAAAGTTAGTAAACTTCTATATAACTTTGCAATATACCTTTAGAATGCGTTGACATAAACGATCATGTAATGGCAATAACACCTCTATCTTTACAATGGTACTGTATATTAAATTTAAATAGATTTTGACAACTTGAGGCGCTAATTAATGCACCGCATATACGGAGCAAGTTTTAGACATGTTTTGCAAAGGTTTGGAACTCTCTTTTTGTAATAGCCTCTCCTCCAAAGTTTTTATTTATTTATTTGAAATGCTACAAAACAGACAGATCTAGTTGTATTGTAGCTCAATGGGCCTCAATTAATCAATTATATTGGAGGTCCATTTTCAACCCCCAAAAGCCTGTCGCAGGCTGCAAACAACCGCTGGGCCGGGGGAATACCTCAATACTGTATATAGAATTTTACTTGTTTCCCATGAGGATGACATGGGGACAACATGCTGTGCTAACCGCTTTCAATATTCCACGAGGTGGCTGAGAACGTTTTGAACAAGCGAGCGGCAATCGTGCACGGCGGAGGCAAGAGGTTTCTATACTGTCCTGTGGGGCGCGACCTTCCTCATTCAAGGAGGATAATAAATCTTCATTCAACCCCCACCGAATGACTGCTTCGACCCTTGGAGATCAACAAACTGTTTTGTCTTTGGCCGCCTTCACTGGACTGTTTGACACTCCAACATAAAGACTCCTCAAATTACCGCATTGTATTTTGAAATTTACAAAATCAACAAATTATTGAATTTATAATACTAACTTCGCAATATCTGACTACTAATACTGTTAGTAGCCTTTTCGTAAATTTCCGATATAAAACAAATTGTAAAGTGAGCAAGCTTTGACATATAATAATGTTAGTTAAATATTTATTTTTATTCGCGTATTAGTGAAAAACATTGCTGTTAGTAGTGGGCACTTGGGGCTGCTGGCCCAATCAAACTTTGACAGCCAGTCAATTTTTTGACAGCTACTTCCGGTCACGTGACCGGAAGTGACGTCATCAGCTGTGACGTGTAGGAGTGGGTATTCAAAGTTTAAATGCCCAGCTGTGCTGGGTATTTAAATTTTAAATGACCGGAAGTGTGTCAAGGTCGGTTGGGGATGTTTTTAAAAAATATCTTGCATTTTCGGAAAATCCCAAAATGCAAGATATTTTCTTTTTTTATTTATTTGTTTTTTTACAAAAATATTATTTTACAAGTTAGTAAAGTTTGCTCCCAAATTTGAAAAGTAAGTTGTTGTCGGTGCTGAAATTTCTAGCTTATTTTCATTTTTCTTGTTGTTGTTGTAAGTTGGCAAAAACACATTTGTTTCGTTTTGATTGTTTGTTGCATAAAGTTCTAAAGATAAACTAAACCCAGTGGTTATAAGTTGTTTTAGTTCTTCACTAAAAATTTCCAAATCCTTGTAGGTTGTAAGATTGATAGTGTTGTAGTGAATCCCGCGAATGTTGAGAGACATGACTAGAGTTGTTTACTCGACGAGAGGTGTAGCAGGAATGACTATTGCAAAGCCGGTGCTGCGGGTACCTCCGATAGTAGTGGAGGTAGTGGTGGGGATAAAAATTGTAGACGCTTGTTTAATCACTTTGCATTTAATCGTTGCCACAATAGACCGAGTCGATGTTGCAATTCTTCTAGTTTATCCAACCGGTTCTTTTGATATGTTTTGCAACCACATTTAAAGTAGCAGAAAGAATTACATTTTGTACAAGCTTTTCCGTCAACTTGATCTTCAGGTATTTTAAAACATTTCTCTTTGCAACAATAAGATAAAAGTGGTAGATTATTTCTTTTGGATGACATGTTGGTTGTAGCTTGTCTTAAACAGAACTGAGCCTCTCAACGTTAAGGTTTCGTATTTATATAAAGTATTCGAATAAAACTATCGAATAAAACTATCGATTAAAATAATCGAATAATACTATCGATTAAAAGTTCAAGGTCATCCGTTTGAGTTGTTTAAAAAAAATACAACATATCAGTATATAAATAACATATACTGATATGTTGTTTTGTTATCTTTTTATTAAAAACATGTTTTTACAATATTTACAAAGTTATTTTTGTGCGATGTGCAGAGTAAGTTCCGTAGAGTTGTCCCCGCTCATTCCGTGTGACACCAAATATAATGATACTGGCTGAATTTCCCGCAGATCTTCATTTTGCAGCAACTGGACGAATCGTTTTGGAGGATATACTTGAAACTTTGGTTCATCACCTGGTGTAAATGGTGCATCGGATAAAGATGCGACGACTGCGTCTCCATGCGTTGTATCAACTTTCTTCATTTCATGAACAATATAATGTTTCTGTTCTTTTAATTCTGAACATTTCTTGATAATTAGAGTATTTGATTTTGAATGTAAGTTGAATTGTTCAACTAAACATTGGAGAAACTGTTGTGATGTCATCTTCTTCACTGGAGATGTTGTCTGTTCGGAGTATGGAGTTAGAGTGATACTCGGGGTGTGTTGCTTCCTCGTATTTATAACCTTCGTAACCCCCACCACATTCTTCTTTTTCTTGTAAGTAAGCAGCCAAATGATATGCGTTTTGTAATGCACATTGAGATTGGTTGTGTTTCGGATCTATTGTAAAAACGCAAATATTTCTAACATCAAAGTGAAAGGTTTTGTCCACTTTTATGTTTAAAACTTCTTTGTTCGTGTACTGTCGTATCCAATTCTTTTTTTCCAATCCTCTGGTGTATATATGTGTAAATTGTTTGCAAAAATGAAACATAATCTTGTGTACATTATTGTACGGTAGAAAACCTTCAAACCAATGGATATGATGAAAATTATTTGTTAACCATCTGTTTGTTATTTTAGCTTTTGACTTTAGTGCATGGATAGAACATGGTGCTTTAAATAAGAATGGGTACGCCACTTGTGTGAGCAAATCTAAAATTACCAATTCTTTTATGATAAATCTATCATCGTTTCCACGAAATGCTTGAAATTCAATTACACAAGGTTTTGCTGCCATTTCTTTATCCTGTCTGCTCATCACGGTGTCTGCTGATCAACTGTTTTCCACACCACGGTAGGTTAGATATATGAACCAGGCCGTACAGTTGTAGGCGCGTTGGTGTATGTTTAACGTAGGCACCGTCCCCAGTAGGCCTACCCCACGGTTTATTCTTTTGTTAAATTACACTGTAGTTTTAACCTAGCAAAGTTTCTTCTTCTGTATTATTGTTGTTGTTGGTTTCTTCTTCTGTACTGTTGTTGTTGGTTTCTTCTTCTGTAGCTTCCGTTGCAACTTCAGTAAAAGGTTCAAAGTTTCTTAACTGCCTCCACATTTCCACTTCGTGAGGTATTCTATTAAAGATGGATGTATCTATTGGTCCGTATTGTAAAGTGCTGTCTGCTTGTTTTTCGCATGCGTCTAACAGATATTCCTTAATAACAGAGCTTGAAAATACTAATTGTTTCATATACCTGGTAATAGGTGATGTTGCATAGTTTAAAATGTAGAATTCTTCACGTATTAGTAGAATTTTATTTTCAAATCGTGTTGAGTCTCTAATTCTTACTTGTTGTTGACCACGATGTTTAATAATGTCAATTTCATTGTCACAATCCAAAAGTCGAATGTTAGTTTTTCTTCCAAAGAAACTGTTGGCTAAGTAACATTCAATAAGATGTAGATGTTTTAAAAAGGAATCCCAAGCATTTTCTGAAAATAAAACCATCTTTGTACCATGGCTTAGTATTACTGCGGGAGAGTAGTCTAATGATTTTACCAATCCTATTGACACACTTTTACTCATGCAAGATGAAATAGGATAAAAGATGCGAAGGAAAACTTCAGTTAAAATGTTTGGTGGAATATTTTCTTCAAGTTTTCTTTTCTTTCTTACGTTTGTTTTATTATTTTCCAACTTTTTATTTTGTTTTCCAAACTTTAAAAACTCATCAATTTCCTTTACAACATTTTCTTCAAAATGTTTATCATCATCATTTTCCAATAAAGGTGTTGTTTCGGAAACGCCTTGTACAACTGATAAAGAACTCATTTTGTTTATAATGCTGAAGATGATGTTACCCATACAACTGTAGACAGTCAACTAAACAATTTGCGTTCCCGCTCCTGCTTTTATAGCCGAGTGGTGGGGGGTATTTTTTTTTCTTTTCAGTTTACAACACTGCTTTTACAATACCGGTTAAAGGTGTATATGTAACAATTTTATCATGTAAAATTAAACAATAAGCAGATGTATCTTTGGGTACATTTTGTTCAAATTCCATTTCTATTTTTATATCCACACTGGAAGATTTTACAGATTCATTTTGTTTGGAACAATCAACTACAACAATCGGATAGGTAGATTTAAATTGGTTTGGCGTTAATAAAGGTGTGTTTGTTTTTTCATAATATGAATTTTGGAATCTTGCGTACATATCGTACAAAACGCTAAACCTGTCTTTTGTAAAGTTTATGTTGAAGTTGTCGTATGGAAAGAATTGAGAGTTTAGAAACACCTTAAAATTTGTAAGTTTGCAATGATCAAATTCACCAGCATGTTTAGTTATTTCATTTCTTCTTTTTGTTTGTAATCCAAATATTACATTTCTTGCCTTTTCCAAATGAGTAGAAGTTTTTACAGTCCATGTATGACGTTGTGTTTCCGGTAAAACCGGATATTCATGAAACTCCCAACTTCTAAATGGTATTACGATATCACGATCTGATTTTAAAGTTCTTAATAATGAAATTCTATTTTGATCGTTTAACCGTACATGCGGTACTCTCCAAACAATCTTGTCTAATTGCATTTTCCATTCTAAAGTAGTTTCCGTTGTTGCATCAGGCGCCATAATAATATCTTTGTCGTTTGATGATCTTAACAAAACTAATTCTTGTTTTACGTTTATTATTATTTTTCGGTAATCTTCGGCAAAGCCTAAAAGTAATCTTAAAGGAATGTAAAAGTCAAAATTGCCTGAACCGTTTGGAGTGATTGTACTGGAATCGGGTGCTACCCATCCTGCGGCGGCCAGCATATTTTTTTCACTCGGTGTTAAAGATGCTAATCCTTTTAATGTACTTGTAATTCCCACCTTTTTTGATGAATCTACTGTAACTCCGGAAATTTCATATCTTATTTTATCAAACAAATATGCCATGGGGTTATATATGAACGGAACAGTACTTGCAGTGTTTCCATCTTTTTTTGTTACTCTTCCTTCGATATACAAATAACTTTCACATGGAAGTGTATATATATCTTGTTGTTGTATAGGAATTCTAATTTCATCATTATTATTTAATTTTGATGAAGCGTAAGGGTTGTGCGTATGATATTCCTTTTCCCATAAGGTTTCGTCGAATGTCGGACCCTGCGCTATATCCAATATTTCCATTATTAATAAGTTTTAATCCAATTTCTTCTAGAAAACGAATGTTATCACTTGTTAATCCTTCTATAGCTGAAGTGCTACTGACAGGGCCGGCCCCAGGGGTGGGCGGACCGGGCGGCCGCCCAGGGCGGCAGATTTTTGGGGGCGGCAAATTTTAAGGAACGGCAAATTTTAAAATGTGACTAAAATAATAAAAAATTATGAATGTGAAGAGTAACATTTTCTGTATCACATTTTATCCAAAGAACAAGCCTAATATACGGCAATGAAAACATCGATTTAAAATTATAATTCAAGACCACATATAAAAACAAACCACTCGGCTTGTATGGAACAACCGTCGCCGCCGCACTGCGCAGAACAGAGAACAGTGACACCGTCAAAGCAACAGCGCAGCGGTTGGGAGCAGGGGTTAATTTCAACCGGAGCACACCGGAGCGCAGCTCCGGTACTTTTTAGGAAACCGGAGCTCACCGGAGCGCGGTTTCTCAACTCACTGGTACGGCTCCGGACCCTTTTTCTGGCCACGTAATTTATTAATACTGTTTAAAAAGCGATTTTATAAAAGTGTACAACTCTTTCTAATTTGGGAATCCTCTAAGTCAATTTAGCAACTCTATTTTTCTTTACATAGTTTCACGCAAGGTAATAGATGGTAGTATTTTAACCTCCATTCTGGAAACTGATCACTCGATAAAATCGAGGTAGGCTTTAGCACGTGATGGTGGAAGTTTACTATCTTCAATCAAGGGCAAATCCAATCCAGGCCAATACTGGGTGCGTTCGGCAATACCGTACTCATTTCTACGTCGATTTTCTAAGGCCTCTTGCGGCAAATAGTTCGTTAAATGTTTGGAAAAATCAGGTGCGCCCTTGTTCGACAGTATGAAATTCCCACCATGAGTAGTGAGTAGCGCTAAACACACTTAGCGCTGGAGATCACAACCTTCACGACCACTATGGCACAAGTACACTCTGGCCGCGGCAGGGCAAACCTAGCTAGCGCGAAAGTGAACACGGCCTAATTGTTAAACTGTGGTCATGAACGTTAAAAAGGCGTAAAATTTAATCGCAATTCAAAAAAAAGTCCGGGGGAGGGCCCGAGGGCCCTGGACCCCCCTTCTGCTGGGGGGTTTCCATACCCTCCCGGCGCCGGCGGCCACTCGTTGTGCCATAGCTCCGGTACTCTTTTCTTTACAAATTAAGCCCTGGTTGGGAGTGACCTTGACGGAATCCTCCCTCCTCCCCCGACGTTGTGTTTATTATTGTGGTAGCGGTAGCAATAAAATTTACATTTGTCAAGGCCTTTAAATAGTTTAAACCTAAAACAAAAGTTATTTTAATTCATACCACGAAATAAATAATCGATGCACTACAGCAGCCTACTCGGGGCGTCATAAAACTGCGTGTTTCTAAATTACTTGACCAGCAGATCACTTATCTCTTATAGGGAAAGGGCTGTTCAAGTGTTTTCGAGGCTCACGATTATATTACGCCTGTCGCCTAGTCGATTTTTTATTGCTTGAAACAACAAGTAAATATAAACTATTTATTTTTTATATTTGTCTAAAATGGCTCTTACAACATCTCGGCATAGTCAGGTTAGGCCTATATTCAAAAAGTAGGCTGTGTACGTTTAGTTTTGCTATCAGAATGGTATTTCGGTTTTTTTCTTAAAACTGGGAATTTTTTCAAGCAAGGGAATATTGCAAATGATTGCGTTTATAATATCATATTAAATTAGATAGTTAAGCATATATACATCTACCATCTACAAATTCCATAAGGGTTTTCTCTGTTACGTCCCTTTTCTCCCGACCTACTCAACCAATTTTCACGATTGACGTGTCATTTTAAAGCTTATGATCTAGCGTACGGCAGGCGGGTAATTACAAAGGATATTTCGTTTGGGGCCCCCCTAAGCCTTTGATTTATTCCTAGAAGGCGCTTTAAAATGTCAACCATCTTTCATTAGGCCTATAAGAGTTTTAAATATCAATTGTAACTTAACAGATACCTTCGGCCAAAATTTTACCTTCGGGTAAATTTTTAAGTCAGATTAAAAACAAAAATAGATCTCTGCAACTGCAATTGTGTATTCATTGGCAACTGTAAACATGAACCAGCTAATGAAATGAAAATAATTTTAAAATGTAAAATTACACTTAGGACCCATAGTACATAAAGAGTTTAGGGAGACACTGTGGTGCGATCGCATCACAGTATAGACTGTTAGTTCGGCGATCGCTCAAGGAAGGGGTGGAGCCCGGGAGTAAACGGTTAGGTAGGATATGGGGGGGGGGCGGCGGTCGCCGATTTCGCCCAGGGCGGCAAAGTCCTTAGGGCCGTGCCTGGCTACTGACTTGTTTACCAGTCGGCTCTTTCTTTTTAAATGATAACCCCATTGTTATACGGTTGATTTTATATGTATTCGTATAGTTATAGGTTCGTCTCTAAAATCAATATGATTTCCGTCTTGATCTAGTATGTTCACCACAATGCCTGAAATAAAACTGGTGTTTAACGGTAGGTACACCAAGTTTTGTGGCTTTTCCACAATTTTAAAACCCGGAGCGACCGTTGGATAGAACGTGTGCAATATATGAGTATTTTCACCATCTCTATAAGAACCATGTATAATATTACATGTAACATCTATACTGTTAACTTTCATTATTGTCACAGTTCTAGCACCTGAATGGTTAATATTAGGTTCTAAAATTTTTGTTGTTTTGGGAAATCCTAATAAACTACCAATTGAATGTTCTTTGGTAAAATCTATATAATATTTACATTTAATTTCAGCTTTCATAGTATTGTTATTTCCTTTTATTGTTATATTATCTTTTCCCATATGATTTTGTATCGCTTCATTTATATCATCAATTTCATATGCTCCAGTGGGTAAACTAAATACTTGTATATCTGAATATTTGTTTGTATTTTTATCTTTTGTTTTGTAATAATGTATTTTGTCATTAACATTTTCAGTAACGTTGGGAATAGAATTATAAGTTGTTATATCTAATAACGCGGCTTCCCATAATTTATCTTTTTCCAAACGTAACTGTATAGGAAGACATCTTAAAGTTGACTAACGCTTTTTGTTAAAAAATCTAAACATAAATGTCCACAGATTACAGTATCATCAGGTTGCTCTCTTTTATAATTGTATAGTACATTTTTAGCTGTTTTAAAGTAATATTGTAGTTCTTTTGGTGGTGGGAGATTACCAAAACTATCAAAGTAGTAAATAGTTAATCCTAGTTTTTTATAACATACCCAATGAGTGCCTGATCCTTTACTATTATCTAAATTTACTATTCCGGTTTCATTTTTCCAAATTTTAACAGGTAATGCATCTTTCATAAACACTCCTCTAAAAAATGGAATTTTTAAACAAGAAACATAAGTAATTAATTCTTTATCTTTTAATTCTTTATTTGGAATTAGTAATTGTTTTTTTCTGTTTAATACACACGATACGGTCTTAGGTATAATCCTCCTCCTTTTTTTATCATTGACCATATTGTTTGATTCTTTTTATTTTTACCTGCGGTGGATCGTCGTTTTCTTCTTATATTTCCTCCACGTTTCTTTGCAGGTTTTCTCCTCCTTTTTCCACCTCCTTTCTTCTTTCCACCTCCAAACATCGTTTTACCCTTCATTGCTGCTGATACCGCTAAAGCTGCTGCTTTTTCACCGATACTAGCGTCACTGGATGTTACTCTTTGCCAAGCTTTTTCAGCAAGTGCTCTATCCGCTATTGATCTATTTTTAGTATCTGCAAACTTTGAATATGCTATATCGTGTTGTTTGCAGGCTTGATCAAGTTTATTTATTCCAAAATCTCCTCTAGCAAGTCTTTTTTTCAATTTTGTTCCAGGACCACAATATTGATAACCTCCTGGTAAATGTAGTTCTAGAGGTAATAAATCGATAGCTTTATTAACTATAGCTCCAACCGGCTTAGTAATAAGAGAAAGTGCTGTTGATGATATTCCTCTTCCTCTCTTTGTAACGTGTCGATTATGACTGATGCGTTGAACTTTCAACATGGTCTTTTATAGTAAAAATAAATGTCAATACTTGTTTATTTTATAAATGCTTTATAATGAATGATTCACTTATCCTTTGACATTGTTTATTTATAATAAAAATGTAAAAGTATGTTTGTTTATGGGTAATAAAGTGTTCTCCAACCTTGCGGTATGATTGTATCTTCTTCATCATTATTTTTAGAAGATCTTAAAGTATTAGTTTCCTTATTTAAAAAATATTTTTCCATAACATTTTGTTTAACCCAATGTAGTTTTTGATCAGATTTTATAGGGTTTATTGTGTTATACACATCATATAATACTACGCTTAATAGTCTTACAATGTAATTTACATTAACAGCATCATTAAAGTTGCGAGGGTCATCTAAGGCGCTTAATCGCAAATATTCACAATTAAAATACTCCTTATGCCGATCTTTTCTTAGGCTTCTTTTACGCCATTCTTCTACTGTAACTGCATCACCATCTGCTATTCCTGTTCCAACATTAACTAGTGGTCTCCCTTTGCAATCAAAGACTTGTCGACGACCTGTTTCATATTCTTGTAATACAGGAACTTGTCCAATTGTTGCTACATCAGTTTCATCCCACCCTTTTTTAACATTAGTAATTATTTTTGCGTCGGCATCCCATTTGTTATTTTTTGATTTTATTATTTGACTTATTGTAGCTGCATCTGATTTTGCAGTTCCTTCCTTAACGTTAGTCAACACTTTATTTTTGCAATCAATTGTGTTAATATCATGTTGTAATGAATAAAAAAAGTGTTCCTCCCTCTGAAAAATTGCAAAAGTGGTCACTCTCTAGCACACAATAAATCACCTCAATTTTTTTCCTTTTCAGACAGCAGCGTGCAGTGGAAGCCAGTCGATTTAGTTGAGTTTTCGGTGCTGGACCAGAATTAGGAAAAAAATACCCAGAGATCCTTGGGGATCTGGGGAGAATGTTTGGTTTTCTTAATACTACACTGAATTTAATTTTTACAACCACTTCTTGAAATAAGAGATCAGTATTTGATCAAAGCTTGCTGTGTTGAGAAGATTATATTTGAACCATATTACTTGTTTAATAAAATTACAGTACTCAGTTTATCTGATATGTTGTAAAAGGATGAGAATATTACTGAACTGGCGTAAATTATAAAATTTAACAGAAATCTAAATTACTAAAAATAATCACAATGATCTGTCAAATGAAATATTTGAATGTAAGACTGAAACAATGAGTTACACTGTACTCCAGCAAGTAAATATGAAGATGATTTTAATTAATTAATAGAACTTTATAAATTTAAACTGAGCGTATTCAATATATGTTACTACGAAAACACTGCTTCAAAAAGATTAATTATAATGTGTACTTTGCCACTTTACCTTGATAACACAGGTTAATTAAAATGCAGGATCCTTTAACATACGTATATTGAACCAAAAACATACATATTGCAGACAGTATTATGAAAACGTTGAAGAGCTGACATACAATATTTATTGGTCTATATTCACTGAACTTTTCTTTTGCACAGTGTCTGAATTTATTTTATTAAAACTGAAACTAAGTTGAAAAACAAATTTATGCAGTGAGGGATTGGCTCGGGACCTAGAGATCTATGTAATGACTCCCTATTTATTTATTTATTTAGGCTATTTTGAGGCTGTCGAGTACCAAAACATTATTTGAGACAACTGGCCAGTTGTTCGATATGGCAAAAGGGATAATCAGGTGGAATTAATCACACCAGCAGTTGTATTGCAGCTTCAAGGGGGTTCAGGCTAGCTCTGAGCTAAGCCTACAAAGTTGTTAATTTATTTTGTTATTTTTATGAAGTTAAACGGTACTCATCCTTACAGCCTATAAGACAATTTGAGATTGAAACTGTTGTTAATATTTTTACTCTAGGTCAGTGGTTCCCAAATAACAGGTAGTCACGGACCCCCAGGTATACAATCTAAACAATCGGGGACCCCTAAAGCTATATTTGATTTACAACATGCTCAGTTGCATGCCCGCGCGCATATACGATCGCATTCCGGCATCTAACACTGTCGATTCAGTATATTTCATTTAATAATTTGTTTTTGTTTTTATTTTTATTTTTGCTTTTACCCACCAAAACTTTCCAAATTGTTTTATAGCCAATAGTGATGGACAGGATTGGACTTTCCGTTCGGGACGGGACGGGAAAAGATTTTTTCTTCCCTCTTAAATTCGGGACGGGACAGGACAGGATTTTTTCTTCCCTAAAGTTTATACTTTATTACATTAGGTTAAAAACAATGTCATATATAACTGTTTAAATAAATATCCTACCTGATCACAACATTTCAAGGAAAATATTAAAGTGAAAAAATACTGACTTATATGCAATTGACAAAATAGCAAACATTAAAAAAACATTCCAAAATAATAAAAAAGTAACTCACTGAAATTGTTGATTATAAGGAAAATACTAACTTATATAAAATAGTAACGTTATTGTTTATTTATTATTATTTTTGATTGAATTTGAATTTTTATTCATCTTTTTAATCAAGAAATCAAGACTTAAATGCATTGAAAACCAGAAATATTATTCAAAAAATAACAAATATAGTACATTTTTTAAAGTTTGACAAAACACAATAATTTTTAAGTTTTTGCTTTTTTATTTTATTGTTTGGTTTCCACAAATCCAAAAGTAAAATACTTGAGTGGTTACTGCATGTTGACAAAATAACTGTCAAGTATAACTATTGCAGTAAACATGTTATTGTATTTTTATCAATTTTAGGCTTTGAAGTTCTTGTTTTTCACAACTCCCAAACTTGATATTCCTCAAATTACATAAAATATTAATTACATATGTATTTCAAATTTAAATTCAAAAGTCTCAAATTATTTACTTTTGTCAACTGTTTAGTTTTTTTTTACTTATTTATGAAAAATAATCATACTTTCGGCTGGGATTCAATGTAATCTGAATTAGTTTAGAGAATTGAATCAATGGCTAAACCAATTTATTTGTAGCCGACCAATGTGGCCGATGATATAAAATGCATCACTGTAAAGCCTTCTAGCAAGTTATTTCTGTCGATTAACCGCTCTCAGTGAATAGCTAAACTTGATTTTCACACCCGATTGCAAGTTCGCAATGTTTCATTTTTCGTTTTTCAGCGATCCTCAAATACGCGCAACAGTTTTTCTCAGCCGATCGCGAGTTTCGTAAAGCAACATCATCGGCAGTTTGTCCGCGATCGACAAATACGCGCTAGTGTATCTCGTGGCCGTTCGTGAATAGCGCAAAGCTATTTTTGCCGTTCATCCGCGACTTGCAAATACGCGCGATGGTTTTTGCGGCCGATTATGAGATTTGCAAAGCTGCATTGCCGTTTATTTGCGATCGGCAAATACAGACGATAGTTTTAGCGTAAGATCGCGAGTTTTGCAAAACTGGATTTGCCTTTATTCGCGATCAACAAATACGCAAATACGATCGGCAAGATCATTTTCCGCGGCCGATCGCGAGTTTTGCGAAGCTACACTCGCTGTTTAGTTGCAATCGCTAAACGATTCCGTCCCGAAAATTTCCCGAAGTGAATAAAAATCCCGCCCGAAAATCAGGGATTTAATTTACCCGAGAATTTCCCGAAATTTCGGGACCCGACCATCCATAATAGTAGCCAATATATACAGGCCTAACGCCGCGGACCCCTTGTAAGCCATTCGCGGACCCCTGGGGGTCCGCGGACCACCTTTTGGGAACCACTGCTCTAGGTTACCCAATATTGCCACCCTCAAAAAATTATTCTACCCCAAAAATATTCAGACACTAATTTTTTACGAATAATAGACTTGTCAGCAAATGTATTATAAAATGTCAAATCACAGTTTGAGTGTTGGATCCTTTGATTGAAGTTACAAGGCTTAATAGATAGAATACTGCAATAATTTAGTGATGTTACAAAAAATATAATAAATTACGGTATTTTAAATAATTTGGCTCTTTTTAGGAAATATCACAGAGAAAAAACTTGGCGATTACCTGACCATTTTGAATAAATCTCTGAATACGTGATAACAAGATTGTAATAAATATAAATAATTTCAATAAATAATATTCTTAATAAATAATGTGCTTACTCTAAATGCAAGATTGATGGGTGGCTCTGGCTGAACTAAATATATAACTTACGTTTTTGCGGGTCGACCCTCTATCACTATAAATTAAAAATAATATAATTAAACACTGTTGTCGGTGGTCAAGGTGGCTATACGCTGGCGAATTTAAATTTTTCTACCGAAACGAAACAAATTATTAATTCTCGCTGTGTAAAAACACATATCTTTCATTTTCTTGCCTGTTTATAATTTTAATTTAATTTCTAACATATGATTTATTTTGTCATTTGTTTTTAAAAAAGATAAATAAAAACATTATACAGTCCACTAATATCGAAAAACATGTCTTATTATTTTTTACTCTTAATTTGCATTTTAATTTCATTTCACATTAATAACTAAACATTTTTGGTCCTTGAAAACCGGTATTGAAACAGTATCAACTAAATAGTACATTGTATCAAAGAATAGTAACATAAAAAAAAATGGAATCACTAATAAAAAAAAGAAGTACACTAAAGGCACAACTGACACGATTTGGACAATTTTTGGAAAACCACACACATAATCCTGGATTTTTGGACGAATTAAAGGTCAGGTTACCCAAAGCAGAGGAACTCATCGAAAAATTTGAACAAATCCAACAGGACATCGAATTGGAGGACGACAGCAGCAACCAGCAGGTAGAAAGAGAGACCTTTGAGGCAAACTACTACAAAATCATGGGTAAGACCAAATCATTTTCCAATTTTAATCAAGGAAATCATTCTTTACAGTTGCAAAATCCAAATCAAAGCTCAGGGCCTAGATTAAACCTGCCAGTCCTAAAACTACCATCCTTTGATGGGTCATTTGATAGTTGGTTTCCATTTTTTGACATGTTTACAGTCATGATTCACAATAATGAATCTTTAACCGATATTGAAAAATTGCATTACCTTAAATCTTGTTTGCAAAAAGAAGCTTTTAACGTAATTTCATCTTTGGAATTAACATCTACAAACTATACTGTAGCTTGGAACCTCATTCAAGAGAGGTACAATAACAAAACTCTTATCATTCAGAAACATGTCAATTCACTTTTCAATCTACCTAAGTTAGGTAATGAATCAGTTCAATCTTTGAGAGAACTAATCAATAGTTCCAACAAACATATCCGTGCACTGAATGCACTTGGAGAACCCACTGACAAATGGGATACTCTCCTTATCCATTTGATTTCTTCCAAATTCGATCCCATCACATTCAGGAATTGGCAAGATACTCTCAAGCCAAATAGCCTTCCAACAATGCAAGATTTGAACGATTTCTTAAATCATAGGTTTCATACACTAGATTCAATTCAACACTCTAATAGTATGTCACCCATTGCTTCATTGCCTAATCACAATGATAGTAATTTTGTAAAACATAAAACTAATGGCTCTCAAAACAAGTCATGGACAATTACACAGCAGCTAGGCTTGTCATCCTTTGAGCCTAAATGTGAACTGTGTCAATCTGCACATTTTTTGTTCCAATGTGAACAATTTCTCAACCTAACAATACCTGATAGAATTAATAAGGTGAAGGGTTTCAATCTTTGTGTCAACTGCCTAAAGTATCACAAAACAAATCAGTGTAAAAGTAAGAGTGTTTGTAAATCTTGCGGAAGAAAACACAACACTTTACTTTGTTTAAAATCAGTATCAAAAACTAAAGACAATCAACCATACCCACACAACAAACAGGTTCATTCTGCTGGCGCTTCAGTCAATGATCAATCATCTACCAGAGCAACTCAAACCATCCTCTCAACAACAATTGTTGATGTCATCAGTCCTAGAGGTAAGGTTGTTTCATGTAAAGCATTACTTGACTGTGGATCACAATCAAACTTCATCTCAGAATCGCTCTGTAAACGATTACAACTGAACAAGAGACAGGCTTCGGTATCGATAACAGGCATTAATTGTAGTTCAACTTCAGTCAGTCATGTAGTCAATGTTACATTTAATTCTAGGGTATCAGAATACAGTACGCAAATGGACTTTCTTGTCCTTAACAAACTTACAGAGAAGTTACCAGGGAGTGTTTTATTCAATTGTTCGGATCAGGTTCCCCCTAATGTCGTTCTTGCAGATCCTTCATACGACATTCCTTCAAAAATCGACATGATTCTCGGAGCCCAAGCGTTTTGGGAATTACTTTGTGACGGATCAATGAGTTTATCAGGTAATGGTCCAACCCTAAGGGAAACTAAGTTAGGATGGGTAGTTACTGGTAATATTGAAGTGAACAAACACATTTCCAATGACAATCATACATATTTTGTTTCATCTTTAGACACTCTGAACAGTAATATTCAACGTTTCTGGGAATTGGAAGACTGTCAATATCAATCTAAGTTAACTGGTGAGGATCTTCTATGTGAACGACACTACCAGGCTACAACCAAGCGCGACCTTAATGGCAGGTACATCGTGGAACTTCCTCTTAAGGAGAATATTTCCGACCTTGGTGATAGTAAAAAAATGGCTTTCAAACGGTTTTTATCTCTAGAAAATAGACTAATAAAAAATCCTAAGCTGTACGATGACTATAGGGACTTTATGTCAGAGTATGAAAAATTAGGTCACATGCAATGCATTGGTGAGCTAAATTCAGCAACTCAACCTCATGAAGGTTCGCCACAGTCATACTTTATTCCTCATCATGCTGTCATAAAGGAATCATCAACTACCACAAAACTGCGTGTAGTTTTTGATGCTTCTGCGAAATCTTCAAGCGGTATCTCACTTAATGACGTTTCCATGAACGGCCCAAGAGTCCAAGATGAACTGTTTTCTATCATTTCTCGATTCAGAATGCACAAGTATGTTTTCACTGCTGATATTGAGAAAATGTATCGACAGATACATGTTACCTCTTCACAACATAGTCTCCAATCCATTTTGTGGAGATCACACAAAACTGAACCAATTAAAATCTTTCACCTAAAAACAGTCACTTATGGAACCAAAAGCGCTCCTTTTCTTGCAACTCGAACACTCCAACAACTCGCTTTAGATGAAGTTTCAAATTTCCCAAATGCATGCAAGGCATTGCACAATGATTTCTATGTCGATGACGTTCTCAGCGGAGCACACACAATCGAATCAGCATTAAACCTTCAAAGGGACCTCATTGAGCTATTAACAAAGGGAGGTTTTCATTTAAGGAAGTGGTCATCTAATCATACCGCCCTACTAAAAAACATTCCTCAGTCAGATATCGAAGCTCATCCTGAACATAATTTCAATACGAATAACACAATAGTGAAAACTTTGGGTTTGATGTGGGATACTGCTCATGATGTATTCAAATATTCAATATCACAAGATATTCCTCCTCAAAATATTACGAAACGACAAGTTCTCTCAGAAATAGCAAAGATGTTTGATCCGTTGGGATTGATTGGACCTGTCATTCTTTCAGCAAAACTGATAATGCAACAACTATGGAAAGAAAACCTAGATTGGAACGACAAACTTCCTTCACTTTTAAGCAATCGATGGTGTGATTTTTATACATCATTAACTCATTTGAATGAACTTTCAATAAAAAGATATGTACTGTCTTCAAATGAACCTGCACTTATAGAACTTCATGGATTTTGTGATGGATCAATGGCTGCTTATGGAGCTTGTGTTTATCTTCGGTGTGAAGATGTAAAAGGACAAACAACTGTGACATTAATTTCATCAAAGTCTCGTGTTGCTCCTTTAAAGGTGACTTCAATTCCAAGACTAGAACTCTGCGGTGCTTTACTTCTTTGTAATTTGATGCAATCTCTTACCAAGTCATTAAAGATTGATGCAAGCAATGTTTACCATTATTCTGATTCAACTATTGTTCTTTCTTGGATCAATTCCCCATCATCTCACTACAGCACTTTTGTTGCAAACAGAATCTCAACAATTCAATCTCTAACAGACATAACACGTTGGAATCATGTCATTGGAACTGAAAATCCCGCAGACCTAATTTCTCGTGGTTCCCTGGTTCAACCTCTTTTATCCTCACCCCTCTGGTGGAATGGGCCACAATGGTTATCTGGGGGGCATCAATTTTGGAAGGAAGGTTCAAACTTTCAACCTGATACAACTCTCAAGTCACTCCCAGAGTTGCGTAAGATAACTAATGTAACAGCAGTCTCATTTCAGGTTCATGGTCATGATATATTTAATAAATATTCATCATTGCAAAAACTAGTAAGAGTTGTAGCTTATTGTCTAAGGTTTTACAAAAATACAAAATCCAAAGATTCTCTTTCGGGTTCCCTTTCGTCTACTGAATTAAAAGAATCAAGACTTTCTCTTTTGAAACTAGCTCAATCTCAATCCTTTCCTCATGAATTGAAGGCTTTGACAGAAAACAGTTCTGTTAACAAATCAAGTAAACTTTTACAACTAAATCCTTTCCTTGATGATCAAGGACTGATCAGAGTCGGTGGTCGATTGAAGCATTCAAATTTAAGTGATGATATGAAACATCCAATTGTCCTAGATCATAAACATCAGCTTACCCGATTAATTGCTGAAGACTTACATGTTCAGTTACTTCATGCAGGACCTCAACTTTTACTCAGTTCTCTTCGAGAAACATACTGGCCATTAAATGGTAGAAGTTTAGTGAGAAGTATAGTTCACAGATGTCTAAAATGCTTCAGGGCTAAACCTAAGGCTACGAATCAACTAATGGGTCAATTACCTCAAAATAGAGTTCAACCATCTAGACCTTTCTCATATTGTGGCTTAGATTACTTTGGACCTGTCTATATTCATGCTAGTAATAATAAAAGGACTAAAGTTACAAAGGCTTACGTTTCCCTTTTTGTATGTTTCACTACCAAGGCTATTCACCTCGAACTAGTTGAAGATTTAACGACAGATTCGTTTCTTGCTGCCTTAAAACGGTTTGTATCTCGGAGAGGTAAACCATACAAAATTTACTCGGACAATGCCAAAACATTTGTTGGAGCAGACAAGGAACTGCAAGAGTTAAGAGATTTTT
This sequence comes from Flexamia atlantica, assembly GCA_035578135.1. Lineage (NCBI taxonomy): Eukaryota > Metazoa > Arthropoda > Insecta > Hemiptera > Cicadellidae > Flexamia > Flexamia atlantica. The sequence goes on along the minus strand of JAQJVK010000017.1, from coordinate 5,875,348 downwards.
GGAATTCAGAATGTCACAACGACCAATTTAAATCAACTCTAGCTGCACAAGGCATTACTTGGAGTTTCATCCCACCTCAATCGCCAAATTTTGGAGGATTATGGGAAGCTGGAGTGAGATTAGTGAAATACCACCTCAAGCGAGTAGTTCAAAACACGAAATTAACGTTCAATGAAATGTACACTTTATTGGTACAAATAGAAGCTTGTGTCAATTCACGCCCTTTAACAGCGTTATCCAGCGATCCAAATGATCTCACTGCTTTAACACCAGCTCATTTCCTAATCGGAACTTCATTCACAAGTACACCAGAACCTAGTCTAACAGATTTGAAAATAAATAGACTTTCTCGTTGGCAACATGTTCAACAATTGTCGCAACATTTCTGGAACAGATGGAGCAAGGAATATTTGAGCCAATTTCAAAAAATGTCCAAGTGGAATACGGAAAAACCTAACATAAAGATTGGTGATGTAATGTTAATCGAAGACATAAATTTACCTCCTTGCACTTGGAAACTTGGTCGAGTGACAGAAGTACATCCCGGACAAGACGGTCATGTGCGCGTAGTTTCAATTAAAACGAAAGACGGACTTGTGAAACGACGTGTATCGAAATTGTGTCCATTACCCAATCAAGACAGGAATGAATTACTTTGAATTTACATTGTTTGAAGGGGCCAGAATGTGTAAAAACACATATCTTTCATTTTCTTGCCTGTTTATAATTTTAATTTAATTTCTAACATATGATTTATTTTGTCATTTGTTTTTAAAAAAGATAAATAAAAACATTATACAGTCCACTAATATCGAAAAACATGTCTTATTATTTTTTACTCTTAATTTGCATTTTAATTTCATTTCACATTAATAACTAAACACTCGCGTTTCCCCTGGTCGGGTTCTGCGGTCTTATAAAACTTTTAACTACTCAAAAAATCGATTTTAGAAAATCATTTTTACGGCAATTGTATTTAAATCAAACACAGGCCTGATACAATGATATTCTAATTTACACCGCGACCAAGAACGCAAAGAACTTTAAATAAATTTGAACGAAGTTACCACACACCCTAATTACTCTACATTCGACCACCGACTGCGAGTTTGCCGGCACATCAGGTGATCATCGACGCTGCCCCCTCCCCTCGGACTTTTTAACGGTCAGACAGCTGATTGGCTAGTTTGAAATTAATATTTCTTGTTTGCAGGAATTGCGATTTTCATGACTTTAAATCCAAATCGGTACATAATATTATGAAAACGTTGAAGAGCTGACATACAATATTCATGCTGACTTTTTTATTCATTACAAAAGTGATAGCTTTGCATGACCAGGGAGAGAATGTTTGGTCGTGGTATCTGGCTGAACTAGGGTGGTCTGGCTTGAACGAAAAATTTATAATATAATTTTATTAGTTAATTGTTATTTATTTATTGTTATCGCTGAATTCAGATTTTATCATTGTTAGTTGTATTCAAGTTTATTTTGGTTATGTCAGTTTAATAGTTTAAATTAACAAAGGTTATTTATTTGAAGTAATATTAACTGAGGTCGAGAGGGAAGCATAGAATTTTTGGGATTATTCAATTGGGTCAGTTATCAATTGAGCAATTGTCAAAATGGAAAGATTCCCTTTTGGCCCCTCATACAGAACCACAGCGGCAGACAGGAACGCCCGCATGGCAAACCGTTTGTTTGGTCCAGGGCTGCCGAATCAGGTCGCTGGTGTGGGCACGCGGGGCGAGGCATCGTCGTCACACAACATAGCATCAGGTCAAAACATGTTTCCTTCAGAACATGTTGGGGAGCGGTTGGGGGCACGAAGTTCGTCGCATGTAGCTTTTCTAGATGGGAGTATAGGAGGAGTGGCACACAGCACGAGGCACGACATATCGAATTAAAAGGAAAGATTCCACAATAGCGATTGTTTAATGGACTTAGACAACGAGTTGTTGGAAACCGTCGCTTCAGTCGGGTTGGACGGTGCAGTTCTTATCAGTCAGGGTCGTCACAGTCAGGGTCAAGGTCCAAGTTTCGCGCGCTCAGCTGACTCGTCCGCGACGCAGTACCAGGACATGATAGACATGACTCACCGACCAGACTTGGCGTTTCCCCCGGCCCGCGACGCGATACTCCTGCCGAACCTTCCGCCGCCACCGCCGCCACTGGCGCCCCCGCCGCCACTGCTGCCCTCGGGAGGCTGCACTCGCCGACCGTACATGCATCGTTCGGTGCCTCCCATGACCTCGAGAGTACCTCGTCATGACGACTACTACGGAGATTATTCGCGACGAGTTGCCCCTAATCTTTTGTCCAAAACCGATTTGATGGTGATTATGGAAATGTTAAATAAAATAAATGTTGTCGACGGTACCGACGAGGTACAATTGGTAAAATTTTCCCCCCATTTTTGACATAGCTCCGAATTGTAACGACGAAATAATTAAATTATTGATCCCAAAGTTTAAAGGTCAAATGTTTCAACTTTGCATGGAAGCAGTAAAAGCGCACGCGAATTGGGACGTAGTTACACGAGGAAATTTTGTCACGTTTCATTCCCCCTTTGCGGCGTAGGGAAATTGCGTCTTTTGAGCTCGACAGACCCCAAAATCAAAGCGAGTCGTACGCCGAGTACGTGGAAAATCTTCTTTCTGTTGCTTTTGCGCTGAAAACCACCTTGTCTGAGCAGGAAGTCATTGAAATCGCTGTTAATAAATGTAGGCCTGAAATTCGCACGCATTTCGCTTTTGGTTGCATGCCGGAAAGTGTTTACGAGTTGCGGGCTTTTGCGAACCGAGTCACAAGTGCGGTTAGGGCAGAAGAACGGTATTTTGGGAATACGCCGCCGAGAACCTTTACAAACAGTTCGTTGAAGTTTAGAAATCCGCAGTTTGAGGCACAAGGGGCCAAACCAAAGTTTCAACCAAATGATCTTAGGGGTAGACCGAAGGAGAAAATTGTCAAATGTTTCCGCTGTCAGCAGGAAGGGCACGTGGCCAGAAATTGCCGGATGAATTTAAACTAGGAACTGACGCTGATGCGGGCAATCAGCGTCGCGTGGTCAAAATTCAGGGCCCGACCAACAAAATGCAAGCCGTAGATGCCGACGGGAAAATCCCGCTAGTCAAAGTGAATTTCGGAGCTAACGAAACCTGCATTGCATTGCTCGATACGGGAAGTAGCCGGTCTCTCATGAATAAAACCCTTTTTTCGCGGCTAAAGGAAGCGAATTTGGTCAAAAAGGTGACGAAAATTAACCGTGTCGTTGGAGTAGCAAACGGGCAGAAAATCACAGTTAGGACAGAAGCGCGAGTGCATTTTAAAACCGACGATTTATCGTGGGATTTTGATTTTTGGGTAGTCAATCAACTACCTCTTCAATTAATTTTGGGTTACGACTTTATGAAATTTGCTCGTATGTCGGTCAACCTTGGGGAATCCGAAGCTCAATTCAATTTCAAGGGTGCCGAGAAAACACTTTGTTTACTAGAAGAGGGTGAAATTCCAACGTGCGAAAAAATTGACTTAGGCGACTCGCCACTCTCAAGCAAAGAGAAATCCAAATTCGAAAATTTGCTCCGCGACTTTAGCGACGTCATCACAGACAAAATTGGCATGGCAAAAACAGAACCGTACAAAATTCGCATTAGTAAGGACATTGTGCCGTTTCGTCAGCGACCTTATCACCTGCCGCCGGACAAAATGCGAATAATGCGCGAAACCGTGCAAGATCTTCTTGACCAGGGCGTAATAGAGAGAAGCGTCTCAGAATACAGTTCAAGTGCATTTTTAAGACCAAAAAAGGAAGCAGGAAAATTTCGTCTCGTAGTAAATTACAAGGAGTTAAATAAATTCATCGAAATGGATAGTTTTCCGCAACCTGAGGTAGATAAAATATTTCAATATTTCAAGGACGCTAGATATTTTACGACGCTCGACCTCAATAATAGCTATTATCAATGTTTGCTCCACCCAGATAGCCGGAAATACGCCGCATTCAATGTTGGTTTCGCGTTATATCAACCGCGAACCTGCCCTCAGGGAATCAAAATAGGGAGTCAAGTGCTAGGCCGGATAGTTGATGAGGTTCTGGGAGATTTGAAGTACAAGTGCGTAATAAATTTTGTAGACGATTTGTGCATCTATAGCTCTAGCCCCGATCAACATTACGACGATTTAAAAAATGTGCTACAACGGCTCCGCAATGCCGGTCTTACAGTAAAGCCGAGTAAAGTAACATTAGCCAAGCGCGGCATACGTTTTTTATCTCATGTTGTGAAAGACGGAAAACTGTACGTCGATGAAACAAAATCGGAGGTTATAAAAAGTTTCCCCCGTCCCAAAAACTTGAAAGCTGTCCAGCGTTTTTTAGGTATGGCGGCGTACTATGGGAAATTTATACCGCATTTTTCTGAGATAAGTGGGCCGTTGAACCTCTTGAAAAAGAAAGGAATTAGGTTTAGGTGGGGAAAAGAGCAGGAGACCAGTTTTGAAAAAATAAAAAAATGCCTCGCCTCGCCTGTTGTACTTCGCCTGCCTGACTGGTCCCAGCCCTTCATCTTGTCTTGTGACGCAAGCGAGCAAGCAGTAGGATGTACTCTCGAACAGTGTCGTGATGGGAGGCCAGTACCCATCGCTTTTGCCAGCCGGACATTTTCCGGAAATCAGTTAAAATATAGTATGTACCTCAAAGAATTTGCAGAGGTCCTGTTTGGCCTCGAAAAATTTAAAGATTATTTAACTGATCATCCTTTTATTTTGAAAACTGATTGCATGGCGGTCACATACGTGATGGGATCAGACAAAGCGACGGGAATGTTAGCCAGGTGGAAACTACGATTTTCTCAATTTCCTTGCACGAAAATAGAACACTGTCGGGCGACGCAAAATATTGCAAGTGACTGTTTGAGTCGGATGTTTGAAAATACCGAAACACCCGCGCCCGAAATTGTAACTGAAAAGTCGTGTTTTTTGCAGCATTTTCCCGAAATATTCGAGTCATTAGGGGAGAAACAAAGGGAAGACGCTGAGCTCCGCGCCACCATTCAAAAACTCGAAAACGGCGACGCGGTTCCTCGCCATTTTTTGAAAAAGGGGGTTTTGAGGTATCAAAAAAACTCAAAATGTTCATCTAAAATTGTCGTGCCATCTCACATGCGAAAAATGATTATGAAATATTTTCACGACATTCCGCTGTCAGGTCACCTGGGGATAAAGAAGACAATCGCTAAAGTCACGAAAGAATCCACATGGGAAAGAATTTTTGATGATGTAAAAAATTACGTCAGATCGTGCGAACTCTGTCAGTTATCCAAACCGGCTCAAAATTTAAATATCGGATTGATGAACTCTAAGCCCGCCGAGCGATGTTTTGAACGTCTGCACATTGACACCTTTGGTCCCATTGTTCGAAGTGTTAAGGGTTCTACTCAGGCGCTCGTATGCGTGGACACGTTTTCCAAATTTTGCTGGGTAATTCCGCTAAAAAAGGCCAATTCGAAAACAATCATAGATGCGCTGAAAGAAAAGATTTTTGCTCAACATCCAGAGATTATCGTTTCAGATAACGCGTCAATATTTAAATCCGAATCTTTCAAAAGCTTCTTGTTCGGTCTGGGAATCAAACACGTTAACACTTCAGTCGCAAGGCCCAACTCAAATCAATCGGAACGAGTCAATCGGAATTTGAAAATGGCGCTCAAAATTTTTCACTCCCAAACACAAACCCACTGGGACGACGAAATTCCTTTCCTTTGTATGGCACTCAATTCCGCGGTCCACGAGAGCACGGGGACAACCCCCGCGCGAGCTTTCCTCGGGAGAGATTTAAATCACCCGCTGCAACTCCAGTGGGACATTAGTGCGGATTGGCAGCCGGAAGTAGCGAAGGATAGGGTCGTGAAAATCATCGAAAATATCAGGGCAGCGCACAAAAAGAGCCGAGAACGGTACAACAAAAATCGGAAACCGTCGAGTTACAGCGTAGGTGACCAGGTTTTATATAGGCGGTACATTCCGAGCAACAAAGCGAATAAAATATCGCACAAACTCACTCAGACGTGGAAAGGTCCGTATTCCGTGGCGAAAGTGTTAAGTCCGGTCAACATTCAAATTAAATTAATCTCTGATCCATCCGTGTGCAGAATCGTACATGTAAGTCAAATAAAAAAATATCACAGCAGAGATTAAGCCGGAAAATGTTCGGAAAACCTGTGCAATCATTGAGGAAAAAATAAATAAAAAAATATAAAATGTAAAATATACAAAAAATGTAAATGTTAGGTGCAAATATTTATTAGACAGTGACAGATATTTCCCTGGCGCAGTGAAGGAGTGCAGAACAATGCCCGGCATCCGTGTCAGTGTTTTGGGTGACTCACAGGCGAGGAGGATGAGCGAGGTGTGGAGACGAGAAGACAACAACATCGACCTTGACGCCCGTGGAGCCTGCGGGGGGTGGACGACTGGAGACCTCAAATGTGCCTTAAGAAATTTACTATCCGAACTTCGTCAAACTTGCATCATATTTATTTCCATAAATGACATTTTCAAACAAGTACCCACCAATCAAACTAAATCAAACCTGAAAATCATCATAAAGACAATCAAATCAAGCAATAGGAATATTTTCATTACAACCCTCCCTCCCACCCTCAACAGAAATAGTCATCAACAAGATCAGATCCGAAACATCAACATATTTATTCAATCACTTCATAACCCGCCAACCATCACAGTAATACAATTTCATAAATTATTCCAGCCCTTCTCCTCAAAAAAATCTACAATATTTTCAATTGAGTCATCAAAACAACAAACACGACAACGTACATCTATCCAAGGAAGGCTATCGAACTCTTCAGTCTCTTATCGTCCCGCATTCCAAGGCAACCCGACCCGGCGCCTGTGTCACCGTAGGCCCAACACACACCCCCCCCCCCACACCTCGTCACTTCACTACCACCACAACCACATCGACGCACTGACCGAGCTACCGCTGAATGGACAATGGGAGTATTCACCTGCGTGTGATAGTGAGACTGCTAACAGCATCCGCAGGAAGCTAGTTAAAGTGGAACGTCTGTGCGCGGGCTTCCCCTTCTTATTGTCACTCTGTAGGTCAATAGCTCTCGCATTCTGTAAGGTGCCTAAGTGCCAGGCAGTACACCTCCCTCACGACACTGAGAAATTATGTGCTCTACCTCAGTTGAGTAAAAAACAAAATGAGCATATTTTGCAAATGTTGTGCAAAATAATGCCAAACTGTCTAATAATGAACAAATAAAGAAAGAAAAAATGTTAATATAATATCTCGATATTAATTATTTTCAATTATGTGCATGTATTTATTATTTATTATATTAAATTACTTATTATTAAAGTGTATTTACTGTTAACTAGTTTTAGAATACTGAATTCAGGAGTCAAAGGTGTTGTCGGTGTCGTCGTTCGCAGCCATTCAAATTGCTTCCGGGTTGGACACTGTTGTGTGCGGTCCTGCGGCCTGAGCGGAACCAATTTTTGCGGGGGGGAATTATGTACCGATTTGGATTTAAAATCATGAAAATCGCAATTCCTGCAAACAAGAAATATTAATTTCAAACTAGCCAATCAGCTGTCTGACCGTTAAAAAGTCCGAGGGGAGGGGGCAGCGTCGATGATCACCTGATGTGCCGGCAAACTCGCAGTCGGTGGTCGAATGTAGAGTAATTAGGGTGTGTGGTAACTTCGTTCAAATTTATTTAAAGTTCTTTGCGTTCTTGGTCGCGGTGTAAATTAGAATATCATTGTATCAGGCCTGTGTTTGATTTAAATACAATTGCTGTAAAAATGATTTTCTAAAATCGATTTTTTGAGTAGTTAAAAGATTTATAAGACCGCAGAACCCGACCAGGGGAAACGCGAGAATTAATAATTTGTTTCGTTTCGGTAGAAAAATTTAAATTCGCCAGCGTATAGCCACCTTGACCACCGACAACAGTGTTTAATTATATTATTTTTAATTTATAGTGATAGAGGGTCGACCCGCAAAAACGTAAGTTATATATTTAGTTCAGCCAGAGCCACCCATCAATCTTGCATTTAGAGTAAGCACATTATTTATTAAGAATATTATTTATTGAAATTATTTATATTTATTACAATCTTGTTATCACGTATTCAGAGATTTATTCAAAATGGTCAGGTAATCGCCAAGTTTTTTCTCTGTGATATTTCCTAAAAAGAGCCAAATTATTTAAAATACCGTAATTTATTATATTTTTTGTAACATCACTAAATTATTGCAGTATTCTATCTATTAAGCCTTGTAACTTCAATCAAAGGATCCAACACTCAAACTGTGATTTGACATTTTATAATACATTTGCTGACAAGTCTATTATTCGTAAAAAATTAGTGTCTGAATATTTTTGGGGTAGAATAATTTTTTGAGGGTGGCAATATTGGGTAACCTAGAGTAAAAATATTAACAACAGTTTCAATCTCAAATTGTCTTATAGGCTGTAAGGATGAGTACCGTTTAACTTCATAAAAATAACAAAATAAACTAACAACTTTGTAGGCTTAGCTCAGAGCCTACCGGCCAGTTGTCTCAAATAATGTTTTGGTACTCGACAGCCTCAAAATAGCCTAAATAAATAAATAAATAGGGAGTCATTACATAGATCTCTAGGTCCCGAGCCAATCCCTCACTGCATAAATTTGTTTTTCAACTTAGTTTCAGTTTTAATAAAATAAATTCAGACACTGTGCAAAAGAAAAGTTCAGTGAATATAGACCAATAAATATTGTATGTCAGCTCTTCAACGTTTTCATAATACTGCCTGCAATATGTATGTTTTTGGTTCAATATACGTATGTTAAAGGATCCTGCATTTTAATTAACCTGTGTTATCAAGGTAAAGTGGCAAAGTACACATTATAATTAATCTTTTTGAAGCAGTGTTTTCGTAGTAACATATATTGAATACGCTCAGTTTAAATTTATAAAGTTCTATTAATTAATTAAAATCATCTTCATATTTACTTGCTGGAGTACGGTGTAACTCATTGTTTCAGTCTTACATTCAAATATTTCATTTGACAGATCATTGTGATTATTTTTAGTAATTTAGATTTCTGTTAAATTTTATAATTTACGCCAGTTCAGTAATATTCTCATCCTTTTACAACATATCAGATAAACTGAGTACTGTAATTTTATTAAACAAGTAATATGGTTCAAATATAATCTTCTCAACACAGCAAGCTTTGATCAAATACTGATCTCTTATTTCAAGAAGTGGTTGTAAAAATTAAATTCAGTGTAGTATTAAGAAAACCAAACATTCTCCCCAGATCCCCAAGGATCTCTGGGCATTTTTTTCCTAATTCTGGTCCAGCACCGAAAACTCAACTAAATCGACTGGCTTCCACTGCACGCTGCTGTCTGAAAAGGAAAAAAAATTGAGGTGATTTATTGTGTGCTAGAGAGTGACCACTTTTGCAATTTTTCAGAGGGAGGAACACTTTTTTTATTCATTACAATGTGTAATACAATGATCGGTAATATATTGAAGGTTTACAGCCTCTATCATATCTTTAGGGTCTCCAATATCATGTATTACAAAGTTGTAAAAGGAAAATTTATCTGTTTTTTTCAGGGATGACTGAATGTAAATACTTTTTTGTAACTGAATCTTGATCATTAACAGGATCTGCTATATTGGCTATTCTAAGATCTTTTGCATCATATACTTTATTATTACTTTTATGATCATATCTTAAGGTTTGGTTTATGTACCACATTAAATATTCTTTATTTACCGAATCATTTTTATCTATTGGTTTTGGAAGATTTATAATTCTATAAAAATTAGCGTTATACACTTCATTTTGAAGCTTTAAGCTAGGTAATGTTTCACTTTTTAAAGTTTTGAAATTTACTGCATCATTATCATCTTTTGGATCATTTACAAACTTTAAACGTTTGTTACTTATATCATAATCTCCATCAGATGTTAGTGGTAAACCACCTCTTTTTCCATAAGATCCTGATTTGCTTCCAGTTTCGGAATACCGTCCAAACTTATCGACACTCATGGTTATACTGAATGTTTAATCGGTTATACTTGTATTCTATATACTCATATTTTTATGCAATTACTCCTCGATTTCGCAATTCGCCGACCAAAGCTACCCATTCGTTTTCTAAACCGCTATGTCCGGCTTGATTAGCTTCATATATCAACTTCATTCTATCAACCAATTTGTTTATATCGTTGTAGTATATTATATTAGTATCATACAAGTTTTTCAATAATCCTTTTCCTGATAAACTTGATTGATTTGTTTTTCTCCTTTTATTTAAATATTTATTTCAGCAGAAGATAATGATTTTCTTTTTATGGGTTCCCTTCTTTTTGGTGGGAAAAGTTTAGCAATAATAGTTTTATATTTTTCTGACGCATTTCTATGAACATTGAAATTTTTAGAATAATTTTTCTTATGCGCATTTGTATCCTCCAATATTTGTTTAAAAATGTTTAAATCCTTTACAGTATATTTATTAGGTTTCGGTTTAAAAATAAGTTCAAACAATCCTTTTGTACCCTTGTATTGTTTATTATTTATAATAATATTGTCATGTTTGTCTACATCAAGTTTGCTATCTCCAATCATTAGCCCATTTTCTTCTATTCTAGCACCAAAAGTATGATATTTCGAGTTGGCTGTGCAGAATGTAACATTTTTAATACAAATTGTCTTGCAAGCGGCCCTTTATACGCAATATCCGAGCCCAATTTGCTCAAGTTGGATGGATCAATAGACTCTTCTTCTTCTTGTTGTTCTTCGCTTGTAGAAAGACCTTATGTTTCTGTTAAAACATCCGTTTCTTCACCTAGTTCGCTTTCGTCTTCAGTTGTTTCTCCTTGTTGCGTAAAACTTGTATCACCTTCACATTCTTCTTTTTGTTCAAATTTTGAAATGGGTAAAATAGCATCTCCGGAAAAATTAAATGTTGAATGTTTAACGTTTTGTCCTAATTGTTTTAATGGCTCAGTAATAGGTTTAAATGTTGATTCCAGAAATTTCTCTCTTTCACTTATTCCTAATCTTAACGCTCTGTTTTTATGTCTAATAGAATCACTAAGTGATTTTATTTCTTTCAATAGCTTTTCCTGATTAACCATGTTTACACCATGGAGACTTGTACGATAATGTTGTTAATTAATGTATTAAAACAAATTTATCAAAACCTATGCGGTAACGACCATCTGTTATAGCTTTATCTTTCATAATTACCAAAAATCCATATTTTTCCGCCCAAGCTTTTCCACAAAGCTTTTTGAATTTTTCAAATGACATATCAGCATTTACATGATCGTTGTTTAGATGTTTTAGGTTTGTATCATCTTGTTTGAATAAAACTAAAATATTTGCATTGTCTCTAATTAGTTGTTTTGGAATTTTGCTATATGTTTGTCCGATATATATGCTATCAATATTATTATGTCTTCCCATGGCAAAATAGTTTCTAATAGTATCATGATTTTCACTAGATACATCATCAAATACAAATACAGAATACGGCTTAGCCTGGTCTGGTTGCATAACACTGTCACTAGCATTAAATTTGTAATAGTTAACATCAGGCACATCAGTCAGGATCTTTTCCAACAATTGATACTTTGGTTGATGTAAGGACTTTGAAACAAATATATAGGTTATTAAATCGCAATCCTTTTGTGTTTGTAATTAAGTTAAACACAACGTTAGTTTTGCCACAGTTTGAAGGACCGCTTACTATACATCGTACAGTGTTTGGAAATAAACTGCCGTGTTTACCATTGTTGATTTTAACGTTATCTACGGTTAAATCATCAATGTTATTAATATTAAATTTATCTTTATGGTGAACAATCTCCATCTTATTCAAAGGCAGAAGAGTAAATAAGTTGATTTAAAACTAAATCAAATCTTTTATAGGTATCCACGAATCTTCAGTTTTGTCAAACCCCAACCAACGTACTTTAACTTGGTCTTTTTTCCTTTGCAACACCTTCTCAACAAGATAGACATCGCCTACTGTTGACTTTAACAATTCATGTCCGTAAAAACCGCCTTGTAACAAATTTCCTTTGTTATCTTTTAAAATATAAGTTTCCGGTACAGTAGGTTGTACTTTATACACTGTAAAAACTTCGATTGTCCAATTGGGCAGGTATTTTTTAGTAAACACTCCTTTGTATTTACTAATTCGAACTTTATCATTTACATTAAATTTTCTTGGTTTTCTTTGTTCCGCTTTTGGCTGTGTATTCTTTTTAATTCGTTGTAAAACTAGTTTAACGTTTTTCTTATTCACTTTGTTAGGTGCCATACCAATAGTTCTATGAAACTTGATGTTGTAATCGCTTATTAATTTTGGTAAAATATCAACCCATACGTAAAAATCTCTTTTTGAAAACATTTTATACATTGCACCTTTTAAGGTTCTATTAAATCTTTCAATTATAGCTGCCTTTTTCTCAGAATTTGTGGAATAATGATTTATCTTATATTTTTTCATTAACAAAGCAAAAGGTTTATTAAAAAATTCTTTTCCATCATCAGTTTGTAAATGTTTAATTTTATTTTTATCTCTTTTTATAGCTACTTCCATAGCTTTTGTTATGCTGTTACCCGTTTTGTCTTTTAATGGCAAAGCATCTGCAACTTTAGTAAAACAATTAATAATCGTAAGTATGTATTTAAATCCTTTATTTATTTTACTATGCGGTTGCATTTCAATTAAATCTGCTTGATATAAATCATTTATTCCTTTTACAACAGTATTTCTTCGTGGAAACTTTATTCTTGCAGGTTTATGAAGTTCATTAACAATCTTTTCCTTTAACTCTGCCATGATGTTTTTACTAACAAAGTCAAGTTAGTATTGAGTGTTTCTTTTTCTGCATCCGCTTTTATAGTTCAAGGTCATTTCAACATATTTTAAAAAAGGGGAAATCACAGCGAGTATGCTGTGATTTCCCCTTTTTTCTTTTTTCTTCTTTCTTTTTTTTCATTTTTTCTTTTTTTCTTTTTACTCATCAATAGGATTGAGAGAATAGTGGCCGAATGGTAAAGTGTGAATTTTGTCTGGAAGAATGTGTCGTTTGTCATCATTGGAGCAAAGTACTTTTTTCACTTCTGTTACGCTGTACAGTTGATGGTTGAAACTTCTGATGGTGTTAAATTTTGCAGTTATAGTCGTTTCTTCAAATAAGCATTGCTTGTAGTGTTCGAAATTTACATTCTTCTTAAGATACAAACTTTTTACACCCTTAGCTTTTTTAATAACATTGTTTTCTTCCTTATGCAATTGTAATGAATACAATTTTAACATTAGTGCAATATGTTCTTCCAGTAAAATTCCATTTGCTTCATCTTTAAATTTTCAAAGTTTCTTTTTGTTCCGATCATTATCATAATTTAAATGATCTTTTGGATAGTCACTAGAATCAAATTCATTTTTGTGAACAAATGTTCGAAGATCCAAATACCTATCTTCAGTAAGAATCCAGTAGATGAAAGCATCTGTGTCCATGTAGGCGATTCCGATGTTATCTCTACCATAGAAGTCGACCATTTTGTTGTAGTGGAAATCATACATGTGAGTTTTGGAAATATCCAAGATTGACATTCCAACATACAACGGACGATCCATTTTCACGCTTGTCTTCTTCATAGATACTGCCACAAGGTTTTCATTGATGATAACGGATGTTCCAAAGTTAGGTTTTTGTACAAGTTTTTCTAGTTTTATAGGATCTGTAACTAATTTAACATTCTTGTGTTTTCTTTTGTTTTCCAATGTTTTTCCAAATATCGCATTATTCATTAATTTAAAAAAAGTCCTTTTGAAATGTTGATGTTGCAGCTGCTCTTCTTCTGGTGTTTGAATCAATGTACGGTTTTAACCAGCATGATTGGGAAAATTTTAAAACTGTATGAATTTTGGTTATACGTAAACCCAATTGGAGTGCTTGTTGAACAAACCAATAGTGAGCTACGTATCTTTGTTTATTTTCAAGAGTCATCATTAATTTTGGATGTTTACCAATTGGTGAAACTTCTGTTTTTGCAAGGAGCGGAAGATCGTAATGAAGATCATGCAAGTGTTCTGGATATTCAAAGTCACAGTCCAATATGTATCCGGTGTCTCCGTCTTTTGAAATTTGCGAAATATCACCAATAGAGTCTGGATTAACCCATTTAAAGTTTCCAAAAGGAAGTGGATTAGACATGGCCCATCCGTATAAATTGTTGGCATCGAAATATCCTAAGAACACTGATGGTTTTTCTTTATCGTAGTTTGGAAGATATTTGTTGTTAGCTTTAACATGTCTAGTAACACTTTAGGTCAATCCACCTCTAACACCCGATTCGATCATCAACACCATGTCAATATCTGTTAATAATTGAAGGTTGCACTTTGTTTCTTTTAACATAGCTTGCCAAGCTAGTCCTGGAGAAGTATAAGAATGAAGAGGGTCTAATCCGTAGGCTTCAAAACAAGTGTTTCTAAATTCTTCCATCACATCGCAAAGAAGGGTCACATCAAGTTTTACATAAAAGTCAGAATAATCTCCCAGAGTGTTCATTTCCAATTCGTCCCAAACTCTGCATGCGTGTTGATAGTCTTCAGGTGAAATGTCCAAATCGGTAAGTTTACTTTTGAATGCTTCTGGTGGAGGAAGTGATGTTTCTTGAAATTTACGTAGTCCATCGATGTAATCATACGGGAAAACTCCTTTCCGAAGAACCAAATCCATTTTTTCTGCAGGTACAATTTTGCTTGTTTCTATTAAATTTTGTCTTCTTAAATTTTCAGAAAGTTTCATAAGACTGGAAGGCATAAATCTAAAAGAATCAACAAATCTAAGTTTAATTTTGCCCCTCTTTTTTGAAAAGCTTATAAAGTTTTCCATAGTTTGTGCCAAAACATCTATTTCACCGTTGTCTCTTGCTAATTCGGGAATGATAAAATGTCCATCGTATCCACTAAGATTGTGAAAAACCACAGGAATAAAAGATGGTAGTTTGTAGTTGATGTTACATCCGTTGCAAGCTGCACCTCTGTAGGCTCCTGTCAAATGGTCATGGTCGCGAACTTTAACTTTAGTTTCTGTAAATTGATTGTTACACAAATAGCATGTTGTTGCTGAATCATAAAGATGAAGTTCTTCCGGCGTCATAGGTGACATAGGAACCACATTGCTATACAATGCTTCCACTTTCCCAGCGATGTTATATAAATCATCAACAAAGTATCGAGCTGCTTCTTCTCCACGATAGATCTTCGGTGTAGATGTCAAACCATATTCTTGAAGATGTTCTTCAGACAGAGTGGATTTTGCTATTAAACAGTAGCTATTTGGTTTGTGAAGTTGATACTTTGTTCTGCTTGTAATTTGCTCTCCTTCTTCTTGTTCAAGTGGAAGCAATGAAGATTCAAAATCGGCATACACTACAACTGGAATTCTGTATTGTTGGATAACTTTGTCAAATTTTACTTGCGACCTGCTAGGGTGTGGTAATTTAATTTTTACTTCATAGTTTCCACTGCATAATTTTTGATGTTCCATCAACCATTCTGAACCACCTCTTCTTAAAGGTTTGTTTACAAAACAAAAACATCTTTTACAAGTGGTTTTTTCTTCTTTATGTTTTGATAACTGTTTGCAAACTAGAGCTTCGAAATCTTTAATATATACATAATGTGAAATATCACCTTTTGTTATTAATAATAAATCAGTATGATCTCTGCGTTCGGTGGGTGTTATACGTAAGGGGTAGACATTGTTGGATGAATCTAAGCCAAAGATGTTTACAGATGCAAAGGATTTTTCTTTTCAAATTTTGATATGTCTTGAATTGCAACAGGATAAGTCATGCCTTGAAAGTTATACTTATAGCAAACCTCATCGTATGCTCTACTCGGTCGTTCCACATGATCTGTTACAAATTTTGCAAGCATTGCATACTTGAAACATTCAGCATCTTCATTTTGTACGTTAACACAAGATTTGGTTACTCGAATCTTCTTTGGCAAAACAATATAACTACTACCTCTCATTCCATATCCATGTTTATGAACTCTTACATCTAAGCTTGTTATACTTAACAAACTCCATCCAGAACCTCTTCCTTCATGTTCTTGTAATTTTGTTAAAAGTTCTTCAAAATCATCCACAATTGAGCTTATATCTGATGCAAACATGATGGTTTTGTTTTTAGTTAAAAATCCTCTTGGTGATATTTCATTCTGAACATTTGTAAATACAGTATCTAATAATATTCCAAACTTTATAAAATTTAATCTTCTTAGTTCATTGTTCAATGTTTCTGTTACTAATGTTTTTGCTTTTGAAATAAACTAGGCAGGTTGCAATTGAGCATTGTCAATCTTAAAATGAGTTACTACACTACCTGGTAAAGCTCGGGCGTATAATTCCACATCCAAAGATTGTCCGGGTGCGTATTGAATAACACTTGGTCTTGAATTTAGTTGTTGTTGTACGGTAGCAAGTATTTGATCTAAATCTTCCAAATATTCTTCTTCTGCATTGTTATTTGTTTCTTGGTTTGTTTCTTGGTTTGTTTCGTTGTTATGGTAAACTTCTTTGTGTATTTGTAGTAAAATTTCATCTTCAAAAGATTCTTCGCAACTAATGCAGTAATACATGACGTAGGTGTGCTCTCCACAAAAGTTGCTGTAATAATGAAAACCACTCTAAAACTACCCCTATTTATAGCACTACCCCCACCACTTTTTTCTGTATTAAACACAAAAAAGTGTAAATAACAGTTAAATTTCTTATATTTCAAAACCCATAAGTATTAAGATTATCCGATGTAAGTTTAAAAAGAAATCCAAGTGTCAAGGTCAAATAATACAAGTTTAAAAAAAATCTTTTTTTTTTCAGTATTAAACACAAAAAGTGTAAATAACTGCTAAATGTTTTATATTTTAAAACCCCTAAGTATTAAGATCATCCAATGTAAATTTGAAAATAAATCTAAGTGTCATGGTCAAATAATGCAAGTTAAAAAAATCTTTTTTCTGTATTAAACCCAAAAAAGTGTAAATAACTGCTAAATTTTTTATATTTCAAAACCCCTAAGTATTAAGATCATCCAATGTAAGTTTGAAAAGAAATCTAAGTGTCAAGGTCAAATAATGCAAGTTAAAAAAAATCTTGTTGTAACGTAAATTTTGAAGCAAATGTTTGAAAACTTTCTAAGTCCTAAAATATTAATTAAGGGAAGTTTTAACACTTAAAATTTTTACAAGTCCAATGTAAAGTAAAATAAAAAGAAGTGTTGTTGTGTGTTGGAACAGTAACAAAAGAATGATGGATTTAAAATATTTTCTAAGTCCTAAAAATGAATTATTGGGAAGTTTTAACACTTAAAATTTTACAAGTCCAATGTAAGATAAAATAAAGAAAGATGTGTTGTTGTCTGTTGGAACAGTGGCGAAAGAATAATGGAATTCAAACTCGCAGCAAAAAAAGAAACTTGATATTGTAAAAATAAATGTTGAAGCAAATGTTTGAAAAATTTTCTAAGTCCTAAAGTATTAATTATTGGGAAGTTTTAACACTTAAAACTTTTACAAGTCCAATGTAAAGTAAAATAAAAAGAAGTGTTGTTGTGTGTTGGAACAGTAACAAAAGAATGATGGATTAAAAAAAATTTCTAAGTCCTAAAAATGAATTATTGGGAAGTTTTAACACTTAAAATTTTTACAAGTCAAAGGTAAAGTAAAATAAAGAAAGAAGTATTGTTGTCTGTTGGAACAGTGGTGAAAGAATGATGGAAACTAAACTCGCAGCAAAAAGAAACTTGATATTGTAAAATAAATGTTGAAGCAAATGTTTGAAAAATTTTCTAAGTCCTAAAGTATTTATTATTGGGAAGTTTTAAATCTTAAAACTTTTACAAGTCCAATGTAAAGTAAAATAAAGAAAGAAGTGTTGTTGCCTGTTAGGTCAGTGGCAAAAAGAATGATAGGTTTGAAAAATTTTCTAAGTCCTAAAATATTAATTATTGAAAAGTTTTAACACTTAAAAATTGTACAAGTCCAATGTAAAGTAAAGAAAGAAGTGTTGTTGCTTGTTGGGACAGTGGCAAAAGAATGATGGAAACCAAACCCACAGCAAAGCCCTGTGGTTTGGGGGGGGGATGACCTCGAGCCGAGTTGGGGTCCGGGGTCTGCGCTTGTGCTTCGGCATCAGTTGCTCGCTAGACAGTGAGGTGGTAACATGTTCAGAAAGGCACCCTGAACATTTTATCATTTTTGCTGTTTGGTGAAAATATCTTGGTGTTATTTGTATAATAACATCTTGACGTAGGACTGATTAATTTTAAGGCATGGTAGTTTAAGCATGGTAGTTGTTTGTGCTTGTAGGTACCCTAGGGTTTGTAGTTAGTTTTTAATTTGCTGGTTTGGTAGTTAGTATTAATTTAAAATCTTTCTTTTACTTACAATATATTTTGCCTGGAGTGTTTAAGTTTAAAGTAATATTTTGTTTTTAAGAATGTTATATGATATGTTTTTAATATACCTTTCTATTCCAACTTCCTTTTCCAACAAGCTTGTTGAGGGCATTCCCTCTCTTGTCTTGTATTCCTTTTTAGTTAGGGACACCTTTCAATTCCAATTTCCTTTCCTTTTTTCCTTCCATCTTTTGCACGGTAAAACCAATTAATTTATGGTAAAACCGGCTACCGCTTTCGTAGTGATTACGCCGACCAAAGCGGGTCACTTACAACCTCTATACGTGCTGGATGGGTAGTTCACCTACCTCCGGAATTTCGCTGGACCCCAGTTGATTTGCGCCTTATGGTGAGTCGCTGGCTCCTTTAGTGTTAGGAAATAAAAAAAAATATTTGTATAACTTTTTTTAGCTTAGCGTTGTGCGGTTATGGTGAGGTGTAAGGGATGGCTTATGTCTAGCTTACACCGTAATCATTCTGTGCAGCGTTGGGCTGACTAGATATTTTTTTTAGCTCAGCGTTGTGCGCTTATGGTGAAGTGTGAGGGATGGCTTATGTCTAGCTCACACCGTAATCATTCTGTGCAGCGTTGGGTCTGACTAACTATTTTTTTTACTTTTTAAACTCTAGGCAGGTTGTATTGAAAATTAGCTTTTCTTCTGTTAGGTTTCCGGGGGTGTACGGTTCTGTAAAACCGTACACCCCCATTTTCTTTTAATGATTAAATGACCTTGACCTACTTATTTTCAAGGTCAACCAAAAGACTTAGCGAAAAGTTCTAAGTCCCAAGGTTATTTTTATGTAAATTGTTCCGAACCCTATCATGTGGTTTGTTGGTTAAATAACAAATGCTACCGAAACTTTTGTTTGACTCATCATTTTGTATAATTTAAGTACCCACAAGATAAGGTTTGAAAACTTATAGAGTAAAATATAAAATGTAGATTTTTTTTTGCGTTTTTTGGCGTTATAACTTTTATAACGTTGGTTTTATCAAAGATGTTACTGGACTTTTTTGTTTGTCTTTTCATTTCGCATAATTTGAATACCTACATGATGAGTTCAGAACTATTTTTTAACAACCAAAGTTTCAAGGTCATTTAAAACTTTGACAAAACCTATCATGTGAATACTCAAATTTCCCAGAGTAAAAAGACAAACAAAAAAGGTTCAGTAACATTATTCGATAAAATCAACGGTATAGAAGTTATAACGCGAAAACGGTTTGGAGCAATTTTTAGCCACTGCCACCGTGTACATCGACGATGATCCAAAGTCGAACGGTGACGAGATCAAGTTGGCGAACCCCCCCCCCCGTCAATGTTGATGGGACGACACGACCCCCCCCCCCCATCAACATTAATGGCGGGGGGGGAAGGGGGGGGGGGGGGTCAAAATTAACTTAAAAACCTATTGTGCGGGTAGTCAAATTACGAGGAATGAAAAGACAAACAAAGAAGGTCCACCAACATTTTTTCGATAAATCCAATGGCATAAAATTATAACGCAAAAAACTAAAGTTTCAAAGTTATTTAAACTTTTACAAAATGACCTTGAGACTTAGACATTTTGCTAACTCTTTTGTTGACCTTGAAAATAAGTAGGTCAAGGTCATTCCATAATTAAAAAGAAAATGGGGGTGTTACGGTTTTACAGAAAATGCTACCAAAACTTTTTGTTTGACTCATCATTTTGTATAATTTAAGTACCCCCACAAGATAAGGTTTGAAAACTTATAGAGTAAAATATAAAATGTAGAATCTTTTTTGCGTTTTTTTGCGTTATAATTTTTATAACGTTGGTTTTATCAAAGATGTTACTGGACCTTTTTGTTTGTCTTTTCATTCCGCATAATTTGAATACCCACATGATGAGTTCAGAACTTTTTTAACAACAAAAGTTTCAAGGTCATTTAAAACTTTTACGAAACCTATCAGGTGAATACTCAAATTACGCAGAGTAAAACGACAAACAAAAAAGGTTCAGTAACATTATTCGATAAAATCAACGGTATAGAAGTTATAACGCGAAAACGGTTTGGAGCAATTTTTAACCACTGCCACCGTGTACGTCAACGAAGCTCCAAAGTCGAACGGCGACGAGATCAAGTTGGTGACCCCCCCGTCAATGTTGATGGGACGACACGACCCCCCCCCACCAACGGGGGGGCGGGGGGGTTAATTTTTTGACCTTGACCTTGACCTTGACCGCGGTCGATGACCACATTGATGGGGGGGGGGTTCAAAATTACTCAAAAACCTATTGTGCAGGTACTCAAATTACGGGGAATGAAAAGACAAACAAAAAGGGTCCAGTAACATTTTTCGATAAATCCAATGGCATAAAAGTTATAACGCAAAAACTAAAGTTTCAAAGTCATTTAAACTTTTACAAAAATGACCTTGAGACTTTGAAATTTTTGTAACTCTTTTGTTGACCTTGAAAATAAGTAGGTCAAGGTCATTCAATAATTAAAAAGAAAATGGGGGTGTACGGTTTTACAGAACCGTACACCCCCGGAAACCTAACAGAAGAAAAACTAATTTACAATACAACCTGCCTAGAGTTTTAAAAAGTAAAAAAAGCTAGTCAACGCAGCGTTGCACATAATGATTACAGTGTAAGCTAGACATAAGCCATCCCTTACACTTCACCATAAGCGCACAACGCTGAGCTAAAAAAGTAAACAAATATCTAGTCAGCCCAACGCTGCACAGAATGATTACGGTGTAAGCTAGACATAAGCCATCCCTTACACCTCATGTGAGCTAGACATAAGCCATCCCTCACACTTCACCATAAGCGCACAACGCTGAGCTAAAAAAAATATCTAGTCAGCCCAACGCTGCACAGAATGATTACGGTGTAAGCTAGACATAAGCCATCCCTTACACCTCACCATAACCGCACAACGCTAAGCTAAAAAAAGTTATACAAATATTTTTTTTTTATTTCCTAACACTAAAGGAGCCAGCGACTCACCATAAGGCGCAAATCAACTGGGGTCCAGCGAAATTCCGGAGGTAGGTGAACTACCCATCCAGCACGTATAGAGGTTGTAAGTGACCCGCTTTGGTCGGCGTAATCACTACGAAAGCGGTAGCCGGTTTTACCATAAATTAATTGGTTTTACCGTGCAAAAGATGGAAGGAAAAAAGGAAAGGAAATTGGAATTGAAAGGTGTCCCTAACTAAAAAGGAATACAAGACAAGAGAGGGAATGCCCTCAACAAGCTTGTTGGAAAAAGGAAGTTGGAATAGAAAGGTATATTAAAAACATATCATATAACATTCTTAAAAACAAAATATTACTTTAAACTTAAACACTCCAGGCAAAATATATTGTAAGTAAAAGAAAGATTTTAAATTAATACTAACTACCAAACCAGCAAACTAAAAACAAACTACAAACCCTAGGGTATCTACTATACAAATAACACCAAGATATTTTCACCAAACAGCAAAAATGATAAAATGTTCAGGGTGCCTTCTGAACATGTTACCACCTCACTGTCTAGCGATCAACTGATGCCGAAGCACAAGCGCAGACCCCGGACCCCAACTCGGCTCGAGGTCACGGCAGCTGGCATTCCGGGCCGGGCTGGTGCGGCAGCTGGTTGACCACCTGGTGTGAGCACCTGTATTGCCAACTGGTTGCCTTGGACCCTGGTGACCTTGGACCAAACGTTTTGGTTGTCTCATCATTTTGAATGATTTGAGTACCCACAAAATAAGGCTTGGAAACTTATAAAGTAAAATATAAAATGTTGGAAAATGCTTTTTAGTTTTCGCGTTATAACTTCTATAACGGGGCAAAATTCCTCTAAACCCATCATGCGGGTACTCAAATTACGTGGAATGAAAAGACAAACAAAAAGGTTCATTAACATTTTTCGATAAAACCAACGGTATAGAAGTTATAACAAAAAACTAAACTCTCAAACTCATTTCAAACTTTTACAAAATATTGTTGGTTTAATAACAAATGTTACCGAAGCTTGTTGTTTGTCTCATAATTTTGTATAATTTATGTACTCTCAAAGTAGGGTTTGAAAACTTATAAAGTAAAATATAAAAATGTTGGAAAATATTTTCTTTTTTTTAGTTTTTGCGTTATAACTTCTATACCGTTGGTCTTTTAAAAAAATGTTACTGAACCTGTTTTGTTCGTCTTTTCATTCTGCATAATTTAAGCACCCATATAATAAAGTTTGGAAACATATTAAGTAAAATAGGATGTACAAAAATACTTTTTTTAGTTTTTGCATTATAAGTTTTAAATTATTGGTTTTATTAAAAGATGTAACCAAACCTTTTTGTTTGTCTTTTCATTCTGCGTATTTTGAATACCTACATGATAGGATTCGGAAACATATAAAGAAAAATATGATTTAATAAGATTTTTTTCAGTTTTTGAGCTATAACTTTTATACCTTTGGTTTTATCGAAAAATGTTACTGAACCTTTTTTGTTTGCCTTTTAATTCTGCGTAATTTGAGTATCCGCACGATAGATTTAGAGCATTTTTGTTATATCCACTGCCACCGTGTATGTCAACGCAGCTCAAAAGTTGAACGACGACGAGATCAAGTGGGGGGCTCCCCATTTTGCAAAATTACTCTAAACCTATTGTGCGGGTACTCAAATTACGCGGAATGAAAAGACAAATACAAAAGGTCCAGTAACATTTTTGATAAATCCAACGATATAAAAGTTATAACGAAAAAACTAAAGTTTCAAGGTCATTTAAAACTTTTACAAAACCTATCATGTGGTTACTCAAGTTACGTAGAATAAAAAAACAAACAAAAATGTCTAGTAACATTTTTCTATAAAACCAACGGTATAGAAGTTATAACGCGAAAACGTAAATTTTAAAACTGTCTAGGTTACAAAACGTCCAGGTTACAAAAACGTCTAAACCGTTGGTTTTATCAAAAAATGTTACTGAACCTGTTTTGTTCGTCTTTTTATTCCGAATAATTTGAGTATCTGCATGATAGGTTCGGAGCAATTTACTTAAGTTTTAAAACCGTCCAGGTTACAAAACCGTCCAGGTTACAAAATTGCTCCAGGTAATTTAAAACTTTTACAAAATATAGTGAATTTTATAACAAATGTTACCGAAGCTTGTTGTTTGCCTCATAATTTTGTATAATTTAAATACTCACAAAATAGGGGTTGGAAACCTTTAAAGTAAAAATATAAAATGTTGGAAAATACTTTTTTTTAGTTTTTGCGTTATAACTTCTATACCGTTGGTTTTATAAAAAAATGTTACTGGACCTGTTTTGTTCGTCTTTTTATTCCGAATAATTTGAGTATCTGCATGATAGGTTTGGAGCATTTTGTTATATCCACTGCCACCGTGTACATCGATGAAGCTCCAAAGTCGAACGGCGACGAGATCAAGTCGGCGAACCCCCCCCCCCCCGTCAATGTTGATGGGACGACACGACCCCCCCCCATTAACGGGGGGGGGTTAATTGTTTGACCTTGACCTTGACCTTGACCGCGGTCGACCGCATTGATGGGGGGGGGAGGTTCAAAATTACTCAAAACCTATTATGCGGGTACTCAAATTACGCGGAATGAAAAGCCGAACAAAAAAGGTCCAATATTATTTTTCGCTAAAACCAACGGTACCGTATAGGAGTTATAACACCAAAACTTAAGTTTCAAGGTCATTTTCAACTTTTACAAAACCTCTCGTGCGGTTACTCAAACTATGTGGAATTGAAAGACAAACAAAAAAGTCCAATAACATTTTTTGATATATCCAACGGTATAAAAGTTATTACGCAAAAACTGAAAAAAATTTACATTATCACTAAGCCATCTTTCTATTCCTGGTGACCTCGTACGCTTCCGTTAGTAACCAGTTGGCAATGCAAGTGGTTGACCTTGTTGCGTCAGCTGACACACTCAAGAGCTCATTCCCTGCTTTGATAAATAATTTTCACCAGTCTGCTTCCTGCCAGGGCTCGGGTACAGTTGGTCTACTGCAATGTTTGTATATTTCTACTGTGTTAAATGTGTATGTGTATTGTGCGTGTTAGCTGTTGTGTCCTGACAACTCCGACTCGGATGAACGTTTTTTTTAAACCCTTTTGTAATGGAGTTATTACTTCGAAACATGTACTGGATTCATCTACTATTTGAACTGTTGGACGTTGAGGTATGTTAACCTATTCTACTCTGCCCATAATTTTGTATAATTTAAGTACTCACAAAATAAAGTTTGGAAACTTATAAAGTAAAATTTTTTTTGAGTTTTTGCATTATAATTTCTATAACGTTGGTTTTATTGGAAAATGTTACAGGACCTTTTTGTTTGTCTTTTTAATTCCATGTAATTTGAGAACCCGCACGATAGGTTTTGTAAAAGTTTGAAATGACCTTGAAACTTTAGTTTTTTCGTTATAACTTTTATACCGTTGGATTTATCGAGAAATGTTTCTAGACCTTTGGTGTTTGTCTTTTCATTCTGCGTAATTTTAGTACCCGCACAATAGGTTTAGAGTAATTTTGCGAAATTGGGAAGTTTTAACACTTAAAATTTTTACAAGTCCAATGTAAAGTAAAATAAAAAGAAGTGTTGTTGCCTGTTAAAACAGTAACAAAAATGATGGGTTTAAACAATTTTCTAAGTCCTAAAATATTAATTATTAGGAAGTTTTAACACTCAAAATTTTTACAAGTCCAATGTAAAATAAAATAAAGAAAGAAATAAAATAAAGAAAGAAGTGTTGCTGCCTGTTGGAACAGTAGCGAAAAAAATGATAGAATCCAAACTCGCAGCAAAAAGAAACTTGATATTGTAAAATAAATGTTGAAGTAAATGTTTGAAAAACTTTCTAGAATCCAAACTCGCAGCAAAAAGAAACTTGATATTGTAAAATAAATGTTGAAGCAAATGTTTGAAAGATTTTCTAAGTCCTAAAGTATTAATTATTGGGAAGTTTCAAAACTTAAAATTTTTACAAGTCTGATGTAAAGTAAAGAAAGAAGTGTTGTTGCCTGTTGGAACAGTAACAAAAGAATTATGGGTTTGAAAAATTTTCCGAGTCCTAAAATATAAGTTATTTGAAAGATTTAACACCTCAAATTTTTACAAGTCCAATGTAAAGTAAAATAAAGAAAGAAGTGATGTTGTCTGTTGGAACAGTGGCAAAAGAATGATAGAAACTAAACCTGCAGCAAGGCTCCTGTGGTTTGGGGGGGGGGATGACCTCGAGCCGAGTTGGGGTCCGGGGGTCTGTGCTTGTGTATCGGCATCAGTTGCTCGCTAGACAGTGAGGTGGTAAGATGTTTAGAAGACGCCCTGAACATTTTATCATTTTTACTGTTTAGTGAAAATATCTTGGTGTTATTTGTATAATAACATCTTGACGTAGGACTGATTAATTTTAACGCATGGTAGTTTAAGCATGGTAGTTCTTTGTTTTTAATTTGGTAGTTAGTATTAATTTAAAATTGTTCTTTTACTTACAATATATTTTGCCTGAAGTGTTTAAGTTTAAAATAATGGAGTGCGGTCGCAGCACCACTACCGACACATCAGTTTGCTGGTAGGACTCGCAGAGTAAACATCTAAATAAACATGAGTTCTGTTTTATATGTTTCTTTTATTAAAGATGAAGTTTGCATTGAAACGCAAAATTTTTCTAATGATGCAAATCCTGAACAGGAAATTTATTTGAATACTTTGTTTAAGTTAACTTGTCGGTTCTATTTTTAATAGAAATAAAAATCAACAAAACTAAGAAACAGTTTTTACAAAATAAAATAAGGTATGAAAGAAATATTCCATCAGTATAAAACTACTAATAGTTTATTGTGGTAGCAAATAACGCAAATTGACTAAACAAACACCTACCGTGTTTTATCCCCCCACCACTACCCCCACTATCAAAGGTACCCACAGCACCGGCTTTGCAATAATCATTCCTGCTACACCTCTAGTCGAGTAAACAACTCTAGTCATTTTGTAGTAGGATACTTTGTTAATGTTAACTTGTCGATTCCATTTTTAACATGGTATTTTAATAGAAATGAAAATCAACAAAACAACAATTAAGAAACAGTTTGTACAAAATAAAAATATAAAAAAAATATCCCCAACCGACCTTGACACACTTCCGGCCATTTAAAATGTAAATACCCAGCACAGCTGGGCATTTAAACTTTAAATACCCACTCCTACACGTCACAGCTACGTCACAGCTGATGACGTCACTTCCGGTCACGTGACCGGAAGTAGCTGTCAAAAAATTGACTGGCTGTCAAAGTTTGATTGGGCCAGCAGCCCCAAGTGCCCACTACTAACAGCAATGTTTTTCACTAATATGCGAATAAAAATAAATATTTAACTAACATTATTATATGTCAAAGCTTGCTCACTTTACAATTTGTTTTATATAGGAAATTTACGAAAAGGCTAAATAACAAACATTAAAAGAAGAGCGGGACAGAAAAGTTTGAGGTATTTAAATTTAATTGTTAATTATGAACATAAAAATATTTCTAACAGTATTAGTAGTCAGATATTGCGAAGTTAGTATTATAAATTCAATAATTTGTTGATTTTGTAAATTTCAAAATACAATGCGGTAATTTGAGGAGTCTTTATAATGGAGTGTCAAACAGTCCAGTGAAGGCGGCCAAAGACAAAACAGTTTGTTGATCTCCAAGGGTCGAAGCAGTCATTCGGTGGGGGTTGAATGAAGATTTATTACCCTCCTTGAATGAGGAAGGTCGCGCCCCACAGGACAGTATAGAAACCTCTTGCCTCCGCCGTGCACGATTGCCGCTCGCTTGTTCAAAATGTTCTCAGCCACCTCGTGGAATATTGAAAGCGGTTAGCACAGCATGTTGTCCCCATGTCATCCTCATGGGAAACAAGTAAAATTCTATATACAGTATTGAGGTATTCCCCCGGCCCAGCGGTTGTTTGCAGCCTGCGACAGGCTTTTGGGGGTTGAAAATGGACCCCAATATAATTGATTAATTGAGGCCCATTGAGCTACAATACAACTAGATCTGTCTGTTTTGTAGCATTTCAAATAAATAAATAAAAACTTTGGAGGAGAGGCTATTACAAAAAGAGAGTTCCAAACCTTTGCAAAACATGTCTAAAACTTGCTCCGTATATGCGGTGCATTAATTAGCGCCTCAAGTTGTCAAAATATATTTAAATTTAATATACAGTACCATTGTAAAGATAGTGGTGTTATTGCCATTACATGATCGTTTATGTCAACGCATTCTAAAGGTATATTGCAAAGTTATATAGAAGTTTACTAACTTTAACACCACATGTATCTACTAATGAGAAAAATTCAACCGATTCTGAAATCACAATATACATTCTACAACTATTAATCTTCATAATGATAAGTCAAAATAGATCTTATTTTAATAATTGGAGACTCTAAATGTCACCGCGTTTATCCTTGCGCGGTGAAAAGTGCACAAATGTAACGCGCTCTCATGGAGCAACAGTTTTACAGTTAGTGTTGCAGAAAAATGAAAACGAAACTATAGCTCTGGACAGCCTTACTGGCGGGTGGCGAAATTGTAATCTCCCGAAATGTCTGCTAAATAAACACATGTTTTGGTAGAACTGTCAAAACTTTGTTTACGTTTCACCTCATTTACACTACAAAAGAATGCCCTGTAATATTTCACCGAGAGATTTCTTACGCAATTAAAATTTCTGGAAAATATTTGCGCAATGCATCAGCTGGTCTTTTAGTTTGGCAACCTTTCATCTTAAATAATTTGTTTACATTTAAGAATGTGTTTCCACACTTTTGTCGTCGTACTTCATGAATTGTGTTGAGCTTGCAAGCATTTAACATTAGTTGCACTTGCGGTTGCAGCAAAATATTTTCTTGTGCAAAGTACCTCTACATAAACAAATGACCATGTGATTTATTACCAAAACATTGCAGATGATAAAAACTAATTATGACAACAGCGCACTCACTCACCCGCCAGTAAGGCTGTCCAGAGCTATAGTAGGTGGAGAACAGATGTAGAATATAACAAGAGGAATGTAGAATATAACAAGAGGTTGGTAAAAGGATAACAGCTGAAAAGAGATAAAAAATATATCTCTTTCCGTCCGTCGCAGCGGACCTGCATACTCAGTGAATTTCAAGTTTTTTAATAATTATTTAGACGGAGCCTCAAATCAAGTAACATGAACTTGAATCCTAAAATGAGAATACAGCAGTTTTGTCCAAAAGAATAACATGGAAAATGATATGCAGGTTTGCTGCCATTGAAGATTAAAATTGAGATATTTTTTGCAATAATCGAATATAGATATCAATTAAATGAAACACCGTATACAAGACCAAAGTAAAAATGTAGCCTTGCCGTATACCATTCACTTTCTTATATACCAAGTTTTATTCACATTTGTTGAGAAATGTAATGTATGTATAACATTTTAATTATTTCTGTGATGTATGGGAACTTTTTCCAATTCACATTTGTTTGTAACAAAAGAGATGATCACGATTTGAAATAGAGCCAGAGACATACCACAGAATTCAAAGCTATAGCAAAAGTCAGTCAACATTCATCCACATAATAATTTTGATTCCTTAAAATATTGACGTTTTATAATAAAACTGAAAATCCTCCACTAAATTTTCCAAAAACGGAAATTAAAATCACTTAAGACAATAACATGGAGTATAAAATGTTTGGCCTATTTTGAGTGAGATCTCGAGTTCATCGATGTAAATAAATACAACTGGATAGCTCCAATGAATGATAGGTCGCTCCCCGTAAGGCTCGTTAGTGATTTCCAAGCCAACACAGCTGTGCGTTGGGGTTGCAGCCGGGCCGAATTGAAGAGGCTTTGTTGGAAAAAGCGCGAAACTGTATTGTTAACCGTATCAGACCGCACGGATTTGGGGAGCAGTTTTACGGGTAAAGCTTGTTATGATGTATTGCTATAACTATTAAGTAAATGCAATTAATATTTAACTAGACGGACAGTACAAGTTTGTTAATTAATCATGAAAAGAAACAAAGACTAATTTAAAAGTTGCATAATTTTGAAGTGTGACATTTTTAATAGTAGGGTAATTGTAAGTTTCGGACTACAGAGTAAATAAAAAAGTAGGAAGATGAATGTAAAGTTAGCTGCACAGACTTTAAAATGAAGCGTCGCTGACGCGCTAGACTTTTTGTTACGAAATCCCGACTCTAACATACACTCATAAATGAGCAATGTTATCGTACTAAAAACGATTTTGGAGTGGACAGTCACGAGATTAAGCTGATATAATTAATTGGCATCTTGTTATGTAAAGTGGTTTGCATAGCGTATCTAAGAAAAACAACAGCACAATGTACTGTTTCAAAGCTGGGTATGCGGCAAAAGCAAAACCGTTTATTGTTGACAAAAAGATAAGTACTTTCTTTTATTTTCTTACTTTCTTTTAAGTACAACAAGTTATGTACTTTCGTTCTGTATTAGAAAAAATTTTGATTAAACTATTTATAATTAAAATTCCATCTTGTCCTTCTAGTGCATACGGTAAAAAGTATAGTAGGCCTAGTCATCATGGAAGAGTTATGTGAAATTAGTTATGTATTATAACTGTAAACAAAGTTGACTGATTTTGATTTATTTGATATACGGATAACGTCACTGTTCCGAAAATTCAGGTCTTTACTACAGTACTCAGCCCTACTTAAGTTCTTACCCTTTCTTAAAACTAAGAGCCTTATTAATAGAAAATTTACATAAAAGTACCTTTCATTTGACGCCTCAAACGTTAAAATCCGTTCAGCCTTTCTCAAATTATGACTGTGAAAAGAAAAACCCTCAAATTACACCTACACATCACATCACATAAAAAAATCAACAAAACAACCATAACACCATGATGAAAGGAATAAATTATAAAGCACCTGTAAAAACGTATCCGTGTATGAAGCATAAACATATGTTTGGTTGAATGAATATTGAAAAATTTAAACAAAATATTATCCATTACATTTGTATAGGAAATTTTCAAAACTTCAACTAGTGTCAAGCGTAATGTGCACAGCACTTTCCTAAATGCATGCCTAATGTGTGCAGGTCAATCAGAATCAGTCGCCCAGTAATTATGATGGACTTATAAATTAGGCGAGGAGAGCTGTTATTTTGTTAATGTATCACATGATTATTGTTACACATGTCAAAATAAAAACTAATATAATTCATTAATTATTTAGATATAAATAATGTAACATCAATGTTTTTTCTTAATCAAAAGTTACCTCACTATATTCTGTACACAAAGGAAGAGCGCGGAAATAACAAAGAAACGCTGTTTTTTCCCCCTGCTGTTCTATGTTGTTTGTCAATATCATCACAACATAGAACATGTCATTTAAAACATAAAAATGGATTTTTTTAAATTTCCAAAATGATGCTGCCTTTTAGAACATGATTTTATCCCTACAAAATTTCTAGAGTGTTTATATAGGGTCTATCTGGAACAGAAATTGAGAAAAGGCTTGATTAGATTCTCTAACCTTCTAAACGAAAATAACCTATTATTCCATAATTCTAAGCAATGTACAGACAAAACTCTAACTAAATATATACTAGTAGATATACCCGCAGCTTCGCCTGCTGTAATAATAACTAATTTTAACCCTGAGGGGCTGGTAATTCCACCATAGATTTAAATTATTAGGTGTAATGTTGCAAGTTGCATTTGACAAATATATAGTGAATGGCCTTAATAAATTTGTACACTTTATTCTTTTAGTAGATTGGATCTCGTAATTTTCCTATCCCTTGAAAATATCTACAGGCCTCCCATCCATAGTTTCAAAATCTAAAATGACCGCCATTTTGAATTTTATAATACACTTTTTTTAGACATTTGAGAGAAAATATCTTACAAACCTTTCTTTGCTTGCATCTAGAGCTTATAAAGAATATCTATGCCAAGTTTCATGGCCCAAAGTCTTGTAGTTTTTGAGAAAGTAAGCTTTGAAAGCTAAACATGGACATCATTTTGAATTTAATAACATACCATATTCAAGCTTTATGAAAGAAAATATTGCAAAACCCTTTCTTAGTACGCATGTAAAGCCTGTAGAGAATATTTGTGCCAAGTTTCATGGCTCTAAGCCTTATACTTTTTGAGAAACTGCGATCAGTCAATCAGTCAGTCAATAGTATTTGGATTGTATACATATAGATATGTGTTGTTCGATAAATCTATGTAATATTTATTTTGTAAATATTGTAAACAATTTGAACTGTTATTTTGTTGTATTTTATTGTTTGATTTTGTGTTCTTCAAATTGAATTGATGCAGTCTTTTGTGTATACGGGTGTCCGGAAATAATGGTAAAATATTTTAGTATCTGATAGTAGAGGTAAAAATGAGAAAAAAGTTTATATAAACATAAGTCTTGAAGTGCTTCGTTTTCCGTCTGTGTGTCTGTGGTTTTTACATATTTAATTATAAACTCACGAACCTCATAACGTCTAAACTTCAAACTTGGTACATTGATGACCACTATGAAGAACTATTTTTGTAAGACTTATCAAGTTTCTACTTTATACTATTCCAAAATCGTGATTGTTTTTTTTTTAAAGCTGAATATCTTAAAAACAACAAATTTTAGACAATTTATACGGGAGACAAAAAAGTTGCGAAAATTAATCCAATTAACTCTGACATTAAGATGATGATCGGACTTCTAATTACGGAGAAACTGAAAATTTTCTGAATAAAACATGCTTCTTTAGTATGTACTGTCCGAAATTTGCTTGTTTTTAATTGGAATATTTACAATTTCTCCATTATTAGTTGGATCATCGTTATAATCTTAATATCAGCGTTAATTGGAGATTTTATAGCCGCAAAATTACCGAATCTCTAGAAATAATCGAGAGATCTGCCGACGACTACTCAACCGAGAGATTTTCTGGCCTGAATTAAACAAAAATTTGTGGTTTCCGATTTGTTTGCAAATTATCCATGTTTTGGGGGAGCTCGAGCTCCCTGAGCCCCCTCCCCTGGGTTTATGTTGTAACCCAGCCCCCTCTCCCTTACCTCCTTAGGTTATGTTGTAATTTACTTCAATTAAGTAGTTTGGTGGTGATTAAATATGTAGAATTGTGTTTCTAAGTACATATATATAATCACATATTTAATTTTCTAGATGTTATATTACCAGTGTCTGTATTATAGTGGAAAAAAATTGTATAATGAACAGCTTTTTGCTGCGCTTTGTGCTGCACGGGTTTAGACTAAGTTTTTAAAATACTGTTATAGACCTTCAGCATAGCCGTCTCTGAGATGGCAATATGCCTATAGTTACTGATAATCTTCATATACGGGGTGTTTTTTTTTAACGCAACCCATTTTTAAGATTGAATAATGCACAAATAAATATGAAATGAGTATTGTTTTGTCAATATTTACATTTTATACAGCCTATTATTTAAGTTTAATCACAATTAGTTTACATTATGTGTTCAAACAATCCGCCATTGACATTTATTTGTACAAAGTTGTGCTCTCTTCATAAAGTTCCTTAACACATGTTGCAAGGTACGTCTTTGAATTTATTGCATTAAATTTGTTATGTTTGTTTTGAGGTGCTGAGTATCCTGTGAATTGTTTTCGTAGGCTTTACTTTTTATGTATCCCCAAAGAAGATTATGTACTATTGTACTGGGGTCAAATCCGGGGATCTTGGAGGGGGAGGAATAATCCTTCACTGATAAAATAAAGTTTTGGGTTGCGTTTACAAAAACACCCTGTATTACCGTTTTGTGACAATGATTTTAATTCACGGCACAGCGAGCCGTGAAGGAAAAATTGTTCTGTGCTCTGTGGTACGGCATTATATTTTTCAATTCAATATACTGTGCTTGTAATAATTTGACCATAAAGTTTTGCAAAATCATCATTATTGACTTTATTAAGTTTTATGCGTTGCCCATTTAGACCTAATGATACATTGTAAAATGTTGTTAAAATGTATACATTTTGTTTTAGTTATTGTTACACTTGTTGGTAAATAAGATAAGATAACATAAGAATGAATTTATTTTCCATTTTTACAATACATTTTCGAATTATTTTTTATTTAATGGAAAATATAGGTACCTCTTTTAGGTTACCCTGTAGCGAGGTAACCATCACATAAATGTCCAACTTCTTGTTCAGAGTTCTTCATGTGTGCACTATTTCATTATCATTAAAAATTAAAAACATTTATCGATAAAAGTTACAATATTTCTTCGATGCGAGCATCAGAAGCACTAACATGAAAAGCTGACAAACAAACAATAATCAAAAGAGAGCATGTAATAAATTAATATTCTGATTCTGATTTAAATACAAAATATTTACAAACTCAAACCAACTTAAACGTATATTACCTGTAGATGAAAATTCTAGTCAGAATTATTATAAAACATAAACAATATAATTAAATTGACCAATTTTAGACATTAAATCTAAGCATGTGATCTGTATTTTCAAAATTAAACAACATAATCTTCACTTTTTTCAAAAACCAAAATATGTTTTGAGCTTTTTTTATATGTTCAGGTAAGTTATTGAATATTCTGGGTGCTATAAAAGCATATGAGTAACTAAAACATGTTCTGGTGGACCTTGGAACAGAAAAAGTTAGTCCCGAACGTAAATTAGTTCTGTTATCTTTTACTGGAATATTACCACTTCTAAGCACCTTAAAAATAAAGAGGTGCCTTAAAGGCAATAACTTCAAACTTTGAAATAAAGGCCAAGAGCGCTCTAATCTACCTTTCTTTAAAATTAACCTTAAAAATTTCTTCTGCATGATTATTAAACTTTTCAAATTTGTGACGTATGCAGCTCCCCAACAGACAATGGCATATTCCAATCTGCTTTGAACTAATGAAAAATAAAGTTTCCTAGACGTCTGCAGTGGAACAAGCTGATTAAAAAAATAAAAAATTCTTAAGGTTGCATTTAATTTTTTTTTGTAACTGAGTGATGTGAGTCTTCCATGAAAATGAATCATCTAAATATAAACCTAAATACTTTATGTTATCTGTCCTTCTTATAATAGAACAATTTTTACAAATGCCTGAATATATGCATATTAGATAGCTTAACTATTCCTCGAGTGTTAGCTGTACTTATCTATCTTTTTATTTCTAGCAGTCATAACAGATTTTCATATGATGAGCAGTAAATCGTTAGTTTAATTTAATTAGAGGAGGGAACAAAAACCTGTATAATTTTATTTTACAAAACTAAAAACTAATATGTAAACACTGCAATTATTTATTATGCAAACAAAAACTAATTTATCCTTGTAAAAGATCAATAAAAACTCCTATGTTTTTAATGTAATATCTAAAGCGTTCTTTTTTAAATACAGCTGAAGTAAAATGAGCTTTTCTTGATTTGGAGTAATATTATTTATGTACTGTACTGTTTTTCATATTAGACCAGTCTCAAAATAATGAACTTAAATGCAAAAAATTATCTAATAAGATCGAACGATAACACTGTTATTTTTTATGTCGTAACATCTTAATAATATATAAAACTCCCACGTTCTGGGTATTGATCAACATATAAAGTGTTCTTTGTAAATAAAGTTGATGTGCAATAAATTTTCTTTTCTAATTTGGAGCAATATTATTTATGTATGCATTGTTTTTCATATTAGGACTAAGTTGGAAAGTAATGCAATCTAATACAAAAAATTATCTAATAAGGACGAATAATAGTAGGGGGTATTGGTAGGTTCAACCCCAGCAGGGTGGTAGTGGTCGGTCTAAAAATAGAACTCCCCCCCCGGCTAAAAATAGATTTCTAAAAATAGCTAACCTAAAAAAAAAAACATAACCTAACTTTCACTTTTTGGTGACGTCATAGAGGTCATTGACCTTTCAACCTTAGACCCCCCCCCCGTGACGACATTGACGACATAGACTACCACCCTGCTGAGACCTGGAATTTAAATCTTGATTGACAGGACCGTTATGGAAAGTTAATGACTCGGCTATTGTTGGCACAGGGCTGTCCTAGCTTTCACCGTACCGTCTTCAGTTTAGGTTGGGAATTTGACAAGTATGGACTGTGACTACTGGGACTGTGAGATCAACGATGAAGAGTTGGCGAGAGTTTGTGCTGAAGCTGAGAGGATGGAGGTGGAAGAGGAGCAACAGCAACAGGATCAGCAGAACAACTACATCAGCAACAGGAATTGGATCAATCCGCTTAACTTAACACCGGATGAGATTGAATTTCTTGAGGGTCACTTTTTACTTCAAGACAATGTTCCGTGTATATTTGACAACCTGTTTTACTTTAGACAGAAACTCATGGAGCGATATGAAGTTGCTTGGTCTGTGTATCAGTCTCAACCTGGTGCTAACTTCAAGGAAATAGAAGAGGCATGTAATAAGAAACATTTAAAGGAAGAGTATAACATTGAAGAAGAGGAACGATGGAAACCATGGGGAGCAGAACAGTACTACCTTCATGAAATAGAAATTTATTGGCGAAAAAAATAAAAAGTTTATTACCCTGTAAAATCTTTTCACCTCCACCCTCTCAGCGAAAAACGGCCTTTTTAAAGGCCACCTAAGCCTTAAAATGACTTAGAAATAAGATATATAACAGCTGCTTGTTCAGCTGCATCAGGAAAGGTCATTGACCTCTGTGACCCCCCCCCCCGACCACCCTGCTGAAACCAGTCCGACCACTACTTTCACTAATGGAATGTGAAAGTTGGTCTTACACTGTTGTGTAAGAGTGTAGGAATTTAGGACAACTATTAGTTGACTGTGAAGGCTAGACCAAAATGTCGTGTTGTAGTGACAATATGCGGGAAAGTTTTGGAATAGCGAGTAAATTAATTGATATGACTTTTTGTAAAATCAGAGATAGAAATTATAAGCGAAGAGGTTTATGTCAGCAGTTAATGCTTAAATATGTGTTGTGTAATGCAAGATGTGTGTTTTTAGATACAATGAGTTATAGTTCAAGTTTAAGTCATGAGAGTGCAGTGGTGTTAGAATATGACTATCGAGACATCAGCTTGTAAGGTCAGTTTGGTGAGTGCAGTCAGTGTGAGCGGTCGTGTTTAACATCATGACTACAATTAGTGAAGTGGATGAATCAATTAGGTTATTGATGAAAGAGATAGAAGAAATGAATCAAGTTAGTGATGATAATGCGATATATTTTCCGGATTTATTACAAATGCCTACAGTGACTGATGAAAAACAACCACCGCAAAAGAAGAAACGTGTTACAAGAAAAATGAAGACTAATGAAGCAAGTGTGCAGACGGACACCACTTCAACTAGCAGCAACAAGGAAATTAGCAGTAACATTGCAAGTGGATGGAGCGTAAGGTCTACTAATGATTCTCCGACAATAATGTGGACTGACAATGAGTATCAATATACAGTACAGAACCCGGATAATTGTGGAAAAGTATTGCTCAAGTTGCATTTGTATAACAAAGGTGCTCCCACTTACAATTGTGGAATATATTTAAATGATAATGACGAATTATTCAACACTTTAAACCCATTATTATTACAATTGCAAAATAAGTGGGTTGATGCTAAGACCGGAGTACCTAAATTAAATGGACTGATACAAAGTAAGATGCCATTAGCAGCATGGCGCAAACCGACTCAAGATTGTGCAACATCAAGGAGTGGAGACAAAAAGGCGGTGGTGAAACGTAAAAGACCGGCTGAAACACCTGAGAGATGTGGAAAGTTACAAAATCAGAAATGAGGTTAACAAGACAAAATTAAACTAAGGGAGTGTATTTCCGAGCAATGGAATGCGGACAAGAATGTACTAGAAAGCTTGACTGATCGGGGAAAGTCTGGCGCCGCTCACCTAACTGTGGAATGCGGACAAGAAAACTAGACTAATTGGGGAAAGTTTGGCGCTGCACACCTGACAATGGAATGCGGTTAAGAATGTTCTAGAAATCCTGCCTAATTGGGGAGGTTCCGGCTTAATGGTGAAAGTCTGACACTACTTAGCTGCGCTGTGACCCCCCACCCTACATCATTCGCTGTCCAGTCACCGTACCGTGTGGTCGTGTTGTTGTTCTGACTTGATACCGTAAGTGTTGCCTACTCATTATGTCTATGATTCCCGTGAATGTTAAACAGTGTGCGCCTGTGAAGATGGACATGAAGATGGACTTGAAGACGTGTTTAAATTCTTGCAAAGCGAGTGCACCGTATAGTAAAATTACGGATCTCCGTGAAGAGTGTGGCTACCGGATTGCGCAACTGGAACGAGTTAACACACCGTATGGACCGACCATCATGGCTACATTGGAAGGACAAGTCGGCGAGGACTACTATCTTCGGGTGTACCTACCACGACGCTTCAACGAGGGCCTCAGTGACATCATGATCGAGCAGTACAACGCAGGCTACGGGGATCGCCTTCATTTGGTGAGACGTACGGCTGCACCTGGCAGTAAATTTACTCCTTTGGAGTTTGTTTAAAAGAAGAAGAATCAAATTTGTAAAGCAAGAAACATGAAGAAACTCTTAAATAATTATAAATTTTGATAGTTTTACAAGTAAATAAGTATAGCCACATTTACAGAATAAACCGTCTTGTTTATTTATCAACTCCCTATACCCATTTTTTAATTTTTTTTTTTTTTTTTTTAAGTTTATAAGAGTGATAGTAAGTGTGTAGTTTTGTTCAGTTGACAAAATGGACTTGAGGTGGCAACATCCATTTTCAGCCATAGTGGCCGGACCTTCTGGCTCGGGGAAATCATATTTCGTAGCCAGATTTATTAAGTATTTGGATTTTATGTGTGATACAAAGTTTAATAATATTTACTGGCATCATTCTCCGGGTTTAAATCCTGGTGTAAGTGATAGTGGTAATGTGCAATATAGGGAAGGGTTACCAAATATGGAGGACTTTGATGGTACACCCACTTTGGTAATTGTTGATGATATGATGCGTGAATCATCAGCCACCTCAGGATCCAATACAATAGTGGACTTGTTTACTAAGGGCTCTCACCATAGGAACTTGAGTGTATTTTTTATAACACAAAACATTTTCCACCAAGGACGAGGGCAAAGAGACATTTCACTAAATGCTCATTATATAGTGCTTTTTAAAAATCCAAGAGACCGGGCTCAAATAAAACATTTAGCCCGACAAGTGTATCCGGAAAATACAAGGTTTATTGAAGAAGCGTATGCTGATGCTACACGTACTCCGCATGGTTATTTGTTGTTGGATTTAAAACAGTCCACACCAGACGAGGTGCGTATACGTACGGGTATATTACCTGATGAAAAACAACAATATGTTTATCAACCGAAAAAGTATAAATAAAAGGTGTACACTAGAGACTAGTCACTCAGTCGTAATGTCACAGTGTGTGAAGAAAGACGCTGCTCTGTTAACGGCATTGATACACGCTACACCGAAGGAACGTAAAGCACTGTTGAAGGCTTGTGACGTTAGTCGTATCAGATCAGTGTGCGAGTGCGCATACAACTTGTTACGTGGTAATATCCAGTTAACAGACAAACAAAAACGTCAATTGCGTAAACATAAAAAGGTGCTCAGACGTCTAGTGAAACGTGGTGAGAATTGGGGCAAGAAACGTAAATATCTTGTACAACACGGTGGTGGATTTCTATTACCACTGTTATTAAGTACTGTATTACAAACAGTTCTTAATAGTGCAATTAGTTAGAGTGAAAAATGGATAGTTCCAACTTGGAATATTCGAAAAAAATGCTTATTGTGCCACAAGAGCTAATTGAGCGAATGCGTAGTGAGCCCATGCCTGTAGCTACTGTCCCACAATCAAAACTTACTCGTTCATCCATGGTTAACACTAATAGTTTGGATGTTGAAATGCATCGAATATTACAAGACAAAACGATGGATGATAGTGAAAAGTGGAAACAGTATCAACAAGTATTGCAGAGATTTTTATATTTTAGCTCACAAAAACGTAACCCTATCTCTTTACCAATGATACAAGAAGAGGATAATGAGGATGATATTGTACAAACATTTCCTGCCACGTATCAAAAGGATGTACGCAACTTGTTAAGATTTATAAAACGTAACAAACAGATAATCACATGGGACCCTGATGGTACGGTTATTGTTCATAACACTAGAATACCTGGTTCGAACATTATTGATGTGTTACATGCAATTGTACGAGTGCGAAGACTGGAAAATGTACCCACAGGCTGGCATGAAGTATTGGATGCATTAAATGATATGAACGTACCGACCGAGTACGTAAGCAATGCACAAGCTCGACAGTATATTGGTCGTGAACCATATTTGGAAGAAGGTTTGGTTACACCTTCACCATCAAGACAGCATACTCCTTCAACACCACACCACTCGTTATATTATCCGCCAACACCGAGCCCAACGCCAATAGCCCATAGATTAAGGTCAAGGACAGGAGCACGAAGAGGAAAACCTTTACAGTGGGATGCATTCACTATAGATTAAAATGTATAAGTATAGGTGTACTTGGTATGTGATAGTCATTTACACTATAGTCATGAACAGTGATGGAAGAGAAAGTGTATTATGATCCTGCAAACCCAGGCTCGTTTGGTGGTATTAGCCCACTTGTCAGAGCATTACGTCGAAGTAAGAAGAAAAAGAACAAAACAAAACGACAAGTTATCGAATGGTTACGCACCAAGACACCTATACATTACACAAACCTGTTCGAAAACGATTTCCACGTAACAGATATGTCGTGTTTGGACCGAATGAATTATGGCAAGCCGACCTGAATGATATGCGAGGACTTAGTTCATATAATGATGGCTACAATTACTTGCTGACAGTGATTGATGTGTTTAGTAAGCGGTTATATGTGGAACCATTAAAACGTAAGAGCGGTGAAGAAGTGGCAGCAGCATTCGAACGAATTTTTAATAGTCCTTACACTGTACCACCATGTTGTTTACAAACTGACAAAGGAACAGAGTTTATAGGTGCAAAAGTGAACCGTGTGTTTAGAGATTATCATGTGAAATATGTCACTACACAAAACCCCGATGTTAAAGCGGCTGTTGTCGAACGAGTCAATCGCACACTGAAAACACGTATGTGGCGATATTTAACATATAAAAACACATTTCGTTATATCGATGTGTTGGATGAATTGGTTGATGCTTACAATAACAGTGCACACCGAAGTTTGGGTAATGGTTTATGTCCGATGGACGTTGTGAAAGCAAACAAAAGTACAGTGTACCAAGTATGGAGTCATATGTACAAAGACAGCTCATTACCAAAACGTAAAAAACCAAAGTTCAAACCGGGTGATACAGTGCGTATTGCTAAAGAGAAAGGTACATTTGCAAAAGGCTACGAGACCAATTGGAGTAAAGAATTTTTTGTTATTGATCGAGAATATGGATCACAACCACTACCATTGTATATAATAAGGGACTTGAATGGTAAACCCTTAGTCGGTCGTTTCTATGAACATGAGCTACAAAAGGTGACAATAGGACCGGATCGATTGTACCAAATTGATAAAATACTTGACACTAAGGGTAGAGGTCGCAGTAAGCGTTACCTCGTCAAGTGGGTAGGTTACGGAGACGAATTTAATTCTTGGATACCTGCATCTGAAGTGAAACAAATAACCTAACCTAACCTAACCTAACCTAACCGTCATGTCACTGTCTAGACATAATCAGTTTTATTTGACACTGCCTAGCAATAGTTCGATGGACTACTATCCGAACAATACAGTGACTCATTATGTGACACATTTTCCATCAACAATACATTTGCCTGGTGGTGACGGAGCAGATTGGGAAATAGCACTAGTTGAAGCACACTATCCATGCTCGTTTTTAACAGTTGGTAATGATGCTAACATATATATTTACACAAAACCAACTGCTGAAATTGAAGATAATGAAGTTACTAATACAAATTTGACTGTAGCTAAAGTGGAGTCTGGCAATTACAAAGATATTAATGAATTGCTAGCAGCAATTAAAGGGAATACAAAACTTAAACTTAACAGTATTGAGTTCGAGTATGATAGTGATACAAAAAAGGTTGAATTGATTACAATGACAGATACACTAACACAACTTGAACTTAGCCCCACTTTAGCGTTACAGTTAGGATATGATGTAAATAATGTGGATGTGAAAAGACATAGGAAAGCTACAAGACCACCAAACTTATTAGCTGGCATTCCAGCAGACATTTATGTCTATTGTGACCTTGTAGAACCGCAATTAGTGGGTGACACTGTAGCACCACTGTTAAAAATAGTCAACATTGACACCACTGACTATAAATACGGGTCTCATAAGGTTGTGCATTTCACTTCACCGCACTACATGCCTGTCATAAAGAGCTCGTTCGAGAGTGTGGAAATTGATTTAAGGGACGACAAAGGTCATCACTTGCCATTCGAGTTCGGTACTACGTACATGAAACTTCACCTCCGCAGAGTACCAGCAGTTACAACAGTATAATGAATCTTAACGATCCCTACCTCAAATACTACCGTGATCAACAACTTGGCGGTAGTAGTGGTATCGTATCAGTGTATAGAGGCGCACCGTATCAACGTGGACATGGGATTGGAAGTTTTTCTGGTGGACTTGTTCGTTCAGTCATGCCATTAATCAAGTCAGGTGCAACTGCTGTGGGCAAGGAGGCATTACGTTCAGGTGTTGGGTTTCTCAGTGATATAGCTGATGGTACTATGAACCCACGAAATGCAGCGAATGAACGTCTTAAACAATTTACTGGTGGACTTAAACGTCGAGCTGACGACAAACTGGATCGCGTGCTTCGCGGTGGCGGCAGTGGTGTCTATAAGAAGAGGCGCATCACACGTGTCACACCACAGTCTTTGACGAAACTCCTTCGAGCACGGACGTCTCCAGCGAGGAAACGTAAGCTACGCAAATCATCAGTGACTAAACGAAAGTTACGTAAACGAGTGACACGTAAAGTAAAGCGGCGTGTGCAACATAAGAAAAAGCGGAAGACAACTAGTTCATCGAGAAGACAAATTGATATTTTCTCTTAAACACCATGTCATTTATTCACCAGAAATCATGCGAATGTACAAAGACGGAATTAGACTTATTCTCGCTACCACCGACACAGACCAGCATTGACAGTGGTAAATGGGTGCAATATAAACCCATATCGTCATTGACGGATGACTCACCTATTGAATTTGTCATACCCGGACATGGTGATGAATATACGGACTTATCACAAACATTATTACACGTACAAGCCACTATTGTCAAAGAAGATGGAACAAAATTTACAGCTGCTGATGCGATTAAGGAATTTGGTCCGGTTAATAACTGGTTACATTCGCTATTTAGCCAAGTGGATTTACACTTGAATAATAAACTAGTGTCACCGCAAAACAATACCTACGCCTATCGTGCGTATTTGGAAAACCTTTTAAACTACGGACATGATGCTAAAAAGTCACACATGACAAGTGTGTTATTCTACAAAGATGACTCTAATAATATGGATAATTGTAAAGAAGAAAATGAAGGACTAGTACAACGACGAAAATTTACTGAAAAGAGTCACTATGCAGACATGATCGGTCATCTATACATTGACTTGTGCAATCAGAACAAGTTCATGTTAAACGGTGTAGAGATGCGTTTACGTTTGATCAGATCGAGGAACGCATTTGCCATCATGTCGGACAATAACACAACATATAAAGTACATATCAAAGAGACAAATCTGTTTGTTCGTCGTTGTAAAATCAATCCGAGCGTACTGTTGGCACATAGTAAAACACTCGAGAGTGGTACTGCCAAATATCCGATCACACGTGTTGAAGTGAAATCAATCACATTACCCGCTGGCATACTGAGCAAAACATTGGACAGTGTGTACTTGGGTCAGTTACCAAAACGTGTAATTGTCGGCATGATTACTAATCAAGCATTCAACGGAGATTACAAGAAAAATCCATTTAATTTCCAACATTTCAAGATGAATTATTTCGCACTGTACTTGGATGGTGAACAAGTGCCGATGAAAGCATTACAGCCAGTGTTTGGTAATGATACGGATGTTGCCTATGCGCTATCGTATCACACACTGTTCAGCGGTACCGGAATACATTTTGACAATACCGGTAATGATATCAGCAGACAAGATTTCGAAAAAGGTTATTGTCTGTTAGCGTTTGACTTAACACCTGACTTGAGCGCTAACGAGTCCAGCCATTGGAACCTGGTACGCAATGGAAATCTACGCATCGAGATTGGATTCAGCGAAGCATTGACCGAATCAGTCAACATTATTGTCTATGCAGAACTGGACAATGTCATTGAGATTGATCGACATCGTAACGTATCGGTGGACTATGCCGGCTAAATGTATAAAGCACAGTCAACTAGTGCATTACAGCCAGTACATCACTGACAGTGTTATAATAAACATGTCGGCAGAACATCAATTGTGTCAGTCGTCTGTGGTGTTGGATTTACAATGTTTCAAAGACAACAGTAATTATTATATAGTAAAAGAAGTTAGTGTTATTGATGTGTGTACTGGAACACTACTGATACACCACATTGCTCGTCCACCGTTTGATCGTGACTTTT
The DNA here is from genome assembly GCA_035578135.1 of Flexamia atlantica. NCBI lineage: Eukaryota > Metazoa > Arthropoda > Insecta > Hemiptera > Cicadellidae > Flexamia > Flexamia atlantica. Next base: position 5,831,131 of record JAQJVK010000017.1, on the reverse strand, counting down.
TGTCTGAAGAAAAACTTCGAGAAAGTTACTGGTTAACCAAACACTGTCACGGTATTGACTGGAATCATGGTGATATATCGTACCATGTATTGATTGATAAACTACGTACATGTCTCAATAACCAATCAGTTGTGTACGTAAAAGGATCGGAAAAGAAACAATATACCATGAAACATCTTATAACAAACAATGACAAAGTGCTAGTAGTTGACATGGGTGATATTGGATGCGGATCATTGTCCACCATTGGCAATCTATTGTCCACCAATACGATACGTTGCGGTCAGCATAAAAGTGTACAACACCGTTGTGCTTTGGTCAATTGCACACTGCTACGTGGCTGGCTACTACTAACAGCTAAAGAGTCACATTGTGGAACGTGTTATTGTTGCTGTCATCGTCGCCACAACAACGAACAAAACCGCAAAAAGACTACAACGACTAAATCAGTGTATACCAGCTTGGATCTGACTACAGTTTCACAAGAATGAATACCACAACTATAAGAAAATATTTACTACAATTACCGAATGTACAACATGTCGGAGTGTTTGCATCAGATCGTCTACCGAGACATATTGCTCCGTCATCTGCATTAGTGGTAAACACCCAACCGCATACACATAGTGGAGAACATTGGGTGGCATTCTACAGAGCTGGAGGACAAGATACCAGCAACAATAACAGTTATGTTGTTGAATATTTCGACAGTTTTGGCAGACCTCCGTATCATGGCGATTTTCAACAATTTCTGAGACGTAACATCAATGGGCATATGTTGCATTACACCTACAACAAGTACCGTCTACAAGGCTTGGATACTTCGGTTTGCGGCCACTACTGTCTGACCTACCTGTACTGCCGTACCAACTATGACATGAAGATGAATGATTTCGTCCAACTCTTCGGTGACTCCACTGCTGAGAATGATATGCTGGTCCAGATGCTCTTCGCAGAATTCTACATCTAATCTTTATATAACCTTTATTGATAGGTATAAGGTCGATTGGAAAAATAAAATAATAATTACTACATTGACTTATTATTATACCTTATTCCCTATAGAATAAGAAAAAGTGGGAAGAAAAAACCCGAGTGTGATGATAAATCATTTTATTGATCACTTTATTAAATCACACACACACACACTAATAATGCAGTAATATGCTAACAATTGTTTTTGGGGGTTTCCCCCCGAGCGGGCTCCCACACACCCCTACACCCGCTCCGATCCACCCACTCGCGCACTGTTTTGGGTAACCTCCATTCGCGCACAAACACTCGCGTGCAGCACAACTCGCGCACTGTCCCCACGGTGAAGTCACGCACTGTCAAAGTTTGGAGGTTACCCATTCGCGTGCAGTACAACTCGCGCACTGTCCCCACGAAGTAGTTCGCGCACTGTCACAGTTTGGGGGTTACCCACTCGCGCACACTGTCCGTTAGCCACTACAGGTCCTCATCTTCAGCATCGAGTAGGTCGACGAGGGTGCGTAGGTTTTCCTCGTTCGAACCTACACTACCGCTGTCATCACCGCCACCATCACCCATGTCAGGGATGTCTTTATGGCCCCACGGCAAAGTATGTACACCGTCCGGTAAGATGTACCGTTTATCGTCCGTGGAGCTTAAAGAAATTTTTTCAACCTGCACGGTATAAACGCGGTGATGTCGCGACTGGAAACGCGTATTCACAGTTCGCTTAATCACTCCGTGTAAGAGGCACTCGCGGTAGTCGTCCGGGGTTAAAACGTTCTTCACTACGCCCCTATCAACACCTTTCGCCTTCTTAACGGTTTTTACACGTTTTGGTGGCGATGGTCCATCATTGGCCGCGGTCTCGCTGTTTTCACTGTTCTCTTCATCGTCGCAAATGTCCAAGAAGTACAGCTTAGACCGCAAGCCTAGGTACTCCAACAGCGGTAGCCCGTTGCACTCGTCCTTGAACTTGCCAAGGACTTTGGCGTTGGTCATGCTGAAGCAGTCATGAGTCCTCGGGTAGGAACTGGTGTCAAAGTCGTCAAGGTGTTCCTTCATTTCCTTGTAGAAGTCGTTGCTGATGATGGACAGGATAAAACTATCTGTATCCATATAGTCGACTTCTAGCCTATCCTTATACTTCCGTTTCATCCTCGCTAAGAAGTCATACATCAGCCACTTTGATATGTCAAGCACGCACATGCCGACATAGATTGGCTTGTCGAGCACTATGCGGATCTTGGCCATGTGCATGAGTGTGACGTTGTTACCATAGTATGTCCTGTCCAAGAAGTTTGGTTTTACCACCAGCTTGCTGAAGCGTTGTTCGTTGACCACCAGTTCCATGTTGAGTCGCTTCCTCACATTCTCGATTGTCTTGCCGAAGACCGCGTTGTTCATAAGTTTGAAAAAGTCCTGTTCAAACTTGGTCTTGGCAAGTTTCCGCAGCTCCGTGTTCTTCTGGATGTACGGCGCCAGCCAACAAGACTGACGGAAACGAACAACACGATGAATGCGAGTCAGCTCTAACTCGTTCTGCAGGGCCTGTTGGAGGACTCTGTAGTGGCAAATGTATCGTTCCTTATCGTATAATGTAGTCATCAGCTTCGGGAATTTACCTGTCGGCGGGCGGCGGGTTTCGCAACAGTATGGTAAATCTTTATGAAGATCGTGCAGCCGTTCAGGATAATGTAAGTCCACCTCCAACACGTACCCGAACTCACCGTACGGATCAAGTGACGCAATGTCCAAGTCTTGTATTTCCTGTTCGGAGAGCCATTCAAATTGTCCTGTAGGCAAAGGTTCCGACATGGCCCATCCGTACAGGTTATTCGCGTCGAAGTACATTAGGTAACGTGATGGTTCATCGGCTACACGATCTTCTGTGCGGCACCGGTCGTGATTCGCCTTTGCATGACGCGTAATTGCCTGGGAGATACCTCCCCTGATGCCCTGTTCAAAAAACATAAACATATCAAAGTCCCGCACTGTGTCTAGTTTCACATCTGTCAACTTTAACATTACATCCCACGCGTAGGAGGGCAGGGTGAGGTAATGCGCCGGGTCAAGTCCGTATTGCTGCAGGGACGTATCACGAAATTGTTCGAAAATGTCTGTCAGTAGAGCTACGTCACACTGCAGATACACCGACGCATAATCTCCCAGGGTCGAGCACTGGAAGGTGTCCCATACGTTTCGTGCATGATGATAGTCCGTGTCCGAGACGTGCTCGAGTGTGAGGTCATTATAGAATGCCTCCTTGGGCGGAAGGTCCGTGGTTGACCCCAACACTTCGAGCGACGTCACAAAGTTGTATGGGAACACCCCCTTTCGTCGCACAAGGTCGAATTTCGCCGGGTCGGGGAACGCTTTCTTCGTCTCGACGAGTTGCTCCGGTGGTAAAGCTGCTGCAAGGCTGGCAAGGCTCGAAGAAAGGAACTTGTACGAGTCAACAAATCGTACTCGGATTACAAGTCCTCTCTTCTTCCGCTGCTTCTTCTTCTGCTGCTGCTGCGCCGGCTCCGATGATGTAGAAGGCTGTGGCGGCTGCTGCACTGAAGTTGAAGGCTGTGGCGACGACGGCCGGTTCGAAGGCTGCTGCTGCTGACGTCGCCGTCGTCGTCGTCTCGCTGCAGTGGGTGCCTCGCCGATGACCTCGTCGTAGACGAATTTCTTTGTGAAGGATATGTATCGTTCCTCCGTATGGGCGACAACCTCAACGCTACCAGGATCCACTGCCAACTCGCGCACAATGAAGTGTCCATCATAGTTGGATAGGTTATGAAAATACACATTGATGATTTGTTGTTCCCGATAGTGGAGATTGCACGACCGGTGTGCCGCACCGCGGTATTCGTACGGAGCCGCGTGGTTGTGGTCGCGCACTTTCACGTCCTTGCTACCGTCAACGAACTGTTTACCGCACAAGTAACACACTGTGGCAGCACGAAACTCTGCCCACTCCGATGGCGAAAGCGTAGCACGAAGGTTCCTGACATTGAAGAGGAGTTCCTTGATGCGTCTCACATCTTCCTTCAGGCGGTGCATGAAGACCCTAGATGCATCGTCACCGAAGTATGTCACCGTCTTGCACGCTTCCCCACGGTTGTCATGGACATGGTAGCAGAAGGCATACGGGACATGGATGCGAGACGCTGTACCTCCAGCCGGATGCTCGTCGTTGGTCACCTCCGATGCAGGCTGCAGAGCACACTCGAAGTCCGCATAGATGGCGAAGCGGTCCTTCCTGCTGAACTCCGGGTGGCTAAACTGGATGGTCTTCTTCGCAGCGAGGTCCATGCGAAGCGGCACCTCCACTCCGCAGTACCGTCGATGCTGCTCCAGTCTTGTCTTACCGTCCAAGCCGAGTTTGTTTTCGCGATCATCGAAGTGTGCGAAACACCGCTTACATACATACAGTTTTTGCTCATGTCGTGTCAGCTGCGGCCTGACGAGACGGCTCAAGTCCCTAATCCAGCAGTAATGTGCATTGCCGTCTTTAGTCAGGTACAGCAAATTTGTATGATCTGCCATTTCCCGCCGACAGGTACGAAGCGGATACACAGTGTACCGGGAACACCCTAGCGCTTCTATATACATAACCTCGAGTGCATAGACATTCACACTAACATTAGGATTGTTTCGTTCAAACCGTGCAATGTCTTTAGGTGCAACGGGGAACTTGAGTCCTTCAAAATTGTAGCGGGCAAACAAGGCCTGCGGGTAAGACTCCGGCCGCTCGGGGTGTGACACAACGAACTTGCTCAGCATAGCGTAGGCGAAGCACTTGTCGTCCTTGTTAAACACATTCACTACACTTCGCGTACCCGCGAGCGATTTGGGCAGTGAAATATGTCGCGCTCCACCGCCCAATGGACTATACCTGTTTATTCGCACTTCCAAGTTCGTCACGCGCAGGTATGTCCAACCGGAGCCTACCATTTCGCATTGCTCCTTCTCATGCACGAGCTTTTCAAAGGATAGTTCAACAAATTTTTCAAAGTCGCTCGTGCTTTCGAGAGGAGCATTTTTGGTCTTGAATGCCCGCTTACACTTATTCTCACCGGTAATATCAACAAACTCGCACTCGAGGAACAAGTTCACTTTAATATTAGGGTGTTCCTCGATCGCGTTCCTTAACAATCTAACTAAATGGCACCTTAAGTCTCTCATCACCTCGGGGATTGTCCTGAGTGTCGGCATAGGCTCCTTCAGCGCGAATGTTTGGAGCCTATTGCCGAACCCGACCTCCACACGCACAAAGGTCGGGCCGTCGTCGTCATCAACGTCGACGTCGTCGGCGACACTCACCACGCGAGGCTGAGGCTCTGAAGACGGTGCCGGCTGCGGTGACTCCTCTTCAGGCTGAGGCTCCGAAGAAGAAGGTCCCGGTGAAGTCACTGAAGAAGGTCCCGGCGAAGGCTCTGAAGACGGTCCCGGCTGCGGTGACTCCTCTTCAGGCTGTGCCGACTCCTCCAGCTGCTGCGGGTGCGGACGCTTCACCCCTGGCCGGGAAGCTGAGAAAGACACTGACGGGCCCCACTCTGCTTCCCTCTTCACGGGGCAGTGAAACTCCTCATGCGCCGCATGGTTCCCACGCCGAGAGAATTGCCGTCCACAATACTGGCAGCGGAAGTTCCTCTCGACGTCCGGGTCATGCTGCTCCCGCATATGCTACTGGAGGTTCTTCTCCAGTGTAAAAGAGGTGCTACACACTCCACAGACGAAGCGAGGCTCTGGTGGAGGCGGCTGCACCCCTGTAGATCGCTGTTGGTGTCCCACTGACGACTTGTGCTTTTTCATCAAGTCCCTACGAGTAGTGGAGTAGCCGCAAAGCACACAGTCCAGCTTCGGAGCATTGTGCTCCGCCTGATGACGGCGATGTGCATCCCGGCTCTTGTAGGACTTGCCGCAGACGTCGCAGTGGAACTCCATCCTGAAATCACAAAAACAAGCCTCGCTGTACGTAGAAACCTATGCGACATGACACTGTCTCTACATTGTCTCGATGCAGACTGAACACTTTCATAAGAACTTATGCTATTTATTAATTTCTATCATGCACACAAGTTTGTAAAATCCGTGAACTGACCCGAGTTTGACCTGAGCCCAACACTGTATAGTAGTAGTAGTTGTTTAACTACAATTTTGACAAAACATATCCAATCTATACAGTGTCTAGCCGCCCCCCGGTTATATGCCAGCCGGATTGTACAAACTTAACTTAAAACTATCATGCAACTATAATACAAGAACAGCATTTAAAAGTCTGAAAATTTGTACAAGTCCTGAATCTATTTTAGAAGGGGGGGGGGGTCAGGTCAGGTCTATTTTTGGCTCGGGGGGGGGGGTCAGGTCAGGTCTATTTTCGGCTCGGGGGGGGGGGTCAGGTCAGGTCTATTTTTGGCTCGGGGGGGGGGTCAGGTCAGGTCTATTTTTGGCTCGGGGGGGGGGTCAGGTCAGGTCTATTTTTGGCTCGGGGGGGGGAGGTCAGGTCAGGTCTATTTTTGGCTCGGGGGGGGGGGGTCAGGTCAGGTCTATTTTTGGTTCGGGGGGGGGGGTCAGGGCTAATTATAACCATGGAGGTCAATGATCTCTAAGTCATTTACTACTTTACAACTAAATCCTTTAATAAATTCTTTTAATCATTATGACAACTATCATTAAAACTGAAAGGTCATTTATGAAACTTTAAAACTCAATTAAGTTAAAAGTGATTTTCAAAAAAAAATAAAAAAAATTAAATAAAATAAAATCAAAATAAAAATAAATTATTATTTCATTTTTAAACTTTAAGTTTTCATATTTTTCTTCAATTTACGTCAAATTACTTTGTGAAACATATGAAAGTTAAATTAAGCTAATCTGTAGTTATTCAAAATTAATATCATCCTTCACACATTTATAAGCCACATTTAAAGTTTAGAATTAAAAATTTATAATAAAAGAAAAAATCAATTAAAATAAATAACGTAATAACTTACTCAGTGATTGAAGAAATAAAGATGATGTAGCACTGGGTGTTGTGACACAAAGAGTATACAGATCACTCACAGCACAGAGCACACGCGCACTTGCTAACTGATCGTTGCAAACTCCCAAACTAAACTGAGCTAGAAACGGTGAGGTCTTTATACGGTGAAAGCAGGTCTACGTGACCGGACGGTCATTGTCCAGAAGTTTCTAGATTTCCAGCTATAAGCAGAACCAACAAGGCATTGTTCTCTTAATACCTGCTAATAGCCCCAGCTTTCTATTTCCACCAGTAAAAGCATTGATTATAGTTCCGCTAATGGGTCTACTTTCGATAATCCTGTCAGCCCCAACTTTCTAATTCCACCAGTAAAAGCACTGATTATAGTTTCGCTAATGGGTCTACTTTCGATAATCCTGTCATTGCCCTAATCATGTCAATGACCTGACTGGTATGGGGGGGGTCTTTTTTTTTGAGGTTAGTGGTCGGGGGGGGTCGGGGGGGGGTCTTTTTTTTGGGTTAGTGGTCGGGGGGGGGGGGTTCTATTAATAGCCACAAAGGTCAATGACCTTTCCTGAAGCAACCAAACGAGCGGCTGTTTCTATCTTATTTCTAAGTCATTTTAATGCTTAGGTGGCCTTTAAAAAGGCCGATTGATCGCTGATGGGGGGAGGTGGGAGGATTTAAGGTGTTAACTTTTATTTTTCCACAGTTTATTTCCCCATTTATTCAAATTCCTTACGGAAACATTAATTCGATGTTGTTGAGGAAAAAATCCAACATCTCTTTCCTTACTTGATCTTCCAAATACAAGTCATAGTACATTGTAACCATTCTTCCTGACAGCCAGTCTGTATTTTCTCGCACCTCAAGTTCTTCTCGTTGTTCCTCAAAATCTTTCCTTGCTCTTTCTCTTATTACAAGTTTTACTATGGACGGAGGTAAAATGTGTCCAAGACCTTGCTCAACCTCCCCCCAACAACGGAAAGCATCAGCAATGCATGCAGCGCTCAGTTGCTGTAGCGTCTTCATTGTTCGAGCTCCAAAACCAAAATGAACACCTGAGACCGTAATATCAGCAACAGTCAGCCGAGGTCATCAACACGGATGTAACAACAAGGTCATTAGCCAGTAGTTTCTAAAACTTCCAAACTTTCCCAGGCCAAAATAGGTTGCTAGCCGCTTAACATGTCACGCCAGCTTTCTAATTCCACCAGTAAAAGCACTGATTATAGTTTCACTAATGGGTCTACTTTCGATAATCCTGTCATTGCCCTAATCATGTCAATGACCTGACTGGTATGGGGGGGGTCTTTTTTTTTTGGGTTAGTGGTCGGGGGGGGGGGGAGTTCTATTAATAGCCACAAAGGTCAATGACCTTTCCTGAAGCAACCAAACGAGCGGCTGTTTCTATCTTATTTCTAAGTCATTTTAAGGCTTAGGTGGCCTTTAAAAAGGCCGTTTTTGCTGAGAGGGTGGAGGTAAAAGGATTTTACAGGATAATCAATTTTTATTTTCCAATAGTTTCAAGTAAGATTCCTCCGGCCACCATACATATTTCAATGGTCGGCACCAATGGTTATCCGGAAACCAATATTTTTCGACTTCCCTGAAGTATATTTGCTCTGTTTCTATTGGTTCCCATTTCTCAACCTGTTCAAGTGGATACTCATTTTCCAAGTAGTAATAATCTGATGCAAACCATTCCAAGTCATCGTCTGATGGGCATCCTGCCCATCTACTCCAAAACTCCTTCCCACGCCACATTAGCTGCTTCTCATATTCTTCAAGGTCTGGGAGTGTAAAGAATTTTAGTGTTGGAGTAAAGTAGCGACAGTCCAAATCAGTGAATTTTTCTTCTTTCCATTGTTCCTTCGGATTGATCCAATTCCTGTTGCTGATGTAGTTGTTCTGCTGATCCTGTTGCTCCTCTTCCACCTCCATCCTCTCAGCTTCAGCACAAACTCTCGCCAACTCTTCATCGTTGATCTCACAGTCCCAGTAGTCACAGTCCATACTTGCGTCCGTACTTGTCAAATTCCCAACCTAAACTGAAGACGGTACGGTGAAAGCTAGGACAGCCCTGTGCCAACAATAGCCGAGTCATTAACTTTCCATAACGGTCCTGTCAATCAAGATTTAAATTCCAGGTCTCAGCAGGGTGGTAGTCTATGACGTCACGGGGGGGGGCAATCTAAGGTTGAAAGGTCATTGACCTCTATGACGTCACCAAAAAGTGAAAGTTAGGTTAGGTTAGGTTTTTTTTTTTTTAGGTTTGCTATTTTTAGAAATCTATTTTTAGCCGGGGGGGGGGAGTTCTATTTTTAGACCGACCACTACCACCCTGCTGGGGTTGAACCTACCAATACCCCCTACTAATAATAAACCGGTTGTTTTTAAGTCGCAACAATAAAGTCATAAAAGGTGTATTAATTGCACCCCCATCATTGAGGGTAGGGTGTGATGAAGGCCCTTGTGTGAGACTGATGAACTTTATCAAATGTTGGCTGAGATTAAACAAAAAGGTAAAAAAAGTCCCGACTGACAAGAAGAGGGCAACTCGCATACGACGGACAAATTAAGGGCGTTTCCAAACTCGGGCCCTATTGTGGGATGGTGTGAAATGTTTTATGGCACACTTGTCTGTTTATAGACAGCCCGTGCCCTACTGCGGCCACCTGAAATAGGAGACATTGAACCCGGCGGGCGGCCGGCGAGGAGGCAGCAGGCACATTAAAATCATGATCACACACTATGGTTTAATACTGGGCTGCACATTAACTAACAATTTACAATTGTGTAGTAGGCCTACAGTGTGCAGTGCGGTGTACAGTGCAGTGTACAGTGTAGTGTGCAGTGTGGTGTACAGTGTAGTGTACAGTGTAATGTGCAGTGTATAGTGCAAGGTGAAGTTACTCTTCCGTTTTTTCACGATCAATGCGCTCGATTGTTTTTTCTGGCCTTCCGCGTTAATTGCAAAATATGTTATCCTACTATTGTTGTTTACCATCTTGGATAATTTCATCATAACTGATTTAAGTTGTCAATGTATTTTGATGCAAATAAAAATATTAAAATTTGTATTTGTTAAGCTTTTTAAAATTGTATAATATTCATTTAATTAGTTTTTACAGAATCTTGATGAGGATAAAAAATGTGTTATAATTTTTATTTCAATTTATTCAAAAGAATTTAAATCGATCTCTATTGATATGTAACTATTTTAAAGAACTTTACAAAGCTACTTTCCTACTGCTTTATCTTCTAACATATTTTCACAGAAAATGTTTATGGCATTATTTAGCCTATAACTACTGTTTTTATTTGCAAATTTTTCAGTTACATCACCGAAGTTTGATGTTTAAAATTCTATATTGCAAAAGTAATTTACGAGATAAAGCTAGATATTTTGTTTTTTAAACATGTAGGCCTAATTTTATTTCCCAGAAGTCGATACCAATATTTCCTCAATAAAAAGAAATACGCTCATCCCGGGCCCCAATTTTCAGACTTATGGCCTCTCGGCGGCCCTGCATATTCTGAGTGTGATTTACAAACATTGTACCGGAAAATAAATCATGTGGGAAAAATCGTAAAATGCCATAGATAAATAAACCTGACTATACTTAGAACCATTTTAGAGCAAGAAGTATTGTAAAATATAACATGTTTAATTCGCAAAGTAAAACTAAAACCGATGAATAAAAACTTATTAAGTCATGTCAAACGAATTATTCTACAATGGATGTGAATATTAACAGTAAACCAGTATAACAGTGTATGCCTTCATAAACATATTATTCTTGTTGTAGTTTGAAGCTATCTATAATGAGTTATTCTTCGTGAATATTAACAATAAACCAGTGAACAGTAGGCCTTCATAAACATATTATTCTTGTCGTGGTTTGAAGCTATCTATAATCTATAATTCTTCGTGAATATTAACAATAAACCAGTGAAAAGTAGGCTTCTATAATCATATCATTCTTGTAGTGGTGTTGAAGCGATCTACATTACCACCAAGCGACAGCGCTCCGATGTCGGCTTTCTGAACTACAGTCAGAAAGCCAGAAAAAGTGCTACGGTAGAGCCCATAAGGCGCCGTGTCTATTGTATTGTCCCTAGTCTAAGATATTAGTTATATGTCGTTGAGATTACCCACCGGTGACTGCGGCTGAACGCGCCCAATGTCGTCTCTATGTGCGGATACCAAATCGAGAGTCGATTTCGGTGACACGATACGAAATCAAGTATCGTTTTCGGCGTTAAGACACGTATCGTTTGCAAAATATCGTATCGAAATATCGTATCATCTAGACAGACGTTTCGCGATATTCCGATTCCAATACGATACTTATCATATCGCCCATCACTGAGTAGTCGAGTCCACTCCGTCAGCCGTCAATCCAGTTCAGTCTGATAATTTGTCAAAAGTAATAGTGGTTGTGTTGTGTTTCTGGTCTCGTCTCATCTCCGACTGAAACTAACCTTTATTTTAAAAGTGTAATTATTGCTTCTATAATTTCTTGCAGTTAAATAAAACTTGTATCTGTGGTCTCTTTACTTTGCTTTAAGAAATGATATGCTAGGATTTATTTTGAAAGGTATGGATATTCTCTGTTTACAGTTAATATTAATACATTAGCCAATATCTCTGGCTGCATCTTTCAGAGTATCTCAACCTTAGCCCAGTTAATCAGGTTTACCACTTACTAGGCTGATGATGACACAATACTAGTTTGGTTATTCAATTCTTTTAGAGACCGATTTTCCTTAATCTATAATTTAAATGGTCAAAAGCTAAGTCCTAACTGTGCTAGGGGTAACATAACCAATAGGCTAATTTAGTAGCATTAGGATTAAGGCCTAAAATAGTGTAAGGCTGGATCTGGATCTCTAACCAGCCCTTGTGCTTATGATCATTCACTTAAGTGGGATAACTGGATTTAAAGCTGTAGGAAAATTTGTATAGCTTATATTTATTCTTCCCATGTGCAACTTGCGTTTCATGGCACTGATTCATCATAGTTTACTGAACATCATATCTGGGATCAGCATGTTATTTCCTTCATTTTGTTGGAAAAAAATTCTTGGGCCAGTTAGTGGAGTATATACTTTAATTAACTGAATGATATCCGTGCATGGGAGCTCCGGCTGTGGCACTTACCTATTAACTGCCTTGACAGTGAGTTTCTATGAATTTTTCAAACTTATTCATCATAATAATAGTTTTTTCATTATTTTGCATAGCTCACTCCATGTAAACCTGTCGATTTTCTAAGTGGGGAAGCCATAAATACAACCCACAATGGGCCAGCGCCTTGCTACAGATTAAAGCAATGCAGAGGGCTTGCACTGTTAATGTGATTAAGAGCTATTAATTTCCTTGTACCAGCGTGGAGATAAAAGATGTATATGTATGAAGTAGATTTGTCATTAGGCTATATGACATGTGAACCTTGTTATTTTTTTACATGCTCTGAATTGCTCACTGTAAAGAATTTTTTGTCCAATTTAATATTTTTACCCTAGCCTGATATAGGCTAGCTCGAATACTGCATTAACTTAACTTGCTGTTTTGGTAAAAAGTGACTGATATATTCATAGAGCGAAAACATAACCATTACCATGACGGTAACTGTGGAGTTTACGGTACTCCTCCCGAGATTGAAAAAAAAATTTCCAAATGAAGGAAATTTTGTACTGACTCCGGAAATGATAGTCGTTTTCTGCGGAAAATGTCGGAAAATCGGGAAAACCGGAAAAAACTTTTTTATAGTCATGTGGGTACTCAAATTAACCGGGAGAATGAACTGAACAAGAATATGCAAGAATTTTCAAGATCCGATGGATATTAACGGAGATACGACCGGAAAAGCTGAAAACAAACTTTGTCTAAAACATATCATGTGGGTACTCAAATCCAATGAAATTGCATGCTGAACAACATTCTGCAATAATTTTCATGATCTGGCGTACAATAGTTGAGATAAAGCCAAAAAACATAAAAATTGATAAACCGACTTATGTTTAGGTTATATGAAGATGAATTTGGCTGGAATGAATTAGATAGGGATTGGTTATGTTAGTTTAGGTTGTATTTGGTTTGGTTAGGTTAGGTTAGGCTATGTTAGGTTATTTTAGGTTGTGATAAGTTGCATTATTTCACGTTACATTAGGATTGGTTTAAAACGTTAAGTTAGGTAAGGGTAAGGTTGTTAAAGTAAGAATGTGATATTATAATCCTAATCTAACAATACCAAACCTAATTTAACATAACCAAACCTAATATAACATAACCAAATTCAATATAACCTAACCAAACCTAATCAAACCAAACCTAACATAGTCTAACATAACCTAACTAGACCTAACATAGTCGAACCTAAACTAACCTAACCTTAGATCCCGCAAACATAACTCACCTAAAACTAACCCATTTTGTTCAAATCTATGACTTTTCCGGCACTTTTCAGGCCATAACTCCGTTAATCCTGATCTGGTCTTGAAATTTCTTGCATATTCTTCTTTATCTCAATCTCCCAATTAATTTGAGTATCAACATGACCTACTTCCGAGCCAAAAATTATTATTTCTGTTTTTCCGATTTTCTGTCATTTTCCGCGGGAAAAACTATCATTTCCGGAAACAGGGCGTTATTTCCTACATTTTGGACAAAAAATTTTCAATTTCGGGAGGAGTACTGTAAACTCCACAATTACCCTCATGACACTAGGTAGCCTCTATAAGCATTTAATCAAAACATTAAATCAGGCTTAAATTGTACAATTTGTCACCACAATAAAAGGCATCAAAGATATGTAATAGCTTACCTTCCTCTATAAAAGTCATTGACTCTTTAACAAGATTAAAAAACCAATAAGACGTGGTTATTGGAGAAGGCATCAATTTTCAAGCTTTCATTTTATTTATTTATTTTTAGCACCTTTATTATTAGCGAATTTCCCCTATAGGGAAGAAGCTGATACCGTAGGTCTCATGGTAAGACCTAAGCCCGAGACCATGATAACTTTTCGTTTTGAGGCCACCAGAAGCAGAAACTATCATTCGTTCAAATTTGTAGATATATATATATATATATCTATATATCTATATATATATGTGTCTGTAAGCACGATAGCGGCCGTAAAAATGGTCCGATCTTAATGAAATTTGGTACAGACATGTAAAGTGGTGATCCCTCGGACGAATTCGTAAACCAGCCCGATCGGACCACCGGAAGGGGGGGTAAAGGGGGATAAACTCCCCCAAAAATGGGTTTTTTGAGTTTTTTACATAGGAAAATAAAATTTATCGAATTTTTGTTAGCACCATTGAATTCAGCTTAAAAAAACAAACAATTTAATATCTTGAATCACTGCTCTATGTCCACTAGTTACCGAGATATTGAAAGTGGTAAACACAGTACGTTGTCCCAATGTTAACCTTGTGGGAAATAAGTAAAATTCTATATCTCGCTTATTTCTCAACATATCTTGATAAAACTTGGTAAATAGCTTCTTCTAGTTCAGATCTACTGAATATTGAATTAAATCCACCCAGTTTTAATATACCTGTAGCAGCAAACCTGCATTTTCATTCCTCATGTTATTCTTATGGAGCTTACCAAAACATGTCAAATCTTGCTACGTTGGATTGAAATATGTTGTTTTGTATTTGAAATTTGCTGAGTATGCAGGTCTGCTGCAACGGGGGTATTTATTCATTTTTTTGTTGTTAGTTTTTTTTGGCTCAGTAGATGAATATTTTAGTCTGAGCATAAAAGTGATTTTATTTGTAGCCTATATGTTTAGCTTTGAGTTTGTGTACGTAGACAAGGGGATTTGAAAAGTCAACTTTCAACTTACTAAAGTACTGTGACAAGTAAAAAAATGGTTGAAAATTTAAAAAGAGGTTTCAGATGTGGGACAACCACATATATTAAAAAAGACATTTAAAAATTATACAAATTTGAGTCTGGCCCTTGTCCGCATGCACAGTACGGCATTGTAGGTGTAAAATTTATGTATGCTTCATTTTTCATTTAATAATGTTAAATGGATTGAAAAAAATTGAAAACATAGTATTTTAATCATAGCATTTTATTGAATTTCCCCGTATAGGGAAAAAGCTGTTACCGTAGTACTCACGGTAAGGCCTTAGCCCCAGACCACGATAACTTTTCATTTTGCGGCCCCCAGAAGCAAAAAAACCATTCGTTCAAATTTTTATATGTATATAATACATGTATCTATATAATATATGTCTGTTAACACGGTAGCGGCCATAAATATGCTCCGATCTTAATGAAATTTGCTACAGACGTGTAAAGTGGTAATCACTCTGACGAGTTCGTAAACCAGCCGGTTTGGACTGCCGGAAGGGGGGTAAAGGGGGATAAACCCCTCCCAAAAATGGGATTTTTGAGTTCTTTACACAGAAAAATAAAAATACCCCTGTTGCAGCAGACCTGGATACTCAGCGAATTTCAAATGCAAAACAACATATTTCTATCCAACATAGCTAGATTTGACATGTTTTTTAGCTCCATAAGAATAACATGGGAAATGAATATGCAGGTTTGCTGCTACAGGTATATTAAAACTGGGTGGTTTGAATTCAATATTTAGTAGATCTGAACTAGAAGAGGCCATTTACCAAGTTTTATCAAGATATGTTGAGAAAAAGCAAGATATAGAATTTTACTTATTTCCCATAATGTTAACATTGGGTCAACATACTGTGTTTACCAGTTTCAATATCTTGGTAACCAATGGACATAGAGCAATGATTCAAAATACTAAATTATTTGTTTTTTGAGCTGAATTCAATAGTGGTAACAAAATTTGGATTATTTTTATTTTAAAGAACCAATTTTAAAAATGAAACCAAATGAAGCCTTTTATATTACCGTACTTAATTTTTTTTGCGAAACTTTATTGTTTGCCGCTTCCAGGAACATTTCGGTTTGGCGCTGCTTCAGATTTGTCTAATTTTGGTTCGTATGGTTTTGCCGTTCGGAAGAAATTAGTTGGCGGTCCAGATCCGGACTGTGGTCTGACAGTTAGGGAGGGAGCACTGTTCTACAGATTGTAGTTGATATATATTTTTTTTAGTTTTTACTTACATAGGTTGTAGACCTTATTATAAAAAAAATTATTCATTTTAATTTTTTGGTTTTAAATTATTGAACACTAAGAAAACTTTCCTAATTATAGTATCAAGAATTCCATCCAGAGTGAAGAACAATTGCAATCAATTAATCTTCATTAGTTTGAACCTGATAATATCCAAACTGGTTTTGATTAGTCCTTCATTATCATGCCTAATATTCCAAGAGTAACCTACGAAGAAGAGTTGATTGGTTGAGTGTTGATACAAATACAAAAAAAGAAAAACTAAAAAAACAACTTTTTGCATAAAAAACGAAAAAACCAAAATACAAAAAACTTTTTTTGTATGAAAGGAAATACAAAATTAAGTAGAGCCAATTTTTTTTCAACCCTCTAGTTGAAAAGAATATATAAGGTAGATGAGAGAAGTATTTTGCAATATCAGAAGAAGAAAAGAAATCAAATCAAAAATAAAATTAGATTATGACATTTTTATTTTAAAAATCGAAACTGATTTGTCAAACAATCCGAAATCATTCTGGGCCGTGATTAAAAAACTGCGAGCAAGCGACGCGGGTCCAAACACAATGCTCCAGGGAGATAAGGAAGTTGAGGGGAACGATAAGATAGCCGAGGCGCTTGCCGAATATTTTCATTCAGTGTACAAACTGAACGACCTTGACATTGATGATCTTGTCCGCCAGGCCTGCCGCTCGCCAGTTATGGAGAACGTTCATGGTTTATTTATCAATGAAATTAGTAAATGTGAAGTTTTAACTGCACTAAAAAAATTAAAAAATAAAAGATCGTTAGGACCTGATAACATTCCTCCGTACATTTTAAAAGGTTGTGCTGAGTTCTTGGCTAAACCATTACATTATTTATTTAATCTTTCATTAAAAAATAATTGTTTTCCTGATATCTGGAAAGTTTCAAAAGTGGTGCCAATTCCCAAGAAGGGTGGTAGAGGGGATATAACGAATCAAAGACCCATTGCAATTATTTCTTCTCCTGCAAAAGTTTTTGAATCTATACTGTACAACAGACTTCTCGCTCATGTTAAGAATTTAATCACTCCTTTTCAGCATGGCTTTTTCCCGAGCAGATCGATCAATACAAACCTAATAAACTTTTGCCAATACACAATGGATTTAATAGATAAAAATGTTCAAGTTGATTGTATTTACACAGATTTTGAAAAAGCATTTGATAGAGTTAATCATTTAGCGTTACTGTCTAAGCTGCATTACTACGGTTTAACAGAAAATACAATTGCATTTTTTCAACTTACCTGCACAAACGTAAGCAATTTGTGATGTACAAAGGGGTTAATTCTAAAATATAATTGTGGACTCTGGGGTGCCCCAAGGTTCGAATTTAGGCCCATTAATGTTTTTAATCTTTATAAATGACATTGCAAAATGTGTTAAAAATAGTTAAATCCTAATGTATGCAGATGATCTTAAAATATTTAAATATATTGAAAATATTCATGATTGCTTTTTACTTCAGTCTGATATTAACAGCTTAGTTGAGTGGAGTAAGAAAAACTTGAAATTTAATGTAAAAAAATGTGCTGTCATTACTTACACTTGAAAAACTGGACAAAGTTTATTTAATTTTAACTACACCATGGATGGTACTGTTTTAAGCAGGAAGTCCACTTTTAAGGACCTTGGGGTGGTTTTTGATTCAAAGCTGAATTTTTCAGATCATGTTATAACTACATGTAAGGCAGCTTATTCAGTGTTCGGTTTCATTTACAGATCAAGCAGTTTTTTGAAAAATATTGATTCTTTAAAACTACTTTATTGTTCACTTGTAAGATCCCGGTTAGAATATGCATCTGTTGTATGGTATCCGCATCAGGCTTATCTGCGTAACATGATTGAAGCAGTTCAAAAAAAGTTTTTAAGACTTCTTTTTTTCAAAACATTTGGTTTCTACACATTTGACATTCCCTACATTGAACTATTAAACATTTTTCAAATTAGCAGTCTTGATAGTAGAATGAAGTTGAATTCTCTGTCTTATCTCCATAAACTGGTGAGTGGATGCCTGGATGACAGCAGGTCGCTTGGTCTCCTGAACTTCAGTATTTCCCGCCCCAATTCGCGCAGCACGTTTCTCTTTGCACCTAGCTTTTCTAGAACAAATGTGGGTTACTATTCACCAGTCAATGTCATGTGTCGTTTATATAGTTCACACTCTGCCGAAATCTTTAATTTAAGTTTACAATCTTTTAGATCACAACTATTAACACGTTAAGTGCCACGCTGCCCCGATCGGAGCGGCATAGGTAGGTCGGGGGGAGAGTGACGCGCCGCTCCAACCGGGGCGGCGCCCTGGGTTGTGCAGTCTTTCACCAAATTGCCGCTAGAGTTCACTGGTGGACCTCTAGCGGCAATCTTACGAACTAAATCGGCAAAGTAGATCCCGTGCCTCACAGATGGCGTTGCCGTAGCCTCGTATTGCTCCCACAGCCTTCCTAATATACTTACAAATTTGCTCTAAAAACGCCGCCCCGACTGGAGCGGCATGGTTTCACTTCACGTAAGTGTTGTACATTTCATTTGCTGTAACTTAAAAATAGACTGCGAATGCACAACTAATAATAATAATTCACTAAAACTACGTCAGTAAGTGTTATTTTACCTGAAAATTAATTCATAAATATTTTCTAAAAAAACCTAAATCCCATCGTAATTGTTATTTTTGAGTGTGATTGAGAAAAACGTTTTATTTTTATTTTAGACAAATTTATTTACAAAACAAGAACCTAGAACCTTTGTGAAGGTTCTAGGTTCATAACCAAGAACCTACATAACCTTCATAACCAAGAACCTACAAAACAACTAGAACTGAGTGAAGGTCACGAAGTCAAGGTGGGGGATGAGGGGTGGTAGGGGAGGGGGAAGACGTGTAAAGCCCGGGGATGTGTACAAAACCATATGTTGTAACCAGGTTTGGCGAAAACTAAGTTACTGCCAACTTCGCGGGGCAAAATACCCTGAAATACCGAAAGATTACCCGGGGTCCGATCGGGGCGGCACTGATTTTTTCTAGCAATATTTTGCTAAGAAATTTCACTGCCGCCCCGATTGGTCCAAATTTTATTTTTGGTCAAAATCGTAATTTTTTTTATGAAAACCTTATTACTACGATAAACAAGTATAAAAAACATCATATGGTAAAAAAAGAACTACATTTCTGTTTGGCACTGCGGTAATGTAGCTGAAAAATGGCGTGGCACTTAACGTGTTAAAGGAACTAAACAACTTGCAATAGTATATTGACCACTCCAATCATTAATTTGTTTTTTATTTATGTTTATAAATATAAAATACCCCCGTTGCAGCAGACCTGCATACTCAGCGAATTTCAAATGCAAAACAACGTATTTCAAGCAAACATAGCAAGATTTGACATGTTTTGTTAAGCTCCATAAGAATAACATGGGAAATGAGTATGCAGGTTTGCTGCTACAGGTATATTAAAACTGGATGGTTTTAATTCAATATTTAGTAGATCTGAACTAGAAGAAGCCATTTACCAAGTTTTATCAAGATATGTTGAGAAATAAGCGAGATATAGAATTTTACTTATTTCCCATAAGGTTAACATTGGGACAACGTACTGTGTTTACCACTTTCAATATCTCGGTAACCAATGGGCATAGAGCAGTGATTCAAAATACTAAATTATTTGTTTTTTTGAGCTGAATTCAATGGTGCCCACAAAAATTTGATAAATTTTATTTTTCTATGTAAAAAACTCAAAAAACCCATTTTTGGGGGGGTTTATCCCCCTTTACCCCCCCTTCCGGTGGTCCGATCGGGCTGGTTCACGAACTCGTCCAATTGATTACCACTTTACATGTCCGTACCAAATTTCATAAAGATCGGACCATTTTTGCGGCCGCTATCGTGCTAACAGACACATAGATATATATATATATAGATATATATATATATAGATATATATATATAGATATATATATATATATATATAAATTCGAACGAATAGTGTTTTTTGCTTCTGGGGGCCCCAAAACGAAAAGTTATAGTGGTCCCGAGCTTAGGTCTTACCATGAGACCTACGGTAATAGCTTCTTCCCTATAGGGGAAATTCGCTAAAAGGTTTATTCTCTGCATGTCTCAGTAAAATGTTTAATATATCTTTGTCGTTATTATTATTGTTATTTATTATAACTTTTAGTTGTGCATCATGTGGACTGAACAAGAAATTTGTGAAGTCTTTTGCTATCCATATGAACATTTATCTTAATGCTGCAATGTAATTGGCTTAAGCTGTTTTGTAGCATTAAATGAAAAATAAATAAATAAATAAATAAATATCTTTTGGCTTTTTGGCTCCACAGGCTTAAATTATCATATTTACTTGCTGGGGAAACCTTCCTGCCTCTATCCCTTTGGCTTTTTTTTGGCTACAGTGAAATTAATTTGTAAGTTAATTCACCCATTTAAAGAGAATTTCCATATAAATATTGGATGGGATGTTTCTTTATATGTGAAAATAAAAATATTTCACGCAAATATAAATATATCAATATAAATATGTCATGCCAAAATATGTGATGTCACCATGTGAGGCCAGCACATTTAAAATTTCCAGATAGCTCTTTCAGCTAAGATCATCCCAGGGGTCGGTTTTTTTTAAATTTCTGTCCAGCACTCTGAATTTACTTTCCCTCGGCTGTATTTACGGTTTTAACTCAGGTGTGGGAGCTAGATATCAATCTGAGGGCCTCATCATCGATAAGACCACAGCAACTAGATATATTTTAAAATGGTCGTTAAATTTTGACATAAGGGGCCAATGTATAAACAGTTGTCGGTTTTCACAGGAGAAAATGTAGGTTTGTCCTTATAGTACAGGACTTGGTTTGGTTAGTGGCGGTGACGGCTAGGGTTTGCCACTCCAAAAGGGACCAAGGATGTTTGGTACTCATAACGGGTAATGGGGATCGTCACTCCGTGAGGAGCATTGGATATGGATTTAGCGCCCAGTAACCTTAAAATATGTAAACTTAACCTACCTACAGGATAGAATTGGTCAGTGGCGGGTAGACAAGGTATGCCACTCCAACAGGATTTCTGGTTGTCGGCCGTGACGGGTAGGGGGTCGTCACTCCGTAAGGTAAGGTAGATCGTGAGTGAAAAGAGGCCCTATTGTGTGCGTGTCGTAGTCGTGTAGTATCTGAGTGTACAGAAGCCCTATCGTAAACCTGACATGGCCTTATCGTAAAAGTAATGTAAGCGTGACGTTACATGGGATTAATTGGTTAGTGGCAGAGAGTGAAGGGGGTTTGCCACTCCAAAAGGATCACAGGCGGTCGGTTGTCACTCTGCAAGGAAAGAGTTTGGCGAGGAATGCGTGTCGTGATCTAAACGCTAGCCTAGTGTTGTACAATCTGTCAGTGCGGGAGCGTGCTGCATTTTTGTGACGTTGCCGTGCAATGGGAATAATTGGAATTGGCCGGTTAGGTAGAAGCCATTTCTATAAGATGTTAAGGTGTTCGGTCAGTGACAGGCAGGGGGATGGCATTCCGACAAGGATGGTTGTTGTGGATAGGAGTGTTAATAGTGAATCTGAACACCAGCACAGTAGATAGAGTAGGTGGGGTTTGGTCAATAGAGTATTAAAAATAATTCACAGTTTACTGGTGCAGAACCATCAATTTCACACTACTAATGTTCTAAATTTGTTGAAATGCAAAAATGGCAAAAGTTACAAAATATCAAACCAGGCTAGTTATATAAGCAAAATATGCAAAGCAGTATTAACAACACACTCTAAAAAACTGACATGTTAGTCTTCGTTAGTTCAAGCAATGCTAGTTAGACTGATTTATGCAAACTGATACATTGTGGTCCTGATCGGATGTTGTAATAAAATATTGGCAATAATACATTAGGGCCTAGCTACATTTTCTGATAAAAGCCAGGGTTGTATTTAGTGTAGGTCGCCTGGGGCAACTGGGGCCGTCGCTGCAAACACTGTAGCTGCTAGGAGGGAGGGGGCGACTGGGGCGGTCACTGCAAGTGATGTGGCAAGGGGGGCGACTGGGGCGGTGGCTGCAAGCACTGTACCTGTTAGGGGGGGTGGCAACTGGGGCGGTCACTGCAAGTGATATGGCAAGGGGGGTGACTGGCACTGGGGCAGTGGCTGCAAGCACTGTGGCTGCTAGGGGGGGATGACTGGGACAGTTGCTGTAAGCGCTGTGTCTGGGGGGGGGGGGGGGCGGCTGGGGTGGTTGCCACAATTACGACGTTGGGTCTGCAGCCAGGATCAACTGCACTGTTCTCCCTTCCTCAATTCTTCCAAGGGCTCTCCAGCCCGTGGCATTCAGGCCCTTATTCTGTTTTTCCAGCCACTGAAGAATTTCTTCTGCATTATGCTGTTTGCTGTTGGGGAAGAACCCTGTCAGCACCAAACAGCCATCCCTTTGGTTTTTGGGATTTCTCCATCGGGTACGACTTGAAGGGATGCTCCTTCCCAACCCCTCAGCTGCTGCTCTTCATGTTTTAGCTACTTTACAATTTCCTCATCTTTGCTTACCAGCACAATGTAACCCTGCCTTCTGTGCTGGCTGTTGAACATGGGGAAAACCCCTTGGTATTCGCCGCTCCAGAAAAGCTGCAGGATCTTTTCCTGTGCTGCTGCTATCTGATTGTTTGTGAGCAGCTCTTCAGGGAAGTTGGAATGAGGGATTCCAAATCTTACCCATTCAGCTGCCTGTTTGAAGGAGAACTTGTGAGGTTGGTTCTGGATCTCTGCCTGGAGGCCTCTTGCTGGGCCCTTCACTTGGGAGGATCCCACTTGCTGGACCTGCTTTCACCTTCTTGTTTGTCCTGGTCTCCTCTGGGGTGCTGCTTGTTGATCTAGGCTCTTTGTTTTGCCTTCGATCAGCTTTCTTGTTCTTTTTCCCTGGGCGAAAAGGCTGGAAGCTGAGTGCCTCTGCCTCTTCCGGGAAGGGTCTGTTAGCCATCAGCCACCTGAACCTTTTGGTGCGTGTGCCGCCCATTTTGACTTAGGGTTTTTCAGCTTGCTCGAGGTTCTTAGCCTTTTCGTTGAGGTATTTACGTCCCAGGAGTCTTCCCATAGGAGCGTTTCTTCCTCTGAATTTTTGATCAGATCCTCGCCCTGGGGCTCAATGGTCTAGCCCCACCCCCCATTACTTGCCCACCGTCCATTACTTGCCCAAGGGCTGGCTCTGACTCATGTGGTTGAGGAATCACTTCTTCTGATGTGGAAGGTATTGGTATTGCTACCTTTTGTGTTTGAGGTTTTCCTAGCCTCTGGTTGAAGTTTTTCAGCCTCTGGGTGAGTTTTTCAGCCTCTTGATTTTAGGTTTTCCAGCCACTAGTTGTGGTGTTGTTGGTGGTGATATGGGTTGTGTGAAAATATGCTCTATGTTTGTCCCACAAGTAGCTAGCGAAAGGTTTGTCACCCCGGGCAGAACCCCGCATGCCCAAGGAAGGCTATTTGAAACTGGAGGTAGCTTGGTATCTAGAGTTTGTATATTCGAGATCAAGCTTCCCCTTGACCACGCAGCCCTCAGCATATGCTGTGCCACCTTGGCTTGGGTTTAAAGACTTCACTGTTTAGGTTGTTTTCCTTTGATGACTATAGCCCAGAGATGTGAGGATTGGCCGGAGCTCCCCTAACCACTCTCCGGGACTGTTTTGTGATCAAGGTTGCTCCCTTTAACAGCTAATGTCCAGAGATGTGAGACAATTCTGCCAAAATTTCCTCAAGACACACCCTGGAGGGTTCTCTTTGAACAGAACCAAAAGTCTTTATCCGCTGCCTTTAGCAAATCAGAGGCACCCCAAGAAGGCCGTGGCACGACCACAGTTCGACTCAAGGGCGGACTGGGAAGAAAAAACGGCCCTGGCATCCTTCTGGCAACCGGCCCCAGACAGGAAAGAAGGGGGGCACCCTTCCGGGGGGGCTGGGGGTCCACCCCGGGGAAAATCTGCAAAATGTGAAACTCAAAATCGTGTTTTATGGCTATCTGATCACCTACAAATGCCTAAAAGCAGATAGTCTAGAAATGACAAATCACATAGCCTGGGCTTAGGGCCGTGCGCTGATAGTGGCAGCAATGGTTGGAAGTAAGGTATTTTTAGTGAATATATGAGGCCATAATTAGGCTGCAAAACTTTGAGCTAAAAAAAGGCCTACCTTTTGTTGATGTCGTTGGGGTCCTCAATGGGGCCACGGCGGCCGTAATTCCGGCACTGGTGCCTGGTGCTGTGGCCTCTCTTTCACAGTAACTTTTATGAAACAACTAGCAGATATACCCGCAGCTTCGCCCGCTGAAAGGATAGCTCATTTTAATTCAATTATATTATGCCTTGTGCAATTTTTAGGAATAATTAATTAACAAATGGACTGATTTATTTGGGTCTTGTGCGTGCAATTAAACCATTAAGATGCAGCTGATTATTCCACTCTAGATGAAAATGAGAAAGCGTAACGCTTCCTCTAAACATGTTCCCATCATGATTAGCAAATGGTATAAACTAACTTTCTCTAATTTCCCAATACAGAGAATGAGGATAACCCGGAGTATAAAACAAAGAAGACACTAAGGATGGATTCTCGACTTGACATCAATCTGAATTTAGCACGTTTTTGAAAATAAACCGTAAACTGTGAGAAAGAGTAGGAGGTAAATATCTTGGCCAAAAACCTATTTTCCCCAAAAAGTTTCTCATTAAATTTTTAAATTTTATTCTTTCAGTAGATTAGTTCTTGTACCTTTTCTGTTCCCTGAAAACATTCTACAGGACTCCCATCCATAGTTAGGAAAAACTAAAATGGCCGCCATTTTGAATTTTTTCAAGTAATCTATTTTAGCCTGTCTGAGAAAGAATATTTTTAAAACCTTTCTTTTTTTCGCATCTAAAGCCTATAAAGAATAATTGTACCAAGTTTCATGGCCCAAAGTCTTGTGGTTTTTGAGAAATTAAGCTTTGGAAGCTAAAAGTGGCCGCCATATTGTATTTTATAATATACCATATTTAGGCCTTTAGAGACAAAATATTGCAAAATCCTTTCTTAGTACGCATCTAGAGCCTGTAAGGAATATTTGTGCCGAGATTAATGGCTCTAAGCCTTACAGTTTTTGAGAAACTGTGATCAGTCAGTCAGTCAGTCAATGGGTTTTGGCTTTTATATATATATAGATTCATTGGATGGGCCATCGGCCACGTAGTTCCAAAAGGGCCGGCCACAGCTCAACAACATAAGAGGCTGATTTTTATTTTGGTTTAGGCCCACTTTTTTTAATCCACCGGCCCTTTTCTGATCTAAAGAGGCCGGCCCTTCTGGCATTTGCCCGAATGCCCAAATGGCCGGACCGCCCCTGGTTCGAATGACAAGCAGCTAATTCACAGCGGTCTTGGAGAAAGGTTTCCCCTACCTACCTGAGGTGCTTTCGCGGTCATCTCACCCCCAAACTTAAAGTTAATATATTTTGTTTATTTATTCTCAGTATTGTTTATTCATGTCGGTTATTATGGAAAATAGCTCTTTTTATTTTGTTTCTACAGGCAAGAGGAGTTTGCTGTATGCTGAGACATAAGGATTTTATGTCATACCTATTGCCAATTTCTAAAATGTATTTTGAATAAAAAATAGATACCTAGTTAAAGACAGGCTTAGTAAACCACATTTTGTTTGCAGTAAAAGGCCCAGCCGTTTTTTAGTTATTTGTTTTTGTTATGTTAGCCCTATACACACTCCTACGATGATTTTCATAGTTTTTTTCTTTTTGTGTGATTAGTCTGCTCATTCCAATAACGAAAGAAACGACCACACAATTGTCTCCCCTCAAGCATACCAGGAGAGGATTGGAGTGTGGTGTGTAAGTACTCGTATGATCTGTTTGCCTGAAGTTTGACTTACTTCCCTCTTCAGTATCTAATGTCTTTCAGCCTCTCTGTGATACTTCAACTTACTTTTAATTCTTTTCACAGCTATTGATTTCTGCATGTAATTAACTTAACCACTTATTTCTTTTGTGAGTTTTTCCTCTGCTTACTGGTGCAGCAAAGTTACCGCTTAGTTGATTGAAATATTGGAAGATTAAATTAAATATTCTTTCACTTCTTTTGAATGGTTAAAAAATTTGTATCTTTTGCCTTTGATATGAAAGAAAACTTAGTAAGTTTTGTGGGTGATATTCATTGTTTATAATAACAGTATGCCGTGTTTTATTTGAGCTTGAGTTATTTCTATTTATTTATTTATTTACATGCATTATAAAAGGTTTAAACCCAATTACAATAATGCAGTTCATATATATATTACATAAATGAATACGGGGAAAATGTCCACATCTTGAATAAATAAATTAATGTCCATTAGATGTACTGGAGGTAACTGAATCACAAAACATATAGGCTACAGTAAAATATAAGTAGAATAACGTTCTTAAATATAAATATACATAAAAATGAATTTTTAAAGAATCAAGCAGAGTAGGCCTACGGAGAGAAATTATGACACAGCAGAAACACTCGCACGAGTTAACATATGAATCAATACAGTTTACTGAGAGGCTACCTCAGCCATCACGACAGGTTTGCGCAGGACAAGGATATTGTTTGTTATCTTTCAAATGATTGGAAATAAGATAAAGATTTATTTTTGAAAGAGTCAAGACTATCCCTAAAGATATCCGCAGGATTTGGTAATTCATTACATTGTCTCACTATTTCTAACAATGGTGAGAAATGGTGAATATTGGTGCGTGAGAACGGAATAGAATATGAAAAAGATTATGGTGTCTATTACGAAATGGTGGGAAACGAAAGCCAATTTTCTGCAGAGTTTCTGGATCATCAATGAACCCTCGACACAACTTGAATAAATATAAAGATTGCAACATTTTACGCCTAGTTTCCAGTTTTTGAAAATCAAACATTTGTAACAACTGATAATACGAAACTAAATGAGGATATTACCCATTACTTCTGAAAAATAAATATCTTAGGAACCGTACCTGAACTTTTTCAATGTAATTTTTAAAAACTGCAAAATGTGGGTTCCAAATTACACAGGCGTATTCTAAGTGAAAACGAACTAGAGTAAAAAATAAATTTTTGAGCGTTTTCATGGAGTTAAAATTTTTCCCTTCCCTCATAATTAAGCCTAAGTTTCTAAAAGCTAAACTAACTGTTTTGGAAAAATGATTTGAAAATGTTAACTTACTATCAAGAAGAACACCCAAATTGTTTACCTCCTCTATCCTCCGCAACGCTGCCCCATTTAGTGAATACTGACAAAACAAAGTATTGATTTTTCTAGAGAAAGTCATTACAGAACATTTAGAAGTATTAAAAAATAACTTGTTTTGATTTAACCACTCATTCACCGCATTTAAATCGCTTTGTAAGTCATTCGCGTCTTGTTGAGTTCTAATGGTTTTGTACAACTTCAGGTCGTCTGCATAAAGAAGCACTTGAAATTGTGAAACTGAATTAACTACTCCGTCCATAACTAGATTGAAGATAGAAGGGCCAAAATTTGAACCTTGAGGAATACCGGAAGTTACATTGTAGCTTTTAGATGTCACTCCTTGAAACCAGACAAATTGCCGCCTTTTACCAAAATACGATGTAAAAAGCTTAAGTAAATTCTCAGACAGACTGTAGTAACTAAGTTTTCTCAAGATTACTGCATGATTGACTTTATCAAAGGCCTTTGCAATGACGGTGAAAATTGCGTCTACTTGATCACCGGCATCCAGGTTTTGGGACACGTGCTGCATAAAATTGAAAAAGTTAGTGACGGTTGATCGACCGGGAAAAAACCCATGTTGGCTGTTTGACAGAAAAGGAGAAATTTTTCAAAAAATTTTCATCATAATATAATCTCAAAAACCTTAGCAGGCGTTGCTAAAACGGCTACAGTGCGATAATTTTTTATACATTTTCGGCTATCCTTTTTATGAATTAGAGTAACTTTTTTGAGCTTCCAAAAGTCAGGAAAAGTATGAGTTTGCAAAGATAAATTAAAAATTTGAGTGAGCGGTTTCGCTAAGACGTCCGCACAACCCCTGACAAGATACTGAGGCAGCATATCAGGCCCAGCTGATTTCTTAGTTTTTAGTTTATTCAATATACCCAGAACATAATCATAATCCAGGGGAGTCAAATTGATATGAAGCGAACTGATAATATCAGGATCAGACAAAGCTAATTCAATATCGGCAGAACTAGGTGATGGGCCATAGGTCGACTTAAAAAAATCTGCGAATTTCTCTGCTATGTCAGATGCTTTTATGCCAGTTAAAAATCAGGTTAGTTGAAACATCCCTAGAACTGAGGCTTTTGTTCAGCGACGATAAAGATATTAATTAGGAAATAATTAGGTAAGGAAATAAGGAATTGGATTTAGACTACGCTTCAGCATGTCATCCACTAAAAAATGTCCCAAGGCCCTCGGTTAAAATAGTTAAAATCTGGAATCTGGTGTAATATAACTTCCATCTGTGGCAGGACTAAGCCAGATGAGACAGGGACTGTTCTTATTCTATTACAGTCCTTTATAATTTGGAAGAAAATGTTCTAAGTTTTAACTTGTTGACAGCTGGTGATTAAAGGGGAATCAGGATTGATCAAAAAGGTTATCATCAGCACTTAGCTGCATGAAGTGACAATTTGCAAAGCTTTCAAAAATATATTTTTATGTAATGAGGTTGTTATTAGCTTCTTTTAAGTGTCTTGGATGGTTTAAAGGTAACCACAAAAAATACGGTGGACCACAATTCAGCTATTTCATTTTAAAAAAAATCCCAACTAGGGGCTTTCAGTAAATTACATCAACTGAAAGTAGGGAGGAGGTACAAAATGAATATTATTATGATAGGATGAAGTTCTTGGAGGTAAGGGTTAGCACTAAAATGACACAATAATTTTTTAATAGTCATCTTTAATATATTTTATTAGAAATAAATTATTAAATGCTTTGAATTAACATAGCAAAATCAGTTCAGAAAGGGTAACAGTTATTTTCAGGTTGCTTTCAAGTTTTAATGGTCATTAAGTAAAAAAGCTGCTGTTTTCTACGTTTGAATTCTAATTAAAATGTGTGAAAAGGAAGGATTTTTGTTAATATTTTGTAACTCTTAAGAAAAAATTCAAATTTAAAATAAAATTGTAAACCTGCTCAATTTTTATTGCTAGGCCTGATACGGTACTTCATGAAAGTTAGTCACTGAAGATCACCGTACATAAAGAGTTTAGATATGTCCTACTCAACCAAAAGCATGGGAACGCGCCAAAGTCGGACAGTGCCAAAGTCGGACAGCGCCAACACTGGACTGTTTTTCCGTCCTCAGTTGGCGCTGTCCGACTTTGACGTTTCTGTGCAAAAATGAAACAGTCCGGGTTTGGCACCTGACGCTCCCGACGAATCGGGACTGTTTCAAAACAGTCCTGAGTTGGCGCCGTCCGACTTTGACGTTTCTGTGCAAAAATGAATCAGTCCGGGTTTGGCACCTGACGCTCCCGACGAATCGGGACTGTTTTAAAACATCCGGGTTTGGCGCCTCGCGCACAAACGGAACTAAGCACTTTTGGCCACATCCCGATTTATGTCATTGACTGTACTCTCCACCATATTAGCCACACCCCCAAATTCTGTTGGTTGTTTTATGAGAATCCCGCTCCTCCGTCGAGGGATATTTGAAAAAGAATACCTGGATACGTTTACACGATATTTTCTTAACTGTGGTGAACGTCCCCGTGATTTTTAGCGAATTTCCTTAAAGGAATAGGCTATTACCGTAGGTCTCATGGTAAGCCCTAAACCCGAGACCATGTTAACTTTTCATTTTGGGGCCCCCAGAAGCAAAAAACGCTATTCGTTTGAATTTTTATATATATATCTATATATATATATATATATATATATATATATATATATATATATAAATATATATGACTGTTAACACGATAGCGGCCGTAAATATGGTCTAATCTTAATGAAATTTGGTACAGACGTGTAAAGTGGTAATCACTCGGACGAGTTCTTGAACCAGCCCGATCGGACCACCGGAAGGGGGGGTTAAGGGGGGTAAACCCCCCCAAAAATGGGTTTTTTGAGTTTTTTACATAGAAAATTAAAAATTATCCAATTTTTGCTAGCATTATTGAATTCAGCTCAAAGAAACAAACATTTAGTATTTTGAATCACTGCTCTATGTCCATTGGTTTCCGAGATATTGAAAGTGGTAAACACAGTATGTTGTCCCAATGTTAACCTTATGGGAAATACAGAAAATTCTATATCTCGCTTATTTCTCAACATATCTTGATAACACTTGGTAAATGGCTTCTTCTTGTTCAGATCAACTAAATATTGAATTAAAACCACCCAGTTTTTATATACCCGTAGCAGCAAACCTGCATACTCATTCCCCATGTTATTCTTATGGAGCTTACAAAAACATGTTGAATCTCGCTATGTTGGATTGAAATATGCTGTTTTGCATTTGAAATTCGCTGAGGATGCAGGTCTGCTGCAATGGGGGTATTCTTGTTTATGAAGTGGCAGTTTTTTAATCGAGTTCGTACAATGAGTCATCTAATATAGGCCTATTTTTAGATCCACCAGTAATCCGGTTTACCAAGACCAAGTTAGATAACAGGTTTTTTAAATATATTCCTGGGTAATATTTAGGGCATATGTTATTATGTCAAACAATTGACTGTCCCTGAATTTTATCACAATCGTTTTACAGAAAAATATGCTTACTGAGTACAGATAATTTGATCAAAGGCATTTTAATCAACACTAATCAATCACCTTCTTTTACTCTTTACCATGGATTATAAAACTATTTAAACGGGCCGCATTTGAAATCTACCAAAGACATGGAGTAGTTAGAAACATTTAATTAACTTAGAAGCAACATTTTTGTTAACTCTTGAGTTTAGTAAATGTTTTATGCGGCATATCTTAAGAATAATGAGGTGACTTACGTCCCTTATACATTCTAACAGACAATACCTGACTGTTAACATAAAGGCTTTAAATATTTACATATTTATAAATTCAAAAATAAATTTGGAACTTATGTGGTCCAAAAAGGACTAATGTGTTTATATAATTAGTACCTTGTGGTCCGAGCCTTGGTCGGTATCATTTCATGTTTACCAGTTCATCCAATTACTATAAAACATGTTAGTGTCACAATTTTTATCAATGCACATTTTTTATTGATCCATGCGAACTTTATCCCACATGCCGTATTTGTCTTACATGGCTGTAGTTTGTAAACAGCTGTATGGTACAGTAAGGTTATTTGTTTACGTTTTTTTTTTTTTATTTGGTTGCTAGCATGGCAACTTCAAATGTAAAGTGTTTCGACTTTAAAATTCAATTCATTACCTTATTAGAATTTCTCTAGCTAAGTAACCTATGTGTGACTTTTTTAAGTCAGAAATTAGATATTTCAAGACTTTTAAGGTAATCCTGGGAGCCGTTTTCAAGATAATCGAGCAAGTAAGAGTATTCTTATATATTTATTGCTCATAATATAAGTGTGGGTATAGGATTTATTCATTTTTTTGTATAAAGAAATTAATTTACCAAATAGGATATTTTTCCTTTATTGTCGAAAATGGGTTGTATTTAAACTTTTATCATTTTAAATTAATACAATCTGATAATTCAAAATCACATTATTGGCCCATTAATGGCTGATATTAAAATTCTGCCTACCTCATATTTAATTACAGAAGGTAAACAATGAAACACAATTAAAATTCTTGAGATTTTAAAATTAATTTTTAATAAACTATGTAGCATATTTAGTTCAAAAGGAAATTAATTACATTATTCAACAATGAGTGCAGAAAAACCAATTATGATCGAGAAAAGGGTTGGATTAAATGTAAAATTATTCTTAAATGATGTACAATCTGATAATTTAAAATTGCAGTACTAGCCCATTGTCATCGTCCTCTTTACAGCGAGCCAATGAGAACAAAGGGGAGGAGCCCGGTACAGTAAGGTTCAAAAACAAAACCGTCCGGGTTTGGCGCCGTCCGACTTTGTCGTTTGTGGTCAGAAATGAAACTGTCCGGGTTTGGCACCTGACGCTCCCGACGAATCGAGACTGTTTCAAAACAGTCCTGAGTTGGCGCCTTCCGACTTTGACGTTTCTGTGCAAAAATGAAACAGTCCGGTTTTGGCACCTGACGCTCCCGTCGAATCGGGACTGTTTCAAAACAGTCTGGGTTTGGCGCTGTCCGACTTTGGCGTTTTGGGAATTTTAAACAGTCCGGATTTGGCGTTGTCCGACTTTGGTAGCGTCCCAAAAGCATAATATCTTTGTTTGAAATTCATTGATGGTGATGGTGAGTTTAGTTTTTAATTTTGATTTTTGCGGACATTTTCTATCACTTATTGGTAAAAACAAGTTTCACAAGTTTCGGGATCTGGAATCTGGTCACGTCTTCTGGTGGAAAAAGAAACTAGAATATAACAAGATTAGGGGCCATCCATAAATTACGTAACGCTAAATTCGGCCTTTTCAAACCCCCCCTCCCCCCCTTGTAACGGACTTGTAACGCTAGCACAAACCCCCCCTCAAAAATTTCGTAAGGCTGAGTTATCACCCCCCCCCCATCAAGTCAAAAAATGTGTACTTTGAAGATGATTGAACAATTTTTAAAGATTTTAAGGTATTGATTATCAAGATTTAATAGTTACATAACAATTGATAAAAAGGTTTTGTATCTTATGACCGTCTTCAATTCTAGTGTAGAAATAATATGTCTACTTAACCCGCGAGGACTGACTTACCTGTCTAAAAGACCGGGTTGGTAGTTTTTTCGATAAAAATTATATTTTTTGGGTGTCGGCAGGGCTGGCCGTCACTATACATCTCGTACGTCTTTCCAGGAACATTATGACTCACTTCCCGTCATTCTCCAACCCTTACAGACAGTCCAATGAAAGTTTCTTTACAGGTCTGGTGTTTTCGACCGTGAGTCAGTTAAGGATTCATGTTACATATAAATATTTGGTGTGCACATATTTCTTATATAAAATATTCAAAACACAAATGTACAATACTTTTGTGGAGTTTTTGTCAGTATATACACATCGTTGTACAACATACGGACGTTTTTAACGCAATAACAATAATTATTGAAGTACCTACTGCAATTAAAAATATGTTTTTTTATATTATACAAATATTTTGTATGCATATATATCCTACGTAAAGTAGGCACATAACTAATGTAAAAGACATTAGTGGAGTTTTTGTACAGATAAACTCATAATTTTTCAATACACTAACTTTTATATAAGACCTGGTCCAAAAGACCGTGAGTCAGTCATCGCGTTTTCAAATCGAAGTCAGTTGTGCCGGGTTAAGTTTCGACATATAATATGTCATTTTCAAGACATACAAGAACTTTTTTCTCATTAATCATCATTTGTTAAAAAAAAATTGAGAAAAAAGTTCTTGTATGTCTTGAAAATGACATATTATATGTCGAAACTTAAGTAGACATTATTATTTCTATACTAGAATTGAAGACGGTCATAAGGTATGTAACCTTTTTTATCAATTGATCACATCAATTTAGGTGGCGATAACCATGAATAAAGTTACATAACGTTTTGTTGAACCCCCCTCTCTCCATTGTAACAGTCCTTAACGCTGCCGAACACCCCCCCTTCCCCCCTAGGGGCGTTACGTGATGTATGGATGGCCCCTTAGTAACACACATCCAGGGGGACCTGGACAAAAACATGACTAAAACAGAGAAGTGTTAGATCAGTTAAAAATACTAAAGCTGAAACAAAACAAAAAAATAATATGTGATGCGGAAAGTGAAAAGGAACCTGAGTCGCTGGAGTAAATTTTATAGTACGGGCATTTTAGTCTAATCGGGTCAAAAATATCAGTTTTCAGGTTTCGATTGGATACGATTCCTTAATCTTTCCTGAACAGATTCACCCAGTTATTTTAGCGATAAGAATCCGAGAAATATTAAAAAATAGTTGATTTTGCAGTCTATGTCATGCATACAAAAAGGGACCTCAAGTTGATTAAATGGGAAATAACATGGCCGGCGACTTTAGGTCCCATTTCCCTAATGCGCAGGCCCGCACTGTCTAAATAATCAGGGGCACCACAAAACTAGTAAAAAGTCTTTCCTGACATCTATCGGTGCATGAGTGAACTGATTCAAGTTAATCATTGTTAAAGAACATTGTCTAAGTCCAAAAATCACCGTCTCGATAGTGTACTTCTCCTTAATTCCTCGGTATTCTGCCTTCCGACTTGAGGTCCCTTTTCAAACTTCTCTCTTTCCCATTAATTTTAACAATGAAGTTGTAAGTGTATCACGTATATTTTGGTTTGGATTCAAAAATCTAGTTTTCAGCTTTATTTTGATACCTGATTAATTTCTTAAATATTAATAATAATAATTCTGTGAACTTTTGAAGTTTTGGGCCTTGATTTCCTTAAATACCCGTTTTGCTTAGTTGAAATTCAAATGCCAATAACTGAAAGACAAAAACTCGTAGCACTATAAATTATATGTCAAATTTTTCACAATTTATTGCTAAATTTAAGGATTTTGATTACTCAAAACCAGAAAATTCTGACTTGAGGTCCCTTTTCACTTTCCGCATCACATATAACACAGGTATCACAAAATATTTCCAATCAGCACAGAACAAAGTCTGGCGGAAGGAGGAGAAAATGGTGGCGGCAAAAGAAAAGGTGGTGACCACAGCCGACCAAAATCGTTGCACTTGCGGAGACAAGTGAAACAAAGACATATGAATTGCAAATTCCATGTGTCTGTCTGGATTTTTTTTGTTAATTTTCATTCTGATTTTGCCCCTTGTCCTTTTTACGGGTTAACATGTGAGAATTTTTTAACAGAACTATTAGAAATTGTTGACATTTTATTTTCCCTATCTTTCAACTCTTTTTTTTTAATGTGGAGCCATACTGACCTTATTTCAAGTGACGATTGGCTAGTTGGTTGGTCTGCTAGTTTTATGTATTGAGCTTAAATGAATTTTCTTTTGAAAAAAAATGAGGTTAGCGATGTACTATTTTGTTTTGTCAAAATTAATACGATAATTTTCAGATCAGTAGTGTTGAGCAATTTTTTATTTATCCACTAAGCCCTTCCTCGTGTTTTCTCTGTGTTCTTTGGTTCTAATGTTTAAAGGTTTTTTGTCTCACCGGCCTAGACCAACTGTAGTTTATTCTGAAAAATGTTTTTTCATCTCTGAGTGCCATTTTTTGGCATTTTGGGTTTTTTTTGTTTTGTTGGTGTTGCTAGTGATTCTAGTGATGCCCTAGTGACTTTTCTGATCTTCTGATAATCCAGGCATATAAAGAATTGACATAGGAATAAATTTTCAGCATTTCCTGACTCACTTTGTTTAGTCTTATGGTTTTTGCAGTTTGTTATCATGGATTGAGGTTATCCATTACTAGCCAAATCTTGTTCTACTATTTTATTTCCTCTTTTAATCCATCTTGATTTGAGGTGCTCTTTCCTCGGTCAAATAAGGAGTAAGGTACCCGTTCTTTGACAATTTTTTTTATGGTTCAATTACAAATTTAAGTATGTCCTGTGTGTGTCTTCTTGATGGAAATGACATGACGAACGGATGTGTAGATCCTTGGTCAAGTTGTTGAGTCACACACAAAACTCTTACTAAATACCAGATTGCACACAACCTATCCTGAAGTTTTGCTTGAAAACAAAAAAAATTCACATTTTTAGGGGAATTAAAAATTTAGCACTACATGTTCTGCGAGAAGCTGGTCGGACCTTCTTACCACAACTGGCCTGCCCGGCGGGTTTACGTTCTTATCAGCAGGAGGGGTCGGGGGGTCTCTTGTCCTGGCTCTGTTTACTTACTTTATTTTTAATGTCACTTTCTACCAACGGGATAAACATCGGATTAAGTGAGGTACTCGGCTGAGAATTGCAGTTTCTGTCCACTGCCATGCAAGCTGCTTCTAATATATTTTTTTGTTTCCATCCCGGCTCATTAAAAATAATACTAGCCGTGGCCCAGTCAACTGTATGGTTTTCATACATCCTGTGTTCGACCAACGAGTTTTTGGGATCACCTCTAGAAAACAGTTTTTTATGCTCCTTAACTGTCACAGCCACCGATCTCGACATTTGCACTTATTAATTTCGCCCACAACCATACCCTACACCATTATAAAGCCCAAGAAAAACCATAAAATTCACGTTGGGAAAGGAAGTCATTGATGCGCATCCACTTCTGGATGTTTTGGTTTTCAAAGTAGGTGATATCTTAAACACCAAAGAATACAGAAGCCTACTAGCAGAGGCCAATACTTGAATTTTGAGTCTAATCATACTGGAAGCGTAAAATTAGCCTTGGCACAGGGGCTGTTTAGCAGAGCTATTAGGTACACCACTAGAGAAATTGACTGACATACCAAAGTCGAGGCGGTGTTTCATGAACTAAAAGCAAGTGGCTACCCAGAAAATGTCCTTAATAAAGCACTAAATAGAGCTAAGAAACCCCACAGTCATGATAATGGTCAAGAAAAACCTGTAACAACTGAGGTGGTTCCCTATGTAAAATGTTTACCCAGAAAAAATTAGGAGGGTGAATAGAAAGTTTGGAGTAAGAATGGTATTTAAAAACCTATCAGAAATGTAAGGAGGTTGTTACTGGAGGAAATCCGGTTAGCAAGGAGTCAAGAACAAAAAATGCAGTGCACAAAATCGGGAGTGGTTGTGGGTGAAGTAATTACTAAGGGCAAACATCGAGACCTGTGGCTGGGAGTGTTAACGAGCATAGAAGGCGTTTTCTAAAGGTGACTCAAAAACTCTAAGTTGGTCGAACACAGGATGTTGTGCTAGCGCCCCTTGTGGAATTCAGCACGAGTGTGGCTGGCGCCAAGCAGGGCATAAAATAACATGTTAACTAGGCGACACAAGTGTCACCCGTGCTGAGATTTTGTCACCCAGTGACTATGGGTAGTGCCGGCATATTTTCTTTCATGATTAACATTTTAGATATAGAGGAATTTAAAAGCTACTATAGAAATAACAACATATAAATCTTTAAACAAGTGATTAACAATGAAACTGATTTATGACCTAGGGAGAATCAGAAAAAGACACTGAGTAAGTCAGGCAAAATTATGACAGAATAAAAGTTTTACCCACCATAAAATAAAAAGCGGAAATTTATATTGTAGTTTCAGGTTTTACGTAGAATACTTTAAACGTGTTTATGTTCACAAATTGTTTAAGGTTTGTAATACACTTTTAAAGTTGAGCTAAGACTTTGGCCCAAGAGGTTATGAAGGCAGTCTTTGCCTATTACAAGCTCTATAATATGTAATTTGGTGTGATTATATGGAATCTTACGAATCAAATATAATCGAAAAATTCATTAAAAAACATAGACATCTGTGATTTCCACTTATATCTATACAAATTTTTTCCAACCCCCCCTCTTTTTGCAGGGTCTTCCATAACTCCCACACCCCATGGTGGATTTTTCTTCCCCCCCTAAGTAAAATCCTGGATCATTCATTATCGCCAAGTGGAAATCCCTTAAAATATGCTCTGGCGCCAAGCACACATATTTTTGAAAACTTTTCTAATCTCTTCAATTAAACTGCTGAAAAATAATTTTTATTTGAGATCATCTGATTGTTAACATGTTCATATTGAACACTTAAAAATGAAGTTAAATGAAATTAAAACATTTAAACTTTATTTTCAGCAGTTTAATTGGAGAGATTTGAAGCAGTTGCATGTAGTTAGCACGAGCCATAGATGCTCCGAATTCCAGGGGGAGCGTTAGCTGCGAGGCTTAATTTTATACTAAAAACATTGAAAAAATAATTTTAATACTGTTTGGTGATTATTTATTTAGGATTTTTTATATTGAACATTTCCAAGAATGTTTATTCAATTCTACTGGCAGATAAAGTTTTTACTACGGAAAAAGTCAGAGCCTGTTCTTTTCCCCTACGCTTAACATAGAGTGACCAAAAACACCTTTGGCCCTTCAATATATATGAAAACATAAAATTATACTATTATAATAGATTTTTCTCGGTTCTTTAGTTACTTTTTTAAAATATAATATGGAAACAGTTAACTTACGAATGAAATGTTAATAAAAACAAGTTTTATTTTACATATATCTTACAAACAAAAAAAAGTTAAATCAAGATCGGAATACCATTTGCGGAGTTATAGAGCAGTTTATGAATTTAATGACGGCCATCTTTAATGGTTGATATGGGGGTGTTCTAAACTAATTCAAGGTTGGTTCTTTGGACTAAAATACTTACACTGATATCTTTTATACACTCACCAATTGGCAAAGCTGCATCAAAAAGTGCTAGATTTTTACACTAACCACTCGTAATAAAGACAGCATTTTCCTCAAACTCCTCCATAAAGTTACTAGCAAAGATGGGCGACAATGGCGACCCCATGGCCATCCCCTGATCTTGACAATTTTATTTTTCCTCCAGTTCTAAATATTTACATTGAGTGCACAGTTCAAGCAGTCTCATAATGACGTTAACAGGCAGTTTAGTACGTTCAGTTAGACTCAAGCTGAGACTTGATTATTTCTAAGGTTTCTTGTCTCCGGAAGCACGACACATTTTGGTTGGCTGTGGTTGCCACCGTTTCCTCTACTTTTTTTCCTCCTCCCATCAGTCTTTGCTCTGCTTTGATTGGTGTGGATGTGTTTAGTTCTGATTGGTTTATTGTGTAATTTCTGTGTTATATATTTCTGTGTTCTGTGTTCTTGTTTTGTTTTAGCTTAAGTGTTTTTTTGACTGCTTTTACAGTTCTCTGATTTAGCAATGTTTTTTATCCAGGTCCTCCCGGCTGAGTTGTTCTTTTCCATCTGAAGATGGGATCAGATTCCAGATCCCGAAATGTTGTGAAACTTGTTTTTACTAATCAGAAATAACAAATGTCCGCAAAATTAAAATAAAAACAAAAATATAATGTTTTTTCCTGCTCTATAGAATCAAGAATCAGAACTTAGAATCAGATCTTTCTGCTCTGTAAGTTTTCTTGCTACAGCAGTTTTAGATTTTTTGTGACACTAGTTCTCAAAATAAAATTTATTCCAAAATACTCCTGTAAAAAGGGTTGTAGAGTGTTTACTACGAATCCAAAATTGTTTACAATCACTTATTTAGTTGATACATCATGTTGAAGTCTGTAAACTTTATTGCAATGTATCTATAGAATATGTTATTGTAAATGATTTTAGAATAACCTACATCGCTGATAATGATTAAATAACCTACAGCGCTCTTAAGCTCAACAATAGTGTATGAAAATAAATAATTATTTTATAATAGGATATGCAAAATGACAAGAGTTAAGCTGTTTTTAAGCAAATGCAAGCTGGGAAGGTTATCTTTGTAACAATATTAAAAGGTAATTAAATAACTGTGGTCAGTCAAGTAAGGGTGTTTGCTCACCATATTTCTAATATTGACTTATGCTTGTGGTGGTACTGGTATATTGCTTTACGATTTCATTTGTGTCCCTGATTAATTGTGAATACTGTTACCCCATTCCACCTTCACCTGTAAATTTAACCCTTTGCGATCATAAGGCCAGCAGAAGTGGCCACACTCAGTCAGCAGCCAGTCGTAATAAATTTCCATATGGCTTGGTTCCAATCTACGTGTCAGTTCGGCATTCATCATGGTGGCTCACTCCCATCAGCTCGGAATTGTTTTCATGCCTGGCTGCTTGAAATAGTTTTCATTGAAAACCTGCAATGTTATCGTAGGGGATTTTTACGATTCAATGTTGCAATCCTGCTGATCATTTAGTTAAATAACTCCTCACTGGGTTTCAGCACTCAACAGGCATCATACAAAATTTAGAAAAACAAAAACATATGTTATCATTACTTATCGGCCAGTCATGCTGGACACTCGAGCGTTCGTTGGAGTTCATGTTGGCCAGCACTGCTGGTCGTCCTGTTGCATACGACAACTGCTGTGGAAAAATCTGACTTCCGCACGTAATGGTGGCGGTCAGTAGAGCTGGCCATGTGATCGCTAAGGAATAGCAGCAAATATCCAATCCGATCGCAAAGAGTTAATAAATATGATCTTACCAATTGTCGGTTGACACTATTAATGAACTCATAATCTAACTTCCTTCAAACACCTTTCAGGCTTTTTAGTTCAATTTTACTTGTGTAGTTTGAGCTGGGTTTTGTACACATGCTTTTGTTTTTCTTTTCATACAAATCCTTTTTAGAGAAATTTTGAATGGATTAATATCTTGGTTGACCTGTTTCTTTTAGCACTCAGACGCAGCGGCTATGAAGTGTTGGAGGCGCCATCGGTTCAAATTATTGACTGTGGTAAAGAAGAAAGAAACCTAAAATGCACCGGTAGGTCCTACTTATACTCAAAAGCTGACATAGTTTAACATGAAAATCACATATGAATCATGAACTCATTCCCTTGATTGAAACAACATATCGACTTATAAATGGTTTGGAAATTAACGGACTGTGCTATCCAATAACTCTTGGCTGTGAACACTAGCTTATCTGGGACACAAACAATTGAGTAAAGATTTTTTTTTAAATTTTTTAGGGGTATTATGCCTAGGGTGAACTTATTCAACAAGTTTGCATAAGTAAAACATTATTTAATCTAGATTTTTTTTTCTCCTGGTTCCTTTATTTTCATGCCTATGGCTGTTAATCAGGATGAAACTTTGAAGTGTGTTTCACAGCTGTAAACCAAGAGAGAGGTTTTTAGAGAAAATAACATAATTTTCGTTGTACTGCTACGAAAACGGCAGTTTTTGTCCCATGTGTTGTGGGGCTAAGGAATCTCTTTTTTTCTCTAGGGAGAAAAAGCATCAGCTGTAGTCGAGGACGTCAGCTGTTTTTTTTTTACTGTAGTAAAACCAAGGTCTGTAGAGAAGAAGATAATATAAGATTACCTCACTTCCATAAAGCCTGAGGAGCGAAAGCTTGTGACGTAAATGCCAGACGTCAATGTTTATTTGGTAAAAATATAGAAAATATGGTTTTATAGTCATACCAGTTTGTGGCAAATTCAAAATTAATAAATTATAAAAATATAGCCTCGATCGAGGCCTCAGTAATATGTTCTCTCTGGTTGGTCAAGATGAAACTTGATATTTAAAAACTCGCTCATTTCATCAATC
Source organism: Flexamia atlantica (assembly GCA_035578135.1). Taxonomy (NCBI): domain Eukaryota; kingdom Metazoa; phylum Arthropoda; class Insecta; order Hemiptera; family Cicadellidae; genus Flexamia; species Flexamia atlantica. Next base: position 5,789,792 of record JAQJVK010000017.1, on the reverse strand, counting down.
GATAGTTCAATGTGTTCGATACATGAATTGTTGCTTTCTGTAACTCTAATTTAAAAACAAATAAAACAGACAATGAGCTGATTGTTTTAAATAGCGAGAATAAGAAGAAAGCCTCGTTGGGAGAAATTTTTTAAAGATAAACAAGCTGTAAAATTTTGTTTTTTGAAGTAGTTGGCGGTATACATTGGGCGGTATAACAAAAAATAAAGTTCATCTCATGGGACTTAAATTGCTTTTCGTTACTCGGTCATTTTTTGACCTTGGCTCAAGAGCCTCGGTCGGAAAACTTGACCTCGTACGAAAAGCATCACTTTAGCCCCCAGTAATGAAATTTACCATTCCCGATTTTTGTTGAATTTAATTAAGACCAATGTCAATGTAACGCTTTTAACTTATTGCCAAATATAATTTTTCACAATGTTTTAATAAAGTAACCTACTAACCAATTGAATTTCAATCACAAACATATTTATACCCAACAATAATTAATATTTTTAAGTTCCTTGAAAAAATAATTGTTTCAATATACTCATTAGACTAAATAACAAAGTTTTTTTGGTCCCCAAAATGCAGGACCTTAATTACTTAATCTTTTTACAATGCTAAAAGCTTCTTTCTCCTCACGAAAAAATATTTTGTTGTAAATCTTATAGTAGTTGGCAGTTGTTTAAACTTTTTAAACAATCATTGGGGAGGCGGGGCGGAATGAAGGATTTTATTTGAATTATTTCAACCACTTCACTTAGGTATGGGATTTTTCGCAATAAAAAATAAAATTCCAGGCTTCTCCTATGGAATAATGTTGTTCTTTTTGTCCTAAATGTTCAATATTTAGCACTGTAGTTGAGTTAAAAATGTTCCACCTTATTTAATGAACTGTTTGAGGAATTTTTCCTTCCCCCCTCCATGGGGTATGCCTCTGTTATTTGTTCATTCAGACATGCTCATCTGAACAAATTGTTACAGGTTACCGCAAGAGCTGGTTCTGGACAGTGATTTTGCATACGATAGCAGTTTGCTTTCTGGGAATACCTTATTTATTTTTGAGATGGTATCCGAAATACCATGCTTACATTGGACTCAAGCGCTGCTCCTTAGACTTAGCTGACACTGTTCTGATACAGGTGAGATTTCAACATTATATCTTATCATAAATGAATGAACAATTTAATTATTCCAGTAAAAAAGGAAATACAATCTTTACAGCACATAATTTGTTCTTAATAAATAAAACTTGTTTTTAATGCATTTTTACTGACATGAAAAATACAAAAAAAACTTACAAGCTTGGAAAAAAGTACAGATTAATAAAATTTATCAACGTTAACTGTAAAAAAATAGTCGTGGGAATAAGCTGACAAGGGCACTAATGCCTGTGCGTTGGCTTCGAGTTGTGTCCTTAAAAAGTTTGGTATTGGAAAAATAAATAATATTTATCATAAAAAATAAAAAAAATGCTTGAAAGCTACCCTGGAAAAAAGTTTATATACAATAAAGAATCATTATTTATGAAAAGGTATGTAAATTTGAAAAATAATTGAGAAGTGCCATAATTGACTACAACATGAAAAAGGAAAGTGAAAATAAGGAATGATGATAACAGCTACTTCATATACGGTGACCCGGGGGGTGGGTCGAGTGGCAGTGCATCGGTTGTGTGTGTGTGTGTGTGTGTGTGTGTGTGTGTGTGTGTGTGTGTGTGTGTGTGTGTGTGTGTGTGTACGTGTGTGTGTGTGTGTGTATGTGTGTGTGTGTGTGTGCGCGCGCGTGTGTGTGTGCGCGCGCGTGCGTGCGTGGTCTAGTCAAGCTTATGTCGATGAGTCAGCTCGCAGATAGTCCGCCACAATGATGAGGTCGGCCTCGCCCCTATCCAAACTAAGCAACCATTTTTTAACACGTAAAAAGATATTGGTTGATGGTGAATTGAATAATTCAGTTTTGAAAACTATTGCATATATTATGGTACAAAATATATGAAACGTAAAATGAATTTGCTGAAGAGAATGTTTTGAAGATTTGTAATGAGACGATCTACATACATACATGAAAATTCATCGGTATTCATGAGATTTATGCAGACCTGTGTCATCACCGATTAGTGTGAAACTAATTATTGATTAAGCTTTACAAAGTGTATGCATAATTTGTCCGCTTCTGTAATTTGACTGACAGTTACGTATCATGCCGTTGTGATTTAAACATTTTCTGTTTTCCTCTCATTATTTTTTCATATATAATATTGGCTTTAAAATTAGTTTGGGGTTCAGGCAAGATTGTGGTTGGGTATTTTATATCATTTTACATTTTAAAAAAATGGTTCACAAACCTGTATCCATCGCAGTTCTCTCAAATCCTTTTGGTGGATGACCCAGGTTTCGGTTTGTTTTAGGCCATAATCATATCCTTATACAGGGAAATTAAAATCCATCATTTTGATTTCGTTATCACAAGCCTTACACAAACACGAATGTTCTGACACAAACACATTTGAAACATTAAATACCCCCGTTACAGCAGACCTGCATACTCAGCATATTTCAAATGCAAAACAACATATTATTTCAATCCAACATAGCAAGATTTGACATGTTTTGGTAAGCTCCATAAGAATAACATGGGGAATGAGTATGCAGGTTTGCTGCTACGGGTATATGAAAACTGGGTGGTTTTAATTCAATATTTAGTAGATCTGAACTAGAAGAAGCCATTTACCTGGTGAGATTTCATATTCTTTATTATTTTATAACTTTAGGTCTGTATCTTGTGTTATTAATTTTATAATGTCAGTTATTTATTATCAGCTGAGTGTGTCAATATGTTATGTTGTGATCAGAAGATATAACAATTTTGTAAGTAAGAAAGATTATTAACAAAAAATTTTGTTCAAGTTTTTCTTAAAAAGTGTTCAGAATTATTAAATCAATTTTTGTAGGTCCATACAGCACCTCTGATCATATTTTTTATCATGGTAGCAGTTTTGTGGTTCAAATTATCTGATTAATTAATGTAATATGAGTTTTGTTTTTACTGAAGTCAGTAAATGAAATATTTGTTTTGTTTTTGTAAACATTAAAAATAATTTATTGGGAAATATAAATAATGGAGTTTACTAAACTGCAAATAGGGCTATTTGACGTTAAAAACTGAACTTGGAAGTATAAAGTATGCATAGTCCTTAGAGGCATACCTGGAGCTCTGGATATTGTAGAGTGAAATCTGCAGAAGCCAAAGGAGCCAACTTCAGATGCTGGAGAAGAGGAAAAAGCTAGGTATGAGCTAGGCTTAGCTAAATTTATTTCAGTTGATAGTCAGGCACTCATAGTAATAACATCTAATATGATGGAAGAAACACTTGAGAAAATTATGCGCTTCTAAAATGCCAGGGATGTTTGGCTAGAGTTACATAGGCTGTATGATGGTGTATCTGAGGATAAAGCTTATGATTTATGTTAAGAATTCTTTAGTTACAAAAGAGATCCTAGTAATGATATTTCTAGCCATTTATCTAAACTGAAAAACTTGTGGAATAGACTTAAACAAGAAATTGACAAAGAGGGCAATGCTAGTTGTAACTTACCTGAATTATTTTTGATTTGTAAGATATTAGACACGTTACCTGAGGAGTTTTTCTCATTTAAGTCTAGTTGGATGTTGATGGGGAAATCTCAGAGAACCATTGATGATCTAACGACTCAACTTTGTGCATACGAGAAAGCTTTAAACGGCAGAAATGTACAAAGCTGTAGTGAAGCTTTAGCAGTCAAATCTGATTGGAAAGCTAAAGTGTCAAGTAAGAAATCAAGGGCTAAGTTAAATAGAACTAAGAGTACCATTGTGTGTCACTATCGTAAGTAATCAGGGCTTAAGATTAAGCAATGCTTTAAATGGAAAGCTGATGGGAAGCCTGCAAAACCGCCTCATCAGTCTCAGAAAAGCAAACCAGAGAGAGGAGATTCCGGGGTAAATATCGGGCGTATGACGTTAGGTGAAATAAATGTGACAGAATATGGAGATGATTGCTGGTATGTCGATAATGGGGCAACCAATCATGTAACTTCTTGGGAAGATTTTTTTCAAGTCTTTTGAATCCTTTGTTGACAGTCGTGTCATGACAACTGCAAATGGAGAGTCCATCTGTGCTTTAGGGAAGGGAACATCGAGGTGGAAGCAGCAGTAAAAGGAAAGTTGGTGAGATACGATCTCCTTGATGTCTGGTATGTACCTAACATTAAGAAAAACTTATTTTCTGTACTTGCTTCACAAGATTTGCATCCCAAGAGTGAGTATGTATCAAGAACTGAAATGTGTTTCTTGAAAATTAATGGAGATGTCAAATGATGGGTTCACGTTCTAGAAAAGGAGGTTTGTATTGTACATACTAGCCATGAGGACAGTAAAACCATTGACTCCAATTCAAGTAAATGCACTAACCTCAGATGAGAACTTGTTGCAGATTTACCATGAGCCATTTTATTAGGTCATCAGAATAAGTGTCATGTAAAGGCTACGATTGAACGAGAGCTCGGGATAAAGTTAAAGTTGGACAGTGAACTGTGTGAAGGCTGTATCTTTGGTAAGAGTCATAGGTTAAAGTTTGGTACACAAGATCGAGCATCGAAGCCTAGTGAGTTAATTCACTCCGATGTCTGTGGTCCATTTGTAAATTCAATGTCAGGTTATCGATATTTTGTTTTGTTCAAAGATGATTTTTCCAGATATAGACAGGTGTACTTCATGAAACTGAAGTCAGAAGTTTCAGAGAAACTGAAATTGTTTTTGGCTGAAGCCAAAACTCAGGGAATTGTCGTAAGGGAGTTTTTAAGTGACAATGGAGGAGAGTTCGATAACGGTGGAGTAAGGAAGATTCTACAAGAACAAGGTATTAGACAGAGGTTAATAATGCCTTACACGCCTGAGCAAAATGGCTGTAGTGAGCGAGATAACCGAACCTTGGTAGAAAGTGCAAGATCAATGATGCATGCTCATGAAACGATACCAGAGAGATTATGGGCAGAACTAGTAAGTACTGCTGCCTACATCCTAAATTGAACAGGCTCAAGTAGCATTCCGTTGAGAAGACACCAATTGAGTTGTGGACTGGGAAGAGAGCAGAAATAAAGCACATTAGAATAATAGGTTGTGATTGCTATGCACATGTCCCAAAATGTAAACGGAATAAGATGGAAAAGAAATCAGTAAAGGGAGTACTAATAGGTTATGACAATGACGATGGCTACCGGATTTGGTGTAAAGAAAATAACTCTTTAACACATACAATGCTGATCCCGTACAAGTGCGGGATCGGGCCGGGGCCCAGGTGCGCGTCCCGCACTAACGCGGAGTCGGTACGCCGTGCATTTATTCAGTCATGGAGCAGTTAGCTCGCAATGAATGGCTATAGTACTGCATGAGCCATTTGTTGAATACTTCCTTTGTATGGGACTACACGTAGTTCCGAGCTTCTCCACCCACAGCGCCACCTAATGGACCAGCAATCACACAGTGTGTTCTAGCAGGACTACAGAACAGAAGGGCTGCGCCACTCCTTTCATCTCAGCGAAAAGCCGACAGTGCCCAAACTCCCCTCCCTCCCCCCCTTAGTGACGTAGCGGTGATACACAGCTGTTGACGGCTGCTACTTGTCTGACTGATACGCATGGCTTTTCTATCGCTGTTTTTCATGTCCATAAGTGAGATATTTGGGTGGAACCTTATATATTTATAATCTGTATAAATTGACGAATCTTATAGTGTAAATATTTTCCAAATAATACTTACGAATAATTTTTTACAACAACTAACTTAACGTATTGTCATAAATTGTGACTTGAAAAAGTTAGTCGGCTACTACTCTTTTTATTTTTTGGTCAGGTAAGTTTTGTCTGCACGAAAGTTGTAGCTAATGAAATGAACTTTACACTTTGTATTTAAACTTTTTTTTCTAGCACGTCTAGTTTTCCTAGAATCGCAGGTTGAACAGACCGGAGAGCGAGCCGATTAGTGGAGCGCGCGAAAAACCCGGGCGGCCGCGTCTTAACTCGAGCTACTGCACCAGTGTTTCCACTTTAGGGATTTATCCCAAAGATGGGATATGGGACAATACTTGGAGAAATGAGGGATAAATTGGGAATTTTTTTTTCGTGGGATATTATCTTCTGTAAATTGGACACACTGTTTTGCTCGTACACGCTGTTTCGTGCGCCTACATTCTTGTAAACAATTGTTGTTCGTGTCAATATAAGTGTATTATTTGATTTGCCTATTTAGGTTTAGTTTTGTTTGATAAACTGTTTATTAGTTTAAAATGTGTTTAAAGAATGGTGGCCTGCAGTGTAGCTTCTTGCAGAAACAACTCCCAAACTTAGAATACTATTTATTACTATTTTATAACTATTTATTAGAATTAGACATCTAAACAACAAATGTCAGTACATGAACAAGAGGGAAATCGCCCAAAAAAATGAAAAATGGGCTAAATCACGAAAAAAATAATTTCAAACTGTTGTAAGTTATTGTTTTTTGTTAGTTTGTAAAGAAAGATTTACATGTGTACTTATGTATTGAAATTGTGATTTAAATCAAATTAACTCATGTTTGTTTTTTTATACATCAAAGGTTTAAAATTGTTTGATGGTAGATATTTGTAAGACATAATGGACAATCGTAAATAATTATGATGTAATGAAATTAATTATGCCAGACCCAATGACGGGTCGGTTGTGGCGGCAGGCGCATCGCGGGCTCGCGGCCAAAGTAGTCTTCTTTGTTCAACCTGAGTTTCTGGGAAAACTAGACGTGCTAGAAAAAAAGTTTAAATACAAAGTGTAAAGTTCATCTCATTAGCTGCAACTTACGTGCAGACGAAACTTACCTGACCAAAAAATAAAAAAAAGTAGTAGCCGACTAACTTTATCAAGTCACAATAATGACAATACAGTTAAGTTTTTCTTCATAAATAATTATTTTTCAGTCTTATATAAAACATACTTACACTGTTAGATTCCTCGATTTATGCAGATTATGAATATATAAGGTTTGACTTGGACATAATTTTTTAGAAGCATAGAGGAGTGTGTAAATGAGGCAAGACATACACTGGCGCGGCGCATTCGCCGTAGTGAGTCTGTATCGCCGTGACGTCACAGCCACAGCCGGCTGGTATCACTTTTTGACTCCGCGCGGCGCAGCCCATATAAGGTTTGACTTAGACATAATTTTTTAGAAGCATAGAGGAGTGTGTAAATGAGGCAAGACATACACTGGCGCGGCGCGTTCGCCGTAGTGAGTCTGTATCGCCGTTATAGCAACTGCGCTACGCAAAGAATCACTAACCTTGGATTCACTAGCTAGACTGCTTGTCCCCAGACGTTGAGCAGTGACGTCAGTTGAGTGTCCATCAGTCGCCAGTGCAGCCACTCCATAAAACTAAATATCCCTCTGGCTAGTGTTATAATATATATTGCACTCGCCCCAACTTAAAATAAACTCTTCCTTCAATAGGCCTACATTCAAGTCCTAGGCCTAAACTTCAATCACATTGAACACAAAATTCAAAGTTCTTAGCCTTTTTTTTCAACTTAACACTTCTTTTCAAAATAGTACAAAATCAAATTTTCTTCTCTTCAAAAACACTGTCGACTGTTGTATGTTTATAAATCAAGCCTCCTCGGCTTGCGAACGGTTCGTTGAGACCGTCGAAGAGCTTGCGGGCTACTCAGCTTGCTAGGCTGCACTTCCTGTCTATCTTCCAGTCTTGGTTGGGGTGCTCCTTTGAGGGCTTCGTCTCGGAGAAGGTGACTGACGAACTATCGCTGCTGGCTGAGGGCTACTAGGTACTCTCACTGGTGTACTAGGCCTTACAACTGGTGATGTCTTGGCTGGCGATGGCTGTCCGCTGACCGCGATTTGCCTATCCGCCAAAGTCTCATCTTCCTCTCCCAGCTGGCTGGAATGCAGATGATCTGCATGGCAAAATCAAATCATGCCAGATACACTTACAAGATAAGTCAAAGGACTTCTTTGCTCCAAAATTCTCCCCGGAATCCAGGAAATGTGTTCCCCTCTAACTGTCTTCACCCACACTTTATCTCCTTCATCAAACTGTCTTGCATTACCTCGAGTGCTGTTCACAGCCGACCGCTTGCAACCGCAAATTTACCCATGCCAAAACTCAGATAGTGGGGTGGGTGTGATGACAGAGTACTGATGATCCGTTGTCCTCGCAGGAAGGCGCCACCTTGTTGGCTGGTAGCACTCAAGAAGGTTAACAAGGAATGTCCTCTTGCAGCTAGTTGAAGTGTTTAATGTGTTTACCCTTGAGGACCCACGGTCGATCATTTAGGCCTTGCCAAATTTTCTTAAGTCTAAAACCTAATTTGATTATTTACTAAGTCAGAAAATTTTTAATATGAATTCAGAAGCAACCAAGTGACCAGGTTTAGCTATTATTAGCCAGAAGGGCAAACACTTGACCAATTTCCTTACACATCAATCAAATATATATCAGGTCATCAATTAAATACACAGCACTTATGGTACCTTTTAAATTTTTAATAAATCCAAAAAAAAACAACACAATTAAATATTTGGCTAGTTCAGTCTCAAAATATACTAAGCGATGAGAGCATTTATCACATGGCGCTTAGGCCTAGCTAAAATGTGCCAAATTGCCTGAAATCAGTGCAAATTTGGTCCACTAGGCCGGAAACAGATTGAGAATAAAATACAAGAAAATATGGGGGCCACCCAAAAATAGCACAAATTATTAGGCCTACATGAATAAACATTAACATTAATATAACATTTCCTTGAACACAGAATAACAATATAATAAATTAATAGCCAAGAATACTGCTGGGCGGTTAAATTTATTATTATGGAAAAAATCACTGAATTTAGAAAAGAAAATGTGAGAGGTTGGGTGACTTATCGTTACAGCACAGAGTCCCCGTGGAAGGTCCGAAGTCCGATGGGTTGGTCCATGACTCGAAGACTAGAAGTTCAAGAGATCCGGAAATCCAGGAGTCTCGAAGTTCAGAAGTACAACGGTCAGCCAATCCGAAGGTCCAGAGGCCGACGGGTTGAAGGGTGGAAGAGAAGAATAGAGAGAGTAGAGAGGGGCTGCTGCGATGATACCAGGTGGTGGGGGTAGGCCAGGCGGCGTGACAGGACGGCAGCGACAAGTTGGCAGACATCTCCCTAAAACAGGACCCCACGAATAGTACAAGTCCAGCCAGTAAATAACAACACATTTTCAAAGAACAATTTGGCTGTTCATAAAAGTTTACTGTGTGGAGACACTTTCATTATCTGATTTGTAACATCAGTCCAGTATAGAATGTCCACTACACTTTAGTTTCTCACCCAACCGTCTTTGTACCGCCAGCAGTAGTTATTGGCAGTTTGTTAAGAAAGTAATTGGCAGTTTGTAAAAGGCTCACTCCAGTATAACCAGCGAGCACAGAATAGAAATAGAGGGGCCAGCCGAGCGCGGCAGTGTAGCCAAGTTAGCAGCGCCCGTGTCCGCATGAGGAGTGGGGGGACGGTGAGTCACCCTAGTTCCGAGCGTCTTGTGCGCTGCCAGGGGCCACCGCCGCGGATATCTCTGCTATCAGCAGCTGTCTGTTCAGTTGTTTACAATCAGCTGGAGCGTTCACTTGTATGAAAGCATGCCTCAACACTGCGTGGCTTACGGTTGTAATAACCGGGGAAAAATAGAAGGAGTAACTTATCACAGGTAAGGAAAAATATTAGTATGGGTTGAATGTATATAATATTATTAAGTAGGGGTGTGCGAGTAGTGATTTTTGAAGTTGTCGAGTTTTGAAAAATACCCGCGAGTGTCGAGCTTTTTCGGTTTTTTAAAGTTTATAATATAATAGTCATCATGTTTCTACATAATGGTAAAAAATTATTATTACACTCAAATACAAATTACAATTTTGAGGTAATTAAACTTAAAAGAGTTACTGGACTAAGAGCAGATATACAAATATATGATACCAAAAAAATAAAGAAAACCTTTTACTTAAACTCACTATAATTATTGATTTGATATATTTTTCAAGCCTTATATGTCTTTTGTAACTAAAAAGAACTTTTTACTTCAAGTATAACAAACGAGGTTTCAGTTATATTCGTTAAAGATGGATTGACATTGTGAAAAATGGCCGTAATATTCTTTCGCACATACCGATTTCGGGTAAACGGCGGGAGTAACTACTCGACTGGAACTTTAGAGTATTTTGCAACAAGTTGAGTCGAGTCCAGTAGTGTATACTCGGCTCGGGAAAAGCTTGATTCTTGAGTACTCGCACACCCCTTTATTAAGATTTAAATGTAAACATGTATATTATAAGAATAAGTTTGTTGTGGGTTATTCTAAGCTGTAATTCTACAACGGCTGGATGGAATTTTACTGCTGAGGTGTTGTTACCTTTGTAGGTCAGTAGGCAGATAAATACGTGTTAGATGTGTAATTAAGGCTATTTACTTGTCAGAATTAAAACTTAAAACAAAAGCCTGCTTATTTTCTTGTACCCTAAATCATTCATTACTATTGTTATTGTTACCAGAGTAGAAAAGAATAAGAATAAAAACTATATAGTGAAAACGTTAGTTTCATGATTTATTTTCATTAATGTGCCTCTCACTCATGTGCCAGCAGTGAGACGCAACGTGGACGCAGTGGCAGCGCCTAGCTCCCGAGCCGCGTGCAGGACAGATTTTATATCCTCTTCAACCTAACTTTTCTCTGTTACCAATGATGGTAGAATTTTCCAAAAAATATATGTCTAGGTTCAACTCATGCTCTCAAACTTTGCTGCAGACGAAACTTTCCTGACCAAAAAATAAAAAATTTCCTCACAGACTAACTTTTTCATGTTTTCACAATAAATTTAATAATTTCTTTAGGTATTTTTGATTAATAAAAGCAAAATATAATATATACTAAATTTTTAACCTTACTATCTGTGAGTAGCACTAATAAACATTATATGTTCCAAGTTTGGTAATTTTAGGACCATTCTAAGTGCTTCTAATCGTCGTGTATTTGAAAAAGGTTTTCTAACACTGTTTGTCTCATTTAGCGCAAGTTGTCCGCATAAGGAGTGGGGGAACACGGCTACAATGTCCGTAATGTTGGTTGAATACGTGTAGCCCCTCTATTTCTATTCTGTGCTCGCTGAGTATAACTAATATATTTCCTTGGACACATAAATATATATATATATTATATACATTAAAGGCAGTGATATCATTGACTATTATTTAGGCCCTCATCTGAATACAAAACAATATCATCATACTGCCGTTGCGATTAACCCACATCCGCAAACCTAACCAAACAGGTACGTCTTCAGGAACGGATTACTTTAACATGGGCCTGCTAAGTGTTTCTCAGTCATATAATATAGTGTGACATGACATGACATTTAACTGTCCTGAAAATACAGTAGCACAGTAGGCTACAATAAACCAAATTTCAGGTTATGGTCCAGCCCTCAAATCATGAAATCATAATTAGGCTAGGCCCTAGTGGCAAATATTCCAGGTGCTTTTTAGCACTTACAAATAACGTTAGTTCGCTGAAATTGGTATTCAGTCCATGCCTAATAACTTATTTATCATTTCACATCAGGCTATAAACATATATCAAACATCATACATTACCTACATTCACCACATACAGTAGGTCTGTACATACAACGAAATTGCACTTGACAAACACAACACATTATAATAAGACATGATTGAATTTAACATATTAACACAATTACAAAGTTACTGACAGAATATCATTACTAGCCTACATTTCCTCTGATAAAAGGTTTTATTAACCTGTTTTGATTTTTAACTTTCAACCAGGCCTAGTCCGGCAACAAGTTACTACCGTGTCTGAGAGGCACCAGCCTCGGCAAAAGTTTTACAGCAAAATTGACACTAAATTAATGCTGCTCATTACACATTATTCATTCCCATATTAGTTAAACTGAACTCAAAATAAGTTGAAGGACTTGCAGTCCACGCTACCAAGGTTGGACCATAGCCGGGCCTGAATGACCGATTTGTGGGACTTTTATAATAAATCAGCAATTTGAAAAATAATTCAATCGACTGTTTTTCTAGCATAATGGAAGCACAGTATAACCTTATAATTCTTACCTCAAGGGTTTAAATTACTGCCAAAACTGAAGCTGTTGCCGTCTTCGATCCTGAAGTCGCTGTTAACACATTCGCTGATGGGACGAGAAGGAAAAAAGCGTTGTCCAAGCACACAATTTTCGGTTTAAAACTTTTCCTACTTAAACATGAAAATTTAAATAACCTATTTTTAACCAATCACAGTTGTACCTCGCAAACGCAGACCTTACGCAGGGTTTGTTCCATCGAAGGTTCTAGACTCGAGGCATAATTTCATCGACACAGGCAAAAATATGTACTATATAAAACATGATTATTTTTCATCAGTGACTTGAGGAGCAGTCTTGGGCGCGCACCGACACTGGTGTTGTAAAATAATTCGGTTGATCAGGCCGAATCTATCTCCAAATGGGCAATTGGTGAAAATATCACGTTACACGCTTCATCTCCTTCTTTTTGTCAATCACTGACAACAAATTAGGCTTAAGTAAAGTCAATTTTGTTCTGGGTTTCCACTGAAGAAACAACTCGGCTGGTGTGTGTCCAGTTGCTGTGCTGGGTGTGTTCCGATACACAAACAGGAAGTTCTCTAACTTATGCTGTAAAGTAACATTTTCAGAACCATTTTCCATCACTTGTCTTTGCAGGTTTTTCTTTACCTCTTGCACACACCTTTCAGCTGCGCCATTTGAGGCAGGGTGATAAGGAGGCGACAAAGTGAATTTAATGCCGTTCTTGCTTAGAAATTCCCTAAACTCAGAACTTATAAAATTAGGACCATTATCACTCACCAGTTCCTCTGGCAATCCATAAGAAGCGAAAAAGGTTCATAATCTTTCAATGGTTTTGAACGATGTACTAGATTTCATAAGAAATACTTCGAGCCATTTGAAAAACTGTCCACTACAAATAACATTTGTTGCCTAGTCTGCGGATCCTCCGCATAATCGATATGAATTCTCTGCCACCTGTTGGTAGTTCTAGGCCATTGATACAATGGCACCTTAGCGGCAGCATTTCTGGTGCACTGACAGTCAGGACAAGAAGAAACCGTTTCCTCTATGTTTTTCTCCAGACCAGGCCACCAGACATAGCTCCTGGCTAACATTTTCATACGGGATATGCCCAGATGCTGGTCATGTAGCAACCGGATTACCGCCTTACGAAGTTTCTCAGGTACGACTACTCTCGCTCCCCAAACAATACAATTGTTATCCACAGACAACTCATCTTTCCTTTTGTAAAATGCAATCAGTTCTGGCTCATCAGAGTGACGCCATCCGTGCCAAATGAAATCCCTTACTTTAGGTAACACAGGATCTTTATCAGTCAATCTAGCTATATCCCTAGCTGTAATAGGTGTGTCGTCACTCACCATTTTGTAGCAATTGAATACCTCCACGACAGTGTCCACATGAGAGAGGTGGTTGGCCTCCAGTTCCAACGTCTCGTCATTGGGCAGCGGTAGTCTTGAGAGGGCGTCGGCATGTGGCAGATCCGCCCCTCGCCTGTACTTAACCTCGAAGTTGTAGGCTGACAAAATTAACGCCCAGCGTTGAAGTCGAGCTGCAGCTACGCAAGGAACTTCACGCTTACTTCCGAAGATTGCAACCAAAGGAGCATGGTCTGTCTGTAACACCACATTCTTCCGACCATAAATGTATTTATGGAATTTTCTAACCCCAAATACAAGCGCAAGCGCTTCTTTGTGTAATTGGGAATAATTCTTTTCGCTGGCGCTCAAAGATTTAGAAGCGAACGCTATCGGCTTTTCCACGCCATCTATGAGATGAGAGAGCACCGCTCCAACACTACGCAGGCTCGCATCGCAAGTCAAAATCAGGGGTTTATTCACATAATAGTGAACCAAAACATCAGATGACATAACCCATTGTTTGCTCTGTTGAAAAACATCTGAGCACGATTTGGACCATACCCAAGGTTCATCCTTTCTAAGTAGGTCATAGAAGCAACTTATTTTATCAGACAGGTTACAAATGAATTTACCATAATAATTGATCAAGCCTACATAGGCCCTGAGCTCCTCCTTACATGTTGGTTCCGGAGCGTCATGTATGGCTTCCAAAATACCTTCCTGAGGACTGATTCCCTCTGATGACAGACAATATCCATGATACTGAACAGTAGGCTGTAAAAATCCACATTTACTTTAATTTACATTTACTTACATTTACTTGACTCCATAGCTTTGAAGTCGCTGCAACACTTGCTCCAATCTTGCAAGAGCTTCCTCTCGGGACGAACCCCCGACCAACACATCATCGAGGTAAGCCACTGTACCTGGAAGTCCTCCAATGATTTTGTCCATTGCCGCCTGGAAGAGGGCTGGAGCAGACGATAACCCATATGGTAGACGACGTAACCGCACGAGACCTTTGTGCGTCGCCAGTGTCAGAAGTTCTTCAGATTCCTCTGCAACAGAAAGCTGGAGGTATGCTGCCTCCAAATCCAACACAGAAAACCATTTACAGCCTGCTAGCGAGGCAAAGATATCTTCGGGCTGCGGCAACGGGTAATGTTCCGACTGTATTACTTGATTTAAGGTAACCTTAAAGTCCCCGCACAAGCGGACGCCATTTTTCTTCTGAATTACTACTATTGGGGTAGCCCACTGGGAACTGGTAACCGGGTAGGCATTACCTTCGGATATCATCCGATCAATTTCTTGTTCAACAGATATAAGTGTAATTCTATATTTACAAAATTTAGGAACAGAATTTTCCTTCAACACTATTCTAGCCTCAACATCCTTAATCTCTCCTGGACCGCCTTTAAATACAGCGACATATTTCTGTTTTAGTGCGGTAACCTCTGGGTTCAATCGACACATCTTCAGTTAGGTTAGGTTTAACCTGGTACAAAACATCAGCCGCTTCATTAGGCCTATTGTTACTAATGCTAGCAGCTGGTACGCTAGCAAAATTACAAGCAAAAATGGATTTCCAATCCAAGGCAATGTGCTTAAGCCAGTTCCTTCCAAGTAGCATTGGTTGGTTTGCACGATTTATTTTAACTACAATCATAGGCAAACAATACGCAAGGCCCTCATATTCAACATTGACCTGAGCTTGGCCTACTACCATAACCTCATTGCCGGAGTAAGTGAGCAATTTAATATTGACAGATTTTAATTGGATGTGAGGAAAGTATTTTTCAAATACTTCCAGTGGGCACACTGTCAGTGCAGAACCGGTATCAATTTCCATAACTACAGGCACATTCTCTGTAGCTAGCCTTACCTTGTAATCAGAGTTACCCGAGCCCGAGCCAATATTGTACAAAGAAAGATTTCCCACTTCCTCATATAGGCTAGGCTTCATTTCATTTCGGAGTTGATGTACTTTAAACCTCCCTTTAGGCTGACTTTTTGAGGCAGTATCGCCTTTAGACTTGCAGGCCTTACTGAGGTGACCAACCTTTTTGCACAAATGACACTTATAATTACTGTAAGGGCACATATTAGCCTTATGATCAGAACCTGAGCAGCGAAAACACTTCATTTTACTATCATTTTTCTCATCAAATGATTTTTGCTTGAAACCAGGATTCTTACTTTTCACACCACGTGCACATTTCTTCACATTGAACTTGGAAATATCTGCAGGATGACTCCCGAATAAGCCTGTTTGCTTTTCAGCCTGTTCTAGCATGAGCGGTTGTGCAAAAGTTTTGGCTAAATCCAATTCTTCAGAAAGCAATTTCTGTCTAATTCCATCATTATGATGCCCGATATTAATTTGTCCCTCAAAGCATCATTTAAAAATCCTTCGAATTTACAGGTGCTAGCTAAATGTTTGATAGCGACCATAAATTCCGCTACTGACTCTGCCGGTTTTTGGCAACGACTGTAAAACTTATAACGTTCGGCAACTACTAGCCTTTTTGGAGCAAAATGTTCTTCCAAAGTTTGACTGAGCACTTCATATGTTTCATCATTAATTTTCTTAGGAGATATAAAGTCCATGAACACTGCTAAAACTTTAGGCCCGATCGCCGTTATCAAAATGGAGACATGATTCTCGGATTTCACGCCATTGGCCTTGAAATAATGTTTCAATCGTAATAAATACGAACTTATGTCCTCTTCGTGAGGATTGAATTCTGAGATTCTACCGATACTACTTGACATTTTCGCACACGCGGTTTTAAAGAACGCACTTTACAAAACTTTCACTAGTTTTAATGCGACAAAACCAATATTTAATTCAGCGACTGCGCCATTATAGCAACTGCGCTACGCAAAGAATCACTAACCTTGGATTCACTAGCTAGACTGCTTGTCGCCAGACGTTTAGCAGTGACGTCAGTTGAGTGTCCATCAGTCGCCAGTGCAGCCACTCCATAAAACTAAATATCCCTCTGGCTAGGGTTATAATATATATTACAGCCGTGTTGTCACAGCCACAGCCGGCTGGCATCACTTTTTGACTTCGCGCGGCGCAGCCCTTCTATTCTGTAGTCCTGGTGTTCTAGCGTTCTATTGTCAGTCAGCTGGTTGTTTTGACAGTTCCGAAGTGAGGTTATGTGTACGCGATTATTTGTTTTGATATGTGTTTTCATGTTATAAGTGTTTATATCGTGGTTTGTGCTAAGCGATGGATCTTCCGGGCTCGAGTAATCAACGTGATGTGGACATGGACTTAGAGGACCAACGTGCTGTGTGCTCATCCCGCACATGTGCGGACCGGAAATTATACTACAGAAAAATGACAAAATCGACCTTTTTCGAGGAAAAGAACATCATTTCCAATCTGTATACACCAAAAGGAAAGTGATTACGCAAACAAAACTTTTAGCACGTGGGGGACCTAATACCCTTAATTTCAGCAGTGAATGTGTTAATCAGATCAAGAGATGTGATTTTCCATGAGAAACCAATACTTCAGAAGGCGATGATTCAACTGCGAAGACATGACAGGTCGTTACATTCTGAAGAGAGTAAGGGTTTGGGAAAGGGCGTAAATGAAGAACACGTCAATGAACCGAATTATGAGGTACAGTCAGAAGACTCAAGTCCAAGATATGAACTTCGTAAAAGAGAAGAAGTCAAACTGCCAAAGAGGATGGGAGACTATGTAATGTCGGTATTGCCATGCATGAATGACGTCAAAGAACCTGAATTTTACCAAGAGGCAATAAATTGTCAAGAAAGTGAAAACTGGAAGAAAGCAATGGATGAAGAGATGTTATCACATGAAACCAATCAAACTGGATATTGAACGAGCTTCCGCATGGAAAGAAGTGTATACCCTGTTAATGGGTGTATAAAGTTAAAACTAATCCTGATTGATCAGTTGAGAGGTTCAAGGCAAGGCTTGTCATCAAGGGATATTCTCAGCAGAAAGGTGTGGACTATTTTGAGACATTTAGTCCTGTGGCCTGACTGGGCACCATAAGAGCTTTTTTAAGCACTGCAGCAAATGAGAAAATGTTGAAGCAGTTTGACGTTTCCACAGCTTTCCTTCATGGAAATCTTGAAGAGACTGTGTACATGAAGCAGCCGGAAGGGTACGATGACGGATCAGGAAGAGTTTGCCGCCTTAAAAAGAGTCTATATGGTCTTAAACAGGCTCCGCGTTGTTGGAACAAAAGGATTGGAGGCTTCCTGGCTCATCTTGGCTTAACACAGATTGAAGCAGATCCCTGTCTGTTCATGAAGAAGGAAGGTGGAAAGAAGCTTCTGCTCGCACATTATGTGGATGATGGTCTAGTTGCATCTACACATACCGAAATGCTGGAAACTTTTATGGACAATCTAAAACAAGAATTTAAAATAAAGGAAAAGTCTGCATCTTATTTCCTTGGATTTGAAATTCAGCAGGATGAAGATGGTTCCATAAGTGTTAGTCAAGAAGGATACACGAGGAGACTTTTGAAGAAATTCGGAATGGAAGATTGCAAGCCAGCTACAACACCAATGATCAAGGACACATCGGAAGGGAAAGTAGAATCTGAAGAAAAGATGAAGGAGTTCCCTTTTAGAGAATGTGTTGGGGCACTAATGTATCTAATGACTGGAACGCATCCAGACATAGCATTTGCTGTAGGAAAATTCATTGTTCACTGGAAAATCCCTCATATGAAGGCTAGATTAAAGTCAAGAGGATACTATGGTATTTGAAAGGTACAATTGATTGGGCTCTGGAATATAAATCAAATTACAATGCAGGTGTACTGGAATGTTTTAGTGATGGTGATCATGCAGGAGACGAGCAAAATGGGCGTTCTACTACCGGAGTTGTCTGCCTGTATAAGGAGGAGCTGTAACTTGGGTAAGTCAGAAGCAGTCATCGGTAGCAATTTCAAATACTGAAGCAGAAGTTGTTGCAGCCAGTGAAGCATGCAGAGAAATAATTTGGCTCGAAAGATTATTGCAAGAGATCACTGAGATGAAGCACAGACTGATACTGAATATTGACAATGCGTCAGCAATTCACCTTGCTGAAAATCCAGAAAACCATAGAAGAACAAAGCATATTCAAACAAGACATTTCTTTGTGAGAGAATTGGTTTCAGAAGGCAAGTTGCGAGTGCAACTTACACCAGCAGAGTTCCAGCTAGCTGACTGTTTAACGAAACCTTAGCACAAACCAAGACTAATAGAGTTGTGGAAGGCGATGGGGTTGAGCAACAGACTTAAAGTTCAAAAATGAGGGAAAATGTTGAGATTTCATATTCTTTATCATTTTATAACTTGAGGTCTGTATCTTGTGTTATTAATTTTATAATGTCAGTTATTTATTATCAGCTGAGTGTGTCAATTTGTTATGTTGTGATCAGAAGATGTAAAAATTTTGTAAGGAAAAAAGATTATTAAAAAAAGGTTTGTGCAAGTTTTTCTTAAAAAGTGTTCTGAATTATTTAATCAATTTTTGTAGATCCTGAATTATTTAATCAATTTTTGTAGATCCATACAGTACCTCTGATCATATTTTTTATCATTACCAAGTTTTATCAAGATATGTTGAGAAACAAGCGAGATATAGTATTTTACTTATTTCCCATAAGAATAACGTTGGGACAACGAACTGTATTTACCACTTTCAATATCTCGGTAACCAATGGACAGAGAGCAGTGATTCAAAATACTTAATTGTTTGTTTTTTTTTTAGCTGAATTCATCTATGAAAATGAACGAATAGTGTTTTTTTTGTTGGGGCTTCTGGGGGCCCCAAAACGAAAAGTTATCATGGTCTCAGGCTTAGGTCTTACCATGAGTACTACGGTAACAGTTTCTTCCTTAAAGGGGAAATTCGCTAACAATGAAAACACGGCATGCGACTGGGCCTAGTTATACAGTGTTGCGCGATCAGGATGTACTCGAGCACTGTCCAACACGCACGCTGCCATATTCGGTTAATTCAAACTGGGTTCGGTCCCAATTTGTTCGGATTAATGA
The DNA here is from genome assembly GCA_035578135.1 of Flexamia atlantica. NCBI lineage: Eukaryota > Metazoa > Arthropoda > Insecta > Hemiptera > Cicadellidae > Flexamia > Flexamia atlantica. The sequence goes on along the minus strand of JAQJVK010000017.1, from coordinate 5,770,228 downwards.
GGTTTCACTGTACTTATTTTTAAAGTATTTGTCTTTTTAATTTTTCCTTCCACTTTTTTTGTATAGGAAATTCTTAAGTCGTATATATATTTTTTAAAATTTCTGACCTTACATAGTCGTCAACTTGTTGGACTATTACATAAGTGATAAGTGTTGTTAGATAAGGGTTACTTAAAACTTGATGAATCAAAGCATACATTAATAATTCTAATCACCAGAACTGCCTCTGAGAAATGGATTATCAAAGTTCGAGGCTGTGCAGTGATGCTTGTTAATAAACTCAACTTGATAAATCAAGATCAACTTTCAAAAAAATTGTTTTCTTTTTTGATCATCTGCACGTTAAACAAAATGAGAAAGTGTTCAACATTGGGCACTTATAATTTTTAAAGCTCAGTTTTCCCATGGTTGTCATGGCAAGATACACAATATTTTGTAGATCAGTGGTTCTGAACCGGCAAGAGACTTTTCGATGGGTTATAAGTTAATCCCAAATAACAGTGTATTAAATTCATTCAAATCACGCACAGATCATTTAACCCATGTGATTTATTTTCTATTATCATGTATATCGCTGCAAATTTGTTACAATAAATAAAAATTGTTTTGATTTAATTTTATTTGAATTCAACATGTGACATATCAAACATTTAAGTTGTTTAAAAGTAAATATACTATGAAATATTTCGCTTTCTATATTAGAATTAATTTTTTATTTTGGAGATACTATCCCATTATTATTATCATTTCTTTGCTGGTAACTTAGTAAAAAAGCAAACTAGCCTCCTGCACAGTCCAATCCAGTATTTAATAAAATAGTAAGTTACTTTACCTACAACTCATAAGTGAGGGGTTGAATGAATACGATACAATAAATACAATATGATTACAAGTCATAGATAAGTGTAATAACATATTCACTTACATAGTCAATTTTTCAAATGTAAGCAAGAGAAGGTCACTCACAAATGTACTTGTTAGCGAATTTCCCCTGTAGGGAAGAAGCTGTTACCATAGGTCTCATGGTAAGACCCAAGCCCGAGACCATCATAACTTTTTGTTTTGGGGTCCCCCAGATGCCAAAAACACCATTCGTTGATTTTCATCTATATATATAAAAGCCAAAAACCATTGACTGACTGACTGACTGATCACATTTTCTCCAAAACTACAAGGCTTAGAGCCATGAAACTTGGCACAAACATTCTTTACAGGCTCTAGATGCGTACTAAGAAAGGATTTTGCAATATTTTCTCTTAAAAGGCTAAAATATAGTATATTATAAAATTCAAAATGGCGGCAATTTTTATCTTATAAAGATTACTTTTACAAAAAATACAAGACTTCGAGCCATGAAACCTGGCACAAATATTCTTTATATGCTCTAGATGGAAACAAAGAAAGGTTTTTGAAAAGTTCTCTCTCAGATGCTTAAAATGGAGCTTATTATAAAATTCAAAATGGTGGCCATTTAAGTTTTCAAAACTATATATGGGAGATCTATAGAATATTTTCAGGGGTGGAAAAGGTATAAGATCCATTATGTAAAAGAATCAACTTTACCAATTTATTACGGCCACCGACTATTTATTTTTCAAATACCACTTAATCTACATGCGTTGTACAACGCGCCCGAAGTAGTATATTGCATTCAAGTATTAAGTAAGTATTCCTTCTTATGTAAAATGGGTTGTTCGTCTAATAAGTAAATAAACAAGTACTCAAACTATAATCTTAAAACTCAGTATGGACATTCAGTTTCTTTTTAATTGCACATGGCACACTGTTAAATGGTTTAGTAAAAATTATTCATCCTTTCAGCGGGCGAAGCTGCGGGTATTTCTGCTAGTATATACATATATATACAGGGTGTCCCATAAGTAAAGTGCCAGACTCCGGGAATTTTTATATGGGTCAAAATAAAGAGAAAATACAGATTTTTCCCCCAAAAATGCTTTGTTTACCAGAAATGTTTGTGAAATATTTTTTATCTCCGAAGTTCTTTAATAGATTTTTAAAACGTACATTTTTTCGGTATTTCAGTTGAAAGATTTTAAACGGCCGCCATTTGGAAATGTACCATTTGATCATGCTGATTATTTGTTCATAAACTAACCTTGACTAGATACCGGTACATACCTAGTTTCAAAAAATCAATTAAAAAACTTCGGAGATAAAAAATATTTTGTAAAAAAATTCAAAATGGCGGATCTCTGGTAAACAAAGCATTTTTGGAAAAAATTCTATACATTTTTTTTTCTTAACCCAAATACTCAGGTTTGCTACCATAAAAATATAAAATGAAGGGATTTTAAACACTACCTCTCAGCTAGGCAAAGCCATATACCAAATTTTGTTAAAATATGTTGAAAAATAATCAAAGTATAAATTTGTATTTGTTTTTCCAAATGTAAGTAATTTTTGATACCTTACAATATTTTGAGTTTCGACAAAAATAAACCCCATATAAAGTGCATTTAAATTGATATTACTTTGTTCTACACTAAATTATCGTAAAGTTGCAAGCCAAACACTTGGACGGTTACTTGGACGTATGATGGGCTGTCAAAAACAAAAAATATTTTTTGGTTCTTGAATTTTAAAGAAAAACTTGATTGTTAGACACCTTTACTCAGTCACACTCAACATTTTTGCACAAAATAGTTGTAAAATCTCTTTGAAATTTAATATCTAGCTATGAAGGTTTTATCAAAATATTTTGTCAACTTTTCATTCTAGTCTTTAAAATGTTCACTAGGTGCACTGAAAACCGAAAAAACTATTTTCACTCATAAATAGAAAACAAATTTTTAGGACCTATGTCCTAAAAAGAAACTTTTTTAGGACCTATGTTCAGGGGTGCCGATCCCCCCCAAAAGCTATGACGCCAATCCCCCCCCAAAAATTTCCAGAATCTATCAAATATCCACCCTCCACAAAACATATATTTATGACATCCTATTTAAGCAGAGGACATTAAAAATAATCTGGGTTAATTTAAGTTACATCACTTCCAAATTTTAAACATTTTCCCGACTAAAAGTTATTAATATTAATTACTTAAAAAATATTATTTTTATTAAACTTCGATTTTATTAGTCGTCAGTTATTTCCGGAACATCGTCTGGGGGAAGAAGGCAAGTGTAGCCTTTTACCATTCTTGAGCCTTGGCCCGAAAACTCGAGGCATTTCGTCTTATCATAAATACTAAAATACGTAAACGAGGACATTAGGTAGCTACCTCTAAAAAAGTTAATATTTCCTTCTATCATAAGCTTCACTCCAACCGTTCACTAAACCACTGTCCCAATACACGACTGACGCTCTCATTTTTGTACTACAAGGCCATAATCTAACCCTTAATCATTAACACCCATCACATGTAGGCCTATACAGCAGGCATCTTGACAACATGTCAACATAACAACACGCACAACTGACCCTGCCACTATACACTATCCCAAGTTTTTCCCACATACAAAAAGCACTAAAATTCCGAATTTTTGTGAGTTCATTCCACATTACGTAGCTGGTCAATAATTTAGTGGAATAATTAAGAATTATTTCATCCTTTTTTGGCGAAAATATGTCATTCTGTCATGATGCTGTTATTACTGCATTTTTAAATTGAAGTTTTACAATCTTTACAATCCCCTGCTCCTAAATATATTAAAAACTTTTTAACAACCCCTTCTCTCCTAGAAATAATCTTTAAAACCTCAACGCGATATTGGGGGGGAACAATTAATTTTGCTAATGGATGACCGATTAAAATTTTGCTTTATCACCATTTTTTACTTTTCCCCCTAAAGTGTGATGGTTCTTTTCAAAGTCCCTCTCTAGAAATAACCTGTGAAACGTCAAGGCTATATGGAAGGGGGGATAATTCGTTTTGCTATTAGTTGACAGATTAAAGGTTTAGTTGTATTACCATTTTTTCATTTCCTTCCTAAAAAGGACCTGTTCATTTAAACACACCCATCCCCCCCGAAAAATAATCTTTATAACGTCAAAGCTATATTGAGGGGGAATCATTAATGTTGCTATTAGGTGACCGTTTGAAGACTTTGTTGTGTTAACAGTTTTCAATTTCCCCGCTAAAAAGTAACTGTCCATTTCAACGCAACCTTCCCCCCTAAAAATAATCCTTAAAACGTCAATGCTGTATTGGGGGGGAATCGTTCATTTTTCTATTATAGATTTCTGAATGAAGATTTTGTTGTGTTGCCACTTTTACATTTCCCCGGTAAAAGTAATTACTGTATACATTTCAATGCACCCTTCTCAAAATAAGTTTTAAATCGTCAAGGCTATATTGGGGGGGGGGGGGGAATTTTACTAATTCAAGTGTACCAAAGCAAATTTGTATTTCCCCCCTAGGAGTAGTTGAGTAATTTATCGATAGGAAACAGGACAGGTTGAAATAATTAATTTGTTTGTGTTTGTTTGGAGAGAGTTTCTTGGACTGAGCCAGTTTGGCTGCTTGCGTGCCGCGGCCGCCACGGAAGAAAGAAGTGTACAGGAACGCTGACGGTACACACTGGACAGTCGTGCCGTGCGGGCATGTCCATGTTGCATATTCCTATTTCGAACATTGAAAATAATAATTTTAATTTATTTACAAATTTAAATAGTGTAACAACTAATTTATTTTTGACGATTTATTGGTAAAAATTAGTAGTAGTACGTTTTACCTAGTAAACAAAACAAAAAAAATCCCCCCCAAAAAATTCTATGACGCCATTGGCGTCATAATCCCCCCCTGTAGGCACCCCTGCCTATGTTTATTGGACACTTTTTTCTTGTTTTGACCCAAGGATATCCGTTTTTTTCAAGATATCCTGAAGTTTGTCAGAGTTATTGTGAAACACCCTATATCTGTGTGTCTGTAATGCACGATAGTGTTTACAAAAATGGTCTGATGGGAATGAAATTTGGCACAGTTATGTAAAGTAGTAATCATTCAACGAGTTTGAAAACCAGCACGATAGGACCATCTCAAGGGGGGGGGGGGTTAAAAGGGAATAAACCCCCCAAAAATGGGGTGTTTTGGATTTTTCACATAGAAAAATTAAAATAATCAAATTTTTTTACACCGTTGAATTCAGCTCAAAAAAACAAATAAATTGGTATTTTGGATCATTGCTCTGTGTCCATTGGTTACCGAGATACTGAGAGTGGTAAACACAATACGTTGTTCCAATGTCAACTTTATGGGGAATAACTAAAATTCTATATCTCACTTTTTTCTCAACATATCTGAATGAAACTTGATATATGGCTTCATCTAGTTGATATCTAATGGATTATATTGCTAAAAAATCTCTGAATTTCACATTTCCATGGCAGCAAACCTGCATACTCATTTCCCATGTTATTTTTATAGAGGAAATTGGTGAATGCTTATTTTAGGATTTAAGTTGATTTTACTTTATTTGAGGCTCTGTCTAAATGATTTTAAGATTTGAAATTTGCTGAGTATGCAGGTCTGCTGCAATGGGGTTTTTTATTATTACCATTGTACTAAGAAATGATAAGGTTCCTCAAAAGTGTGAGGAAATTGTTATCAATTCTCTATCTTAGCTTATCAAGAGTGGTTCTATTTGGAGCAAGGTCATATATTCCCTCAGCTGTTTGATGGACATTTTTCTCTGAAAGAGAAAAAAATAAAGATTTCCTTGGATTCTGGCTAAAGATGAAATAACTTTAGTTTATGGGTTAACAATATAATTTTGTTTTGGAGAACATTGTCAAATTATTCATAATTTATAGTTTAAAAAGATACAAGATACAACAATCTTATGTTTAATATTTTGAATGAGCTAGTAACCACACTAGAAAAGTCAAAATGTAAAGATATTCCTGTAGAAAGATAGGCAGCAAATGTTAACACCATTAACAGGTTTTTGATTTCAGGGCAAACAAATTTCTTCTTACAACTCCAATTCTAGTGCATTAACAACTTTTCCTTCATTTTGTCATAACATTTCTCTAAATAGAGTTGAAATTTAGAGAATTAGGATCATTAAACGTTTTTTAGAGAATCTTCTTCTTTTTTAGAGAATCTTTAAATGTTTTTTGAAACAAAAAAGATTTTCTTAAAAAAAAGGAGAGTAGGCTCTCTTATATTGGCCTAAAGTATCCTCTTGAATAGCATGATGTGTGGTGTTGTAATTTCTGGATAGAAATGACAAAACACTATTTTATATCTTAAGTGTTGTAAGATATTTTACCACTTAATTCCACTAATTCAGGACCTAACACAATGGGGACAAGGCTTAGGTCAGATGACTTAAAAGGTTGTTGAAAAAAGAGATTTCTCTAAACATCCTGAATAAAAAGGGCTAACAACCACGTATTACCGATTTGCACTAAAAACTATTTAGTCTTATATTCGTGCTGGGACCCATGGGTCTATTACCCCCATCACAGAAGAAGAAGCATACAGTTTAGCAATCTATATTTCTTCGTGCCCATTTTTTTTTAGCACTGTCAAGTTTGTTGGGATGTTTTGCCGCCCAAATTACACTGATATCAAAGTTATTATTGGCTGTTCTTTGCGACCTAAAGATTTGCTATTGACCAAATCTCCTTTAATACCAATGCAAATTGGGTATCAAACAGTCAAACAAACTTGACGCTGCATGAAGAAACGGGGACAAAAAAGTGCATTGGGTTGCCAATCTGTATTACTTCTTCATGTGTGTCCTCGTACAGTCAGTCAATCAATTAACCCTATGGTTGATCACAGGTGCCCTGGGGTCCTGACACCCACACCACGGACCCTATGGTTGACCAAAGGTGCCCTGGGGTCCTGACTCCCACATTACTGACCCTATGGTTGACCACAGGTGCCCTGGGGCCCTGACACCCACACCACTGACCTATGGTTGACCACAGGTGCCCTGGGGTCCTGACACCCACACCACTGACCTATGGTTGACCACAGGTGCCCTGGGGTCCTGACACCCACACCACTGACCTATGGTTGACCACAGGTGCCCTGGGGTCCTGACACCCACACCACTGACCTATGGTTGACCACAGGTGCCCTGGGGTCCTGACACCCACATCACTGACCCTATGGTTGACCAAAGGTGCCCTGGGGTCCTGACTCCCACATTACTGATCCTATGGTTGACCACAGGTGCCCTGGGGTCCTGACACCCACACCACTGACCTATGGTTGACCACAGGTGCCCTGGGGTCCTGACTCCCACATTACTGATCCTATGGTTGACCACAGGTGCCCTGGGGTCCTGACGCCCACACCACTGACCTATGGTTGACCACAGGTGCCCTGGGGTCCTGACACCCACATCACTGACCATATGGTTGACCCAGCGACCACATAGTGCAAATAGACAAGAGTATACGAGGCGTGGCATGAAGCCATAAATTTGTTTTCATTCCGTATGCATAGAAAAAACAAACTACACAAAAAATTATAAATTTGGTACCAAATTAAAGGTCTGAATCTTTTGGATTACTATAGTACCAAGTAGTATAACCAAAATCCATATATAATACTTGTAAACCAAGTAGTATCTATATAGTACCTGTAAACCATATATACTACTTGGTATACCGCCTGTATACCAAATAGTATATATGGTTTACTGGCGGTCCACACATTGTAAACACTGATAACCTATAAGCTTCTCGGGACACTTTTTGAGAGGCAACACGGTGCAAACGAGCAGGTGTTTCAACCTCTCGTTGTGACTGCCAGTCGGGAAACGCCAAGCGGACTCAGGCGCCTGGAGGTCCCCTGAGCCCACAGCGTCAGAGCGCAGAACAACCTCCGAAGTAGCTCAAGACGATAGTCACTTTCGACTTTGGGACGACCAAGCAGCATGGAGAGTCCGATATTCGTCCTTTCATCGACGTAAGGCTGCTCGATCGGAACTTCCGAGCCCTGTTGGACACTGGGGCTGTTGTAAACCTCATTGGGGACGAGGTTGAACGGTACCTCCGCGAATGTGGTGTCAAACCCGAGGAGGTGAATGCGGAGCTAAAAATGGTGGATGGTACTCGCTGTCGAGTCCGAGCGAGGTACTTCCTACCAGCTGCCATCTTGGGTGAGGATTGTATACTAGGAGTGTACTATGTCTCGAACCTGAGCACGGATGTTGTATTGGGTATGAGGTGTATCACTGACCATAACCTCATACAAATAAACATCAATCGTGATGTCGAGGCAGACTGTTCGGGGCCGGTGGCCTGTGCTTCTGTTACCTGTCATCGTCTGCTCAACTCAGAGAGTCGTGACAACGTCTTTTAGGTTATGTTGTTCACAAGAACAACAACCGTAGTTCCGTTCGTAAATATTACGTTTTCCATAGAAGTGATCTAATTACGTGTCCAACTAAGTGTTTATATTAGATTATAGTCGCCGTTATACGCCTCAACACTTTGCTTTCCAAATCAAAATCGGCAATTGGAGTCGGCGGTTATGGGACCGACTAGGTTAGCCTTCCGATGGTGATAATTAGGGTTATAAACATCCACCCCAATGCCGTGTGAGTTACTTAATCACTCCAAGGGTTTAAGTAAGGGAAATTGTAGTGTTTATTCGGATGGTCAACACTCCCTTTACACAGGGTGTATACCAATCAGGAAAACCGGGAAAACCTGGAAAAAACCAGGAATCGGAACAGACCAGGAAAAAACCGGGAAGAAACCAGGATTTTCGTGTTCATTCCGGGAATTTTATCACGTAATTTAGTAATTATTTAAAATTTAGTTAATGTTTATTTTTTGTAATGAAGCATAGTATTAACATACATATCTTTAGAATATGTTAGTCTATAAATTTGTTAAACTCTTACATGATTTTGATTGCAATAAATGATAACGTTTTTCATCAGAGTTTGTGCGTCTAAAGGTTCAGAATGACTATTGAGTGTCGTCTGCAGTCTGAAGTCAACTACGTAGTAAGGAAGAAGAAAATATTTTATCACTTGAAAGTTTATTGTTGTTTTATTTATACCTTTTGCCTCCTATTCGTTTAAAGCTCAATGATTTAAAGCTATAATTAAGTTAGCACTCTTAATGTTTATTTAAAGCTATAATTAAGTTAGCACTCTTAATCAGCACTGAGCAGTTTTCTGATACGAAGAACAAAGAAAACGAAAGAGAATAATTGCAAAATAAAAGCTTTGCCAGATATACCTGTTGTCATCATGGTATGGCGATCAAATTATCGTGTTTGAAAACAATAATATCGTGTTTAACTTAAACTGACTTTTCTTAAATTATAGAAAAATTAATTTTGCCGTGGGAAGAAATTGTACAAAGAAATAATGTTTGTCCACAGTTAAATCGATATTTGTTTAGCAAAGAATGATTAAAGTGTTTGTATGAATGAATGAGTAATGTGCTTGTACTTGCTGGTTTTGAATCACGATTAGATCGAGATCGTTGTATACGATCAGAGTACTGCGCAATACCCGACGCGATAACGCACCTTTCTAAGGATAAATTCTTGTATCGTAGCATTAAATAATGAACAAACAATAGTACATCCCTCATTAGATCTGTCTTGATCAGTATCCGTTACCGACAAAACATTGATTGGTAAAAGAGAGAATTGCAATCGAGACCAATCAGAGTTCACTAAACGACCGACAATGTCCAGAGTCGTCCTCAATTGCCAAAACGAAATATCCGGTAAATACCTCATAATTAGTCGTGTTGTTATTTCGTTGGACTATTTCAGTCCGTAAATATCATATGAGGACTCTGGGATCACCATCGCTTCCAATGTAGATACGATGAAATAAAAAGCCTACAATAATTTTGAGCTGGCAAAGAGTTGGCGAGCCTGTGTTTGTCATTAGTCTCATTTCGTTTTCGAATGTCATTGTCTGCTTTCAAAACTTAATTGATAACTTGTTGACGTCTTTCTTCTTTCTTTCAGATTTCTTTATTTTTCAATTAAGCAATTACCCAAAAATAGAAACGTTGAACGATCACAAATAGGTTTTTATTTAGTTTAAATCTCAATCTTTGACGAATTAAGCCGAGTGTTAATTTTCAATACGCGATTTAAATGGACATTCTTAGATAACAGTACAAAGCTGTATTGACAACTTACGCCGAAGATAATAATTAGTGAGTTTGCGTAGATCTTTGTTGTAATTAAATGGCAAAGCTTTGATACTGAATCTTACATTTGAAACTTATCTTGAAATTTAGGTTAAGATTACTGCTCTGAGATTATTATTATTTTAGGTGAATCTGTCAGGCATTAATGCATAAATAAATATGTAAGGCTTCCCTCAAATATGAAGTAATTGGCGAATCAAGTTTTATATTTAATTCTTTTGCCTAACCACCTGAGCCTAGTCACTGATCAAATAATTTATTTATTCATGAAAAGGAAAATAACAAAGGGATACGGAGGCCTAAAAGTGAACAAATTTAGGTTGCAGTGAAAAAGGGATTTTCAAGCAGCTTGATCTTGAAATTGCAATAGGCCTAATAAGATTATTCAATTAAATATTAGGCCTACCTAATTGAGGGAATCAATAAATTTCTAAATTCTTAACAGTTAATTAGTTGTACCTTTGTATAGTTTAATAATTGACATTTGACCTAAAGCCGCGTTTACACAAGGCCAGTAGGCGGGCAGGTAACTTGGAGCAGGTAACCTGAGGCAAGTAACCTGCCCCGTGTGGACGACCACGCTTGTAAATCACAGGCAAGTTGCCTGTCAACCTGCCTGGCAGGTCGACTTGCACGAGGAGTAGACAACCTGCCCCCCACCAGGTCCACTGCAAATCTGCAAAACTGCAAATCCTGGGCCTTGTACTAGTAAAAACAATATTTCTGAGACTTGGCTAAATCCAAAGAAATGTGCGAGGACGAGTGTCCTAAATGACGCGAGTTGGCCTCCCCTAGTCTCAAACAGGTTTGAGGTTTTGGGACAGCCGGACGAAAACCCTTCCGGGAAGGAGGTTTTGCAACCTTTGTGGCAAAATCAAAATCAGAAACAAAAACCTAAATCAAAAACGTTGTGTAGTGAAAAAGCAAAAGTGAAGGTGCAGAGGCCTAGGATTGAAGTTAGGGGTGATAGCCATGCAAGATACTGCGGTACGATACTCCGTGATGCGTTGGGACGCGATTTTGAGGTCGGCACCATCTTCAACCCGGGGCATCCCATGCTGCCGTTGGTGAGGCGGGAGCTGGGCGAGACTGCGAGGACACTGAGGCCTGAGGACTATCTTGTGGTCATCGGTGGAGTGAATGAAGTCAGTGAGAGTAGTGTTACCGAACTTGGACAGGAATTAGATAATCTAGCTAGAAAGGTCAATGGCGGTAGGGTCTTGTGGGTGGAGTCTCCCTTAAGGTTTGATGATGTAAGCCAGAATCAAATTATTGTCAAACAGAACCAACTTATTAAACAAAAGTGTGCTTCCAATAAATGGGGATTTATCAACTTCAACTGTTTAGCTGACAGGAATATGTACACTGGTCATGGGCTTCATCTAAATCAAAAGGGTAAGGATCTTCTTTGTAATTTAGTCGTAAATTATATTAGGAACAGTTCTCCTCCTGAGGTAGGTCTAGAAAAATCCAATTATGTAAAAAACTCTTTTGTCATAAGTCAAGAAGTCGTAACTTAAATACATTCTCAGGTAGGGTGGGTAGCAGTGGCCCTGTAAATCAGAAACCTCTTCGTTCTAGTTTTAGTAAGTGTAAATCAAATGTAATCCATCTTAATGCAAGAGGCATCGCAGGAAAAATTGAAATGCTTGAAATCTTCTTGGCTGAGGAAAACCCTGATGTTTTTATTGTTAGTGAGCATGGCCTAAATCATGATAATCTTGCAAACGTTAACTTAAATAATTTTTCACTGTTGCATTCACACTGCAGAGAGGAAAATCATATGGGTTTTAGCCATCTTCTGTAATAACAACTCAGATGTAAAAGATGTAAAGATTTTAGATTTCACAAACAGTATAAACCAAGATTTTGTTTTTGAAAGCGTTGCAGTAAAGTTAAAGTTAAATGGGGAATCTCTTCTACTGGGTGCAATTTACCGCACACATTCAGATCAAAATTTAATTCTTTTTTTTGAAAAACTTAGTTTTTTTCTTGAAAAAGCTTGTTTTCTCTCAGATAAAATACTTGTCGGTGGTGATTTTAACATTGACATTTTAAAAAAAGATAATAAATCTAGATCCTTTATTAATTCCTTAAATATGTTTGGCCTAACTCTAGCGATCAAAACTCCAACCAGGGTTACAGAAACTACCAGCACTTGCATCGATAACTTCATTTCAAACTTCCAATCTATAAAAACGGGAGTAATTTCCCCGCTAATCTCTGATCATGACGCCATTCAGTTGTTGATACCAGCCGCTTACAAAAAGAGGGAAAAATTTATCCTAGTTCCTAGGCGTGAAGTTAAACCTCAGAACCTGAAAGAACTGAGGCATAGGCTGAGTAGGGACAGCTGGAGTGAGGTTTACCAGGCTAGGGATACAGATTCTATGTATAATAACTTTTTAAATAGTTTTTTATTTCATTTCAACATCTCATGCCCCAAAAAGAAAACTAAAATTTTTAATAACAATAGCTGTAAATGGATAACAGATGAGGTACAATTTAAGAAAGCACAAATGTTTGAACTTAGTAAAGTTAGTAAATTTAGAAAATCAAAAAGCTTAATAGATAAACTTAACTACCAACAATCCCGCAAGGAATACAGACAAACCATTTTAAAAGCCAAAGCAGATTGGATGGAATCATCCCTCACAAATGCACAAAACAAATCTAAACAAGCCTGGAAGATCATAGATAGTTTTAGGAAAGTTAAGACCCCAAACCATAAAAGTCTAAGTCTAGTCATTGATGGTAGGAAGGTAGATAGGCCTGGGGACATTTGTACTGAGATGAACAACTACTTTGTTACAATCGCTGAAAAAACTAAACAAAACATTTTTGTTAGCGGAACAAACAGCCCTAAGGCCGCGCCCCCAATCTGTCAATTAAATTATTTCAATCCAATTTCAAAAAGTCAACTTGAAAAAGTTTTTTCCAAATTTTCACCGAAAACGTCTTCCGGTTACGACGAGATCAGCATGCTGGTCTTGAAGTTCTGTCAAGATGAAATCATTGATCCTTTGCTCTTTATCATCAACAATTCACTTCAAAATGGAATCTTTCCTGAAAACTGCAAATTGGCCAAAATAAAACCTCTCTTCAAAAAAGATGATGAGACGGTTCTCGGGAACTACCGCCCAATCTCACTCCTTCCAGCTTTTTCAAAAATTTTCGAACGGGTGGTATGCGAGCAGCTGACACACTACCTGGAGACAAACGATTTATTATGTAAAAAACAGTATGGATTTAGGAAAAACAAATCCACCAAATTGGCTTTGATTGACTTTGTAAATCAATGTATTGACGCTCTCGATGCGGGTGAATCCGTAATAGGCTGTTTTGCGGATCTCACTAAAGCTTTTGATTGCGTTGACACAAAAATTCTTTTGCAAAAATTAAATTCTCTTGGAATAAGGGCTCGAGCCTATAAATGGTTCACCTCATTCCTTTCAAACAGAAAACAATTCACTGAAATCCAACATCAGTCAAAATCCAAAATTCAAAATTTTAGGTCCGATGAAAAAATAATCTCAAGTGGGGTCCCTCAAGGGTCGATTCTTGGGCCGGTGCTGTTTCTGGAATATGTAAATGATATGCCAGAGGCAGTGCCGGACAGGAATCTTTTCATGTTTGCGGATGATACCACACTTTTTACCAAAAACAGCAACTTTGAACAACTGGAAATAGATACTCACATGAAAATCAATCAACTTGCTCAGTATTTCTCAAACAATCAGCTCAGTTTGAATTCAAGTAAAACCGGGTACCTCCGCATTCAGACCAAACAGAGGAATCTCACAAATGTAAATTCAACTTTTGATGTTTTTATAGGAGAGGATAGACTGAATCCTTCAGACTCGGTAGATTTTCTCGGAGTGAGGTTGGACGGTGGTCTCGCATGGACTGATCAAATTGAAAAAATAGAAAAAAAGATATCCTCTGGGCTCTTTGTTCTAAGGAGAACCAGCAAACTTAACCCAAACTTAAATTTGTCAAAGTTAGTTTATCATAGTTTGATAGAATCTCACATATCTTACTCCATAGTACTCTGGGGAGGCTACAAAACCCATTTAGAAAAGATTTTTATTCTCCAGAAGAAAGCTTTAAGATCAATTTATGGCCTACCTCCTTGGGAACACTGTGGCGATTTGTTCGTAAAAACAGGTATTATGACAGTTCCTTGCCTGTTTGTTTTCGAATTAATTATGTATATTAAAAGTCAGAATCTCAGTTCATATGGGCAGAGATCCCACTCTTACAATACCCGGCACAAAAATAAATTCTCCGAATATCATAGACTCTCACTGTTTGAAAAAAAACCATTGTATTTAGGTCTTAAGTTCTTTCAAAACCTTCCATCTTTTGTATCAGAAATAGTCAGCTTAAATAAATTCAGAGATACTCTAAAAAATTACCTCATTTTTCATAATTTCTATAATGTAGACAGTATTTTAGATCATTTTAACATTTGTACCCCGGCCTGTGAATATCTAACTAGACCTACCCTACCATTCCTAAACCCTACCTAGTGGCTAACGGAAGAGTTGGCACTATTGACCTGTCTACCGCTCATGAAGAGCCTACGGACGGCGCAACTAAGTACAAGTAAGTAAGTAAGTACCACCGAAAACGGTTCCTGCCACACAGCCTGCCTTGCACTGACGCCTTGTGGACAACTCATTGACGAGCAAGTGAGCGAATTGGTAACAAACAGTGCTTTATTGGATATTTGTTTATAGTTTAAATTGTTAACATTTAATATATTTGTGTAATACTGTACAAATTAACTGGCTCCACTTAGGACCGAAGAGATGACAATTAGGTTTTTGTTAATTACTGGACAGATGCACCACGGATATCTCTCCTGTTAAGCCACTCTACTATAGTTTTTTTTTCCAGTTCTTCCAATAAGATTCCACTGGATTCACTTACAAATTCCAGATAATATTTCGCGTCATTTCTTGTATGTCATCATAATATAACACAGAAGATGCAATTTCTGCCATTTTTAATACAACTTTAATAAACACTGGCTCGCTCACAACTAAGGTCGTGTGGACAGGGTCAACGGCAAGTCCCCAGTACAGTAACTTGCCTCAGGTTACCTGCTTCAAGTAACCTGCCCGCCTACTGGCCTCGTGTAAACGCGGCTTAAAGTAGGATCATTATATCACAACAACCGACAACTACTCAAGCCTATCAAGGCAAACCTTACCTTACACATTAGGATTAATATTTTAGTTCCTTACAATTACCTGAGGCTTTTGAGAAAACTTGAAGCCGTTAATTACGCCGTAAATACCTGAATCCGGTATTATCCGATCCAAACATAAGCTCTCCGATCCGATCCAAAAATTTACTATCCGCACACCTCTAATTTAAATTGTAAATGCAAATACAGACTGCTTCCACAACCCTTGTCATTGGTTTTTTTGCATACTAAACTTGACAAATGTAAAATTAATTATATAAATGATTCGATGAAAACTGCAGAGAAGTGCCTAGCAGTTGATATGGTGAATAATAATACGCATACACGAAAACCTGGAAAATTTCTGAAAATCCTGGAAGAAACCTGGAATTTGATTCTCGAAAAATAGTATACGCCCTGTTTACAGCAGAGACATAGCCTAGATTACATCTAGGCTAGGCTCAGGTAGGCCAAGGCCTACCGGTCCCATGGCTAGGCCTAATGAGCCAATTCTTACCCCTGTGCAAATTAGGCTCATTACACCCCCTTCACACATCGGAGCGAAAAAAAAAACAGTAAAAAAAGTTCTTGAAGTTCCTCGTAGTAAGTAAAATCAAAACTCGTCTGGCATCAACTGCAGACGCAGTTTACAGAAAGCACCAGGGAAACAGAAAGTGGCACACTTCGCTTCAACTACCATCTAGCAGTTTACAGAAATATCACCGTCGTGGACAGAAGGGTTTCAAGTCCTTGACGTGGACTGTGTGACACTGTTGGGAATCCTCATCCTTCACCTCATAAAGGTTACATCCTTTGGTCCTGATCACGGTGCAGGGTCCATGATACTTTGGGGCCAATTTTCCAGCGATGGCATCAGCAGCAGAGGACAAGACGTGAAGCCTCCACATAACCTGATCGCCAGCCCGATACGTCACCTCCCTTCGTCGGAGGTTGTAGTATCTAGCCTGTCTCTGATAGGCCGTCTTCATGTTTTTTCGAGCATCCTCGATCAACCGTTTGAATTCCGCCTCCCGTTAACGCTGGACTTCAGTCAACGGGGGATGATCAGGCGTATCAGAAGCCTCAACGGTTGGGCCACGGAGGGCGCGAGGGGGTCTCAGCTCTCGACCAAAACAGAGCATCGCTGGAGTGAACCCCGTAGAGTCATGTACAGCTGTGTTGAGTGCGTACATGAACTCGCCCAAGTGGTCCTTCACGAATTGGGCAATCATAGTCTTCACCACTCGGTTCTGCCTTTCCACCGGGTTCGATTGCGGACTGTATGGGGCAGTCGTCTGCAGAGTGACTCCCCATTCCGCCGCCAGATTGCGAACCAGGCTCGAGACAAACTGGGTGCCATTGTCGGTGATGAGTACGTCAGGAGCCCCATGGCGCAGCAGGATGGACTTCAGCCTCGTCACCCAGGGCCGGATTTATGATTTTGCCGCCCATGGGCCCAAAGCATTTCGCCGCCCCCCTCCCAAACGTGACAATTTGCCAGACCTTATCATAGACGTAATTCGCGGGGGACGGCACTTGCTTCTCCCAATAATTTGGGATTATAATTTATTGGCTAAACGTGATTTTTTACATTCAAACACATCAATATTTGTGCCCTTAATTTGGTTAAGAATAACGAGAAGCCGAAAGATACAATGACATCCTTTCGGCTGACAACCGAGAGGGAGGTTTATCAGGTTATAAGTTCTCTTGAGCCAAAAAAATCTGCAGGTTGGGATGAGGTTTCTCCTTTTTTGTTGAAAAGATGTTCACATATTTTTACTAAACCTCTAACATTTATAATTAATGACTCAATTAAACATGGCATTTTTCCCGATCTTCTAGAATTTTCCATAGTTAAAGCCATAACAAAAAAGAACAATGATTTTACATTAGATAACCTGAGACCAATCTCTCTCTTGTCAGTCTTCTCTAAGGTATTTGAGAGGATTATATTTTTAAGACTGTATGAATATCTTGAAAACAGCAACTTATTATCATGTTTTCAATTTGGCTTCCGAAAGGGTAAGAGCACAACACATGCTATTTTTGAGTTCATGGATAGGATTGCGAGTGCCGTGGATGGATCACAGTTTACTGTTGGAGCCTTCTGTGATCTATCCAAGGCATTCGATTCAGTCAACTTTGAGATTCTCATTGAGAAACTGAGGTTCTATGGAGTCTCTGGCGCTGCACTTGGCTGGTTACAGTCATTCCTGACGGGCAGAGAACAGAAAGTGGTGGTGAACTCGGATGCACAGAGTGGCTATTGTAAGGTGGTTTCTGGAGTCCCTCAGGACTCTATATTGGGACCTCTTCTCTTCCTGGTATATTGCAATGATCTTCCCAATCTAACTCCTAAAGCACAGGTTCTTATGTATGCCGATGATACATCCATTGTCTCCTCAAATCTGAGCTGTCCCAGGACTTGCTTGAAACTGTAGATAAAATAGAATCATGGTGTGATGTAAATGACTTGAGATTGAATCCCTCAAAAACACAATTCATTAACTTCCATATAAATCATAGCAAAAACCCTCAATCAAACTCTTCTTATCTTCCTTCTCATTTCAACTCAGTAGTTTAAACAAAATTCTTAGGACTTGAAATAGATTCCACCCTCTCCTGGCATCAGCATGTCAACTCACTTCTTCCTAGGCTCAGTAAATCATATTTTGCTTTGCTTGCCATATCTCAATCTGTTGAATTCAATGTACTAAGACAGGTATATTTCGCATACTTTCATTCACTCATCTCCTATGGTCTGCTGTTCTGGGGTAATTCAACAGAGGCACTCAGGGTTTTTAAGATGCAGAAAAGAGTAATCAGAATGCTCTCTGGCTCAGGTCCTAGAGATTCATGTAGACAACATTTCGAGGAGTTTCATATTCTTCCTCTTCCATCTTTGTTTATTCTCCAATGTCTCTTGTTTGTCAAATCCAACTTCAATAGGTTTTTTGAAAATAACTTTCATCATTAATACTCCACTAGGAATACTTCAGTTTTACAGTATCCCATTCATAGAACAACATTTTTTGAGAATTCACCTTCATATTTCTGTTTAAAAGTTTACAACCATTGCCCCAATGAGGTTAAGAATGAGCCCTGTTTCAAAAAGTTTAAAAAGCTTGCATCTGACTTCCTTCTTCGAAAATGTTTCTACAGTCTGTCAGAGTATCTCAATGATAATCGGAGTTTCTCATAACCTCTTCTATAACCTCTGTGCGTACCTGAGTATTAACAGTTGGGGCCGTGGATTTGGTTGTGGAATTTTCCCCAGATGGAAGCCTCATTGTTTTATTGTATGACTTGTATAGTAGTTTTAAGTTCAATATGTAATGGATGGAAATGTTATGACTAGTCTACTGCCCACGCAGATTCTGCATGTAAGGGCGTATTTAAATGCTGTAAATAAATAAAATAAAAAAATAAATATTTGTGTTTGAGAATATGTCTGCTGATGCCAGATGGCAAAAGGCCTCAGAAAATAAAATTATTCAAATATTGTGGTGTTTTTCAATGTTAAAACTTCATAATATCCAATATTAACAATTAACTAGCAAGACGGAAAATTTTATTTAATTTGTGGCCAAAAAAATCTCTTGGTTACATTGCCGCGGTCTGAAATTCTCTCGGTTGTTTCGCCGCGATAATTTCTTGGCCAGTTCAGAGCCACCAAAGCCTCATTATCGCCCTCATTTTATCTCGGCCGTTACGTAGTCGAGAGTCTCTCTGTTAGCTTCTTTTCTATAGGAAAACTTCGCTAAAAGTCGGGAAAAAGTAATGAATTTAATGGTTTGATCGGGAATGTCAATACTAGAATTAAAACTAAACGAAATATAGCCGTTTTCATCGTTGGTATCGTCATCGTGGCCGGCAAATCTCTCGATCTAATCACAACAAACAAACATTTCTCTAATGTATGTATTGTGGCCGGAAATCATTCGTTTACATTGCGGCTGGAAAATCTCGTTTTGCGGCCGGAAAATTGCCCGTTTGTATTGCCGCCGGCAGATCTCTCGGTCGCATTGCGGCCGACAAGTCTCTCGCTCTTTTCGCAGCCATCACATATGTGGCCGAAAAAAGCGGTTGGTTTAACAGTGGTTGGCACGCATGTATCTCGGTCGTTTCGTGGCCGACAATCGCTCTTTTACAACCGCTCTTTTAAAGGAGGCGTTATGACTGATTTCATTGATCGTGCATTTTTTTTTTAAATAGTCGGGAGATGTAAGGAAAAGTCGGAAAAACATCATTTGTGAAATCTGGTAAACAACCTGCTTGGGTTTTGCAGCGACTGGCAATAACAGCTCACGTTTAGGTTGTATCGTGGCCTGCGAACATGGGTTGTTTTAAAAAGCTTTTAGTCGTATGTTGGCCGTTAAATCGGTCGGTTCTATAGCGGTGGTGAAACCAGTTAGTTGTATTGCATATGAAAAATCTCGATCGTATTTTGAGACAAATACCTCGATTATTTGCATCCGACGTATCTTGGTTGTATCACAAAACAAAACAAATCTTTAGGATTTTTAGCGATCGACGAAATTCCCTTGGTTATTTCGCGGCAATAAAATCTAACGGTTGTATTGTAGTCGGTAATCTCGGTTGTATCATAGTGGACGTACTCGTTAAATCTCTTGGTGGTATCGCAACCGCGTTAAACCTCTTAGGCCTGATTTCAAAACTCTCGGATTATTCGCGGCCATAATTTTTTCGTATATATTTTTTACAAATAAGAAATATATCGCCCTCCCCGCCCCTCCTTCTTATGATCCGATTCCACCATTACCCCGAATGATGAACTACTGAACACCAGCGCCCGCGCCCAGGCCAAAAAAAATAAGCTTTCGCACCTCACTCGCCTTGAGTAAATCGGCTGCCGCCTTCTGCACAGTATGACGCATTACGCAAAATAATAGTGTAGTCTGATATGAAAAAAAATATCTAATGTACTAAAAAACTTCTCTCCGGACTTTTTATAGTTTAGTGTATGAATCTGAGAGAAAACGAAAACATTGCAAAAAAAACGGTCTAAATTATTTTAGTAAATTTTTAATTCATCTTCAAAATTTGCCGCCCCTAGAAATTTGCCGCACTGGGCCCGGGCCCATGTGGCCCATGCCTAAATCCGGCCCTGTCGTCACCACATTATGAGCGGTTGCAGAGGGAAGTGCGACAAGTTCGGTCCACTTACTGAACGTATCCTGCACAACCAAGAGGAATCGCTGGGAACGCTGGGACCGAGGCAACGGACCTATGAGGTCAGCTGACACCACGTACCAAAGGCCTTGGGGTTTCCGGAAATACATTTTACCTGCCGGTTTGGCTTGGGAGACTTTGTAAGCCTGGCACTGAGCACAGGACCTTACATACGCCTTCACGTCTCGCCGCCAGTTCGGCCAAAAGTATTCCGCGCCAACTCTCACCAGAGTTTTCTTCACCCCAAGGTGACCGGCCGTCGCCGTGTCGTGGTTCTCGTGCAGCACCTCCGAGATCTTATTGCTCGGTACGCACATACGCCAGGTCGTCGGTCGATTCTTCTTCACCAGGGCCCGATACAAAGTGCCTGATCGGACCTGGTATCAAGGATATCGATGCGGGTGTTTACCGACCAACTCCCGCATCCGACCGTACCGAGCGTCGTTGGTTCCCGGCAATTCTCGTTCGGTATCATCACCGACTGCCTCACCAAGATCAACGTTGTGAGGTTCAGGGGTCACCTCATAAACGGTTTCATTCTGCCGTCGTAGCTGCTCTCTCGCACCTTGTCTCGTCAGGACTCCAACCTCAAACGTATTCAGGTTTTCAGGAGAATCCTGAGGGACGTCAGGGACAGGTTGACGTGAAAGAGCATCCGCTACGCGGTTCAATGTCCCCTTCCGGTATTTCACCTCGAAGTCGAACTGTTGGAGTTCCATGACCCACCGAGCCAAACGTCCGCTGGGCTCATGAAGTTTCAGGAGCCACTTAGGCGCGATGTGGTCGGTTATTGCCACGAAATGGTACCCCTCAAGGTACGCCTTGAACTTCCCAACAGCGAACACCAGGGCGAGACACTCCTTCTCTGTCGTCGTGTAGTTCTGCTCTGCGTCAGACAGAAGACGACTAGCGTAGGCAACGACTTCCCGGTTGTTTTGACGCTGAGTGAGAGCTCCACCAAGGCAAGTGTTTGATGCATCGACCTGCAGCACGAACGTTTCGTCAAAGTCCGGGCAGGCAAGTACCAGAGCAGTGCTCAAGGCACGCTTTAGATCGTCAAACGCCTTGGTTTGTTCCTCACCCCAAACCCACTTGGCGTTCTTCTTGAGCAAGCCACGCAGTGGAGCAGAGACAGAAGCGAACTTCTCGACGAAGCGCCGATACCAGGAGGCAAGTCCGAGGAAGCTACGAAGTGCCTTGACATTCGTAGGAACGGGGAAGTCCTGGATGGCTCTGACCTTCTCCGGGTCAGTCGAGATTCCTTCGGCGCTGACAACGTGGCCGAGGTACTTGAGCTCTCTCCGAGCGAAGTGGCATTTCTCAGGGTTTAAACGAAGCCCGGCGTCTCGCAGCCGGCGGAACACAACCCTGAGAAGCTCGAGGTGCTCCTCAAATGTAGTAGAGGATAATATCACCAAGTCGTCAAGGTAAGCGAAAGCTTTCGGCTCTAACTAAGGCACAATGACGCGGTCAAGCAGACGCTGGAAGGTAGCACCAGCCGAGTGCAAGCCAAACGGTATGACCTTGAACTGGAAGAGGCCCAGGCCGGAGACCGTAAAGGCCGTGATTGGGCGACTCTCCTTAGCCAGAGGTACTTGCCAATAACCTTGCTTGAGGTCCAAGGTTCTGATGTACTTGGCTTGCCTGAGTTTCTCAAGGATGGCATTGATCCTGGGGAGAGGATATGCATCCTTGATCGACGGGTCATTCACCCTGCGCATGTCGATGCAGAAGCGATACTTGCCGGTCGACATCTTGATGAGTACGATGGGAGAGCTCCAAGGGCTCTCCAATGGTTCTATCACATCATCCCAAAGCATCGTAGCTGCCTCCTTATTGATGATCGCTTGCATCCCAGGGTTAAAGCCAAGGCTCAATCTGCGGCTCGCGGCGGACAATGCCGCTGTTTGATTGGGACTGCGTTTTCTTTCAGTCAAATCACATGTTCGACCAACGCAGTCCGCCCGACAACAGCGTCAAACAGAGGAAGCTCCTCCTGAAGGAAAGACTGGAGGCGGCGATCCTCCTTGCTGATTAGGGGCTTCAAGGTGCCAGAAGCACAGGCCACCGGCCCCAAACAGTCTGCCTCGACATCACGATTGATGTTTATTTGTATGAGGTTATGGTCAGTGATACACCTCATACCCAATATAACATCTGTGCTCAGGTTTGGGACATAGTACACTCCTAGTATACAGTCCTCACCCAAGATGGCAGCTGGTAGGAAGTACCTCGTTCGGACTTGACAGCGAGTACCATCCTCCATTTTCAGCTCCGCATTCGCCTCCTCGGGTTTGACACCACATTCGCGGAGGTACCGTTCAACCTCGTCCCCAATGAGGTTTACAACAGCCCTAGTGTCCAACAGGGCTCGGAAGTTCCGATCGAGCAGCCTCACGTCGATGAAAGGACGAATATCGGACTCTCAATGCTGCTCGGTCGTTCCAAAGTCGAAAGTGACTATCGTCTTGAGCCACTTCGACCACTCCTCGGAGGTTGTTCTGCGCTCTGACGCTGTGGGCTCAGGGGACCTCCAGGCGCCTGAGTCCGCTTGGCGTTTCCCGACTGGCAGTCACAACGAGAGGTTGAAACACCTGCTCGTTTGCACCGTGCGCACCACACGCCCTTCGGCTGCTGGCACTGACGGAAGCCATGTCCCTCGGCTCCGCAGTTCCAACACTTCCACTGCCGTGAATGCTCGGATTGAGCTCCAGGGGGAGGGGTTTGAATGGACACCCCACATGGACTTGGAGATTGGTCATGCCCCTGCCGTCGATTGGACTGAGCGACTTGTTTCCTCTGGCCTCGTGGGTTTGTCACACCACTTGAGCCGGTGACAGTACTCCGAGGCGATTGGACAGGAGGCTGTGGCTGCGACTGCCCCATGAAGGGTGTCAAGTCGTCCACCACAGCAATGTCAAGGTAATGGTTGCTCTTTCGACGACCCGCATAGGCGGTCTCAGGTACGAGCGCCTGTGAGACTGGAGGAGGGGGATGGAAAGTCTTCCGCTCACGCACGACTTCATCAAATTCCTCGGCTCGTTCAAGGAGCTCAGCCAAGGAGGAGAAGTCCTGACGCCGAATCATAAATTTATACTCGGGGCGCATGTTCTTGTACACCAGGTTCAACTTCTGCTGGTTACTGAACTCCCCACTCCCACGGATCAGGGTTGTAAGCGAGGTCACAAAGTCTCGGAATGCCTCGGTCTCACCCTGCGTCCGTTTGCGAATTTCTTCGTCCAAGTTATGACGATAACCTGGAGGAAAGAACTGGGCCTCGAACATACGCTGGAATTCTGGGAATGAAGTCCATACGTCCCGGTTGTTGTGGTACCAGAGCAGGGCCTGACCATGAAGAAGCTGGGGCATCGCCTTCAATATGTCGTCAGGCGTCAGCGAGTATGCCTCACGCAGTTCTTGAGTCGTTCAAGGAAGGAGACGGCATCACGCTTCCCATCAAACCTCAGGTTCCACTTCCGCACCATGTCACAAAGAGTGGGAGACGTTTTGACAACGTACGGAGAGCGCGTATCGAAGACTGAGGCAGTATGTCGGGGCATGCTGTAATCGACAACGCTGACCGGGTCATTCACCAAGCGCTGAGACGCATAGTTAAAGTCCAGAACCCTGTCATGTCGAGTGTTGAGGTGCTCAGCTGCTTCATATTGCCGTGGCTGGGTCACAGGCTCTGGTTGAGCAGGGTACTGGTTACCTTCGAGTTGCCTCAAGGTCCTCACCAGCGAAGTCAACGAGTGTCGGACAAGTTCGGAGTCCGCATCTGGAGTCAAGCCAAGTAATTCCTGCAACTGACTGGACTCACCCGCATACGGGTTAACAGTCGAATAATCCTGTCTTCGAGGCGGCAGCTGGGCTGACATTGCACCAGGGGGCATGGTTAACCCTGGTTGATAGATCGAAGGGCCCCAGGCACCTGTCACCGCAAATGGTTGCGAGTCACCAAGGGCGGTTGAAGATTGATGGCCTAAATGACTGTATGTCATCGAGGAAGGCAGTCGATGAGCATGATCACCATATCAAATGGTTGACAGGTCGTAACGCCAACTTGAGTTCTGGGCATCATCACCGCTGTTGAACTCACAGCGGTTGTGAAAGCAAGAGTCGTGGTTGTGGTTGTCAGTGCACTCGAACAAGTCACTACAGGCGCTTTGGTAGCTACGCCCAGAGATGTTGTTGACAGTGCATGCATAGCAGCATGCTGCAGAGCAGCGACGGTTGTGGCTGGCGGGTCGTTCGGCATGTCAGACAAACTCCAGTCAAATCACAAAAATTCAGAATTCCCAATAAATTCAAAATAAATTCAGACTGTTTTTTTTTGTACTAAATAAAACCACAATTTATCAATGAAAATTCAAAGAGGCAACACCAGTATCATAACTAGTTGAAATATTCAATTAGCAGGCATACGATAACACCGATATAAAATCAGTTACTGTACCTGTCACCGAGCTCTCAATCTGACACACACACTACTGTTTAATACGACTAGCTATCAATCACTAGTCCCTGCCTTCGGGAGCCATGTTTGTGACGGAAATTTTTGTGAAGAGAAAAGATGATCGGTTACGCTGGTACACCGAACCGCAGGAAATCACGTCACGAGTTGTCAGAGGCCTTGGAATCGCTCAGCTCGGTCGCTGGGATAATACCAGGGGTCGAGGATCGAGATCACAGTAGTTATCAGATATTCAGATATGAGAGCTCAGTTATATTCAACCTAGATGACATTCAACTTAGGACAGACTAAATTTGGAAACACCTGCTAAGTAAAATGCCCTCTGCTGTTTTCCCTAGCTCTGTGAGATGTTCAGAGTTAACACTAGTTACCCATAGTTAATGTTTACCCTAATCAAGAAACAACATTTAACTATTTCACTAGTGACCAATAATTACAGGAGCAGGACAAACCTTACACTCCTGTAGAATAGCAGGTTTGGACAAGACTAAGCCTGTTACAACAGCAGGAAAATCTAGGACTTAAACCAATTATGAAAATCACCAATTACTCTAACTTGGTTACACAGAATTTGGAAAATATCCCAAAAGGAAAATTAAATGATAATCGGCACTAAGATAATTTAATTTAACTAGTCTTGGTTACAGCCAAGAGACAAGCAGGATAGGTCTCGGAACCCTATCCTGCGACACGATCAACTTTCAGTAAAGTTTACGGATCGAATAAGCACAAATCCAGAAATTACACTGACGTACCATTAATACCAAAAAGTATTGGAAGACGTTGATCGAAATCAGCTCCAAAGCACACGATCAGAAGCGGCCGGGGAAGAATTCGCACAAGAACAGAACTCGAATTACGAACCGGTCACTTCCGAAGCGCAGGCACAAGTGTCGATCGAGGGGTTATCAGCACACCATGTGCTCCACCCCTTCCGGTGATGACTCACCAGCCTTTTTTTCGCAGTTGATAAAGCGGCTGGTTAATAGCTAAAAAAAAGGCTTTTCCGGTCACTGTTTTTCAGTGTCTGCCAGAAAAACAGCTTATTGGCGCGCCCGGCAAAAAGAAGAAGAAGCAGCGCAGGCTCTGTCACCTGTCATCGTCTGCTCAACTCACAGAGTCGTGACGACGTCTTTTAGGTTATGTTGTTCACAAGAACAACAACCGTAGTTCCGTTCGTAAATATTACGTTTTCCATAGAAGTGATCTAATTACGTGTCCAACTAAGTGTTTATATTAGATTATAGTCGCCGTTATACGCCTCAACACTTTGCTTTCCAAATCAAAATTGGCGATCGGAGTCGGCGGTTATGGGACCGACTAGGTTAGCAGGATGGTGATAATTAGGGTTATAAACATCCACCCCAATGCCGTGTGAGTTACTTAATCACTCCAAGGGTTTAAGTAAGGGAAATTGTAGTGTTTATTTGGATGGTCAACACTCCCTTTACAGCGGAGACATAGCCTAGATTACATCTAGGCTAGGCTCAGGTAGGCCTAGGCCTACCGGTCCCATGGCTAGGCCTAATGAGCCAATTCTTACCCCTGTGCAAATTAGGCTCATTACAAGCTGCCAC
This sequence comes from Flexamia atlantica, assembly GCA_035578135.1. NCBI lineage: Eukaryota > Metazoa > Arthropoda > Insecta > Hemiptera > Cicadellidae > Flexamia > Flexamia atlantica. The sequence goes on along the minus strand of JAQJVK010000017.1, from coordinate 5,743,677 downwards.
CACGGAATGCATCTGTAACATTCTTACGATGTGTAAACTGCCTCGAAACCATTTATAATTGGTAGCATAGCAATTGTGAGATTCAGACCTTTAATTTGATACCACATTTGTATATTGTAATCAACAATGTTTTTATAAAAAGCAGTTTAGAATCGACTTTATTTTTATGCAGGCGCCGCACGGATAAACTCTCTTACCTCTATTTTGTCAACCAAACTACGATAGCTATTTTTTCAAAACCTATGATTTAAAAATTCTCTTTAGCAACAATTTCCACCATTTGTTATTTTACCTGACTAAAAAATAAAAAAATAGCAGCCAACCACTTTTTAATGTCAAATTTTGAAGCTAAATTGAAAGTTTTGACGTTTTTCCACTTTTTAGAGTAAGAAAAAAATATTTGAAGTGTAATTGATACTATTACCAATCAAAACTAAAGGACTCCTCACATGCAAAATTTCAACCTTTTGTCTCTATCCAATAGTATAAAGTATGAGTTATTTGAAACGTGAGCACTGACAGATTAAGCGGCTCTAAACGCTGTTTTATGTTTTCTATACCTAGACAAGATGGCGGTCTCTGCCTCATATGCTGTAATGCTAGTAAGATAGGCATGCTCTGTCTATTTGTAATTTGTGGTTGCTGAGTTGACCACAGGTGCCCTGGGGTCCTGTCACCCACATCACTGACCCTATGGTTGACCACAGGTACCCTGGGGTCCTGACTCCCACATCACTGACCCTATGGTTGACCACAGGTGCCCTGGGGTCCTGACACGCTACACAAGGTGTATGTCACTGCGGGCAGTGAGATACACAGCGCAGGATGTCCGATGCGGTTCTTTGTACACCAGTTGCGCAAGTTCATCTGGACCCCAGAGGCGAGAGAGTTCCGGCTTCTGCAAGGGTTGGCAAATGACAAAAACACCCTCCAATACTTGCTGGACAACTATGCCGAAGGCCTCTCTCCCCAGCAACAGAAACAATTGTAAGTTTTTAACTGCTGCTATATCTCTCAATGTAGTTGAATAGTTCCATACCAAAATAAAGATAATGCTGTTTTTAAGGGGTATTGTAAAATGTTTGGTGCATACATTAACTACCATTCTTATTTTTGGCTTAATTACTGTAACACACATTTTTGGCGGAATTTCAGTTTTATGATTTTTTTTACAGTCTTTGACGAGAGTTATGATTACTTCTAAGGAAATATTTGTTATTAGAGGTTTAATAAATTGATAACCAATAGAGTCGATATAGAAACTTGTAATCGTGATAATTAGTTTTTGCCGACCCGATTGGGAGAAAAATCAAAATTAGAACCCTCAAAACAATGCTGTATACCGTCACGCGCTTTTTTGTGCGTTTATTTATTTTGTCGGGTTTGCGAATATTACGGCCCTGATAGCCTAGTCGGGCTGGATTACTCCGGGGGTCGATGGTGGCTGATTTTCCCGCTTTCAGAGGAATATATCACTTTCCTGGCTCAGGCAGGATGTTTTGCCTCTTGGCTATTTAATCTTGCCTCATCATTGCCAGGAAGTGAGAGAACCGATGAAAATAAGAGAGAATTCGGTAAATTCGTTGTGGTGTAAGCGTGGGAAATTCCCGTTTTTCCCTAGATCCGTATGCCACGGATGGAGCGGACAGAGTTGGGCGTCGTGACGGTCAATTGTACCCCAAAGGTTATACGAATGGCCAAGTTTAAAGTTTCGACAAGAAGAAAAGATAGAGATAGCGGCGGAAGAAATTATTTGGCTTAATGCAAGGGCGAATAGGACAAAGGAAGAATGTCACACAGGAAACACACACAGAGAAAATCACAAGACTTAATACCAGATTTCCCGGAATAAATTTAAAACTAACTTAAAGCTATCTTAGTTCCGGTGTGCTCGAAATAACAGCGAAAGAAGGAGAGAAAGTATTTTCTTTCGAACGGCTAGCAGCAAAGGCTAACCGCCAACACCAAAGGAAAGAAAAACAAGAACTTAGGTTAACTTATTTCCGGATTTCCCGAAATAATAGCGAAATAAGAAAGAGGCAGTTTCCTGCGAAGGCTAGCAGTAGGTACTAATAGCCCACACCAACAGTAAAGCAATCAAGACCTTAGGCTAACTTAAAGTTAACTTTTTTCCGGTGTGCCCGAAATAATAGCGAAATAAGGAAAAAGCAGTTTCTGAGAAGGCTAGAAGTAGGTATTAATAGGCCATACCAACAGTAAAGCAATCAAGAACTTAGGCTAACTTAAAGTTAACTTATTTCCGGTGTGCCCGAATTAATAGCGAAGTAAGAGAGTTGTTTTCCGTATGACAGCTAGCAATAAAAGCTAGCCACCTACCCCAATCACACAAACACCGTGCACTCAGATTAGTTCACACTAAGGTAAAGATCAGAAACCAAATGAATAATTGTGAAAGGAAAAAGAAAATGAGGTGAAATTCCTATTCCCAATGCTGTAACCGGTGAGATACTTCCGGGTTGACTAAACGTTCAGAGACCAAAGCCGAATCTACTATTTACAGAATAAGATTCCTCGGTTAGTCGGTTTACACAAACTATCCAATAGTCCCCAATTAATTATTTGTTACACGCTTTATTCCAATCGTTCGGTGGGTTCTGGTGATTCATTACCAAGGTCCATACCCTACGGACTGAGCGCAATATGTTATTAGCAGTATTGTAAAACGTAGGCTTTGGATATTTGAGTTACAACGATTTGAAGCCCCTTCGTTAGGTTCTATGTTAGTGAAGCAGCATTCATGTATAGCAATATTATTTCTACAACACCAAATAAGGATTAGCAGCCTTTTTGACAGCTCAATAACATACCCCTACAGTATCCCTGGTTAGTATATAACACACTACTCCACTACGATTATTCTACACAAGGCTGAAATAACAAGGTTAATAAATCACAAACTAATATTGTTCAAACCACAAGAAAGATATATATTTTTCGGCTTCAAATGAAACAGTGTAGCAAACAGTATCTACTGTGTTCAGATTCAAATCAGTTTTAATTCAGCTCAACCTACGAATTCAGAAAACAAAAACTCAAATATTCTACTTCAATTTACCCAAGGTTACTTCTTTACATTAAACCAAACATTTAAACTCCAATAACTGAAAATAATCAAGTTTAAAATAATATTCTGTTCCAGATCCTACACCCAAATATCGTATTCAAAACATAAATCAATCAATAGCCTTAACTAGGAATAAAACAGGGGGAATAAAATACTACCGTGCTTCCACGGACAATGCAAACACAAAATCGTAAATATTTCCGATCCCCGTGGGAGCGTGATTTATAAAAAAACTACCGGGTACTGTTTCTCCGAGATGGCCAGTAACAATATCAACTTACTTCAAAACAACCGAACGTTACTTAACGTCACGCCACCTTCCGCGGCCTTACTCAAAACAATAAAATGACAAACAAAACAAAACAGTAATTCAATACTGGAATAGATTAAAAGTTAATAATTTCACCACTCCCGCGGCTCCTGAGAGTAGTAAACAAAGTAAACTTCTCTTTAATTGACGTTAAAATAAGATAAATAACAAGTTAAAGAAATACGATCTTTAGAGAATAATAAATAAATTCACAGAATTTATTACAAGACCTAAGAGTCTAAATTTTTGTTATTAACCCACTATAAATTCTTTGATACCGTCCCGTGGTTAAATGAATTCAGTATTGCGAATTAATGCGTGTACAAGAGCGACAAATAATAAGCGGAGCTTAGATGGGTGCGAGTGAAACATACATAGGCGTCCTACGAACAACAGTGATGTGCGATGACCACTTACTTGGGGCGGGGCGGTGCGTTGCGGGAGCTCGATGTCTTGCGGTGCCAATCGCTTGGCCGAGACTGACCAGTCCCGTCAGGGAGTCAAGGTACTCGCAGACGTTGCGTTCTGCGCATGTGCCACGGCCGCCGCCTTCCACGGCGCAGCCTGGCGGGGAGCTTCGGTACTGCTCGGAACAGCTGATCCGTCAATGACGGCCTCTGTCAGCGGCTATGTTTACATTTGTGGGTTTGACCGTGTGAGTTAGCGGGGACGGTAAGGGGTTTAAACCCCTAATATAGAGTCCCTAATTTTAAGAACCCTTACAATACCAGTAAATTGCTTTGTTACATTTTCTTAGACACACAACACACAAAATACACTCCAGAAGATTTATGTGGTTTATTGAATGATCCTGAATGATTAGTAATAACAAAATTTGTTGATTTGAATCAATGCCGACCCAAATGGAATCATGAAATCAATGCAAAACTTTACAGACATCATTGGTAGACTTAGAAAGCTCCCACAACACCATCTAGGAGGCACAAGACATACTATGCGGTGTTAGTTCGCTTGAGTGCTGCTAGAAGTCGTCCAGAGATATCTATGAGCAAATTTGTAAAAGACTGCACCACTCCGGTCGCTGGCCCCCATGGGTCAGGAGGTCAATCCGCCAGACCCACCAATGCTGATGCCGATTGGACCAGTGTGATAGTTTCCCAGTGAATTTTGCCAAATGTACATTGTTTAATATATCTTTAGAGCCATGTTTTAAACTATTATCCTTCTCTACTTACACTAACATGTTTTTCTAAATCTGTTAGCAAGTTTAGTGGATTTGTATCTGAGTAGCTAGGTTTTTTCCCAAAAAGTTATTTCATAGACTGGAATCCCAAAATTCTTTGTTCACCGAGTGTTACATTTTTTCATCATACTGACACAGAAACATCTGTTTTCTGTTCCTTTTTGTTAGCTTGAAAGGTACCCATTGCCATATCAGTCCAAAAAAAGTTTTTCGGCCTAGGCCGGAAAATTTTTCCGGACTGCGATAATAGGAAGCAGAAGTAAACAACCGGACAACCAGCTGATTTGCAGCAAACCAACGTTTAATGCGTCACTAATATTGGGTACTTTTTAGAGGAATGTATCTGCATCACTGGCAGCAGTAGCAAATGTTTGTTTTGTTTATTATAGGTTAGGTTTGAAGGATTGAGAAACGTATTGGTTTATGCAGAGAATATGTTGTGATTGAAAGTATGTTTTTTTTAGTAGTATGATGAAATGTATCGTACGTTACATTGCCAGTAAGTTTTACCGTACTCGCATGAAAATCCCACACACACTTCATCCCGCACTCGCGCAGGAACTATCATACTCGTCCAGTAAAACGGGGTCATTCCATATCAAATCAACCAATGGTTTGAACCTTGATGACTCAGATTTTTATAATTTTTTGTATACAAGTAGCACCTACCACAAGTATCAAAAATACAAAATTTTGAATTTTTATAGCTATTATTTTTTTATTTATATAAGGTCAAAAATGTGTAAAAATCCAAATTTTTACTTCATTCTCGTATCTTTAATTGTTAATAACTTGAGACCCGATTGACATAGAACATTCAAATTTGTGCCATTGTATTCAGTTTAAAAATACCTTTAATTTGATATATAACATGTAAGTATTTGATTAATTTAGATTTTTTCCAAAATCGGAAAAAAACGTTTTTTGAAAAATATCAAAAAGGCTCCCTTCGATTTTTTTCTAAAGAAATTATATTGTTTGCTTACTATTATACTAGGTCCTTGCCAAGTTTCATCCTGGGACGAGAATGCTATCATATTTAAACAAAAATATTACTTTATAGTGTACACACAGTTTTCCTAGTTCTGCATCATGTACATTGTAGCACGCAGCATGAACCACACGGAAGTAGGCCAAAGTAAATTGTAAGTTGATAAAATAAAATACTGATTGTAATTAAACTAAAGTTTGTTGTATTATTGATAGTGGAATGCAAAAAAAATGTATAACTTGAAATAAGTGGATCTAATCGAACACTGAATGTAAATTTTGTTTTGTAAAACGTTAAAAATTATGTATAAGTTTATATCATATAGCTTTTTTACTTTACTGGAGATTTTAATCTTTATTGTAGGCCAACTAGAAGTAGGTATATTTAATTTCATAAAATTAATGGTGAACATGAAGTTATTTAAAAAAACATATGAAATAATATTTCTGTTTCCACATATAGGTGAATTTTATTTAACTTCATAAAGGAAAAATAAATCGTAAACAATAGAAAACTTAACCAAACCCCTCCCCTCCCTTCTTAATCAGTTTATCTTATCATCAACTCTTGCCTTTCAAGTTGCTGCATGAACCTCCCCCCCCACACCCCTCATTGAATTTTCATGTTATAGTTTGTCAGTATTTTAGAGTCTGAGTGTGGACAGCAGTGTCATTATTGGTTTTGAAGACTACTTACTTTATACTTTAAGATGGTTTCATTAGTTTATTGGTGGTGCAATATTTTGAGTGAATATTATTCTTGAACTGAAGTGAATGGTTAATTGTTTCAAATTCATGCAGTACGACCTAAGAATTTTCAAATACCAAGTTTTATCTGTAGTTTGAATCAATTATAAATTTTGAATTATTTGATAGCCTATAATAGAAAAAATCAGGTAGGAAAATTATAAAAAAAGTATTATTACAATATTATGAGAATTTCTTAGTTGAAAAAATATGGATAAAGCTGGTGACTTCTAAGCTGGCACTTGACCGATCGATACTCAGTCGATACTCGCCTAGTTAAAAAAACATTATGTTCCGTCAAGCGGGTTGCGGCAACGTCCTCGCGACCCGCGTGAAGGCGTTCGTCAGCGGAATGTTTGCAGACTGGTCTTTTTCTTATACCTCCACCACTCTCCACTCACCCGTGCGCCTATACTGCCCGCGTAAGGCCCAAGTGCCAGCTTAGAAGTCACCAGCTGTAACGAAGACAAGAAAGAAAATTGGAATATATGAAGTAAAATGTTATAACCCTTTTAATGAAGTCAATCATACAAAATCAGTTAAAAACTTAAGAAATGTTTCAGATTGGATGTGTTCTTTAGATTTAGGAATTAAGAGTGGTATGAAAATATGTGACAAATGTAGGAAACAAGTTGGCAAGGAAAACCTAACGATGAGATAAATGATTTTGAAAATCTGGCTGGTACAAGCTCACAAGATGAAACAGTGTTTACTGATCCTGAAGCAGCTGTAGATATTGAAAAAATCACTTGAACTGGTTGGTGAGTCACCTATAAAGAAGAAAAAACTTATTGTGCCTAGTTATAGCGTAAAAAATTAGAACAGGTTAAGTCAACTCTAGAAAAGACACTCTTACCACACAAAAACTTATGTTCTAGTGAAGTCCAGCAAAATCAAGAAAATGAAATTGATTCTGAAATCATACAACAGCTTAAGTTGAAGTTTTCTCAAACTAATAAACGCAGCGAAAAAATAATGATATTAACAATATTACCTCAGAGCTGGAGCTGTAAAAAAATTGAGGAGGAGTTTGGTGTTAGTAATTACATGGCCCGAACAGTAAAAAAATTAGTGAAAGAAAAAGGTGTTCTGTCAACCCCCAACCCAAAACCAGGGAAGATTTTAAATGAAAATACTGCTCAACTTATCAAAGATTTTTTTAATAGTGATGATGTCAGCAGGTTGATGCCTGGGAAAAAAGACTTAGTTACGATTAGATCTCAAGGTGCTAAAGTACAAGTCCAAAAGAGATAAATTTTGGCTGATATCTCAGAAATTTACCAGCTTTTCAAAGAAAATTATCCCACTCACCATGTTGGATTTTCTAAGTTTTGTGAATTAAGACCAAAAAAGTGTATATTAATTGGTAAAAGTGGTACTCGTACAGCCTGTGTTTGTGAAATACACCAAAACATCAAATTAATGATAAATGGTGCTGGTCTTCAAAATATAATATTAGAAGGACATGAAACTCCACTAAAATCTTATCATGGCTATCTGGCACAAATAATGTGTAACCCTCCATCAGTTGATTGTTACATGAACAAATTCAAGGAATGCCCTGGCGCTTGTTTATTGAAACAGACGTTGTTGAAAACATTTGAAATTAAAATGATAGATGAAATTAGCTACAAACAGTGGACCACAACAGACAGGTGTACGATGGAAACTTTCACTAAAACTACAGAGGAATTTATAGATGAATTTGTCGAACATATCCTTAAACTTAAAACTCATTCATTTACAGCTAACAGACAAAAAGAAAGCTATTCACAATTCAAAGAAGATTTATCTGAAAATGAAGTTTTGATCAACTGCGACTTTGCTGAAAACTACTCTTTTATCTTGCAGGATGAAGTACAATCATACCATTGGTCAAGTAGCCAAGCAACAATACACCCTTTCATTATTTATTATAAATGGCAAGGAAAAGTGAGAAACTTATAATATATGTTCATTTCCAACTGTTTGGAACATAACACAGTCGCTTTTTTCACGTTCCAAGCTAAACTAATTTCAATTTTGAAAGATACATTGCCGTTTGAATTAAAGAAAATCAAATATTTTTCTGATGGAAGCGTGGCACAGTATAAGAATAGGAAAAACTTTCTAAATCTCTGCCTTCATAAATCAGACTTTGATGTATCAGCTGAGTGGCACTTTTTTGCCACCTCACATGGCAAAAGTGCCTGTGATGGGTTAGGTGGTACAATCAAACGACTAGCTGCAAGAGCTAGCTTACAAAGACCATTCAAGGATCAAATCTTAACACCTGAAGACCTTTTTAAATTTGCAGTTGATAACATATCTAACATAGATTTTGAATATTGTAAAGTTGAAGACTATGAAGAAACAGAAAGAAAACTTATGTCCAGATTCACTGAAGCAAAAGCAATTGTAGGCACACAGAAATTTCATACGTACATCCCTATTTCTGAAAATAAGCTCAAAACCTTCCTCATCAAGTGATGACTCAAAAACAGAAATTGTAACCACTTTTGACTACAACACGCCAACAGATTTGAAAGAAATTACCACAGTTGAATATGACAAGGCGTGGTGGTTAACCTGCATTCTTGAAAAGATTGGGGATGAATTCAAAGTAATTTTCCTACATCCTAAAGGACCTGCCAGTTCATTTTTTTTATCCCAAACCAAGTGATATTTTGGTAGTTCCAGGGAATATGTTTTTACAAAAGGTTGAACCAACTACTAAAACTGGAAGAGTATATACCTTAAGTCAGTTGGAATCAAACCTCTCATCTCTTCAAACCTCTCATCCCTTGCTCTGCAAAGGCATGTCAAATTTCAATAACTAGGTTCCCGAGGACAGTGACATTACCTCACACCTAGGCTACATGAGGGGTATTTCATGTAGCCTATACATTTAGTGTGGACATTACTTAGTGTGCTATATGTTAATAAATAAAAACTCCAAGAAATTAATCTGTATATATATATTTGAATGAATATAAACAAATGTTTATAATCAGTTTCTTTAAGAAATATATTTAGGAGAAGAAAATGAAGAGAAAGTTTGTCTCACAAATAAAAATTCAAGGTAAATAATTAGCAACTACAACAAACTCTAGTTTAATTACAATCAGTATTTTATTTGATCAACGTACAATTTACTTTGGCCTACTTGCGTGTGGTTCATGCTGCGTGCTACAATGTACATGATGCAGAACTAGGAAAACTGTGTGTACACTATAAAGTAATATTTTTGTTTAAATATGAAAGCATTCTCGTCCCAGGATGAAACTTGGCAAGGACCTAGTATAATAGTATGCAAACAATATACTTTCTTTAGAAAAAAATCGAAGGGAGCCTTTTTGATATTTTTCAAAAAAAGTTTTTTTCCGATTCTGGAAAAAATCTAAATTAATCAAATACTTACATGTTATATATCAAATTAAAGGTCATTTTAAACTGAATACAATGACACAAATTTGAATGTTCTATGTCAATCGGGTCTCAAGTTATTAACAATTAAAGATACAAGAACAAAGTAAAAATTTGGATTTTTACACATCTTTGACCTTATATAACTAAAAATCTAATGGCTATAAAAATCCAAAATTTTGTATTTTTGATACTTGTGATAGGTGCTACAAATATATAAAAAATTATAAAAATCTGAGACATCAAGGTCCAAAATTAATTTTATATTTATTTTATTTATTTATTTCATTTTAACAATGCTACAAAACAGCACAAGCCTATTACATTGTAGCATTAAAGATATTTCATTTTTAAAGCAGTCATTGTAGACCGGGAGCTGGGAGGTCAAAAATTACGTCATAAGGTGCACATGTAAAAGCTATCCCATTTTGAAGGGGCATCCTGGGGGGTGTCAAAAATCGGGATTTGACCCCTCAATCTGGGGGCTTTCTCCAAGGTGGACAAACTTGAAAATAACCCATAAAAATGGGTTTTTGGCAATTTTCATGTAGAACAATTTATATGATCAAATTTTAGTTCACACCATTGAATTCAGCTCAAAAAAACAAACAATTTGGTATGTTGAATCATTGCTCTATGTTCATTGGTTACCGAGATACTGAGGGTGATGAACTCAAAACATCGTCCTATGTTAACCTTATGGGAAATAAATAAAATCGTATGACTCGCTTATGTCTCAACATATCTTAATGAAACTTGATATGTGGCTTCATTTAGTTAAGAACTATTGTATATCAGCCTGAAATCCCCCATTTTTGCATTTCCGTGGCAGTAAACTTGCACACATTTTTCCCATGTTATTCTTATGGGGAGAAAATAAAAGTCTATATCATCCTTATTTTTTAACATATAATGATAAAACTTGGCATAAGGCTTCTTCTAGTCCAGGTTTATTGGATATTGACTTAAAACCACCCAATTTGTACATACCTGTTGCAACAAACCTGAAAACTTCATCCCCATGTTATTCTTATGGAGAATACAAAAAAGTCACATTCAAGTTTGTCCACCTTGGAGAAAGCCCCCAGATTGAGGTCTCACAAACCCATTTTTGAAACCCCCCAGGATGCCCCTTCAAAATGGCACAGCTTTTACATGTGCACCTTATGACGTAATTTTTGACCCCCCAGCTCCCGGACTATTGGAAAAAGTTCATCTTCACTGACCGTTGACACTTCACATACAGTTATTTTACATGGCACTAAAGAATAAATAATGATATAATATAACAAGAATTATCATGTGTTTCAAATGGCACTATAGAATAAATAACAATATAACGTGTAACAAGAATTAACATGCAAAAAAATACAAAAAAAAGTATTCAAGCAGAGATCATTTCATAGATTATATCTAAAACTACAAAACAATTTAATATTATAATCTATCACAAATAACAAAACTCTAAAAGTTTCCTAAGCAATGACAATCAACGATTATCGTACATTTGAACATTCAATTTCCCTTAGTATAAACGCCAGAAAACATCCTAAGCTTGAATTAAAAATGTCAGCAGAATACAGATTACACAAACGGGACATTCTATTTATTGGTGAGTGAAAACCCACATTAGTTCGAGAAAAGCTTGGTATAAAGACCAAAGTACTGCGCGAATTGGGGCGGGGGACATTGAAATTCAGTTGACCAAGCTAGTTACTGTCATCCAGGTATCCGCTCACCAGTTTATGGAGATAAGATAAGGTATTCAATTTCATTCTATTATCAAGACTGATCATTTCAAACATGTGTAAAAGTTCATCGTATGGGATGTCAAAAGTATAAAGACCAAATGTTTTAAAATAAAGAAATCTTAAAAACCTTTTTTGGATTGCCTCAATCATACTATGGAGATAGGCCTCATGTGGATACCAAACAACAGATGCATATTCTAACCGTGATCGTACTAGAGAACAAAAAAGTAGTTTTATAGAACTTATGTTTTTTAAAAAATTACTAGACCTGTTAATGAAACCCAACACTGAATAAGCTGTCTTACAAGTAGCTAAAACATGATCTGCAAAATTTAGTTTACAATCAAAAGTTACTCCGAGGTCCTTGAAGGCAGACTTTCTACATAGCACTGTGCCATCCATATTATAATTGAAATTTAAGACATTCAGCTCCATTTTTCGAGTATATGTGACAACAGCGCATTTGTTTACATTAAATTTCAGGTTATTTTTACTCCAAGCAACCAAATTATCAATGTCAGCCTGCAGTATAAGGCAATCAGAAATACTCTCAACACTTTAAAAATTTTTTAAATCATCTGCATACATCAGAATTTGGCTGTTTTTATACAATTTACTATGTCATTTATAAATATTATGAACAGTAATGGGCCCAAATTTGAGCCCTGGGGCACCCCAGAGTCCACAACAATATTTTTAGAACAATACCCGCTGTACATCACAAACTGCTTTCTTTGATACAAATAAGATGAAAAAAATGTTAATGTGTTTTCAGACACAGCTTAGACAGCAACTTCAAGTGATTAACTCTATCAAATGCTTTTTCGAAATCTGTATAAATACAATCAACTTGAATATTTTTGTCAACAAGATCCATTGTGTACTGGCAGAAATTGATTAAGTTAGAATTGATTGATCTGCCAGGGAAAAATCCATGTTGGAATGGAGTGATGAAATTTTTGACATGAGCAAACAACCTGTTGTACAATATACACTCAAATACTTTAGCAGGAGAAGAAATAACAGCAATTGGTCTGTGGTTAGAAATATCTTCTTTAGCTCCTTTTTTCGGAATAGGAACTACTTTTGCAACTTTCCAAACATCAGGGAAACAATTATTAAGTAAAGAAAGATTGAATATGTGATGCAGAGGCTTAACAAACAAATCAGCACATGCTTTTAAAATATACGGAGGTAAATTATCCGGTCCTAATGAGCGTTTGTTTTTTAATTTATTTAGTGCATTCAAAACCTCAGTTTCGCCGACTTTATTAATGAATAAACCGTGAACATTTTCCATAACTGGTGAGCGGCGGGCCTGGCGGACAAGGTCGTCTTGGTCAAGGTCGTTGGATTCGTAAACAGAATGAAAATATTCGGCAAGCGCCTCCGCTATCTTATCGATCCCTTCGATTTTCTTATCTCCCCGATACATTGTGTTTGGGGAAGAATCGCACGCTCGCAATTTTTTTATCACACCCCAAAACGATTTCGGATTATTAATCAAATCAGTTTCGATATTATGAATAAAAGTGTCGTAATCTAGCTTTATTTTAAATTTAATTTCTGCTCTTAACTGGCTGAACTGATCATAAAGATGAGGCATTTGAAATTTGTTTAAACGCCTACGCAGTTTTTCCTTCTTTTTTAACATGATCTTCAAATCGTAAGAAAACCATGAAGGATATTTATGGGAGACACTTCTAGCTACTGGGACATGACAATCTAAAATGTAATGCACCCTGTCATAAAATAATTTCACAGCCACGTTCAAATCAACAACTTTTAACAGCTCAGACCAATCAGTCTTTGATATATCCTGGTAAATTTTCAAAAAGTCCGCTTTTGCAAAGTTATACTTGGATTTTCTAGAATTAATAGTGCCAGAATTACACCTATTTATCACCTTCCATTCCAATAACAATGCTGGGTGGTAACTATCTATCTTTACAAGCGGATTCAACTCCTGTGAAACAGTTAAATCACCAATATCGCTTAAAACTAAATCTAATGTTTTTCCTAATACATTTAGTATATCATTCTTCAATGATAAATTATGTAACCTATAACAGAACAGTAACTGTTTACAAATTTCATTGCCAAGCGCTAAATCATACCCTGAGCCCAAAACGTGCAAATTAAAATCCCCAACTACTATTATCTGCTCATGCTTGATAACCAATGAATCTAATTTATAGAAAAACGATTTATAAATACTTACATGCGTGTTTGGTGTAAAATAAACTAAGGCTAATATCACAGGTTTAGTACTACTAATTTTCAAACGAGCCCAAATACTATCCACTGAATCTATTTCCATAATATTATTTACTGCTAACAAAACCCCTCCTCCCCTGCCCTTCCCAGCAATCATCTCATTTCTATCACTTCTCAAAATCGTATAATTATCAGGAAATAATTCAGAGCTGTTAATTGAACTGTTTAGCCATGTTTCAGTAAGCGCAACTATAGGATAATCACTCTCCAACATTGCTAAACGAAAATTAACTACTTTAGACCTCAATCCTCTAACATTTTGGTAATATTAAGTTAATTTTTTGGTTCCCCTAATCGTTGCAATATTAAACATTTACAAGCCCAGATAAAGAAATACTATATCAATAATAAATAACAGAAAAAGAAAATAATAACAATAGTAATGCATGCAAGCAAAAATAAGTAAATAATGTATTGTATTTTATACCGTTGAAAAAATGTAACATGCAGTAGGGCCTAAGATATAAATATTAAATAACTTAAAATATACATTTACTTCATTAAGTTCATTTTAGACGTTCGAGGTCAGACTTTTCAATGATGTTGACAGCTCTCGCCCCCTCCTCTCGACGCAGGAACACCTTCCCCGCGCTCGTTATCCACGCGTATTTGTAGCCCATCTTTTCCTTGAACGCTCGTACCTCCATCCACAGCGCCCTGGTCTCTCGGGTGAGTGACAAGTTGATGAACACCTTGCTGTCGCTGCTGTACCCGAGTTCTGCTGCAGAAAACCCGTTCTTGACGCGGGACTTGCTTCTCATCTGTTCCATGTTGATGCGCCTACAGAATTTAAGGATGATGCCTCGAGGAGCAGAAGGATTATTCGGATTCTGAGAAAGACGATGAACGGCGTCAATCATTGTATCTTCAAGTCGGAAGTTAAGTACTCGAGCGACATTTTTTACCACGTCAATGATATTCTCGTGGCTAGCCTGCGGAACTCCGCTGATCTCTAAGCAGTTGCTGCGGGAATATTGTTCCGCAACATGCTCCGATTTTTTTACAGCGGCAAGCTGTTTTTTCAAAAGTTCATTTTCTGAAGAGAGTTGATCTATTTTATTTTTACACTCTGTTAACGAAGCTCTAGATTCATTTAATTTTGTTGTACAGTCATTGATTTGCTCAGTACAAAAGTTTATTGATTTGTTTACCTCACTCTTAAAGTCTTTAATATCAGTCTTAATCTCTGCTATATCGAGAGTAAACTTCTTGTTATCGTTCTTTATTTCACCAACATCAGAAATTAACAAATCGAGTTTTTGGTCGACGGTCATCTCGGTGTTATTGAGGCGTGTCTGTCTGGTCGGTGGTGCCATCTCGCGGTGCGCGGTGTGCGGCCGAACGCGGAAGCTTATTAGCGCGGACAATTTCGACTCGTATCACGTGACCTTGACCTCGCTCCAGATAACCGATTAAAACCTGTTAATTAGGTTATATTTTACACTGATTACGGGTTAACGAAAAATTATTTCGGTGCGATACTCACAGAAAAGTAGTCACTAATACTCAAGTCAACGTACGCACTCGAAATGTCCACACAATATATGCAGTAAACCCGAATTTCACTGTAATTTCACGGAGCCGAGGCAACACACGTTTACTCAGTTGACATGCTATCCCCTCCAATATTGGTTGATATATATATTGGCAATATATATATTGGTTGATTTCACATGGAATGACCCAACAGTACTTTCCGGCCCAGTAATGTAATATACTATTCTTGTCTCCCCATAGTTTGTTGCCTTTTCATTGATAAGCTACTGTGAAAATTATACACAGGGTGTATAATACTGTCAGTATTTATCACACAAATGTTGTTTGCATTCTATAAAATCAATCTCTGCTATCATTCTTTTAGTTTTTTTATGTAGTTAAGGACATATTGCATATTGGTTCAGGGGTGCCGATCCCCCCCAAGAGCTATGACGCCATTCCCCCCCAAAAATTTCCAGAATCTATCAAATATCCCCCTCCGCACAACATATATTTATGACATCCTATTTAAGCAGAGGACATTAAAAATTATCTGGGTTAATTTAAGTTACATCACTTTCAAATTTTTAACATTTTTTCGACTAAAAGTTAATAATATTAATTACTTAAAAATTATTATTTTTATTAAACTAACGATGTTATTAGTCGTCAGTTATTTCCGGAACATCGTCTGTGTGAAGAAGACAAGTGTAGCCTTTTACCATTCTTGAGCCTTGGCCCGAAAACTCGAGGCATTTCGTCTTATCACAAATACTAAAATGTACATGTAAACGAGGTCATTAGGGAGCTACCTCCAAAAAAATGAATATTTCCCTCATCATAAGCTTCACTCCAACCGTTCACCAAACCACTGACCCAATACATGACTGATGCTCTCATTCCATGATTTAACTCAAGCTTCTCAAGGCCATGATTTAACTCTTAATCATAAACACCCATCACATGTAGGCCTATACAGCAGGCAACTTAACATGTCAACATAACAACACCCACAACAACTGACCCTGCTACTATCCACTATCCCAAGTTTTTCCCACTTACAAAAAGCACAAAAATTCTGAATGTATAGTTCATTCAGAATAACTCAGATTTCTGAGTTATCTGAATTAATTCTGAATTCTGAGTTCATTCCACATTACGTAGCTGGTAGATAATTTAGTGGAATACATTAAGAATTATTTCATCCTTTTTGGCGAAAATATGTCATTCTGTCATGAAGCTGTTATTACTGCATTTTAAATTGAAGTTTTAAAATTTTTACAATCCCCTGCTCCTAAAAAAAAACTATATTTAAAACTTTAACGCCCCCTCCGCTCCTAGAGATAACATTTAAAACGTCAACGCGATATTGGGGGGAATAATTAATTTTGCTAATGGATGACCGATTAAAATTTTGCTTTATCACCATTTTTACTTTTCCCCCTAAAGTGTGATGGTTCTTTTCAAAGTCCCCCTCTAGAAATAACCTGTGAAACGTCAAGGCTATATGGAAGGGGGGATAATTCATTTTGCTATTAGTTGACTGATTGAAGTTTTAGTTGCATTACCATTTTTTATTTCCTTCCTAAAAAGGACATGTTCATTTAAACACACCAATCCCTCCCAAAAATAATCTTTATAACGTCAAACCTATTTTGAGGGGGAATCATTAATGTTGCTATTAGGTGACCGATTGAAGACTTTGTTGTGTTACCAGTTTTAAATTTCCCCGCTAAAAAGTAACTGTCCATTTCAACGCAGCCTTCCCCCCTAAAAATAATCCTTAAATTGTCAATGCTGCGTATTGGGGGGGAATCGTTCATTTTGCAATTAGTTGAATGAATGAAGATTTTGTTGTGTTGCCACTTTTACATTTCCCCGATAAAAAGTAATTACTGTAAACATTTCAATGCACCCTCCCTCCTCAGAATAAGTTTTAAATCGTCAAAGCTATATTGGGGGGAATTATTAATTTTACTTTTTCAAGCGTACCAAAGCAAATTTGCATTTCCCCCCTAGAAGTAGTTGAGTAATTTATCGATAGGAAACAGGACAGGTTGAAAGAATTAATTTGTTTGTGTCCGGTTGGATAGAGTCTCGTGGACTGAGCCAGTTCGGCTTCTTGCATGCCGCGGCTGCCACGGAAGAAACAAGTGTACAGGAATGCCGTGCGGGCATGTCCATGTTGTATATCCCTACTAATTCGTACATTGAAAATAAACATTTTAATTTAAATACAAATTTAAATAGTGTAGCAATTTATTTATTTTTGACGATTTATTGGTAAAATTAATAGCAGTACGTTTTACCTGTAAAGTAAACAAAACACAAAAATCCCCCCCAAAAAATTCTATGACGCCATTGGCGTCATAATCCCCCCCTGTAGGCACCCCTGTATTGGTTAGTAATTAATTTCACAGAACATTGAACAAGCTGTCTTGGTTTCCATGGTGTCGATTTTCTCGCTTTTAACTCATTTAGTAGGTCATTTAGGCTGTTTGTAAAAGCAAACAAAACTTTTTCCTTAATTAAGAGACTAATCAATTTGTCTTGTAAAACATTTTGGTGAATTCTAATTATCCATCAATATAATCACGTAAGCAAAATTTTTGAATCAAAATTGTGGGAGTTAATCGAATTGCAGGAGTTTGCCATAAAAAATATTGACTATCTGATGTCCAACAATGTCAGGAAATGTTCCCATTCCAGCTCCAGTTGCCAGTTCCATTTTCTAATTCAAATTTTTCAGTCAACCATTTTGGCTTTTATAGACTCCCTCTTATCAGGACACCTCGGGACCGATATCTGTCCGTATTGTGAGTTTTCCGTTTAAACCGACGATCCCTGAAACACGTTAAATTATAACTCTAATGTATACTGGGTGTATACTGGTACTGGAAATACTGGAATTATATTTTGATACTGTAAATAGTGGAATTATTCTGGAATTTCAAATTTGGCACTGGAATTTTATGTAAAACAGGTGATAAAATCCGTTAAAAATAGTTTGATCCAATATTCATATATAAAAAGTTAGACATCTGTTTTTTAGCAATGTGTGTTTGCAAAAGGCCGTTTGCCATTAGTGCAACCAGGTGCAACTTTGTTTCGCGAAACATTCACGAAACCATGTTAAGTATATCTATATAAAATATGTCGCGAAATGTTTCGGCAAGTAAGGCGAAATTTTAGCCCCATTACAATACATTGTTTAACGCGAAATGTTTCAGACGATTTTGTGTTACGCGTGAAATGTTTCTCGTGAAAACTTGCAATAGTGGCATACGCCCTAAACCTAAATTAAACCAGTTGTAATTCAATTTAGTTACGAAAAATCCTTAATCAGATTTAAAATTTTATATATGTTGTAATTTTCTTAAGATGGAAGTTGTTCTCAACATTTTCTACATTCAAATATTCACATTTTTATGATTATATTGTTTTTCATCAAACAAATGATGTGCCATAAAAGTGAGAGACTGTGACGAAAGACACTCATAGTAAATTAGAACTGTTTTTCCTAAATTTGGTATACTTTATTTTAGTAATAAATAATTTATTTGTTGTAAACTCTACTTCTTGTAATATGTAAGTCAGGAGAAGAAATGTAAAGCTGAGTGTGTTTAAAAATTATCAGTTTTGTATTTCATTTACTATTGATTATTACTTTTTTCTGAAAACTGTTACTATCAATTTGTGCTTATAATTTCGTATTTATTATTTGGATAGTAAAGTTGGAGAAACGTAGGGCTATAACGGGAGTTGGGAGGCCCTCATATAAAATCAAACAAATATTATTCTTTGATGAGTTTTCATTATATTATTTATTTTATTTGTCGGTGCTGTAAATCAGTTATTTAATTTTAACAATAAACGTTATTTATATTGATAAAAATTTCATTAATGGTACTCCTTAGTTAGGTAAATAGTTAGCGAGTGATACTGGAATTTTGAAAAAAGTTGTACTGGAAATACTGGAAATGTACTGGAATTTTAAAATCAGATGCTAGTAGGCACCCTGGTATACTGTGTAAGCTAAAACACTGATTTTTAGACAAGTGATTAATGGTCTCAAATCTTTCCCACGAGAATCGATGATACAGTACTGTCCATTTCCTGCCAATCACATCCGGTTAAACCATTGTGTTGATAAAAATCATCCGGTTAGCAAGATGTCACTTCCGTGGAGTGTGGTCATGATGCTGAAGAAAGCAGAAAACTAATAATGGATGCACAAGAAAAGTACTTACGAACCAATAAACAAGAGGACAGATTGGAATTTGTACAAAAAAAGAAGAAAGCATAAGACTTAAAGCTGAGAGAATTGAGAAGGACTGCAAATGAATACCACATTGCTAGCTCAGGGAATAAATCAAAAGCCATTTGGGTCGTAATAAATAGCGAGCGAGCCCCAAAAACAAAGAAAGGATGTCACATGGCAACTTAACATAAAGGGTAACACTGTTAACAATATTGTCCGAGTAGCAAGTAAATGTAATGAATTTTTCACAATAAGTGCTGAAGAAACATTTAAGCTAAATAATAAAGCTCCCATTAGAACTACTAATTTGTGAGGTGGAAAGCGAAAAGGGACCTCTTGTCGGTGAAGAAAAATTTTCAGTACGGATGATATAACCGATTAGGGTCAAAAATATCGAAATTCGGATATCTATCGATTGTTATACCTCATTTATCATAGAACGGGCCTGTATCGGTTAAAAGATCGAAGTTATAAAAGGTCGAAACAAATCATTTTGTTAGCCTCTGCATGGCTTGAGAAAAGGGACCTCTTGTCGCTCAATGTTATTTCGCCATAACGACAAGAGGTCCCATTTCCAACATGCACTTTGTAAGCAGACTAGTCCAAAAAATGAACTCTCCTGAATTCTAGTGGAATTTTAGAGAACTACAACGAAGTTTGGTGCAAAGAGAACAAAATTTCTCACCAATTTCATACGGTCCCGACAAGAGGTCCCTTTTTATAAACGATAATTTGGCTACTAAACTTTGTCTTTTCAAGAGGCTATTTATCCGTAGGGTAATAATAGTTATTTTTATTGGAATAAATGAGCAATTAATTCTATATTATTGCTCCTTGAATGCCTCAATGATGAGCAAAATTAAATATAAACAGGGTAATTTGATAACAAAAGATAGTGTTGGGAATTTTTGTTTTTGCGGCTGCAGCACTGATAAGGATGCAGCCTCTAAGGTGAACCAGTGTTATCGCGGTAGGTGATGTCTTATCAGTGCTGGTTCTACGGTTGTTTTGCCTTGTTTATCAGTGCGACTTAATTGTTGTTTTGGTAGTTGGACTATTTTTTCTTGTGACGTAAAATAATGCATTTAATTTTATTAAATTATACTATTTATTATATTTTTTTCATTTTGTAAATTTCAAAATACAGTTTGGTTTCAGTTGTTTTGTGACGTCATTCATATAACCATCACACCAGCTTTTGTTCGAAACTTGACCTCAGTCCTGCCCAGTCTAGACCAAGGTCAAAGTTCAGAGTGCAGAGGGTATACCCAGTGGCTGAGGTAAGTCGTCGCTCTCTCGCCTGCTGACCGTCGTCCAGTTCACATCTTCCGCCACCACACGATGCATGAGTAGACTTCTTCAGCACGGTCATGGGGTGAGAGCGGGGGAGCTGGAGCTGGTATGTAAGCAGTTAACTAATTGGCAGTCAAATTGGGCCCGGTACGATCCTTCTAAATTCCAAATTAAACAACTTATTATTTCTGGTATAATTTTTTATTCTTTATTTAAGATCGTTACTCAAAACTTTGCCTGTCGAAACAGATCCTTATGATTACCGAATGCACCTTTTAAGTTTGGATAAATTAAGGGGTCTAGTATTTCATTTCCTGCTGGTATTTTATATTCTTTATTAAATCTATTAACGTCAAAAATGGCTCTCCAGGGGGGAAAATATAATTCGTGGAATAAGATCCTCGCGACTGCGTCTGCAGAAATCATGTTAGAGACCGAACCGTTCCACAATTAATTAAATATCGGCCCACTAAGCTACAAACTGGACGACGGTCAGCAGGCCAGAGAGCGACGACTTACCTCAGCCGCTGGGTATACCCTCTGCACTCTGAACTTTGACCTTGGTCTAGACTGGGCAGGACTGAGGTCGAGTTTTGAACAATAGCTGTTGTGATGGTTATATGAATGACGTCACAGTTTGGTGATAAAAAACTTTATAAAACAACGGGAAAACAGTAAAATATTCAGTTTTAAAAAGGGACCTCTTGTCATTATGGAGAATAGGGCCGACAAGAGGTCCCTTTTCTAGAATACGACTTTTTACGACATGCTTCGATAAAAATATTATTTTCCTGAAAACTACTGTGAGTTAAGAAAAAATTGGTATTACCTTGAAAGAAGACATTATAAGCTTTCTTTTGATGCCAAAATCATTTCTTAAATACAAAAAAATTTAGGTTTTATGCTTATTTGAAATTTTCAAATAAATTTTTCTCAAAATGACCCCGTTTCCCTCACGAAATTTCAAAGTCCTATAACTTTACCAAAAAAAATCGTAGACTCATGGGACTTGCGCCAAATTGTTAGGAATTAAACGAGGAATTTAAAAATATTAATAACTCAAAATCGAAAATTCCCGACAAGATGTCCCTTTTCGCTTCCCACCTCACATTTGATAATTCTCGATCGAACAGGTTGTCAAAAGACTGTTTTCCAGATGACAGATCCAGAATGAGTGTTCAAAATCATACAGTCTTTGAAACTTTCGTCTTCAAGATTGGTTGGTGTAGATGCTAAACTGGTTCTGTACTTACCTGGACCACCGTTTGCTAGTTGTATCAGTTAATTATATTGAAAGTGACCCAAAAGCTATTGATTACGGGGTGGTCCAAGGTAGTAATTTAGGTCCATTGTTATTCCTAGTATATATAATAGCTAAACTATGTGTTAGGGGTAAGTTGTTCCTCTTTGTAGGTGACACGGCCTTGGTGTCTACCGGCTGCACGCGGGATGATGTTTTTGACCAGGCGTCCTGTGACCTAAACAAAATGAAAAACTGGTTTGATCATAATACATTGACTTTAAATGTTTCAAAAACAAAATGTCTGCCGATACTTTTCCAAAGCGAGCCTGGTCAGAGACGTTTATGTCTGCATTCCTGTAGTGATCCGCTGTCGCAAGCTTGTAGATGTGACATTATTGAGCGTGTGACAATATAAATACTTAGGAATCATTTTCGACCAAAAGCTGTGCTGGGCTCCACACATTTGGTACGTCAAGCAGAGGCTTGGAAGATTAGTCTATGCTTTTGCTCAGTTGGGCCAGTTGCTGATGGTGGATCACTGCAGGACTGTTTATTTCGCCTACGTGCAGTCGGTGATGCAGTATGGTAAGACAAATACGACAAATAAGACTTTTATTAACCATTCAGTAATATACATTATTACAATAGGTCTCGTCAAGTAAAAACTAGCCTAAAAAGAGAGACAATACCGCCCCAAGTGTTACAGCCTCAAAATTTCATAGTGTTATAAAATGTGTTTGTCAGATCTTGTTCGATGAAATACCCTCTTCGATGAAATACCCTCTAGGCTAACTTATTGTCAATAACTATTAAACAAAATTTTAAGCGTGAAACAACAAAAAAAAATTATGCTAAGGTTCAACAAAGTATAAAAATTTAATAGAGCAATAACAAAGTTAAAATTTACAAATAACAACAAATTTGGGCACAAAAACTAGCTGAAAGACTAGTCAAAAAAATCATCTATTGAATACAAAGGATTATTTTGCAACCATTTGTATAGATTGTCTGAGAAAAGTTTGTTGCATGTTGTATCTACTAGAGCTGCTGGTAATCTATTGTAAAGTTTTAAGGCAAGTGTGTTATGGTACTTTTGTGTTCTACTAAGTCTACATCTAGATATATCAATATTGTTTCTTGATCTAGTATTATGATCATGATAGAAAGACCTGGACTTAAAACTATCAATATCTTTTCTTACAAGCATAACAGTTTCATAAATATACAAATTGATTACCGTAAGTATCCCCATTTCTATAAACAAAGGCTTACACTGTTGCCGTATGGAAGCGCCGGCTAAAATTCTAATGGCTTTCTTCTGTAGGATCAAAACCTTACTGGTTCCAATACCATTGCCCCATACCAGTAGACCATACCTCAGAGTACTCTCAAAAAAGCATAATAGGCAACTCTTAAATACATATCAGGTACAATATTCCTTAACCTACACAGCAAAAATATGACTCTTGATAATTTCTTACAAACTAATTCAATTTGGCCTTTCCAAGACAAATCACAGTCAATTACAATCCCTAATAAGGTAACTGATTTGGAAAACTGATCATTTAGATTTTCCTTATTTAGCGAAACAAGCATATTTTTTGTTTTATCATTGTTTAAATACAATCCATTAACATTAAACCAGTTAACTGCCTTCTCAAAACTCTCTTGTGCCATTTGATTGAGACACTGCATATTACTACTATAGGAGACCAAAGAAGTGTCATCAGCATAAACAGTTGAAAAACAATCTACCTTCAAACTTATATCATTAACCAGAATCAGAAACAGTATTGGCCCCAAAATTGACCCTTGCGGGACACCATGCTCTATTTGTACTACTTGAGAGATTTGACCCTTAACATCATCAATCTGAGTTCTATTACTGAGATATGATTGAAAAAATTTCACTTCCAAATCCCCCAAGCCATAAAAATCTAATTTCTTAATGAGAACATCAAGGGAAACACAATCAAATGCCTTACTCAGATCACATAATGTAACCTGAGCAAGACACCTATTCTCAACAGCCGAGTACAATTCAGTAACTAACCTGTCTACAGCCATTACAGTGGAACGACCCTCTCTATATCCAAAGTGGTTGTCATTAAAAATATTGTTAGATTCAAAATAGTTACAGATTTGTAATTGAATTATTTTTTCTAAAACCTTCGCAAACACCAGAATACAAGAAATGGGACGGTAACTTGACGGTTACTTAGGGTCTCTCTTCTTAAAAATAGGTACTACCCTTGAAAACTTTAAACAGGTAGGAAATACTCCTTCATAAATGCACAGATTAATACAATAGGTCAAAGGAACCAGAATAGCATCTGCAACATACACAAACAACTTACTTGTTAGACCATATACATCTTTACTTTCAGATATTTTTAGTGACTTTACCACACTTGAAACTAGCTCACATGACACCTGAGAAAAAAACACATTTATCGACAGGCCTTTCAACTTTTTCAACACATTTCATAGCTTTATCTGCACAAACACTCATTTTGGCACAGATTTCTTCTACCGAAGACACGAAGTACTCATTGAAGCTGTTTGGCGATACATCACCTGGATTGCTCTTCATGGTGGGTTTCCCTGCAGCCTCATTTATGATGGACCACGCCATACTGCACTTGTTGGACGCCTCCTCAATTCTCGTGGCATTGTAGTTCCGCTTTGCCGCACGAAGTGCTGATTTGTAAGTGCGCCTCTTCCTCCGTAGGATTTCTAACAATTCACCATCATTCGTGGTGTGGTAAATGTCCGAGTACAGCAAAATTTCATCTTTCATTTTTCTGAGGTCTTCGTTAAACCACTTGTTCGAGGTCGGCTTAGTCTTTGTTAGTACAGCCCGAGTACTCTGCCTATTGATCTTTTTTGCAGTACATGGAATACATTCTTGAAAGATAGACAAAAAAGCATTAAAAAATTTCTCAAATGTAGTTTCTGCACTAGGCCTACATCTCACAGTTGGATCAGGTGTATCACACAAGAGACTGTACCAATCTGTATTAAGCAAAACCAGCCTAAATTGTTCCAAGGAATAAGGCGTTATCTTACGTACTTGAATAACTGTAGTCTCAGTAGCTACCTTAAAACTATTGCTTTTTTAAATCTACATCCGGATCTAACTGCAATGCCTCATGATCTGACAGCCCAGGTTTTATTACCGTTATGTTTTAAGAAAGTGGTGAATATCAGTCATAATGTTGTCCAAACATGCCCTATTACGAGTAGGCTTATCATTGGCACAGTACGGATCAAATTGTCTTAATATATTTACAAACTCTCTAACAGTAGATTTATCAGTTGTTATATCAAATTAGCATTAACGTCACCACAAATAACTAATCTTCTGTTACGATACATGAAAAAACGCAGTAGCTTCTCAAGCTGAGAAAGAAAATTTATAGGACTCCCCTAAGGGGATCTGTATACACAGGCAATGATAAGGTTAATATTAGGTATTTCAATGGCTGTCACTTCAAAGTCCAGCTCACAACAGAGGGCATCAATGTCAACTGAGAAATAGTTATTCGCTAAACCTTTTTGTAAAAATATCAAGACGCCACCACGAATATGGTTTAGGCGACAAAAACTGCTGCCAAGATGGAAACCCGCAGGAACCGCCAGGTTAACTTGTTCACATTTTAGCCAGTGTTCACTAATGCACACTACATTTATATTTTCCTTGTGCAGAAATCCTTCAAGTTCTTCAGTTTTTTCCCACATGCCTTGAATATTCATGTAAAATATTCTCAACCGATCATTATTAGGTGAGGTCAGTCTCAAATCAATAGATGAAAGCACTGAGTCCTTAACTAAACTAATTTCATCCGAACTACAGGCATCGGATTGTAGACTCGATAAGTCCTTGCCTAAGTAAATGGTTTCATTACATGAGTCCTTGAGTTTAAATCCGACCTGTGCCACACACTCTGTGATCGACAAGGTGCAACAAATTCTTTAACCAGGAGTCCATCGTCCCAAAACTCAGGGTCCATAACAGTTTCAAACAATTCTTCTCTAATACCAATCTTAAAAGATTTATAATTGTCATACCTTGGGCGGATTTCTTCACACACAAAATTAGTGATCTTATTATTTGTCAAAAAAGATTCCATGTCAGCCTTAGTTATTTCAACATCCAGACGAGATACAAAAATCCATCTTTTTTTCTCAGCCAGTTTCAGTTGTTTGTCACCTCCCGTTTTTGTGCCAATTATAGGCTTAGGCTTTACACTATTCTGAACTTCCTTGCCTCCAGAACGAAAATAAGTGGAATATTTCCTTGGTTTACGCCGTCCATTTTTACTATATACTACAGCCGTAAAACCATCATCCTCATCAGAGTTGTTATCCATATTCGAATTACTACTTTCATCTGACTGAGTAACTGCCTTAATTACTTTATTGTTGTTCTTAACAGCCTTACAATAAGAATAGGTTGATTGTTTTTGTTCATTACACTTAACCAAAGATGCGGGCGAAACTGACTGAGATGGAGTAAGGGTAAGAGGAATACTACTTAGAGTACTACTGTTCTCATTGGTACTATTTTTTTCATTTAAGGATATAGCCTCTGGATCGTTATTGAACATTGTTATATCTAAGGCTTACCTTACGATCCAATTGTTATATCTAATTGGATATAACAATTATATAATATAAGGTAAGCCTTAGATATAACAATATTTTTTTCAATACACTGCCTAAAGGCTGTGTCACGCTCCCCTTCAGACGGCGGCAGCAATGGGTGGTCAACTAACTTCCCAGGTTTATTACTAACTTTTGCACGAAGTTTTGTAACTTCTTCACTTAGTTGCATATACTGAGCGAAAAGCAAATCCATTCACTGGCACATAGTAACATTATTACTGCTGTGTGTTTCCAGTTCGGTTAAAACAATATTCAAAATACTTGGCCAATCACATTGATTGTCAATTTTCTCATTTTTATTAAACATTAATGCCATTTTAGCATCGCATTTATTGCAAAACCATTTGATATGATCGGCAATGTCATTAATAGCTGCATATGTCTCGCTGTCCATTTTTATACACTCAGAATGAAACGACTGATTGCAAAAAGCATCACAACACATAGCCAGCTCGTCTGGAACAGCCAAATTACAAACACCACAAAGAAATGAGCCTTTAGAAAGCGGTGCATCCAGCTGCAAAGTTTCTTCGTTATCATCATTATTTTCTGCTATAGTACGATTCCTACTACGCAGACGCATTTTCGTTTCTTACGTTGGCACTACCCACTCGACAAAAAGGCGTCCCAAAAAAAAGAGTTGAAAAATAGGAAAAGAACCGGATATTGAAATTGAAATGTCTATTTCACCAAAATGTTCTGCAAACACTAACCTCAAAACAGGTTATGCCGATTCATGAGAAACGAATTACAAATCAACTACAATACCTTAAAAAAATATATATATCTTGGTATCTTGGCGTTGGGCGGTGTCTCGTCAGCTGTATTAAATCCGTTGTCTGTAGCGCAAAGACCTCTTATAAAAGAAATTCTCAAGAAGCCCACATGGTTTTCAACAGACCAACTCTTCTCCGAATATCCCGTTTTCAATATTAGGTAGTTATTTATGAAATCACTACTTATTTTCATAAAAATAAAAAGGATTAATTTTTTCCAACATCGAGCACAGTTATTCAACAAGACATATATTGAACTTCAGATAGATACTGTTTTCCAAAATCCATCCTAAGCTCTGTAAATGTAAATACCAATCCTTTTTACATTGCCCATGTCTTGGACTATAGTTTTTCACCTGAAATTGTAGCTGCTGAGGGAGGCAGTATCGCCATGTTTAAATGAAGGGTGGCTGAGTGCCTGACTCGGGAGGGCAGCGGCGGAGACAGTGATTCAATATCCGTACTTATGATTACCAATATCTAGTAGTTAAAATGGGTTATCACCTTTTTTCCTTGTTAACTGTTTTATGTATAATTTAAGAGCGTTGCTCCTTTTATTTAAAAAATACTTTGTTTAGGTAATTTTTTGTGATTAGTATTAGTTTATTACAATACTAAAATGGTAATTTGTACAAATGAAGATTTTTTTGTGTGAGCTGGACAGTGTTGCAATACTTATGATGTGAGCTGATAGAATCATTCCCCGAACACGGACTTAAAATCTATTCGGGAAATTATTTCCTTTAATACATGTATTGTAACGTTGTATTTTTAAATTTTGGAATAACATTTTGATTTCATTTGATTTGATTTGTAATTAAAAAGTTTGTCGGTATCCATTTGTTGACCAATCCATTTGTTGATCCAATGAGAGTCATGCATTTGAGGTTGTTACAGCTTGCCCTCTTACTTGAAGAAGCCTTTTCTTATATCTTTGGAAGTTAATAAACTAAAATTTTTAGGTATCAGAGATAAAAATGAAATATTATTTATCGGATGAAAAAAGTTTAATAGGACAACAATCGTGAAACTGTTAAGGCATATCTTTAAACACTATTAGCTTAACAAACTAAACATATTCCTTACGTTGTATTGCTGTCCATATTTTCCTGTCAAAATTTGTATTCTTTTCTAGGCTCGCTGTGCATGGAAGAAATCAAATTAATGTTGAAATAAAATCATACTGGCGTTTGTTAATTGATGAAATTTTAAATCCATTTTATGTTTTTGAAACTGCAAGTATCATCTTCTGGTGTTATGACTCTTATGTTTACTACTCTGTATGCATTGTTATAATTTCTGCTTATTCAATTATACACACCCTCATTCAAACTCGCCAGGTATGTGAATTTTGTATTAGCTTTTTTACATGTGGTTAGTTCAAATTAATTCATTCATAACTCATAACTTTCTTTTTTTTTGTTTCATTGTAATACCTTCTAAAAGTAATACTTTTTATACTTTCATTAACCATTTAAAACCCGTATCATTACCTTTTTAATTGTTTTCTTTTTTGCCTAGTTTCCTTATTTGTGATGCGGAAAGTGAAAAAGGACCTCAAGTCGCTGGAGTAAATTTTACAGTACTGGCATTTTAGTCGAATCTGGTCAAAAATATCGATTTTTAGGTTTCGATTGGATACGATTCCTTAATCTTTCCTTTACATATTCATTCGGTTATTTTAGCGATAAGAATCCGATAAATATTAAAAAATAATCGATTTAGTAGCCTGTGTCGTGCAAACGAAAAGGGACTTCAAGTCGCTTATATGGAAAATAACATGGCGAGCGACTTTAGGTCCCATTTCCCAAATGTGCAGGCCCTTACTGACAGTGTCGTCAGGGGCATTACAAAACTAGTCTCTCCTGACATCTACCGGTGGATAAGTGAACTACTTCAAGTTTTTCGTTGTAAAAGAACATTGAGTCCAAAAATCACTGTCTTGACAGTGTATTTTTCTTTTATTCCTCAGTATTCTGCCCTCCGACTTGAGGTCCCTTTTCAAACTTCTCACTTTCTCATTTTTTTAACAATGAAATTGTGAGTGTATCTTGTCTGTTTCAGTTTAGATTTAAAGATCTAGTTTCCAGCTTTATTTTGATACCGAATTCATTTCTTAAATATCAATAATAAGTTTTCTGTGAACGTTTGAAGTTTTGGGCCTTGATTTCCTAAAATGCCCGTTTTGACTATTTAAAATTCAAACGCCAATAATTCAAAGACAAAAAATCATAGCACTATAAATTATATGTCAAATTGTTCGGAATTTAATGCAGAACTTCAGGATGTTAATAACTCAAAACCTGAAAATTCCGACTTGAGGTCCCTTTTCACTTTCCGCATCACATTTTAACTTCTATAATAATAGTTTTGGTCTGTTATAAAAATATTGTCTTATTAGTTTGTGTTAATATTGTTTGAAGTTGTAACTATTAGAATCAATTATTGAAAATTTATAATTTAAGTTTCCTTGGTTTGTTTTACGTATACTGTATCATTCATTTGAACATAAAGAACATTAATCGCCATTACTGATGTACAGCATTGTATTAGGTAATTTTGTCTATGATGCCACAATAAAATGAATTGGGCTCATTAATGAATGTATACGCACACTCTTGGAACAAAAGATAATTAAGTCAGTTGATTTTTTATTCAATTTATTTTGCAAATAAATCATTTATGTTTTGATTTTGATTCAGTTAAAACAAGTTTCAGGTGATTCAATTTCAGTGAAATTTGTTTTTAAAAATCAGTGATGGCAATATCCTCCAATCAAAATCCAAACATAAACTCACCATCACCAACAATGAATTTCGAACTGATAAAAAATGATTAATGATTAAAAAGAAAGTAAGTTTGAGCTCCAATTTTTCAACGTCCAACCAATTCGCCAAATCCCCCGAAAGAGGTTAAAGCTGTACAAGGGCGGCTGTGGAAATTTTTCTAGAGGAGATGAGGTATTTTTTCTGGGGTTTGGTAGTATACTTCCAACCAAACTTTTTGAGATAAAAACTTAGAAACTAGTTTTAGGCTATCTACAAGCCAGAATCCTCTCTCAAAAACATTTAAAGCATATTTATTTTTCAATCCAATGTTTATAAAGCTTTTGAACTTATCAAATCAGTGTAAACAATTGAAACTTTGAGAGTGTAAATATAACACATCTTTAGATTTTAGACGAAAAACTAATACAAATTGCAACCTTTTGTAGGCCTATTTTTTAGCCTGTTTTTTGGACAGTTTAAGTTTGTTGGGGGCAAAATAGTGCCGGACAAGTTAAAGCCATCCAGATAAACAGGCACTGACAAATTATTAGATTACTGATCTGTACTGATTCTTCATTTGAGGTGATACTTATTTATTACAGAAGATATGTAGAGGTGTAATAATATCTGTTCTCCAGTGAAGGGTATGATTTACATTTTTCATAGTTTACTTTTTTCTGAGGGGACCATGATCCCCACCCCTCCCCCTGTTGGCACACATGAAGCTACACAAAAACACATTAAGTTTGGTGCCTGTGGTGACTTGAAAAAGCGGTACCAGTACGATTCTAAAAGCAATACCATCATCAGTTTGATGCAGCCTGTTAGACAGTTAAAAGTCAATTCGGTACTATAATGATGAAAGAAATAAAGTAAAACTATTTTCTGTAAAACTAGTTGAAAAAACAAACTAGTTCTGCGTTTTGTTGAAAAAGCTTTGCCAAATGTTGACCATGAAATGTCCACGAGATTTACCGACAAAGATACAGCTATTGTAGCTGAGAGATTTAATGCGGTTGCAATACCACCAAGAGATTTGACGACCGCGGAGTACTCCCCCCATGATACTGTACACAACCTAAAATACTACCCAAAATACAATAGTAAAATTGTATTACCACGAGTAACCTAGATTGTTACAACCAAGATTTGCCAAATGCAAATAATTGAGGTGTTTGTCTCAAAATTAGATAGAGGTTTCTCCACTTGCATTACTACTGATGAGGTTTGACGGTCGCTACAGAACAGACAGATTTAACAGCCAATATACGACTAAAAGCTTCATTTTCTGCGATGCAACCGATGTTTGCAGGTCACGATACAGCCTAACCAAGAGTTGTTATTGCCATAATATGACCGAGAAATTAACCAGATGCTGTAAAATCGAGATTTGCTGGCAGCGGAAACAATGAGTGATTTTTTGGCTGTAATATGACCAAGAGATTTGCCATAAACAACCATGATTTGTCAGCCGCGATGTGTCCAAAAGATGTAATGGGCAGGAAAAGAGGAAGTGGTTTTCCAGCCGCATTGTGACCGAGAGATTTACCAGCTGCAGTATAAACAACAGATTTTTCGGCCGCGATGTAGCCAACAGGTATGACTACCTCGAAAAGAGTGAGAGTTGTCGGCCACAATACGACCAAGAGGTCTGCCGGCCATGAAACAAACAGGTGCTTTTCCGACCGCGGAAAGTGCCCCCCCTTACCCCCCCCCCCTTACCCTCCTCCCCCACGAATTACACCTGTGATCAGAATCTCAAAATGAAAAGTAACAACATTAACATATACGTACATGATTCGTCCTTCCCTCATTATTTAATGACAACTGATCAGTGTTCCCACATTTCGTAGCTACCATTTAATCATGCAAGGGAAATCATTGTAATTTCACAGTAAAATTACTTTACGTAACCAAAATGTTAACTCAATAAGCCTATTTTGTTTTCTGTATTAAAAAATTGAACTGACCGTGTCTTTCAAAATATCAATTCCAAATCAAAATAGTGTGAATTAGATGGTACGAATTTAAAACGTTTGGGGTCTGAGCAAAGTATTTTAGTAAATGTTATTTTTAATGTCTGGGAACAGACACACTGCTGCAGAAGATTATATACAGCATATTGTACTGCATTTTCCTACTCTATGCCACTCAGTTTATGCAAAATTATCATTCCCAGGGTGTCTACTGCTACTGGAAGTACTTGAAATACCGGAATTATATTGGAATGTATTTTCCATACTGGGTTGAATTTCAAATCATATACTTGAATTTTATTGAAATATAAGTGCAGTGAATTAATCAGTAAAACATAGTCTTTCCTGTGCTATGGTTCAATTCATGTCACTATAAAAAGTTTGACAAGTTTTTTATATTATTTGCAAACCAAAATTCCAAAGGCACAAAATATTTTTCATTATTACCTTTAGAATAATTAATAGAAATAGAAAACATTAAGAAATTTAAGAAGGCCCTATTTTCACATTTAATTGAACAGTGCTATTACAACCTGTCTAATTTTTTCTAACATAACATCCATCCCTACATACTGCCATTTTCCAACCTGAACACCTGATGACAATGTCGAACGACAGCTAGTAAGAAGAAAAGATAGAAGATACAGGTAAGATACATGACGGGTCTCATGCCAGTATGGTCTGAGAACAAAAAACAAATAAAAAAATTTTCTTTTTAAGCCTAGACACCTTTGTACTGACCTTACCTTACCAACCTTACCAACCTCACCTTTACTTACTGAATTGCAGTAAAATGCAGCCTATGGTGTCAAATTAATTTTGACTCGAAACCGGTACCACGGAAAGATTAATTTGACACCATAGGCTGCATTTTACTACAATTCAGTAAGTAATTAAATAAAAAAAGCTGAAAAAATCAAATAAATTGGATCAACACTATTTTAAAAACTTGTTTATTTAAAAGTTCTGCAGGAAAACATTTTTCCATTCCCTGAAAAAATTCCCCAAGAACCAGGGAGTGCCGGGCACCCGCTGGAAATCTGCCCATGTTATAGATAAGAACCCATAACCTCAAAATGACGTGCTTAGTGTCCATAAATGATTGTATTTATTTGACAGTTAAATTTTTAAGTAACAAACTAACATTGCTGCCAATAGCAAATGAATTACTTTTCATGATATTGACACAGAAATAGCTATTTTATATTCCGGCCTAAGCTGGAAAATTTTCCGGACTGTGATTACAGGAAATGGAAGTAAACAATCAGCTGATTAGCAGCAAACTGACGTTTAATACATGTTTATATAGGTTACTTTTTAGAGGAATGTGGTGGCAGCACCGGCAGCAGTAGAAAATGTTTGTTGGTTAGGTTTGAAGAATTAAGAAACGTAGTAGTTTATGCAAGGAATATGTCACGATTAAAAATATGTTTTTCTAAATAGTATGATGAAAAGTATCGTACATCACACGGCCGGTAAGTTTTACCGTACACCCCTGAAAATCCCTATCATGCTATCATGCTCGTCCGGTAAAACACTGCTTTCCAGCCAAGTAATGTAATATACTATTCTTTCAGTCCATTTTTACTTTTATAATGGTACAACAACCAAATATAAATATTGTTTCGCTGTGACAAAGCTTAACATAACCTCATGACATTTCTTATAAGAACAAATAAGTGGGGACTCAACTTAGGTCTAATAACACTTTATTGATTTCTTACCTGATGATAATAGGCTAAGACATAGGTTATTTTTTTAAATAATAAAATAAAAGTGGTGCAGTTTTAGCGAATTTCTCCTATAGGGAAGAAGCTATTACCGTAGCTCTCATGGTAAGACCTAAGCTCGGGACCATTACAACTTTTCGTTTTGGGGCCCCCAGAAGCAAAAAACACCATTCGTTCGAATTTATATATATATATATATTCGCCGTAAAAATGGTCCGATTTTTATAAAATTTGGTACGGACATGTAAAGTGGTAATCAATTGGACGAGTTCGTGAACCAGCCCGATCGGACCACCTGAATAGGGGGTAAAGGGGGATAAACCCCCCAAAAATGGGTCTTTTGAGTTTTTTACATAGAAAAATAAAATTTATCGAATTTTTGTGGGCACCATTGAATTCAGCTAAAAAAAAACAGACAATTTAGTAATTTGAATCACTGCTCTATGTCCATTGGTTACCGAGATATTGAAAGTGGTAAACACAGTATGTTGTCCCAATGAGTAGTAGTGTTTTGCCGGTTCTGGCGCACACACGGGTCTGAGGGCTGAGGGTCCAGTTTTGGTGCAGGTCTGAGGGCTGACGGTCCAGTTTTGGCACAATGTTGAGGGCTGAGGGGTGAAAAATTTCATGCACTCTAGTGCGAGTATGGGGTGAATTTCGTTTTTTCTTGAGTGGTGAGGGCGCGGCTTGTGAAAATTCTTATGCACTCTAGTGTGAGTATGGGGTGTATTTTTTTCGTTGGTGGTGAGGGCTGAGGACCCAGTTTTTGCGCACTGGTGAGGGCTAAGGACCCAGTTTTGGTGCAGTGGTGAGGGCTAAGGACCCAGTTTTGGTGCAGTGGTGAGGGCTGAGGTGTGAAAATTTTCATGCACTCTAGTGTGAGTATGGGATGATTTTTTCCTGTGCAGCGATGGCCCAGCTAGTGAAATTTTTATGCACTCTAGTGTGAGTATGGGGTGATTTTGTTCTCGAGTGGTGAGGGCCCGGTTCTGGCGCAGCGGTCGGTTCTGGCGCAGCGGTCGGTTCTGGCGCAGCGGTCGGTTCTGGCGCAGCGGTCGGTTCTGGCGCAGCGGTCGGTTCTGGCGCAGCGGTCGGTTCTGGCGCAGCGGTCGGTTCTGGCGCAGCGGTCGGTTCTGGCGCAGCGGTCGATTCTGTCGCAGTGGTCGGTTTTGGTGCAGAGGTGAGAAAAAAATTATTATGCACTGTAGTGCGAGTATGGGGTGAATTTTTTTTCCTGAGCGGCGAGGGTAAATTTTGTTATCTTGTGTGAGCATGGGTGGTCTTGGTATTCACCCCACTAACACATCTCACCGCAAAAACCTTAAAAAAATAACATCTCGCTAGTAGGATAAATATGTGCTTCCTGCCGCGGGAGTCAATAAGGGCTCTTATGGGGCTATTCTTCGGAGCCAGACGAATCGTCTCAGGAGTGATCTGATCACTGGAACACTGATGTCACCTCATCCCTCTTGTCTCCCCCTCCTTCCCTTCACCCCCCCCCACCCCTCCCTTCCCCCCCTCCTTCCAGTCATCAATGATATTCACATTTTTACCATGAATAAAAAGTGCTCTTCCTTCTGCTCTTCCTTTTCTTCGTCTTCCCTCCCCTCCCTTCCCCCCTCCCTTCATCCCTCCCCCTCATCCCTTTTCCCAATATCACGTGACTGATGATCTTCATTTTTTATTGTAAGTAAGAGAAGGAAAAAAATCCTCATCCTTCTTCTCTTCCTTTTCTTCGCCAATCGCCTAGGCCGTTAGGAGAGACGCTGACTCTTAAAAATGGCAACTTATGTGTCTGACGCATCTTCATGCTCTGGAGACGAATCTGCGTTTTTCAACGCAACACCCTCACCCCGTTCTTCATGCTCTGGAGACGAAACTGCGTTTTTCAACGCAACACCCTCACCCTGTCCTAGTCAACCCGATTCCCTAGACGCTCCTAATACTCCTTCTACTTCTCGTCGTCGAACTCGCAAACAAAAACGTCGTCGTGTTAAACAAACAGCTGATGATACTTTGTATCGGTCGTATGTTGAGACGTACACCAGTGAAAGTGATGAAGAAGGAAATACTGGTGGTACAGTACATGCTCCTACTACCTCAAAGGTAACCAATGCCTTACTTGAACAATACGAGGCATCTGTTCTATATGACGCGGACAATAAAGTCGTGGGATTTAAAATCGTTCGTAAAGGGTCAAACAATAACCCTGTGAACAACGAGGCAAAGATAACAACCAGTGAACAACCTAGCAAAGATAAAAAGTCTCAATGTCCGAAATGTGGAGCAACTGTTACAACGTCATATTTAGCTAAACATCAAATGACAAAGAAATGTCTTAATTCCACTTCAACCAGTTCTGATGATCTTGGACATGTAGAAGTCAATATGAGTACTCAGGACAGCGCTAAGAAAGCCTACGAGATATGTGGTCAGACTGTGCGAGCCACAAATCTTAAACGACATCAGAAGTCTAAGAAATGTATGAGTACAATAAACAATGACAAACCACTTAGTACGGTGATTCCATCAACTGCTGCAAAGGATTCAACTAATCATGTAACATGTGATAAATGTGGAAAGGTTGTGACCAACTCGAATTTAGCACGGCATAGAAAGTCAAAACAGTGTAACTCATTTGTGCCAGCCAATAGTTATGATGAGAGTCTAAAACGAATTGGAATACAGCCAGCCCCAAAGAGTCAAATGTGTTGGATATGTGAAGAGCCTGTGGAGTTATCACATTTAAAACGTCACCAAAATTCTAAACGTCATATTAGGTTGTCAAAGCTCCATGAACCGTCTACGAGTAGAGGACCTATTCCTAATGAACCGTCTACTAGTAGGGAACTTGGAGAACCCTCGAGTAGTAGTGGACCATGTTCAAATATTAAACAAGTTAAGGAAAGGGCTACCAAATTTTATGAACCTGATCAATTGACTAAAATGTGTTGGGTGTGTGAGACACCAGTGGAAATATCACAATGGGGAAATCATTCTAAACATCATACACAACCTGAAACTATTAAGGAATCTAGGTTTGATCTAGAACGGTTGGTAAAGAAGTATCCTAAAGTTGTCAAAAAGATTGTTAGTATAGCGAAACCAAGTATGGATAATGTAGCATTGGAAGCAATGATTAGAAAACCAACAAGACCTCAAAGACCTGGTGTAAAACCACTTAAAAAAGATACTCCACTTACACAAGTTAAATCACCTGACTGGATAACACCACCTTCACCAATTACACCACTCCCAATGACACCACCAACCATCACAAATGAACCTCAATGTTTCCAGAAGTTGTTTTCAATGTCTGAAAGAAGACTTGGACCTAGCTATTTTGAAGGAGCGTCATTTCAATCACCTCAAAGGAAACAACACCTTGACTCCGATAAAATCAGATCAATACTAGGACCAAATCCCTTTGCGGAAAATTTAAGCCGCTCTAATGATCCTCATTGTTATTCACCACGACTTTTAACACCAATACACGATAATCAATCTGATGTTTCATGTGTCGAACCAGTTCCTCCACCTATTAATGAATGTTCAAATGTTAAATTAAATATCCCGGAAAGCCCTGTTTATCATTCTCCACCACACATTCCTGACACACCAACATATGACCCATTGTCACCAACCCCTTTAACAACAAAGGAACAAACTACTTGCCCTGACTGTGGTCTAACAGTAACCAAGTCATATCTGTCACGCCACAGGAAAACCCAAAAGTGTTTAAATAATCAAAAAGATGCTGATGTAATAGAGGTTGAGGAGACATCAGATGAAGAGGAAAATGAGGAGGAACTTGACTATGAGGATGATTCAAATGATAATAAGGATTTTCATGATGATGATGATGATGATGGGAGTTTTAATTCTAATGGATCCAGTAATAGCACAGATAATAGTAATAGCACAGATACCAGTAAAAGCACAGATACCAGTTCTGATGGTGATAATGAATCATCCAATAAAGAACAAGAAAAAAACCTAACGGATAATAATGATACTTGTGATGATAGTGAATTAGATGTAAAGGAAAGCGCTTCAGCGCGCTTCAGCATTTAAAAATAGGTTAAGGACTTTTGTTATTGAGAATAGGAGTAACATTAAAGATCCTAATGTATTTTTAGAAGCGTGTACATCTATTGCAATTCAAAAAATTAAGGACTGTGTTATTGATAGCAATCTGAAGGTAAACCTAGTATTCCATGTTGAATTCCAAAGAATAGTAAATGAAAAAGAGGTAGTTCAGATGATGAATTTCAAGACTGTTAATGAAATCATGTACCCGACAACAGATGTGTCTGAGTTTTATGTTAAAGCAAAAGGGAAGATGCTTGCTGAGATGGAAGACTTTCAAGCAACAGGATCTAACTGGACTCTAAGGAAAGTAGTGGATTTGGAAATCAGGATTAATAAATATATTCCACTTAGAGCTTCTAGCTATGTTGATCTACCTAAAAAGATACAGTCAAAGAAAGCAGTAATCAATGTTCAGAATGAGGATCAAAAATGTTTCTTATGGGCTATCCTCTCTGCGTTGCACCCTGTTGACAAAGATGCATATCGAGTTAATAAATACAAAGCTTATGAGCATGAACTGGATGATGCATTAACAGGTATCGAATTCCCAGTTAAACTGGATGACAACAAAGTTTGAAAAGCGCGCTAGTATATCTGTTAATGTTTATACCCTTGATGGTAATAACTTTAATGTGGTTCCACTTAGAATTACAAAGGAGGAAATGGAAAAACATGTTGATCTACTCTATTTAAAAGGAAGCGAAACAAATCATTATTGTTATATCAAGAACCTCTCTCGATTGGTAAGCTCACAGATTTCAAAAAATGGGCATAAAATGTGGTTGTGCAAAAGGTGTCTCTTACATTTTGGGTCGGAAGATAAGTTGAAGATACACAAGCAGGATTGCAGCACATATGATGCTGTGAAAATAAATCTTCCAAAGCAAGGAACCACCATTAAGTTTATGGATCACAATAAATCAATGAAAGTACCATTTGTAGTTTATGCAGACTTTGAATGTCTCCTGGAGTCCAATAGGTCACATACAACTGAAAAATCTCAGAGCTACCAAAAACATTTACCAATGAGTTTTTCATACTATATAGTCTCAAAAGATGGAGATTACAAACCTCCTGTTACATACTTTGGTGTGGATGCTGGTAAGGTTTTTATCGAACAACTAGAGAAGGAATCAGAAATAATTCAAACATTATATTCGAGTGATTCTATCAAACCAATGAGATTAACAGAGGATGACAAACGTACCATATCACAATCAAAAACATGTCATATTTGTGAAAAGCCATTGAATGGTGATAAGGTCCTTGATCATGACCATTTGACAGGAAACTTTAGAGGTGTTGCGCATAGAGAATGCAACATCAAGTTCAGGAAACCAAAGTTTATTCCAATTTTCATTCACAATCTTTCTGGCTATGACACGCATTTATTCATTAAGATGTTGGGTTTGAATGAAGAGGAGATCGATGTTATTCAAAATAATGAAGAACGTTACATATCCTACACTGTTAAAAAGGAAAACATGATTGAACTTCGGTTCTTAGATTCATTCAAGTTTATGTCATGTAGCCTTGATGCGCTTGCAAAGAATCTTCAGAGGGATCAGTTTATTCATACGGCCAAATACTTTACTGAATCTCAGTTGAATTTAGTTTTGAGGAAAGGTGTGTATCCATATGATTATATGTGTAGTGAGGAGAGATATGAACAAACACATTGGGTGGAGTGAATAAAAGCTAGCACTTGCTAAGACTAAGGTTTTTCCTAGCATTTGCTAGGCTTCAGGTGAATAAAGCCTCTTAGTTAGAACTAAGGCTAGTTCTTGCTAGAGTGTTACACAGTCCTTAGCAGTTGCTAGTAACTCGAGTGAATAAAACGTTGCGACTAACGACTAGCCCTAGCAATTGCTAAGAAAAAGTCTAGTCTGGTATCGCACGAGCTAACTTTTGGTTATTGGTGAGAAAGTGTTTGACCATGGTGGAATTTATGAATGTGTGAGCGCGGAAAATATAGTCCGGCAGCCAAATAGGGAATTGTTTTTGGACCTTGTTTTGTTCTATTAAGTTTTTTATGGTTGGTATTTAGTTTTGGTAGTATTTAGATGCAGAAAATAGCGGGTACTTATAAAGTACCTTTGGGCAACTCTTAGAATTTAATATAATAATTGTCCATATTAATAAATAATTCGATTAATTTAAAACATGGTAATTAAGCTATAAACTATGCTTTTTTATTCCGAATAACATGAAATTTGGTATGAAACCTCGTTATAATGTTACTCATAAATTCATCAGATATTAGCCATATCCGTCGAGCCGTTTCAAAATGGCGGCGGAAAACGTGGTTTGTATCTCCAAAAAAATAATTTTTTGCCCAATTAAAAAAACATCTCTAGGCAAACAAAATATGAGTTTGGCCAATTTAAACCTGAGCTTCTTTAAATTACTAGCAAAACACA
This sequence comes from Flexamia atlantica, assembly GCA_035578135.1. Taxonomy (NCBI): domain Eukaryota; kingdom Metazoa; phylum Arthropoda; class Insecta; order Hemiptera; family Cicadellidae; genus Flexamia; species Flexamia atlantica. Next base: position 5,703,205 of record JAQJVK010000017.1, on the reverse strand, counting down.
TTATTTACATCATTATTATGGCATGTAATAATACTCAATTTTGAAGTTTGCTGAATTCCCATAGCACTTGAGGTACGTGTTATGATTTTTTAGTACTTGCGTTACATTGAAAAAGACATGTTAAAAATAAAAATAAAATTGATTTCAACATAGTTGAGTTTTATTATTTTGTATTGTAACATAAATATTTTATTCATGTAAAATTGTAACTTACATAATACATGTAAATACCCCCGTTGCAGCAGACCAATTTCAAATGCAAAACAACATATTTCGATCCAACGTAGCGACATGTTTTTGTAAGCCCCAAAAGAATAACATGGGGAATGAGTATGCAGGTTTGCTGCTACGGGTATATTAAAACTGGGTGGTTTTAATTCAATATTTAGTAGATCTGACCTAGAAGAAGCCATTTACCAAGTTTTACCAAGATATGTTGAGAAGTAAGCGAGCTATAGAATTTTTCTTATTTTCCCATAAGGTTAACATTGAGACAACGTGCTGTGTTTACCACTTTCAATATCTCGGTAACCAATGGACATAGAGCAGTGATTCAAAATACTAAATTGTTTGTTTTTTTGAGCTGAATTCAACGGTGCTAACAAAAAGTAATTTGTAAAAAGTAATGATAATTTTTATTATTATATGTAAAAAACTCAAAAAACCCATTTTGGGGGGGTTACCCCCCTTTACCCCCCCTTCCGGTAGTCCGATCGGGCTGGTTTACGAACTCGTCCGAATAATTACTACTTTACATGTCCATGCCAAATTCCATTAAGATCGGACCATTTTTACGCGAGTTATCGTGCTTAAAGACATATATATATATATATATATATATCATTTAAAAAACTTTCATTTGTTAGGGCTACTATAGTTATGATTGAAATGAACATAATATTAACAAAGTACCCTTTTTTATAATATTTTTATTTAATTTGACAACATGTTTCGGGTATTATCCCATCTTCATGTATATTTATATATATACATATATATATTTATGAAAATGGACGAATAGTGTTTTTGGCATCAGGGGACCTCAAAAAGAAAAGTTATGATGGTCTCGGGCTTAGGTCTTACCATGAGACCTACGGTAACAGCTTCTTCCCTATAGGGGAAATTCGCTAAAATCGCACGAATAGCTATTCAACTTGTCGCTAGCTCTTGCTAACCTTAGTTCTTGCTAGGCTTAGCATTTGCTAAGCCTAGTAAGTGCTAGAGTGGTGCACAATAACCTAGCTCTTGCTAAGTAAACTTTATTCACATCGTTTGGAGCAAGAGCTAAGACTAGGGATTAGTTGCTAAGGAGTAGTTGCTAGGTTTTTATTCACTTCACCCATTTACCAGAGTATGAACAATTCTATAACAAGTTGAGTAAATCAAACATTGAACTTGAAGATTATGAACATGCAAAAAAGGTTTGGGACTTCTTTCAAATAAAAAATATGAAATAGTATACATTACTCTATAACAAATCAGATGTTCTGTTGTTGGCAGATATTATGGAGAATTTCCGAAATGTGTGTTCATCAACATATAAATTAGACCCAGCGTGGTTTTTCACTACACCAGGTCTGGCTTGGAGTGCTATGTTGAAAACAACAAACATTGAACTGGAACTGATTTCCGACTATGAAATGCTTCTAATGGTTGAGAGGGGAATTCGTGGTGGTGTTTCCCAATGTTCTAATCGATACGCTAAAGCTAATAATCCCTACATGAAAGATTATGATCCAAACAAACAGACCGAGTACCTAGTGTACCTCGATGCAAACAACCTTTACGGTTGGGCAATGATGCAATATATACCGTATAAAGACTTTAAATGGGTTGATGCAAACATAGATGTCACTACCATACCTGATGATGCTGTTACTGGGTATATACTTGAAGTAGACTTGGAGTATCCTCAAGAAATACATGATTTGCATTCTGACCTACCACTTGCTCCAGAAAGAAGAGTCCCACCAGGAGGGAAAGAAAAGAAACTATTAACGACACTTTATGATAAAGAAAGATATGTAGTTCATTACAGAAACCTGAAGATGTACCTGAATCTGGGAATGAAACTTAAAAAAATACATAGAGCTATTTCTTTCACTCAATCAAACTGGATTGCACCCTACATAGAACTAAATACAAAGTTGCGGACTCAAGCAAAGAATGATTTTGAGAAAGATTTTTACAAGTTGATGAACAATGGTGTGTTTGGAAAAACGATGGAAAATATTCATAACAGAGTAGATGTGAGATTGGCAACAAAAGAAAAACAAGTTGTTAAATGGGTCGCCAAGCCTACCTTTAAAGACCGTACAATATTTGCAGAAAACTTATCAGCTATACATATGAGAAGAACAAAACTTACTTTCAATAAACCTATATATGTAGGTATGAGTGTACTTGATATATCAAAAACATTAATCTATGACTTTCATTACGATGTAATCAAATCGAAATATAAGGAAAAAGCTCGATTGCAGTACACAGACACTGATTCTTTAAAATATGCAATAACCACTCCTGACCTCTATCAAGATATGAAGACAATGATTGACTATTTTGATACGAGTGATTACCCTGAGAACAATCCTTATGGTATGCCTAGAGTAAACAAAAAGGTACTAGGCAAAATGAAAGATGAGCTTAGTGGTAAAATAATGAGAGAGCAGGTTGCCCTGAGGTCTAAAATGTACGCTCATGAAGTTGAGGATGGAAGTGTATGTAAGAAATCTAAAGGTGTTAAAAAGTCTGTGACAGACAAAGAAATAACTTTTGATGATTATAAACGATGTTTATTTGAAGGATCAAAATCATCCAAGACAATAAATATGATCAGAAGTTTCAAGCATGACTTGTATACTATAGCAGTAGATAAAACAGTGTTGTCTAATGAGGACAATAAAAGATACATTTTAAATGATGGTATAAGTTCTCTCCCATGGGGTCATTATTCAATAGATGAGAAAAAATAAATGGTATGGTATTCTCATAAGTACACATTACGTAGTACAACAAAGTGAAGGAAGCACAGCATGAGTGATTTGCATAAACATTCTATTCATCTTTCCGAAGGGCAAAAACGCAAGTTGCGGATCGCTTACAGAAAACGGCGAAACGCTGTCATTGGTTTGACAAAAGAAAATATTACACATGGTAAGGATTACATCCTGTTGAATGATGACCAACATAGGGCAATAGAGAAAGCAAGAAAAACTAAAACTGGGCTGCGTTTAAATGTCAGCCATGACCAGCTGCTAAAAAATAAAAAGGGAGGTCTTCTGAAGGAAGTAATGGAATTGGTGGAAAACACTATCCCAGGAGGTAAACGGTTCATCTCGCCTATGTTGAGAAAACATTTAGCACCTTTACTGAAAGAGAAATTCATTCCTTGGTTAAAACGTATAATTGATAATGAGCTAGACACAATTATCGATAAGGATCCACAAGGAGCTGGTTTAAAAAGACTCATCAATAACCGCTTGGATGCGATCATTTATAAAAAAAAGTAATCCGTCCCTTAACACTTGGTGATATAGAAAAGTGGGTGAGAAGGTTAAAGTTACATAACTTCCGAGGAGTTTTCATGCGTGAATTATTGCCAAGATCACTTCCATGGAAATCCGAATGTGGTATATTGAATCTTGGAGACTTGGAATCAGATGGTACGCATTGGACATGCTATGTAAAAACTCAGGATGATAAAAAGTTATACTTTGACTCGTTTGGCAATGCTCCACCACCTGTAGAACTGGTAAGGTATTTAGGAGAGAATGATCTATTTTACAACGACATAAGAGTCCAGGAGTTTGAGGATCCTCCTATTTGTGGTCACTTGTGTCTTGAAGTGCTGAGGCAGTGTTCAGATGATGACAAAACGTGGAACACAATTATAAATAGATTAAGAGATAATAAATACTCTTGGCAATCATGGTGGTATAACATATAAGTATTACAAAGGGAAAATGCCGCTATTAAAACTTAGAGGTGACAAATCCCGTATCATCCTCCATTTGGAGCATCCGATACATCTGAAGGAGAATATGAATTATCGCATTGCACTCGTCGCTTTCTTTTCAGACAACAATATTTACAATGTGCGGGAAGATGCAAGTATATACTTTTGGGATAAAGACATATACAAAATATTGAAACCACTTACACTGACGAAAGGCTACTGGACAATCGAGTCTATAGAGGCCAAAGCGCAACAGTATATTAAATCTTTAAACTTGAACGTTGACGCTACTAAATTCAAACTGAATAAGAGTGGTGATTTTCTAACAATATATTCACCGTTAAAGTTCTATATGGATCCGGTGGCTTGTAAAGTATTTGGCTTTGAAATTCCATCTACAGACAAACAAAATAAAGATGTTGTTACTTCATACTACTCTGAGGATGTGTCAGTGATTGGAACTAGACTTCCTAAACTGAGGGCGATAGATGCTATCGAGATACATTGTAACATAGTTCAAAACAGTCTTGTCAACCATGACACACATAATCACAAACATGCAGAAACAGAACTACTGTATACATTCTTCCCAGAGGTTCCTCATGGATACAAAATATTGGAGCAGCCTAAAGAAAGGTTGTACGTTGATATTAAACTTGGGTTGCGTACCATTCATAACATAACAATAAACATACTTGATCAAGACAACAATCCAATACTCAACAATAATGTTGAAAATCTAATTTACCTGGACATGTTGTCGTATTAATAAGTGATAGTCAATCATGATACCTGTATTTAAATTCAATCGGTTCGGAGAAGAACTCTCTGCAAGCGGAAGTGGTATTTCTGAAAATCAGTTGAATAAAAAGCTTACATCATTGGAAGACAGTTGTAAAAAGGATACACATTCTGAAATCAGTAGATTGAAAGCTGACTTTATATCCAAAGCCGATGAAATGTCAAAGCACGCAAAAATGGATCTTGCTTCCGAAGCAAAAAAACATGTTGGATTTGAGAAAAACTATATTAGCCTTAAAGGTAAAAGAATAGTAAATGTGGGAAAGGCTATTGATAACACTGATGTAGTTGTTAAGGAGCAGATGGAAAAAGTCAATGCAAAAATCGATAATATCTTAAAAGGAATCGAAGTCACAAATGATTGTATAAAAGTAAAGAACGGTAGAAAGATTTGTGGAATCAGTCGTAGTAACAGCGCATATGACGCAATCAATGGAGTTGAACTTCTAGAGGTGACTAAACGAATTAGTAAATTAGAGGCTAAAATTGGCCGGTCTAGAGCAACCACAGTTGACATTTAATCAATTGTTAAATGTTATTGTAAGGAAGTAATAAAAATGGAAATTAACATCTACTGTAAAGATGGTGAAGGAATAACAGAGGGTGTTTTCCCAAAGCCCCTTCGTTGTTTGATCGTCGGCCCATCAGGATGTGGAAAAACCAATTTACTACTGAACTTCATATATAACAGAGATGGAATTACATTTAAGCATCTCTACATATTTAGTCGATCAATAGATCAGCCAGCATACAAGGATCTCCAAAAACATTATAAAAGAATTGAGAAAAAACTTGGAAACAAAATAGCATTCTTCTTCTCGGATTGTGGCGACCTGGTCCCACTGGATGAATGCAAACCAAATTCCTAGGTGGTGTTTGATGATTGCCTGCTTGATGAACAGTCAAAAATAAAGGATTATTACATAAGAGGTCGTCACAAGAATATATCATGTGTATACTTGAGTCAGAGTTACAGCCGTGTAGACATGCAGGTAATACGTAACAATATAAATTTACTTTGTGCGTTCCAGCAAAACAAACACTACACAAAACGCATTCATGAGGATTTCGTTGGCTCAGACATGACTCTATGTCAGTTTGAAAAAATATGTCGCCAGTGCTGGAAAGAGCCTCATGGATTTTTGTCCATCAATACCTCGAAAAAAGTGCATGCAGGGAAATATAAATGTATGCTAAATAAAACGATATTCAACAAAAAAGTATGAAACGTTACTTTCGTTGAGAAACGATATTTTGATGTAAATGTCGTTTTCCAATAAATCGACGAGAAACGATATTTTCCTTGAGAAACGATATATTAATGCAAATGTCGTTTTTCCACTAAATCGACGAGAAACGATATTTTCCTTGAGAAACGATATTTTGATGTAAATGTCGTTTTTCCACTAAATTGACGAGAAACGATATTTTGACGCAAAGTCGTTTTTCATATTGAATGTCGTTTTTCCATTGAACGTAAAATATCGTTATTTTATCTGATATGTAATTTTTATTTACCATGAGTTATTATAAGTGAACGAAAGTTATGATGGATGCAAACACTGCAAAACGTCTTGAAGCAATCGAGAATAACCTAGTAAAAAAATTTCGCAAAGCTGAACAAGAAGAGCGAAAACAACGCGAGAAAAAACTTAAGGAAATTGCCACTGTATCTCCACGAATAAAAAATAAGACGACTGTATTTTCAACTAAGTTCCTAGAGAACCCTCAACTACCACTGACTGTGAACAAAGCAAAACATTTAGAAAATGTAAAAAATAGGCTGCAACACCAATTCGCTGACGTACACTTTCAGGAAACAGAGGAACAAAGAGAAAGAGAAAAGAAGTATCAAACAATCACCAAAGCAATTAAAGAGAAACAAGAGAAGGATGATTCACTTGAACAAAAAACTAAAGAGTGGTTGAGAAAGCAAAAATAAAATCAGATGATGACTAAGTTCAGACCGAGGCTTTCCAGTACACCAGATCGTAAACAAATACATTACAACAGAGATGGTAACAACGAAGATGAAGTATTAGCCGACAAAAACGATACTGAAGAAATTCTTCGGAACCAATCAATCAAAGAGTTGGTGGACTCTAATGTAGTCAACCTGGGTGTTATCGGCGCAAAATATTTACCTCGTGCAAACGATGCTCAATTCGGTATATACTATGATATACCAAGCGAACGTTTGAAAATTGGGTCAGAACCTATCACCTTCAATTATGATGACATAATTATGTCAGATAAACGTTACACTGGCAGTGAAGGACTTTGGAAACTGTTGACATACAAAGGTCTTGTTAAGCCAGACGAATACACGCCAAACGATTGGATCACCTACAAGAACATTGTGTTGGCATCAAATTCACTGTATCAAAAGAACGACCCTTCTTCACGACGTCCGAAATCAAGCCAGGGTCAAAAGTGGAAACTAATGATCAAACCCATTTGGGACGAAATAAATAAACCTACCACACCAACAGACCCCCAAACCTCTGCTACACCTGCTTCCACAACGGAAGGATCTGGTCTAAAAAGATATGATGATAAAACACCGATCGAATACCGATACATAAAGGATTTGAATGAACTCATTGGTCGACTAAATTTTATACACGCTGAAGAGGCAGCTGGAAATAACAACTTTCATAACGAGAAACTATCAGTCGTGAAATTCATACACGACCGCATGCAAGAGCTGATCGAACGTCCAAATGGATTGAAATATCTAATACGTTGTTTGTCAGCATTACCTGAGCACACGATAGAAGGATCAGGTTTACTGAACACTCTAATAAACAAACTACCATTCGAACTTCATGCACCACGAAACTGGAAACTTGACACCTACAACTTCTGTGGACCAGGCACAAAATTGTATGAGAGGTTGCAACGTGGTGACAAAGGAATTAATCCATTAGATGAGGCTCGTAAGAAACATGATATATGGTACCGAGATCACAGACGTGCTGAAGACAGGTGGGTGGCAGACAAGGATTTGCAAAATGCCGCCTGGGACAGAGTCACGTCTTCTGATGCCGATCTAAATGAACGTGCTGTCGCTCTGGGAACATCTGGTGCAATGTGGTTAAAACGTAAACTCGGTCTCGGTCTAGGAACGTCTGTGACATTTTATGGTTCCACCAATTAAGTGTATATATAAGTGTGTATAAGAAATTATACATCTTCTAAAAATGGCGAATGCATGGAAGATCATCTCTTGCGAAGCGAAAGCACCGAAGGGTGTTCTCACTGACGAATTCATAATGAAGTTTGACAAAATGATGAATTGGGATCTTCTCTCACACAATTACGATTTTAGTACTGATATGCTAAGCATCTACTTCCATCGCGTCAATTGGCGAGCAGTATTGAAGAGGACAAAATTTGATGAGGAATTTTTACGTGAGATGGCTTTGAACTTTGACGATTGTTGGGATACTGTCAGCAAGTGGCAAACTCTGTCAGAATCTTTCATACATGATTTTGCAGACAAAGTAGATTGGTATTACATCAAACTCTATCAGAATGTATCAGAACAATTTGTGGAAGATCATAGACACTTTTGGGAAGATGAAAATGAAGATGGAGATTTATACGAAACGTATGATGATTACGGATCTGACTATGAGAAGTCGTAAAAAGAAAATGTAATCAAAAATCAATAAAAAATATAAAATATTAAAATTCCAAAAACACTAGTTTTATTTTTTTGTGTTTAACTAAGTGATACAAGCAAGTATCTCTATCAACAACAAAATGGATGCACTCTATCATCAATTTTCAAATGGTGTAGTAAGGAGCGAATATCGGACTGTAATGCCGGTATCCGAACTCAATTTCAATACGCCAAACAATTATACAATTTTCAAACTAGATCATGGCGATACATTTTACGATTCAGGAATTCAATTTCACATCACTGGTAAAGTTGTAAAAAAGTCTGATGGAGCCGCATATCCTGCAAACACCACAATCAAACTCATTGACAATTTCATACCATTTCTATTCACAAGAATCGAACTCAAGAAACACAATACTACAATCGATACTGTAGACCATCCTGGAATTACAAGCACAGTAAAAGGGCTTTTGAACTACTCCAATTCGAATAAAAACGCATTGCTAAATTGTGGTTTTAAATCCAGTTTCACAGGTGGGGGCGATTTTGAAGCTGTCGGCACTCTTGCTCACCTCGGACTTGGGTTTTTAGATCATCTACAATATCCCATGTACAAAGGTGGTTTTGAAATCATGTTCACCCGGGCTGAGGATAACGATGCTTTGTACCGATGGAAAGGATCAGGCGCAACAGACACTTTGCCAGCAGAAGGAAAAATTGATATTAAATCATTCGTACTTCGAGTTCCATTAGTTGAGTATACAGCTACAAGCAAGATCCAACTAATTGATGGATTAACTAAACTGAGTGATCATGGCAAGCTAGTGTACAATTACTATCAATGGCAATGCATCGAGAAGAAAGGTGTTCATGGCACCTCATTCACCTTTGATATCACGAACGTTTATCGAAATGTATATAATCCAAAATTCATAATCATATGTTTGCAAACAAACCGTTGGAATAACCAAGAGAAAATTCCCTCTAAATTCGATAATAGCAACATTAAAAACGTGGCAGTAAAAATCAATAGTGAACGGTATCCACAAGAACTGCAGAACATGCATTGTAGTGAAGGAAAATATAGATTATTATATGAGCAGTTCATGAGATATAGGCTGGTAAACTTTGGAGACACAAACATGATTATATCTCCTTCAGAATTTATAGATGACTATACATTGATGGTGATCGATACACATCTTCATCCCATGAATACAGATCGTTCAAGGAGCGACATTCAGATCGAATTAGATTTTATCAATGCTATCGCTACCATGCAAGCCGATTCCGGTACAACTGCGTACGTGGTTGTGGTCTCTGAAACCGGTTTCAATTACGACATTTCAAGAAACATCATAAGGTTGGTATAAATGTTGTTTGAGTAGTATATAAAATTAAAAAAAATCAAAAAAATATTAAAGTATAGAATTTTTTTTCGTCCAAAGAAAACAAGGGCAAGGGGCGAGGGTTGAGGGCCCGATTCTGGCGCAGGGGTGAGGGATGAGGTGACATCAGTGGTCCAGTGATCAGATCACTCCTGAGACGATCCGTCTGGCTCCGAAGAATAGCCCCATAAGAGCCCATATTGACTCCCGCGGCAGGAAGCACATATTTATCCTACTAGCGAGATGTTATTTTTTTAAGGTTTTTGCGGTGAGATGTGTTAGTAGGGTGAAGGCCAAGACCACCCATGCTCACACAAGATAATAAAATTTACCCTCGCCGCTCAGGGAAAAAAATTCACCCCATACTCGCACTACAGTGCATAATATTTTTTTTTCTCGCCCCTGCACCAGAACCGACCACTGCGCCAAAATCGACCGCTGCGCCAGAACCAACCGCTGCGCCAGAATCGGGCCCTCACAACTCGGGGGAAAAAAAATTACCCCATACTCACACTAGAGTGCATAAAATTTTCACTAGCCGGGCCCTCGCTGCACAGGAAAAAAATCACCCCATACTCACACTAGAGTGCATGAAAATTTTCACACCTCAGCCCTCACCACTGCACCAAAACTGGGTCCTTAGCCCTCACCACTGCACCAAAACTGGGTCCTTAGCCCTCACCACTGCGCAAAAACTGGGTCCTCAGCCCTCACCACCAACGAAAAAAAATACACCCCATACTCACACTAGAGTGCATAAGAATTTTCACAAGCCGCGCCCTCACCACTCAAGAAAAAACGAAATTCACCCCATACTCGCACTAGAGTGCATGAAAATTTTCACCCCTCAGCCCTCAGCATTGTGCCAAAACTGGACCCTCAGCCCTCAGACCTGCACCAAAACTGGACCCTTAGCCCTCAGACCCGCGGGTGCGCCAGAACCGGCAAAACACTACTACTCCAATGTTAACCTTATGGGAAAGAAGCAAAATTCTATATCTCGGTTATTTCTCAACATATCTTGTTAAAAGTTGGTAAATAGCTTCTTCTAGTTCATCTCTACTAAATATTGAATTAAAACCACCCAGTTTTAATATACCTGTAGCAGCAAACCTGCACAATCATTTTCCATGTTATTCTTATGGAGGTTACCATGTCAAATCTCGCTATGTTGGATTGAAATATGTTGTTTTGCATTTGAAATTCGCTGAGTATGCAGGTCTGCTGCAACGGGGTTATTAATTTTTTATTTAGGATTATTAAAGCTTTGTTGCATTGTTTTTGTTATGAATATTATATTAACCATGTAGGTAGGTTATGTCTGTCTTACATGATATTGATTTAATTCTTCGCTAATAATAAATATCTTATAATGATAACAGCCCTACTTAAGTACTACTTTGTTTGTATTTATTATTTATTGATTGGGTAGGCCTACTGACATTTTTATTACCAACCATTGTTATAAGTGAGAGATTTTTTCATTAGAGGCTCAGTAATTTTTTTCTAAGAATAAATTTGGACTTGCCTTCAAATCCTTACTTTGTGTTAAATGTCTAATCAAATTATTTTTTTGAAACCTTTTAGACTGCTATAGGCCTAGTACTATACCGGCACAGAACTCCGTACAGAAAAAGCACCACACTGACCTAACATTCCTGGCACCGCAGACCCAGAATAAATAAATAAGTAATGTAACTGATTTTCTGTATATTCTTGAATGAAGGAAATCCAAAATTGAAAGTGATAAAGCCTTTTTCTATTTTAAATATTTTTTCCAGCAGATTAATACAAAAGAATGGTTTTTAAATTCAAATTCTTTTTTACTCTTAATGTATGTTATGTAAATTAAAGTAGCACTATAATCCTTGCAAGGAAATGCATGCTAGATCATTAGGAATTCATACTTTGCTGTTGAATGATTGTTTTGTAGAAATTCAGATTGTAAACAAAATTTGGGTCATCATGAAATCAGATTGTGTTAGCCTTCCTATATAAGCTATGAATTATGCCTGGATAGAATTTTTGTATTGAATAGAAACTAGTTTTCTAACATATTTAATAATTTCAAAGGAAATAAAAAAAAATACATGTAACTAAACAATAGTTTAAGAGTCAAGAGAAAAGAATAATTTGTTCTGGCCTGTTGACTATGAACCACTATTTGCTTCATTTTATGCTGCTTTTATTACTAGCTTTGTTATTGCTTTATCAAGCAACAAAGAAAATAGACTGTTGATGGAAGAAGGACTATTTGCCAGGAGCCCCACAGTATCAGAGGCCACAATATGATAAAATTTATTCCTTAACATACTGTCTCAAATCATGTTTTCTTTTATGTTGATGTTGATTATGTTTCAGATTGGTATGATGACCCATGAACTTGTAGCTGAAAGCAACTCTGATTCAGTGACTGTCAGTTTGGTTGATGGAGGTAGGTTTGGTTTAAGAACAAACAGTTTCCTGCTCTCTATGAATGTTCTAAATTTCATACTGAAAGTAAAAAGCATCATTCTAGTTCTTGTTGTCCTCACCAGTGCCTTACCACTCCCTCGATCCCCTCTCTTAGATCATTTAAAATCAAACCAATCGGTTTGCAACACGTGCTAAACTTTGATACAATAATTACATTTTCTAATATAAGCTAAATTTATGGTCAGTCATACCATGTGTTGATTGTAGAAAAGTATGTGATAGGTGTTTCCTTAGTAAGTACAGTAGAACCCCTCATATCTGGCCTCCATGGGACCGAGCTCAGGCCAGATAACGATTTGGCCAGATAATCCAACCTATCATGAAAACGATGATTTACACCTAAGTAATAATACTTAGCTAGTGAATCAAGTCCAAAGTAGAGCTTTAAGTCACCTTTTTGTATGATTTCAAAAATACACGTCAGCAAAACCAACACCACACATCACTTTGAATACTAATTTACCCCATGGTATTGAATTAATGAAATCATATCTGTGTCATATCATATCATATCATCATCTGTATGCCTGCCATAGGCCTACAATGAGATTTGACAAAACAAAACAATTAATAACCGCACTGGGTACATATTAAACACAAGTTTATTATTGGCTCAAGTTCACTATTGACGAATTTGGGTGGATCGTACTTGCCAAAACATTCGGCAAGCAATTCGCCGCATGTGTGTGGTCTATGAGAGTGATGTAGACGAGTCTTGCTGAATGTACCAGTACATGTTCGCATTAGCCTAGATCATTCTGATTGTTGGTTGTAAACTGGAGCCATAAATAAATAGAGAGATAATAATACATAAACAAACAGAGAGATATCCAAGAGATAATTAGGGGTAATATGCGTCTGTAAGCGTGAGAAATAATATGTTTTGATGAAGGCTTCTGAGGAGCGGCCGGATAAACCGAGGACGGGTAAAACCGAGCCCAGATATAAGGGGCTCTACTGTAAATTAATTGGATTTTCAATTTAGGCGTTGAAATGACAAATGTTTTCAGTTTCCAATACTTTATTACTTTGTTATCAGCATGACAACCCATGGGTCCAATAAAAATTTTCCATTTAAAAAAAGAAAAAATGCTACCTTTATAGAGTTGGCCTACATTTTTGTAAGTTGCAGCATTTGAATCCTGTGAAGCGTTTTAAAAATAATTTGTGCAACCAAGTAATCAAAAATATAACAAAACACCACTCATAACATAATACCAAATAACGGCTGTTTAACTTTTACTTTGAGGAAAAAAATAAGCTGTGAATTTTATAGGCACCCACTACATAATAATCAAATATGAGGCTGTTAACATTGTTGAAATGTTTGAGTTTTCTGCACAAACAGTGTAAAGTAGATACTGTATAATATCAGGCCTTCAATTTAAATGAACGCGAAGCTATGGGAAACAGCTAGTATTGGGACAGTTTTTGAAATTTAGTCTGAATAACTTCTTGATTAGCATGATACGTGTTGTGCTATATACTGGATATAAATAAAAGACCTCGTACAAATGGGGATCAATTTAGATTGGTCACACCAATCATCATCAGGCCTAATGGATGATGATTGGTGTGACCAATCAAAATCTATTGCCATTTTCTACCTTTTATGTATATTTACCATCTCGTATATAAGTGCAGTACAAGTGTAAATATATTTTAAGTTTTGTAAGACCAGTGGTGTTGTTGAGTTAATTTTATATAGTATTTTTTTGTTTGTACCAAAAACAGATGGCATTGATTTTGTTCTCTTTTGTTGTTGTTAAATTCAAATTTTGCATGTGTCCAACAATGGATTATTAAAGTGGCAAGTTAGATGAAACCTAGAAGAACAGGAAGATCCCAAATCTCTCTCTTTTAAATAATTTCTTGTAATCTATAATAAAGTTTGTCGTACTAAAATTGTCTACTAAATACTCAATAGGTGTAGTGCTAAAATTAACCGTGCCGGAGCGGCAATCAGGGGCCCGGGGGGGGGGGGTATCTGTTATAAATTATAATCACAGTGGTGTTTGTGAAGGGCACTTTAATTCTAGAATTGTTTGTATACATCAGTTTTTGGGTGGGGGGGGGGAATAGGTCAAACCCGGAACTCAGATCTCTAAATCGCCAAAACTCTCAGGTTTGGACATAAAACCTGTTAAAGAATCGGTTTTAAAAAATCAAATATAAAACTGTAAGATTAGACTACACACGACGTGGACGCGACAGCAATCCGGTATACGACAACGTGATGACGCGACGGCGAGATTAGTATGCCTGTGTCGCGTCGGCACGGCGTCGTGTGACAGATGACAAGACGTTTACCGCAACGCGAAGACGATAGTCAACTGAATCTCCATGTCGATTTGTTTACAGTGACTTGGCGAGTCTTTACGTTAACCGTCCGCAATTATAAAGTTGAAATACCGTGATGCGACATTGAGTTCGTTTAAGACAAGGAGAGAACTCAAACAAGGAGAGAACAAGGTACCGCACCAGAAACAAGAAAGTGACAAAGCACAAAGAACACAAAAACTCTCCCCCACAAAACACCACCCGCACATAAGTATTTAGAAGTAGTAAATGTTGGCTCAAGGCTCAGAAACTCTTCTGTCAACTATCTGTGACCTTTGGGTGTCCTACAAACTCATCATGTCGTTACAAACTTCCTTCACTCTCAAAACATTGGGGGAAACCAGAACAACACATGACAGGGTGTCTACCAGTCGGGAATTCGGGAAAATTCGGGAAAATGTCGGGCATTTTGTAAGGTCGGGAATAGTCGGGAAAAAGTAATGAATTTCAATATTTGGTCGGGAAGTTCGAATTTGGCTATAAAACAAAAGGAAATAGTCGTTTTCTTCGTTATTGTCATTGTCTCAACCGGAAAATCTCTCGAACGAATCGCGGCAGACAAATTTTTAGCTATATCTCAACCAGAAAATCTATCGTTTTTACCGCTGCCGCAAGTTTCTCGGTCGTAATACAGCTGTTAAATCGCTCGCTCGTTTTGCGACCGACAAGTCTCGCTCTTTACGCGGCCGACACATCTCTCGTTAGTATTGCTACCTTAAAATCGTGTGCTCTTTTCGAGGCTATCACATCTATTGGCCACATGAATGCCAGAAAATCTATAACCCGGCCGGCAAATCCCGCGGTCGTTTCGGGGTCAGCAAACCTCTCGGTCACATTGGGGCCGTCAAATCTGTCGCTCTTTTTGCGGCCATCACATTTTTCGCTTTTATTGCGGCCGGAAATCTTTCGCTTATTTTGCGGCCGGCAAATCTCTTGGTTGCATCTCGGCCGATGATTTCATCCCTCTTTTCGCGAGCGTTAGACCTTGTAATGGGCCAGAAAATCACTCACTCGTTTTGGGACCAAAACATTTTTCGGTCGTATCGAGAACGGACATAATAATTGTGGTAGACAGATTTTTTATTCTTTTCGCGGCCGTCACATCTCTCGGTCGTATTGCGATAAAAATAACTCGATCTTTTCGCGGACGGAATATCTGTCATTTATACCGTGACCGGCAAGATTTTCGGACTTGTTGCGATCGGAAATCTTTCTCTTGTTTTGCGGCCGGCAAATCTCTTGGTTGCATCTCGGCCGATGATCTCATTCCTCTTTTCGCGAGCGTTAGACCTCTCGGTCGTATTGCGGCCAGAAAATCACTCACTCCTTTTGGGATCAAAATATTTTTCGGTCGTCTCGTGGTAGACAAATTGTTTGCTCTTTTCGCGGCCGTCACTTCTCTCGGTCGTATTGCAATAAGAAAATCGCTCGATCTTTTCGTGGACGGAATATCTATCATTTATACCGTGGCCGGAAAGATTGTCGGTCTTTTTGCGATCGGAAATCTTTCGCTTGTTTTGTGGCCAGCAAATCTCTTGGTCTCATTGCGGCCGATGAGTTCCTTACTCATATTGCGGCCGGAAAATCGCTCACTCGTTTTGGGACCAAAACATTTTTCGGTCGTATCCAGAACGGACATAATAATTGTGGTAGACAAATTTTTTATTCTTTTCGCGGCCGTCACTTCTCTCGGTCGTATTGCGATAAAAATAGCTCGATCTTTTCGCGGACGGAATATCTGTCATTTATACCGTGACCGGCAAGATTTTCGGACTTGTTGCGATCGGAAATCTTTCGCTTGTTTTGTGGCCAGCAAATCTCTTGGTCTCATTGCGGCCGATGAGTTCCTTACTCATATTGCGGCCGGAAAATCGCTCACTCGTTTTGGGACCAAAACATTTTTCGGTCGTATCCAGAACGGACATAATAATTGTGGTAGACAAATTTTTTATTCTTTTCGCGGCCGTCACTTCTCTCGGTCGTATTGCAATAAGAAAATCGCTCGATCTTTTCGTGGACGGAATATCTATCATTTATACCGTGGCCGGAAAGATTGTCGGTCTTTTTGCGATCGGAAATCTTTCGCTTGTTTTGTGGCCAGCAAATCTCTTGGTCTCATTGCGGCCGATGAGTTCCTTACTCATATTGCGGCCGGAAAATCGCTCACTCGTTTTAGGAATGAAACATTTTTCGGCCGATTCGCGGCAGACGAGTTCCTTGCTCTTTTAGCGGCCATTACATCTCTCGTTCGTATTGCGACAAGTAAATCGCTACATTTTTCGAGGCCAGATATATTGTAATTTATAACACAGCTGGCAAATCTTTTGGTCTTATTGTGGCCGGAAATCTTTCGCTTGTTTTTCGGTTATCAGGTGGCCGATTGTTTCTTGATAGTATTGTGTCGCTTACTCGTTTCACAGCCGTAACATGATTCGGTCGTATTGCGGCAAGAAAATCTCTTTGTCGCATTGTCAAATCTCGGTCGTTTATACCACGGCCGGGGGCCGGAGAATCTCTTGGTCACAACGCGGCCGGAAAATCATTCGTTCTTTCCGCAGCCGGAAATCTCGGTCGCATTGCGGTTGGCAAATCTTTTGGACTTATCGCGGTCATCTTGCTCATCTTTTGGTGATCTTTTGCTTGCATTGCAGCCGTCAAAATATAGTTATTGAAAAATATTGTACTCAAGTATTCGTTATAGTAGGCAATAGTCATATTTCTTATGGTCGGGAATTTTTTTATATTGTTGGGAAAAGTCGGGAAAAAGTCGAGAATTTCATACCGGGTGTTCAAAAAGTCCCGGATCGGCTTCGTAATTTTTTTATTATTAAATATTGGCCTACGAAACTTAGAACATGTCTCTTGGACACAAAATACTATTTTAGCAAGTATTCAGTGACCCCCTACCCCCTCAGGGGGACGGCCCACGAGGAGTCAGAAGAAAATCTTAAATGTAAGCATAGGTTGATATGTACATCAAATTAAAGCTCTTTTTGAGTAGAATTCAATGCCGCAAATCCGATCTCAATCGGATCACCGAATCCAAAATGGCGCCAGTTTAAACTTTTCTCAACTGCAATTTTTAACACCCTTAAAAATTAGATTTCAGACATTCTAAGCGTCCTTTCGTGATGCGGTTTGCGGCATTTTTTTGAGAATTTCATGCCATTTAAAATTATGTACAGCTCTACCTTTGCCGGTCATCATCCATGCAAGACATCCTTTAAGGTACCGTCCCTCATGGAAGTGGTTTATGCCATAGGCTGTGCCATAGGTCGATATGTATATAATTTTAAAGGGGTAATAAAGCAAAATTTAATGCCGCAAACCGCATCTCGAATGGACGCTTAGAACATCTGAAATCTAATTTTTAAGGGTGTTAAAAATTGCAGTTGAGAAAATTTTAAACTGCCGCCATTTTGTATTCTATGATCCGATTGAGATCGGATTTGCGGCACTGTATTCTACTCAAAAAGAGCTTTAATTTGATGTACATATCAACCTATGCTTACATTTAAGATTTTCTTCTGACTCCTCGTGGGCCGTCCCCCTGAGGAGATAGGGGGTCACTGAATACTTGCTAAAATAGTATTTTGTGTCCAAGAGACATATTCTAAGTTTCGTAGGTCAATATTTAATAATAAAAAAATTACGTAGCCGATCCGGGACTTTTTGAACACCCGGTATGAGAAATTTGGTAGACACCCTGCATGACCAAACCATGATTTCAGGAACGAACACAGCACACAACTGGTGGTCCAACCAATTCTTCGAACCGCCTGACCAATCAACTTCTGACTACGTCAGCTCACACGACTCTGTACAAAAAAAAAAAAAACAGCCACCACCTCGACACGCCACAACAGTACCAGTTAACCACAAACAAATCACAATCACATCTGACACCTAGGGCCAACAATTGAAATTATCAACTCCAAACTGACAAACAACAAAACACATACACTGACCCACTCACACGAACCCAAACACTGAACAGCACCAATGCATGCCCACACATAAAAAAAAAAAAAAAAAAACAGGCAAGTTGCTTAATGTGGGACCGACCAACTAACAATGGGCCACTGTTTGGTACATGACTAACAACACTTCAAAGGATGAAAAAAAGAAACTAACATCTGTTCTAGGGCGTAGTGAAGGGTTTGAGCAGACAGAAAACTAAAGGATCAACCTTTTCTGAACCAGGACATTATACCTTTCTCACCCCAACCTCTCCCTGATGTATGGACTTACTAGGTCCTACATCACTCTTTTCCTACTCTCCCTCCCTCTCCCACTCAATGATACATTAGCTGGGTTATCTCAGAGACCTGTATCAAATACCATTACCAATACCAATTAAATTAATTCATTAATTGCTTTTGAATAAAACCTGATTCTTGTAATGTTTTTTGCTCTCTGTGGTACTGAATTCTTAAGGCGGGTTGACACGGTCCAATTAATCTGGACCGAGTGAACTCGAAAGATTACTCCGGACGATACTCGGACCGTGAAAAAATGCATTAGAATAGCATAGCCTGGTCTGTTCCAGGCGTTCCGGCCTGGTTAGTCAGATAGAGATATTTTCTCGGATACAAATTTTGATTTAAAAAAGGATTTAACATAAGATATGTTCAACAATTAAATCCGAGTACACTAGTTAGCTCTCAATACTTTGATTAAACTCGGTCCGAGTTGACTCGGACAAAGCGAACTCTAAATAGCACCGAGTAAAAATCAAGCTCGGTCCGAGATTAATGTACCTTGTCAGCCCGCCTTTATCCATTTTTACCCTTCGGCAATCCAAGAAAAATTTATTATCAATCCAGCAACTGACTGGACCCTGATATTCCTTGATTTTGTTAGCCGACCCAGAATCAAGGAACTAGTTATCACGTTAATAATGATTATGGTGAGTGGTGGCCCTTAATACCATTAAATATTTATTTCCATAGTTTTCCATGCAAGTAATTTTCCATATAAAACTTTCTATATCAAATTTGCACATTAATCTTTGAAAGTTACCGTCTTATTTTAGTTTGTTATTTTGTTGTCACTGAAAATTTGCAGAATAGGTTGTTAAGAATAATTTTTTTTAACTCTACGCTTACTCCAAACCTCTTAATTCATTATTGAACTGATCTGCAACCGATGACAGTAGTGCACTGTATGCTTTCAGAGACTATAGACATTCCATCAGAAGATCTGGTACCCGGAGACACTATAGTCATTCCACCGTACGGATGTCTCATGACTTGTGATGCGCTTTTACTCAGTGGCAACTGCATTGTCAATGAAAGTATTCTCACAGGTAAGAAGCAATGACCTCAATGAATATAGATTGTTATATTTTCATCCGTAAATTAAAACTTGTATTCTGGTACAATACGGGTGCCACAATTTTTTTTTGGGTAGGGTGATTTTTATCAGAGATCTGATATTTGAACATTTTATGCATCCCTGTATGTTTTGTCAACTGATTCAATAAATCATCAAAGTCAAAATATTTCATAACTATTGTACTGATAACAGTGTGTCCACAGAGCAGAAATTTTGGGAAAACCAGGAATTTTACGGGAATTAGTTTTTAACGGGAAGTATGCGTCATCCAAAAACATGAAGGCTGAATGATCCTTTGGCTTACTTAATACAAATAAATATAATGAGACACTTTGTTCCATTTAGTATTAGTCATTTTTACATAAAAAGACTGATGTGATATGTTCCTTTGTCTACGGTTAAATATTACATATTTATTTGTTAGGTTAATGAATGCATATTTTTTGTTTATGTAAAATAAGTGTTTTGTTTCACAATGTAATTTTTTTTGACCTTATATATTTTTTAAGAAAGTAAAAGCTGCTTTAGTGAATTACGTACTCCATCTAATGATCTAGATATATCCGCGGGATTAATATGTGGTACGGGACTGATTATGGGAACGCTGGAGACTAGAACTTTCATCAGTGAATGTGAGCGCACCAGAACCCTTTTATCAGGATTTTGCGTGCGTACGTGTGGGTGCTCACGCATGGCATTCCAAGCATACCCATTTTGGCAACCTTTGGCTATAACGTTTTCTGCATAAAAGCATTGGGAAAAAAAGGCTATGTGCTCCGGAAATATATGGGAAATGTACAGAAATTTGGCAATGCTCACTTGCTGGACATCTGTTTGTTAAAACTGGCAGTTTTATTTCAAAATTTAGTATATCTGAACCAGTGTAAGCCATATACCAAGTTTTATCAGGATATGTTAAGAATTAAGGAAGATATAGAATTTTGTTCTATTTCTCATAAGGATAACATGGGGAATGAGTATGCTGGTTTGCTGCCACAAAAATGGAAATATTGGTGGTTTTAGATTAATATACATTAGATTTCATCTAAAGCCACCAAATTCCATTTAGATATGTTGACAGTGTTGCCAGCAGCCGGGAATTCCGGGAAACCCGGGAATTATGCGTGAATTTTACACAACGGGAAAAACCCTATGAATTATGCGTGAATTTTTCAAAAGATCCTTGAATTTTATAAAAATTATGTTAACTCTAAAAAAGCATTTGTTTGGGCGTGTCGGTCTGTAAAATGGTTATTTCTCGATCAGGAGATCGGCCATTTTCGGGAATGTGTTAGACAAAGTATAAGTTGCCATCCAAAACCGAACACAACACGTCTCTCCTGACACGAAGACAAAGTGATTCCGAAGTAGAGATAGGTGTGCTAAAAGAACTGGAACTGTTATGTCATGTTGTTCCGATGTGGTTCTAGAACGTTCCTGGAACTGTTCCGATGTAGTTTGCGTACCTCTCGCAACGAATTACGGCACGACAGAACAGGTACTACATATTCATGGAACGGAATTATAGGGCTTTTGTCCTAAAATGAGTCACCACTATTGGCGGAGCCGATGTCAGAGCGTTATTTTCACCAAGAAATATGAAACTACAGCCGAAATGGGAACTATTAAAAGAGCACGTTCCACAGCCGCAGTACGGAATGGTCGGAACGGTTCTCTTTCCGGAACTGCAAAGCAGACACCCAGTGACATACTCGTCGAAGACGAGCGTCTGGGGACAGGACAGTTTTGGCTACGAATGTCTCTGGCATAAACAGAGTTGCGGAGCGAAATGTTATGACGTCATGGACGAGGTCGTATTGATTATTAATCCGGTCCAATACTCACAAGCATGAATAGAACAAAGTTATCCAAGTCATGACGTCATTAACTGTAACCTTACCTTTAAATCATTATCTGTCACGAAACAGATTTTTAGTTATAAGTGTCTCATCTTCCTTTACCTTTATTTATTTTTCATAATTTCCTAAATAAACTGCATTGTAACTTAAATGTTTACTTTCCAGAACTCCCAGTACTGGAAAATAAACATTTACCAATTTCAGCTATCTTTCGCCAGCAACAGGCATGTCTCGCATGCATAATTCCCGCACTTAAACAAACGAAAACGAAAACCACCGAGTATACTTCGCAAGATCCCGCCAAGTATGTCATTGGCTGGAGCATTTTGGTTTTTTTGTCACAAGGTCGTTTCCCATTGGCTGAATCGATTGGTTTGTTGTTGTAGTTATTTTGTTCTTAAAGTTTGCTAATTGTCTGCCAGATAGTGACATAGAGTCTAATGAATTTTCAGAGATTTCGGGATTCTCGTGTCCTTCCGTTTACCTTCGTGGGGTTGGCCTGCCGTTGGCGATTGATAAGTATACAAATTACCCTCCCTCTCTTGCTTCGTAGTTGTAATAATTTTAGTGTAGCTGTAGCCCAAGATAGCAGATGACAGATGATTCGAATTTACTAATTTTACAATTTCAAAACCATTACGTCGAGCCTGGTGATGTCATAACCTCAAGAAATTCAGTCCGTTTATGCCAGTGACTATTGGACGGTATTCGTTCAATTCTTAGTGAAAATCAACCTGTTCCCAGACTCCCAGACGCTCGTTTAGCACAAGTGAATACTCAGCTGACATGGGGACGTGCCACTGTTCCCAGACGTATGATAACTATCGTGCTTTTACGATAATTTTGTATGTGGTACGATCCAGCTTGTGTTTGGTACGATAGTTCGATGATATTATGAATCCTATAATCCATATTATATTTTATTTTCACAATATCAAGGATAATTAATACCTTTTTAGTATTACAAATGGGTTTCTATCAGTATTACAGGGTTTTCTTGGTAACATTATACCAAATTTACGAGCTTCATCGAAAGATTGTGATAATTTAGGTAGATTCAGAATAACTTTCCTGGTCTGGTACGATAATGTGGCTTTTAAAATCTGGGAACACCGTGTCCATGATACCTCCAACCCTTCTCAGTGTGCGCATCCGCATGCGCTACAAGTCTTGAGAGCTTGAGTCTCGACTATGGGATAACTTCGCTCTGGCTGGTAAATAACGAATCTTTATCAGTTAGAGCTTTTCAGTAACTACGGCTGTTGATAAAGCAGAATAGTATATAATCTTCTATAAGGAATTTATCGAATTTTTTACGGAGTCATGTAATCACTAACTTCTTACTTATTCTATTTCTTAATTATTTGCTCTAATGCGTAATTTTTGCGGTTCTCATGATTAACTGAGTCCGGTTTTAATTCATGCGTCAATACATTGGGGTGCATTTTCTAAATCACAGTTCTTGCACTATTTTAATGGATGTATTAAATTAGTGGTACGACAAAAATGGTTTAAAAGTTGTGAAGAAAAATTACTCGTCCATACTCAAACTTACTTAGGCCCAATTCACACACAAGCGACGCGACGTGGCGCGGGAGGCCGGCCGCCCGCGCTAAGTCGCTCGTTTGTAAATTGGGCGATACGTTTTCATGGGGACGTCAGCATAAGGATATATATGTCCGTGCCACGACTCCGCCACACGTCCGTTCTGTGTGAGTTAGGCCTTAGAAATGATAAGTATGGGCCTTGAATTTTGACTATTTTGCCCGGGAATACCGGGAAATATGCGTGAATTTTTTGGAAACCATTTGCTAGCAACCCTGGTTGAGAAATAAGTGATATATAGAATTTTACTTATTTTCCGTTAGGTTAACATTGGGTTGACGTTTTTACCACTTGCAATATCTCGGTACCTAATAGACATAGAAAATGATTTTAAATACCGAACTCTTTGTTTTTTGGGAGCTAATTTCAATGGTGCTAACAAAAATTAGATTATTTTAATTTTTCCTTGTAAAAAACTAAAAAACCCTTTGTTTATTCCGGTTTACCCCCCCCCCCCTCTGGTGGTCCGATCAGGCTGGTTTACAAACTCGGCCGAGATTTTACTTCTTTACATGTCTGTACCAAATTTCTTTAAGATTGGACCATATTAACACACTCGTTAACACCATTGTGTTAACAGACAGACATATATACAGGGTGTATCCGAAATACACCAAAAAACTTTGGGATATTGTTCCTGAGGTCAAAACAAATAAAAAATGTCATATAAGTATATATCCTATCTCGCTCCGCTGTCGGTCTGAACGTGTTTTTTACATGATTAATCATAACTTTTGAACTACTAAAGGTACCAGATTCAAACTTGGTACACATATGCTGGCTAATAGGACCTATCTTTGTGCTGAGTATCAAGTTTCTACCTTGTACCATTTCAAAATGGCGGCCGTTTTAATTTTTCAAAGCTTAATAAATCAGAAACTATGAACTTTTATAAAAAATAACAAGAGACTAAAAAGGTGCGAAATTTAATTTCCTTTCAGAAAATGTACAATTTTAATAGGGTCATAACACTAATAACGGAGGAAATTAAATTTTTATAAAGTTACAACTTGCTAAATTATTAAATTTGCCCAAATTTACGGTTAAAACTTCAGAAAAATTCATTTTTCTCCGTTATTTGTGTTATGACCTTACTATGTTTGTACATTTCCTGAAAGGTCAAGAAAGAAATAACTAAGCGGTGCATTTTGCACCTTTTTTGTCTCTTGATATTTTTCATGAAATTTTATAGTTCCTGAGTTATTAAGCTTTGAAAAATTAAAACGGCCACCATTTTATTTATTTATTTATTTATTTATTTATTTACAAACGGTTACAACCAATACAGTTTATACAATACTTAAGAATAATAAGGTACAGTGTGCAAGATGACGAGCAAAATAAATATAACATTATCAACATGAAATACAACAGAAGCAACATGAAATATAAGATACAGCTTGAGATCGATTTGACAGTCAAATTAGCTAACAAAGGACAAGCAACTGAATAAGTGACGACTAGAATAATAATAACATAGTAACATATAATGATAATGATAAGATTATACAATTAATTATATATATTAACAAGCATGAAAATCGATTGTGAAATATACATGCAAACGATCATTCCATACAAGTTCCCTATCAAATAAACAAGCAAACAGTGGACTAGACTAGAGTGAAAAATGAGTTAAATAAATAGTATACTCCTGAAACGCACATGTAAGAAGAATAATAAGTTAGCCGAAAATACAATAATACAAAAAATTTTGTATTTTGTAATTTTTTTGTTTTGAAATGGTACAAAGTAGAAACTTGATATCCAGCACAAAGATAGGTCATATTACAGGGTGTCCACATTCTGGAAAGTCAGGGATAATCATGGAAAGTCAGGGAAATAGATTTTGGTCAGGGAAAGTCAGGGAATTTGATGTTTGGTCAGGGAAAGTCAGGGAAATAAGAAATTATGCTAAAAATTTACGATGGTAATTCACATCAATGATGGATGTTTTCTATCTCTTTGTTACCATTGTTTCACCGTTGTTTGAATTTAATTGTAATTGGCATTCATTTGATTTAAAATTACTAATAATAAAACAGTCTAATCAAGTGTTGCTATTCAATGAACCATTTTTTATTGCTTCAACAAGAATTCCTTTTTAAGTCACAACATCTTGACTTATTTATTCTAGATCTAGAAAGTTTTGTAATATTGAGAAAAAATATATTCCTAAACATTCTCAAGAGTAAATTGTAATGAATTATATTGAAAATTTGTTGTTAATGTGTACTTTAAATAAATATAAAATAAATAAATATTATAAATCAAAGAAGGAAAAAAAGTGGGGGGAGTAGAAGGCCAGCTGTGGGAAGGAGGAAGCTAGGTTTTCTTTTTTCTTCCCCTGATTTGATGTATATTTTAAATTATTCTGACTAGCTGTGTGTCCATCCTTAACACAAGGGATATTCAAGCTTAAATTAAATTTAAATTCTATGTAACAGTAACACATTTATTTTTTAATAAGTAAACAAAAATATGACTGTAATCTCTAGAGGTGTGCGGATAGTGAATTTTTGGATCGGATCGGATTCGGATCGGATAGCTTATGTTCGGATCGGTTTCGGATCGGATAACAACAGGTTCGGATCGGATAATACCGGATTCGGATATTTACAGCGCGGCGTAATGAGCAGATTTAAGTTTTTTCATAAGCCTAAGGTAATTGCAAGGAACTACCATATTATCCTAATGTGTAAGGTAAGATTTGCCTTGATAGGGTTGTGTTGTTGATTGTTGTGATATATTGTTTCCAATATAGGCCAAATGTCAATTATTAAAGTATGCAAAGGTTCATCTAAATATCTGTTAAGAATTTGAATTTAGAAATTCATTGATTCCCCTTAAGCATAGGTAGTATATAACTGAATAAGCTTATTAGGCCTAAATCAATTTCAGGATTTGCAACTTAAAAAAACCTTTTTCAATGTAACCTAAATTTGTCCACTATTAGGCCTCTGTCTTTTTTGTTCTTTTCCTTATTTGATCAGGGACTAGGCCTAAGTGACTAGACAAAAGAATTAAATATAAAACTTGATTCACCAATCACCTCATATTTGAAGAAAGCTTTACATTTTTATTTATGCATTGATGCCTGACAACCTAGATTTTGATTCACTACCCAATAATACTAAAAAAACAAAATAAGTTTGAGCAGTAAACTTAACCTAAATTTCAAGATAAGTTTCAAATGTTGTAAGTTTCAGTATTAAAGCTTGGTCATTTAATTAGAACAAAGGTCTATTTGTTTTATATTACAAACAACAAGCAAACTCACTAATTATTTTCATAGACGTAGGTTGTCAAGTCGCATTGTACTGTTATCTAAGAATGTCCATTTTAATCATGTATTGAAAATACGGCCGGCCGGCTTTGATGAGGCTTAAATCGTCAAAGATTAATATTACAGCAAAATAAAAACTTATTTGTGATCGTTCAACTCTCTATTTCTTGGTAGGTAATTGTTTAATTGATAAATAAAGTAATCTAGCGATTAAATGAAAGACGTTCTTGAGTTAATTCTGCTTTTAAGCAGACGACATTCAAAAATGAAGTGAGATGGAAAGACAAAAAACAATGAATGAACAGGTTCGCCAAATCTTTGACAGGCCAAAATTATTGTAGGCTTTTTATTTTATCGTATCAACAGGCCACTTAAGATATTTACGGCCTGAAATAGTCGTACGAAACATCAACACGACTATTTATTTATGGGGTATTTACGGGATATTTCGTTTTCGAAATTCAAGACGACTGTTGGACACATGGTGTAAAGAAAAAAGAAAGGTGTGTGCACGGTCAGCTGATATGACGTAGTTGGGCTCGAGAAACTAGCGTACCAAGCGGTTTGACTGCAGAACTAAAACCGTACTCAAAATATTTTAATTGAGTTGTATTAACTGGTTTATATTGTAGTCGTCATAAGCGGTAGTTGCGTGAGCCCATCTACATCACATCAGCTGACCCTGCACACACCTTTCTTTTTTCCTTACACCATGTGTTGGACACTGTCGACACTGCCGGTCAATGGCGAACACTGATTTGTCTTGATTGCGATTCTCCCTCATACCAATCGATGTTTCGTCGGTAACGAATACTAATCGAGACAGAACTATTACAGGATGTACTACTATTTGTTAACTGATTTAATGCTAAGATACAAGAATTTATCTTAAGAAAATGTTTGTTATCGTGTCGGGTATTGCGCAGTAATCTGCCTCTGATCATATACAACGATCTCGATCTAATCACGAGTGTTCAGGAGTCGCAATATCGGCAACCGAAATACATCGCTTGATGCATACCACTACATAATCGCATCGTGTTGAGGCGTTGTTCTAGCCGCTATCGCAACTGTCGCATTTCAAAGCGTCGTCTTTGCTCCGCGATGTTTTCTGTCACTAATGTACTTTCGTCGGCAGTGACTTCTTTTATTTAGAAGACTTTCCTTACTTGAAAATTTGATCTTTCTTTACAATTTACCCCAAAAAATGCAGTCTATCCGATAGAGTCGGATATCTAGTCAGTCTTACCGGATAGTTATAAAACCCTCGGATCGGATTCGGATATCCGATCCGAATCCGATCCGAGTTTTCGGATATCCGCACACCTCTAGTAATCTCTAACAATGTGAATGAAACAGCTGTGTATGTACTGTATTGATCAGCGAAGCTAACTGCCATACTAGCAATATCGAAAATCTAAACAAAACAAGAATCGTTCATTAGAAATACATGGGAAAATTAAGACCACCTTATTCTTGATCCATTGTTAGTTACAAAAATCAAAGTAGCTTACATTGTTCTGAAGCGTGCATTAACAACCAAAAACAGGTTATTCGAAATCAAAGCACCCGGAATTTTGTATTACATTACCTGGGTAGGTCGCCATTTCAAAGTAATTTATCAAATGTATCTAATGTATTTTTTCAAACAGAGAAATTGTACTTTGGTTTAGATCTTATGTAATGTTCATACAATGAAATAGAAAAAAACCCTTAGTGATATAGTGTTTTTTTTTCATTATAACATGTAAAACTTCATAGTATCGTTTAGAATGTTTGCCAAAAATTCTTGGTAAAAAGTTCGTGAGTCAGGGAAATTAGTGGCCTGTGGTCAGGGAAGGTCAGGGAAAGTCAGGGAAAATTATTATGAAATTTTTGTGGACACCTTGTATTAGCCAGCATATGTGTACCAAGTTTGAATCTGGTACCTCTGCTAGTTCAAAAGTTATGATTAATCATGTAAAAACACGTTCAGACCGACAGACGGAAAACTGAGCGAGATAGGATATATACTTATATGACATTTTTTATTTGTTTTGACCTCAGGAACAATATCCTAAAGTTTTTCGGTGTATTTCGGATACACCCTGTATATATAATACAGTTCAAACGAATGGTTTTTTTTGGTTCTGGGGGCCCCAAAATGGAAAGTTATCATGGTCTTGGGCATAGGTCTTTCCATGAGAACTACAGTAATAGCTTATTCCTTTAAAGAAATTCGCTGATAGCTATCAGTTGACAACTTTGTTCTTTGTACAGGGGAGAGTGTTCCAGTGATGAAGAGTCCACCAGCCTACGTGGATGAGGTTTATGACCCTCACGCCACCCACAGTCGTCACACCCTGTATAGGGGCACTCGCATTGTCCAGTCTCGCTTCTATGAGAACAACAAGGTTTGTACAATTTTGATGTTTGCTAACATAAAGTCATTTTGGGCCTGGTAGTGACCAGGGGTGCCGATCTCCCCCCCCCCCCCCTCAAGAGCTGTGACGCCAAAAATTTCCAGAGGTCATAAAATATCCCACCTCCGCATGACATACATATATGACATCCTATTTTATCACACATCATTAAAAATAATCTGTATTTATTTAAGTTACATTACCTGCAAATTATAAACATATTTTCATCAAAAACAAAAGATACAGTATTAATTACGTGAAAATTATTTTGTCATAAAACTACGAAGACGTTGTATTAGTCGTCAGTTATTTCCGGAACGTCATCTGGGGGAAGACGAAAAGTAGCCTTTTACCATTGTTTGTCCTTCGCAATTTACTTTCAGTAAACTACGCAATGTCGTTAACAATATGTCGCTTGAATTTAAACCATATTAAAAAAGGTTTTAACCTAAACACGGCTATACGATTTTAAGTTACTATTGTTGCTTGGTTACCTTATGACAAAAATAGTACTATTGTTATTAACTTCAAAGTTAACCTCGATGGGTGTCTAGTGCCTATTATATGGGGGGTTTTATTTCAGTGATAACTCGAGAAAGGCTCAACGGAAATGAAATGAAATATACTTTATTTCCAAAAATATTATGAATAAGTACAATTCCACAATTAAAACATATGAAAGAGTCTACATGGGCGAGTAGCCTGTGTGTAGACCCATTGCAAATCAGAGGCTAAATAAAAATTACGGAATGATAAAAAATGGAAACTTATTTATATTTCGTGATTAAATTCAAATTAAAATTGTTTACAATGAGTGTCCGGGATTAAATTGTGCATGCCGTTCCATTTTGATGCATGAGTTGAGCAGATTGAGCGTTGTTGGGGGGGGGGGAGTAGAGGGGGGAGTAGTGTAGGGTTCGGCGGTCAAGCCGGGCCCAGCATGATAACGGCCTCACATTCCTCAGTACCCAAAGAGGTAAGCCACTCAATGAGATGTTTTTTAAAAGATGAGAGAGGCGCAATGTTAAAAAGGTGTGAATTATTATACCTTTGACACATATTCCGATAAACAATGTTTGAAATAAAAAAAAAGAATTTGTTTGAGAAAAAGTTTTGTTTGATTGCGGTACCATGATGCCAACGTTCCTAGCAAAACGGGTGTTATGATTGTGCAAAATTTTATCAAAGATTGTGTCAGAATGTTTGTACATATGAACCACGAGAAATTTAATGTATAATTGATGAACCGTGGGAACACCAATTTCTGAAAAGAGATTTTCTGTAGGATATCTTTTATATTTTTTAAAAGCAACTTTGAGTATTGATTTTTGAATAACATAAAGAGGTTGTAAAGTTTATTTGTATGCACCGCCAAAAGCAATTATACCAAAGGAAATTAAAGATTGAACATATGCAAAGTACACACATTTTAGTTCGTCTTCGTTTAGTATATCTCTTGGTTGTCTAAAAGCATGAATGCATTTGCGTACTTTCGACTTTAAAAATTCGACGTGATCAGACCATTTTAAATTTGAATAAAAAATTATTCCTAAATATATGAAGAAACTTTTTCAATGCGACTGCAAGAACAATTTTTATTCAAATGGCTTCCACAGACATGAATTGCTAAATCATTAAGTTGATAATCACTTATTTTACGCAATGAAATTGGCATAAATTTGATTTTTGAAACATTCAGAGATAAAATGTTTTGATCAAGCCATTTTTTAAGCAACATTAAATCATATTCTGCCTTGTTTTTTACCTCTGTCCAGGTGTTACCAGAAACAAAAATAAGGGTATCATCTGTGAATAAGGATATTTTTCCGTACGTTTGAAGTTTTTAAATGTTGTTTATGTAGATCAAGAATAGGACTGGGCCAAGAGCCGAACCCTGAACTCCTGAACTACCCCGTATTCTACAGGTAAAACATTACTTAACACCCCTCCTATCGACACAGCTTGTGATCTGTCAGCTAGATAGCTGCGGAACCACGCGAGAGCGCTGCCGCGAACGCCAATGAACCCAAGTTTCCGCAACAAAATGTTCCTATCAACAGAATCAAAAGCCTTTTTTAAATCTAAGAAAACAAGCATTGCACGTTTGTTATTTAAAACCGCGTCATTGATATCCTTCTTTAAGTCAAAAAGAGCATCTGAAATATTTTTATCATTTATAAACCCATATTGAGATTCACAAAGGATTTGAAATCGATGGAGGTAAGAAACAAGTTGATCCTTAACAATTTTCTCAATTACCTCAGCAATTAAACTTAAGAGAGAAATCGGACGAAAATTATTCATGTCTGTGAAATCATTAGATTTGTGTAGTGGGATGATTTTTGCTATTTTTAATACATCAGGGAAAATGCTTGTAGAAATACTTAAATTCACAATGTGCGCAAGCGGTGCAGAAATAAACTAGACGTTACTCTTCAGGACCGAGGCCGAGATACCATCATGGCCAGGCGCCGACCCGCCGCGCAGACCCCCAATGTAACGTGCAATGTCGTGTTTTGTGACAGTGTTAAAAGTAAAAACAGAGTCCAGTGCAAAGTCTACATCATCAACAACCGGAGCCCCACCTGTATTAATTGATCTGGCTAAATTATAACCCACTTGTGTAAAAGAGTTATTAAATTCATTGGAAATTTGAACTTTAAGATTTACATCAAAAGCAGAACCTGGGAGAAATTTTTCAAAAGGAAATATTTCTTTTGGTTTATTTGTACCAGCAAGTCATTAATAATACCCCAAAAAACTTTCGGGTTTCTATTGGATTCACTGATTTTAAATCTATAATAACTTTTTTGGCATTTTTAATTGATTTATTCAAGTTATGTCGCAAGGCTAAGAATCTATTTTGAAGAAGAAAATTAAAAGGTTGTTTCTTAACTCATCTTATCCCTCTCCCTAATTAGTTTAATTAGATCAGTACTGATCCAAGGTTTTAGTTTTTTTAATTTAGACCTACCATAAAAGGACGTTTTTTCAGATGCCGCTAAGCAGTCTTTTATTTGGTTACACAAAAGTATTGAACAGTTATTTACATCATGACTATTCAAAACGGGGCTCCAGTCAACTTGAGCAATATGTCCAGTCAGTAGCGTTTGGTCAATGTAGGTGCGGGGAGGAGTATCAGTGTTTTGTTGTGTGTCTGCGTGTGCGTTATCAGTGTCAGAGATAGTGAGCACAATACTGTATTGATCTGTGATTTGCGAGTGGATAACAGCTGCTTTTACTTTAGATAAGTCATGAAAAAAGTGGTCAATGCAGCTCGAGCTAATTTGAGTCACTCTTGTCGGTTTGTCAACACACTGAGTCAGGCCCGTACCAAGTAAACAGTTTAAGTAAGAGCCGCATATTGCGCTAGATTTAAAAAGATCAATATTTTTATCTCCTACGAAAATACACTTTTTAACCTTGTTAATATGATTGTAATAGGTTTCCAGGCCATTCAAAAAAGTAGGAATATCACTATCAAAAGTACGGTAAACTGCTAACACATTAAAACTTTTGTTAGAAAAAGAAAAATCCAACGAAATGCCAAAAACGTTATTTATTTTAACTTGTTTGATAGTACAGTGGAACCTGGATAATTCGAACTTGTATAATTCGAAATCTTCTTTAATTTGAATATTTTTCTTGGTCCCTGGCATTTTGTATCTAAACAACGCTAAAAAATCGTGGATAATTCGAATTTTATTTTGGATAATTCAAATTTTTAAGTGCCAAATTAAGGTACATCAGTTTCATTCCACGGCTGGAAATAGTTACAAATTCATTGGAAAACACTGTTTTACTACGACGTTCAATAAAAATTTAACGCCAGACCGATGGCGTGTCAGGTTATGGTCAAATGACTCATCCCTTCCACCTCCCAGGCTTCCAACCCTGCCCCAACATCGCTTGTAACTCGACACCAATAATGTAAACTAAAACAGTACGCTGACTGAGTTCGGAAAAGGGTTGCGCTCGCCGCGGCAGCGCCACTAGTCTTTCCGCGCTTGATTCTGTGCAGAACGGCTCCCGGCAGACGAGCCATGCGCCAGACCTGATGCGCAGTTTTCTATGTCGACACAAAGGCTACTCAACACTGCGACCCCCTTCCCTCCCCCCCACCAGCCAAACTAACCTGCGAATTCCAGTGCAGCAATCCGTTGTTTTCGATCGTCCTTCAAACAAAGTGTTTTTTTTTATTTGTGCAGTGTCTTGTTTTTAAGTGTTTAAAAGTTTTTACATAACATTAAATAAGTGTAGTGATCATTTCGACAAAATCTCGGACCTATAAAACACTCACTTTAGCGGAAAGTCAATTAGCGTGCAACTGTCAATGTTACACGAAATTAAGTTGGTAGCCTGAATAAAGTTCAGACGTAGCAGAACGTACTGTATTTTTTCTAGCAGAAATGTTTCTTTGTATTATCGTACGTCGCGTCGTACGTAGTTTATATTTTAGGGTAGTTATTTCTGTTTTATGATTACTGTTTTGAACCCTTATAATTAGCGTTTGTTTTTGAATTTATTCTTTTAGAGTGTCAATTTGATAAAGAGGTTAAATTCACAATGTGAACTTTTAATGTCTTGGCCTCATTCTTTAGAACTTCTTTAATTCGAATTTATGGATGATTCGAGGTTTTTAGCTGGTCCCTTGAGGTTCGAATTATCCAGGTTCCACTGTAGCTGCAAGTTGTTTGTGTGTAAAAACAACACCGTCATTCCTGTTAATCTGTTTATCGGTCTTAGTAAAGTCATACCCGTCAATGTGAGCCACTTCCCACCCACTCAACCAACATTCCGAGAGAACTATTACATCGAATTTAACTTTTAAAGCTTCTAAATAAATTAAAACATTATCAAAATTCTTCAAAAAACTTCTTACATTTGAATGAAACACTTTTAAGCTATGAACATCTTTGTCAAAAAACGGCATGCATTCTGTAATTGATTTCAATTCCGAGCACTCAATAAAATCTAAATTATTATTTTTATTGTCGTCTGTAAGCATCCTAAGCAGCAGCCTAAATGCCCATGTGCACGTAAATGCAAACAAAATAAAGTAGTGCCTAAATGTCCTAAATATTTACCTTTCACAATTAATTAATTACTAAATAAATAAAACCATAAATTTCTAAGATTTCTTAACTACTTACTGTATAACAAAAAACAAAAAGCAGTACTACAGTGCAACAATAATATTGAAAAAAAAAACTTTTAAATTGTTTGAGTTCAAAAAATTTTGCCTTTGTTTACTATCTCCAGACTATTTACTAATCATTTCCTGTATTCGAAAATAAACCAAATTTTTTACTCTCCAAACAGCTTCTGTAATAACCTATTCTACAGACAAACCATTCATGCAGATTATTTTGGAGTAACAGATAATTTAAATAATGAAGTAAAAACAGACCTACATCCATGCAACAAATTTGTAACCTAGCTTGTAAACAGATTCATGCGTTTATAAAAATATTTTCAAACGCACGCTTTGAGCTAAAAAGTGCTACTGCATATTCCAAAAGATCAAGGGATAAAGATATAACTGTATAAATGGATTCGTTTAGTTAACAATGGTTATCATTTATATATCTATGACCATGCTAAATATTTGAGACCAAACTACTTTTATCATGCCTAAAAAGTCTAAGATTCTGTAAGGCAATGTGACGGATATTTCCTAGTGGGAGAAAAGATGATCGGTTACGCTAGTACACCGAACTGTTGGAAATCACATCACGGGTTGCCAGAGGCCTTGGAATCGCTCAGCTCGGTCGCTGGGATAATTCCAGGGGTCGAGGATTGAAATCACAGTAGTTACCAGATATTCAAATATGAGAGCTCAGTTATATTCAACCTAGATGGACTAAATTTGGACAGACTTAGGACAGACTAAATTTGGAAACACCTTCTAAGTAAAATGCCCTCTGCTGTTTTCCCTAGCTCTGTGAGATGTTCAGAGTTAACACTAGTTACCCATAGTTAATGTTTACCCTAATCAAGAAACAACATTAAACTATTTCACTAGTGACCAATAGTTATAGGAGTAGGACAAACCTTACGCTCCTGTAGCACAGCAGGTTTTGACAAGACTAAGCCTGTTACAACGGCAGAAAAATCTAGGAATTAAACCAATTATGATAACCACCAATTACTCTAACTTGGTTACACAGAATTAAGAAAATAGCCTATCCCAAAAGGAAAACTAAATTATAATCGGCACCAAGATAGTTAATTTAACTAGTCTTGGTTACAGCCAAGAGACGAGCAGGATAGGTCTCGGAACCCTATCCTGCGACACGATCAACTTTCAGAAAAGTTTACAGATCGTCTAAACACAAATTCAGAAATGACGCTGACGTACCGTACCTTTAATACAAAATGTATTGGAAGACGTCGAATGCTACGGCACTTAACGTAGTGTGCCGGGGAAGAATTCGCACAAGAACAGAACTCGAATTACGGACCGGTCACTTCCGAAGCGCTGCCACAAGTGTCGATCGAGGGGTTATCAGCACACCATGTGCTCACCCCTTCCGGTGATGACTCACCAGCCTTTTTTCCCAGTTGATAAAGCGGCTGGTTAATAGCTAAAAAAAAGGCTCTTCCTGTCACTGTTTTTCACTTTCTGCCAGAAAAACAAGTTTGGCGCGCTCGGCGAGCAGAAGAAGCAGCGCACGCTCTGTCAACTGTCATCGTCTGCTCAACTCACAGAGTCATGACGACGTCTTTTAGGTTATGTTGTTCACAACAACAACAACCGTAGTTCCGTTCGTAAATATCACGTTTTCCAAAGAAGTGATCTAATTTCACAACTCCCTAAGTGCTTGTACGACTTCTCAGTCGTAGTGAAAAGTGCCGACACTTAAGATTCCAAATCTAAATCGGCGACCGGAGTCGGCAGTTATGAGTCCAACTAGATAAGCCTTCCGATGGTGATAATTAGGGTTATAAACATCCACCATAATGACGTGAGTTACTTAATCACTCAAGGGGTTTAAGTAAGGGAAATAATAGTGTTTATTCAGATTATCAACACTCCCTTCACAGCATAGGACATAGGCTAGATGAAATCTAGCCTTGGCCTAGGCCCACTGGCTAGACCAGGTAGTCCTATTACTAGGCTAGGCCTAATGAGCCAATTCTCACCCCCGTGCAAATTAGGCTCGTTACAGCAGAATACAAAAAATACATAAAAATTAAATTGATGATTTGAATGCAAAATCAATAGATTCTATATACAACAAAAATATGGGGGATAATTGCAAGAGAAACACAAAATATCATGATTGAGAGAAGTAAAATTAACGAACAAAATTAATTCATATTGATTTATTTACGATAATATTCATTGTATATGAGAAACCCAGACATTATGCACGTACTGAAACAAAATTACACTGCAGTTATATAAATTACTAGGAAAATTATTATTATTAGGAATTATTAGGAAAATAAAGGTCTGTTTAAATTAACAAATAAAACATCGTGCACGTGCTTTAATACTAAAACAAGTGCTATGGTAAAAACAAATTAACAAATAAAACATTGTGCACGTGCTGAAATACTAAAAAAGTGCTATGGTAAAAACAAAGTCATGCTTGAACCTAATAAAAAAGAATAATTAGACTTCTTAATATAGAAAAAATTCCTAGGCCTGCTGACTATCGAACTTGTCCATGTCCTCCATCCGCTTGACCCGAACGGTAGCTGCATTTTCGGTCGGCTTCAAGAGGACCTTCCCGTTCACGAAACCGGCATAATGCAGCTTCCCCTCGCGCTGGAGACGCCTGGCTCGTCCTAGAAGGGCCTTGTTGTGGCTCGTCAGGTGTTCGTTGAGGAACACTCTCCCGGGCTGCAGGGCCGGCGCGATCTCTGTAGTCTGGATGGTCCGCTTCCGCTTCATTGCCGACATCCACGCCTCCTTCGCTCTTCTCGAAGTGAATTGGACAATGATAGGCGGGTGTGAGTGCCTCTTTGAAAATAGACGAAGCCTATGCGCAATGGAGATGTCCTCCCTCTTATATGCCACGCTTATAACACCAGCTAACTTTTCCAAACAAAAATAAATGTCCTTGATGGCAGTGAGCGGGATCCTGTCAATTTCGATGTTGTTGCAGCGGGTATACTGCTTGACGTCCGCGAACTGCTCGCGTGTTGTACGGACCTCGTCGCGGAGCCGGGCGTTTTCCTGTATGATCTCGTCATACTGCAGACCAGCCTGCTGCTGAGATGCCTCCAATTTACTCGTCCGCTTTGTTATTTCATCTAGTTGTACTTTAAAAGAAGAAATTTGCTCTTGAAGACCGGCTATTTTTTCGTCCGTATTAGAGTTAATTTTAACTTTTAAATCTTCGAGAGCACTTAAGAACCAAACTCTTTCCTCGTTGCTGTCTTTCTCCACGGACGACACAGAAGAAGCCTCGTCACTACACCCTCCACTACACTTCCACGATCGAGTTATTTACTTACTGTAGTTTCGTGAGCCACGACACACACGGCGTGGAACTTCGCCTTGCAGACGGTACACTTGGCAACTGCGTCGGTAGCGTTGGTTACAACATCGCATTTCCCGCACTTTACATTCATTTTAATTATTGTCTTTCGCACTAGCAAGAATAAAAAATAACAGTTTGGAATTAATATATTTATAATTCAAACAGGCACGAGTTCACTAGGCACACGGCAAGACTAGGCACGTGTTCAGATAAGGAACGGAGCGACAGATAAGAGGTCCTTCCTCATTGGCGCTCTGACCGCAACTGATCTCAATGTTTGACGGATTTCAATGTTTGAGGTGTCAAATTAAAGGTACTTCTACGCAGATTTGCGAATGTTTCTCAGAACTTTATGAAAGGGCATAATTTAAGTTAAGGGTTGAATTTATGAAACGGCAGCGCTATCCGTCAACAGTGGCTTAACTCGATTCACTTTGTCATAAATCATAAATCAAACATATGGACAAGGTTTCAAATAGTTGAAAAAGTTAACCGCGATTGCAACACTTATATTTAAAATCCCAAAAGTGTCCGCAAGCAAAGCTGAAACTGAGTAATCTAGTATAAATGAATTTGTGAAAGAATTAGATAAAAAACCTTATACGTATTCTTGATTTCACTTGCATTTCTCAAGTTATGTTCCTTTTAATTGTGTTTTTGTACACACTATAAAACTGTTATACTTATAGGCAACTGGAAGTTCCCTACTTTTCCCTATGAAAAATACTAAATTTCTCCATTTCTATGGATTTATTTTCAATTACATAGTGTTTAGAAAGTGGAACATTAAATTAAGAACTATTTTATTCTTTCTTGACGCGGGATTACATAATTTTGTTTTGAATAATACAGAATTATAAAGCTGTTAGTATTGCATTTAGTAATTGAAGTTTTTGAAGGGACTAGACTAGGAGTCACCTAAGTTGGCCAAAACAAAAGTAAACAAACTATTATCTTCTTACATACTTGAGCATAAAATCCAGCTGTGCTGAAAACATTGTCAACGAACATCTGTTTTAGGATAACACACTTGCAGTAAAGTTCTCATTCAATATTGCAACTTGAAGTTCTCTTGCGCAACCTAACATACTACTGATGGGCTTTTTTAAAGTAAGTATGTATAAACACGGAGAGGGTGTGTAATGGATGCGGCATCATTATAAGTCTTAGATTTTCTTATTAAATAATATGTATGATGAATAATAGGCGAGTTTAAAGGCTATGTAAAAGGTTGAATGAAAATAAAAATTCTAAAAACAGGCAATATTGTAAACATTCTATAACCTAAACGATTACCACGAATGACAACATAACAATATTGTAAACAAACGCAGTGTGGCAATTTAGACAGTTGGAAGAAAATATGAACAAACACCATGTGTAACCAACAATGTTTTCAATGTGACTTGTATAACATTTTTGATGAGATGATTAGTACATGTTTTGGCCAACTTATGTGACTCCTACTCAACCTAATTTTGTTATGAGTGATATAGAATTATAAAGCTGTTAGTTGTGAATTTTTTATTGAATTTTTTGAATTGTTACACAATTTTTACACCCCCTTCCTTTTCAACGCCCCCTACACCCATAGAAATAATCTTGAAACCTTAATGCGAGATTGGGGAAGGGAATAATTAATTAATTTCGCTATTATTTTTTATGACTGTTTGAAGTTTTTGCCGTGTTCCAATTGTACATTCCCCCTTAAATATAACTTTTGGAATATCAAAGCCGTATTTTGGGGGAATAATAAATTTTGCTATTAGATGACTGATTGGAGTTTTTTTTTTTTGCTACCAGTTTTACCTTTCCTCCCTAAAAAGTAAATGTAGATTTTAACACACCCTTCCCCCCTAAAAATAATATTTAAAATGTCAAAGCTATATTGGGGAGGAATAACTAGTTGTGCTTTTAGATGGACGCAATTTTGCATCTCCCCCCTAGCAATAGTTTGAGTAATTGTCAGTGTTGCAGGGAAAGTGATATTTTGAAATGATTTTTTTTTGTTTTATGGGAAAATATTGGTTTATAAAGGGTCGTTAGCATTTATTCCATTGTTGACATATTAACATCCCTCTTATTTGTGGAACTAGAACTCTACTGTTTAGGGCCGTCGGTGGGTGGAGTCACGTGGTAGTGTGGCTGTGTGTCTAGCCCGGCTAGATGTGTCTGCAGCCTCGGCCTCGGTAGAAACGTTTATGGACAGTCGCGCTGTGCAGCAGGCACATCCTTATTAATTAAGGCCAAACTCATACATTCAAAACAAGAATTTTTTTATACTAAATTAAATGTATGGCAATTGATTTTTTATGATTTATTGATAAAATAAGAAGTGAACTTTGTATGTTTAGCTGTACAGCTAACGAAATAAACTTTAAAAGATCCCCTCAAAAAATCTTATGACTGTTTTGGCGTCATTGTCCCCTCTAGGCATGGACTAATCAAGTAGAAACTAGCCAGTGAATAAAAGGTATTCCTCAAAGATAAATTTCAACTGTATATATGTTAATGGAAACGAAAAGTTTATGAATGATAGCATTTCAAAAACAATATCATCGAACCTTCAGTGAATCAGATCAATCTTAGGCAAGATCCTGAGAAAATTTTGGAAAGGTTGAATCAAGACCCAGCTTTTCTATATACATGCACAGATGAAGAACTATACAGATTGGCAACCTGATACATTTTTTCGTGCCCGTTTTTTCTAGCGGCGTCAAGTTAATTAAGTTATTTTGTCGCCCATATTGCATTGGTATCAAGGGTTACTTCGTCAATATCATGTCTATAGGTCCCGAAGAACAAATATAGCTAATAATAACTTCGATACCAGTGCAATTGGTGTGGCATAACAGCCCGACAAACTTGACGCCGCTAGAAAAAAAGGGCACGAAAAAAGACAGTAGGTTGCCAATCTGTATCGTTCTTCATCTGAGATACGTGGTTTAAAATAGAGCTTTTCTTAAAAACATCATAATTCCAAAATAACTTTTTATAATTCATTAGGAGCATTGTTGAATGTATTCTTGGTTCTTTGATATGTTTGTTTAAAATCTCCTTTTATTTCTGTTTCATTATAAACCTTCTTTGATCTTTATTCCTGTTTGCTTTATTTGAACCTTCTCTGTTTGCTTTATTTGTTTCTTCTTTCTTTTTCAGTGCTTCTTCAAAAACGATATTAAATATTTAAATGTTATCGTTTTGTAATGATCGCTTTGTAATGATAGTACTATTTACTGTTCCAGGTCCACGCTCTTGTTGTGCGTACGGGCGCTGACACAGCCAATGGACAACTGGTTCGATCCATCTTGTATCCTAAAAATTACGGGTTTCATTTGTATGCAGATAGCATAAAGTTCCTATTTCTGATGTTTGCCATCGCCCTTATTGGCACAGTCGTTAGCATCTATCTTTATATACTACATGGGGTGAGTTATTGTGACTAATATATTAATATTTATTGCTGTGAGTACTTTGGGGATATATTTAGTTTTTCCTCAAATTTTGGGTGGTAAAAATTCTTTATTTACTAAAATTAATATTATAAATTATCAGAAAAAAATGTTCATGTTATCTTCGTCCTTAGGCTTCTGCAGCCTATGTCAGAACCATCCATCTTGTTTTATGAATTGATTTTCCACTTCATTCCCAGAGGTAGTCACGCCATTAAGTTGATGTTACTGACTTTTTTCATGAAGAGGTATCCTCAGTGGCCAGCCTTGACGAAACCATCCGTAGCGTTGTTGGCTAGGCCGAGACAAAACTAAAGAAAAGTTGCTGCTTTTTGACTGACTGATAAAGCTCAAGTTGAGGGAACTTGAATGACTGAGGAAACTCAAGTCGAGGGAACTGACTTTCACAGCAAGAGTGAAACGTCAAGCAATAATATTAGCTCTTTATGACACAGTTGGCTCCAGCCGGAAATCAAGATAGATAATAATAAGTGTGCAGTCCAAAGGTCCACTCCCAGTCTCAATTTGAGCCAAGTCTTGTTGTTGACCAATCACTCATTTAATACTAACAATGTTTAAAAATGGCAGTGTCCATTGAAATTCCCGCCAAGTGGATTTTACCTGATAATGTCATTTCTTCCGTTCCTTACCATTTGCAAACATTTTCCTGCATGAAAGTTCCCCTTACTTAAAAAGGACAAAAGTCACTAGGTTCAGATAAGAATTATACAGGATTTGTCTGAAAATGACCCACTTTAGGCGGAAAAGTCATGTGAAGTTGCTGCTGCCTCATGGGGGCGGGTGTCGCGTCGACATGGATCAGCAACAACCTTTTCTGCGTTGGGAATTTTTTACTTATTATGTTTTGTATGACATGTCTAGTTATTATAGAGTCTCACACAAAAAACTCGGAATCACTTTCTTCTTCCTTAGGCATACATTCAACATGGAGTAAATGGTTTTGGCCGCAAAACACAATTGAAATCAACGCATTCACAATAGCCAGGATTTTTCATGAACACCATCCTTTTGAAAAATTGTAAGAATGAAATGAGTGATCAGGCGGCTACTAGATTTGGCTCATACTGAGACCGGGAGTGGAGCTTCAGATCGAACACTCAGTCGCAGTGTTCGAGCAACAGAGCTAAATGTAGGGACAAAACGCTCTTTACTTTTTGAAAGACCCTCGTATCATTAGCAGATTTTTTATCAGATCTTTTGTCCTTCAATACAAAGGATCCTTTTCTTAACTGACTGTTCACTGGCTTCTGTTCTTGTCAACATATAAACCATGCCTAATACTCTATAAGTTTTCTCGTTTAACATTGTTTATTTTGTGGTTTTATCTTGTTACTTGAGAACTACTTTACTTTTATCATTCATTGCTTAAAAACTACTTTTAATGGCTGGGATTTTAATGATTTGGAATATTTATGTTTTTTAGTCGTCAAAAAGTATATTATGTTGCTAGCCCGGTAAGTACTGGTTTTGCGGGCGAGCATGATAGTTCCTGTGCCAGCCAGAGACTAGTGCAGGTTTCTCATGCGAGTATAATAAAACTTACCGGGCGAGTTACGTATGATACTTTACATCAAACAAAATAACATTTTTACCATGATTTTTGTTTATGTAGCCTGTAAACTATTAAGTTTTTCAATTCATCAAACATTACCTATAATAAACAAACATTTAACATAGTGTTGTTGTAATCAGCGTTTACTTACATGATGTGTTTCTAATCAGAAAGCATGGTAAATTTACTGTGTACTATACTGCAAATTTAATGTGTAGTTATCGGCAAAAAGTTACTTTCCTGCCAACATTAAGGCACATAAAACAGCTGTTTCTATGTAGTAGGATGTCAAATTATAAGATCCACTTTCAAATGGCTTTCTGTGTTTAAGGCAGCATTAGAAGACATGATCTTACGAAGTTTAGATATAATCACAATAGTAGTTCCGCCTGCGCTCCCAGCTGCCATGACGATTGGTAACAACTACTCGCTCAAGCGGCTCAAGAAACAAGATATCTTCAGTACTTCAGTATCGCTCATTAGCATCTGGGGAAAAGTGAAGCTCATATGTTTTGATAAGGTACGTGTTGTTTATTAATTCTGTGTCATTGTCTAAGCGCAGGCCTTTTAAAATATCGCTTTTTTCTGCATGACATGGTTTGTTTTTTTCGTGTGGTATCTGTTATATTTTTAAGGCATCACTCACTTAAGTAATCATTGTCAGCTTTGATGTCTGTAACTTGTTCCCGAATGTCCCGATAGCTTCATGTTTAAAACTATTGTTAAGGAAAACTGATGAACGACACATTATCGTCTGAAAGGACTATATTGCCCGTGCCATCCATTATGGAACTACTTACAGTTTGTGTAAACAACAGTTATTTCCAGTTTGAGGAACTCTTTTATGCTCAAAGTGCAGAGATGACTATAAGTGGACTATTAAGACCGGTTCTAAGCAATATTTCTATGGAGGCGTTTGAGCATGAGGCCATTGAAAAAGCCAAAGTAAAACCAAAACCATGGCTCCACTATGTTGGTGATATGTTTTGTTTATGGGAGGATGATGACAATGAACTTACCGAATTCAAAGATCACCTCATCAAACAATATTATGAATGAATGAATGAATTGTTTTTATTTCCTTAAATATACAGAAGACATAAAAAATATATATACAGTATTATATTGGAAATATTTCCCACAAAGGTAAACCTGTGCGTGGGAAATGAGTTCATTATCAGTTGAGTCTTCCACAAGCACTTCATCACTTTCATAAAAAGAACTAAAACTATGTAAATTTTTCAAAAATAATTGACTTAAAAATTGACTAATTAAACTAAAAATATCAAGATGCATGCATGCATAATGCATTCACGCCGAAAGCGCGAAAGGAAAAAAAAACACCTGAAAAAATATGTTGGATGATGAGTCAACAGAGACCTGGACCAACTCACGCACGCACGCACGCACGCACGCACGCACGCATGCACGCCCGCACACACACATAAAAATCAGACGCGCGCTCGCTCACAAAAACCCCTATCTCTATCGAAGGAAACTATGCGTAAATTGATATGAGGTAACGATTCATTTGTTCACGGCCGACTCTAACAATCCACTTATTTACCAGACGCTTATATTTAAGATAACTGCACGGCTCAGGATATTT
Source organism: Flexamia atlantica (assembly GCA_035578135.1). Lineage (NCBI taxonomy): Eukaryota > Metazoa > Arthropoda > Insecta > Hemiptera > Cicadellidae > Flexamia > Flexamia atlantica. The sequence continues at coordinate 5,658,994 of JAQJVK010000017.1, read as the reverse complement.
TAATTCATCTGGAAGTTTTGAAAAAATAATGCTTGCAATATAATGAGAAGAGGTTTTGTTAATAGTTTTCATGACTTTCGGGAACTGAATTCCTGTATTTGTAACTGATCTAGTCGGATAATTGTGGGCAGGATGGACGAAAATAGATAATTTATTCTTAAAAATGTAAACTATTAGCGACCTTACATAAAGCTGTGAAATATTCAAAACTTTAAATTCATCAAAAAGAAGATTCGTTGATTAGCAAAGAGGTTTGCGTAGAGCAACTTTTAATATAGTTTTTTGCATTATTTCAATAGGTTCAAGAATGCTTTTGTAACCTCCGCCCCAAGCCAAATTCCCATATTGCAAAATAGACTGAATATACGCGTAATAAATATTTTTTAAGAGTTTTAATGGTAGAACTTTCCTCAGATTTGCAAAAATGAAAACGAATTTCCGCAATTTAACCCTAATTTGATTGACATGACAAGTCCACTTAAATCTATGGTCAAAAACAACACCAAGATATTTATACTCATTCACACACTCAATCGTTTCACAACTACTACATTCACTCTCGGCGCCACAACTGTGTAACTTAAGTACAAGATCTGAGGGAGCAAAGTAAGCTCTAAGTGAAATTGGTATGTATTTAGTTTTAGAAAGATTGACAGTTAGTTTACTCTGATCAAACCATCGCTTGACGGTGAGGAGGCCGTGCTCAGCATTGCTAAACACGTCCCTCCAGCTGTCTCCCTCGAATAACAAAACGGTGTTATCAGCATAAAGAAATAACTGACCCTTACCTATATCAACTCTACCAAGATTGTTAATGTAAATTAAGAATAACAAAGGTCCCAAGGTCGAGCCTTGAATAACCCCGTAATCTATCTTTTTTGGAGAACTGTTTTTATCAAGAACTGAGACAATCTGATACCGATCGCGAAAATAATTTTTAATCCAATCCAAAGTCGAGTTACTTAAGCCAATACATTCTAATTTATGAATAAGAAGTTCCCGGTCGATTGTGTCAAAAGCTTTCGCTAAATCTATAAAAACTAAAATGGGCTTCTTGTTTCTCCCTAGAATTTCGTGAACACTCTTGGTAAGAAAAAATAAATCGTCATTTAAATTTTTATCACTACGAAATCCAAATTGTTTATCAGTAAGAATGTTTTTGTTCATTAAATATTTTTCCAGCTTACACCTAACACATTTTTCAATCAGTTTAGCAAGTACACTAGCTAAAGTAATAGATCTGAAGTTACTAAAAAGGTTTTTCTGACCCCCTTTGAAAATTGGAATGACCTTCCCCATTTTAAAAACATTTGGAAATATGCCTTGGGAAAAACTGCTATTATTAATGTGCAAAAGAGGGAGTTTTAGTTCGAACAAATTATTTTTTACAATGTTTGCGGGTATATCATCCACGCCGGGAGCAGAACCACCTTTAAGGTCCTTAACTACCCTATATAGCTCATTTTCAGAAACCGGAGACAGCTGGAAAGTGGAGCGCGCACAGAAATCCGAATCATCAATTATTTTTTCTGCCACAGGGGGGACGGTACGGGCTAGGTTGGCTCCAACGCTAACATAATAATCATTTAAGGCATCAGCAACACTTTGTATATCTTGCTCTGACGAACTATCGCCATGTAAAAAATGCTCTAATGAAAAGGAATCCTTCTTTTTATCTAAACCCATTAACTCAGCTATATTTTTCCAAAGTTGCCGATTGTTATCCTTAGCATCAACAATTTTTTTCCGGTAATAATTTAATTTTGCTCTTTTTATTGTAACATTTAAAACATTCCTATAATTAATAAAACAAAGTCTAAGTGCCGGATTGAAAGGTTGTTTTTTCAGCTGTTTACTAATTTTGTCCCTGTTGCGGATTGATTTGACGAGCCCAGAGGTAATCCAGAGCTTTAATTTAGTATTTTTTGAAGAAGGCGATATAAATTTAGTTGCCCTACTAATTACATCCTGAAGTTGCCGCACTAACATGTCGCAGGCAACATTGACGTCCTCGGCCGCCAATACCGAGGACCAATCATGCCCCGACAACAGACTTTTTGCAACCTCTAGGTCGACAAATGAAATACACTCTTTACCCTTAGTTTGGTCTTTTTTTGTTTTACAGAAGTCAGACACAACTAAGGTTATAAAATGATCGGTAATTGAAGGGGTCCCCCGTAAAACGTTCTAAACGACAAAAACCTAGTTTTGAGTAATCAAGGGTTGAAAGTTGAATTCCAAAATTTACGGTTTTTTTAAGGTTAGAACTTAAAATCATGTATAATCTTTTAACACCCTATTTATAACATCATAATGTAGCATTATATTGAATTTGTACTTGCCATCAAGCATTTTAAAACATTTTACGTGTTGTTTTAGGGGTTATAACGTTCTAAATGACTGGCGCTTGGAACGTTTTCTGATGGATTGCTCTTCTACTTTGGAAGAAAACATGAAAGAGAGTAGGAATACCAACAGAAACAAAAATAAAACTGAATATAAAACAATTTTATTGATGTAAAAGTACAAAAACGTAATGTTGTTAATAAAACGTGATATGTCATTTTGCTAAAAGTTATCCACATGTGGTGCTTAAAACGTTATTCTACCCACCTCTTTTGGGGGCAATTTCCAGGCCTTGGCTTGTTATTTTTTGAAATATAGGGTAATCCAACTTTTCTATATTCAATCCTGGTTTTATCCTTCCACTTTCCAATATTTACTTCACGTCTTTTATTTTTATTTACGCGATTTTGGTCCTTGGGTGACAGCACAACGACCGGCGGGGATTTCATCTTTCGGCGAATAGAACGTTATTACCCAAAAAGTCCGTGCAGTCTCGCGAAGCACGCAAACTTTGACAGATGAAATCAGGGCTACCAACTCAAATATCTTCAAAACAAAATATACCACGGTGTAGCTCATGTCCCGGAGAACCATTTTCACTGAATATCTCAGATTTTGAAATTTTGTCGCTTAGAACGTTTTACGGGGGACCCCTTCAATTGATGTTTTAATTACAGCCGATTTTATTTTAGAAACATCTTTTTCATTTGTAAAAATATGATCAATATTACTTTTAGTGTTAGCCGTAATTCTGGTTGGGAAATCAATACATGAAGTAAAACCTGCGCCATAAAGATAAATATCGCTGAGAGAGAGGAACTTTATTTTCAGGTAAAATACAACAGTTAAAATCGCCAACCAGCCAGCACCGCCCGCCCCTAGGCCAGTCATCAAGATAAGCCTCCAAATCATTAACAAATGGTTCAAGGTCAGACGACGGGCTACGGTATACAGCAAGCAGAGACAGCCCCCCCCCCCCCTCCCCGCCAAGCGATAAATCTAATTTAATAGTTGTGGCGCCGCTCAAACATACTTTTTCATGACACACAGCAAACTTCTTACTAACATACACTATCGCACCATCATTCTGATTTTTACTCTTCTTGCTAACAATGACATCATATCCATCCACACATTTACACTATTTCATTTACAATAGAGTTTGGAAATGTCAGTAAACTTCCATTCCTAGATGGATTAGTTGATAAATCCACTTGGTTCTTGGCATTCAAACATGTACATTAAACCGACTTTCACTATCAATATTTGTACGAGGGCTGTTCAGAAAGTAGCTTACGTTTTGGGATGGAAAAAAACTAATTGCAGGAACAAATGTTTATTATATACATTTGAAAGAGTGACTCAAAAGCTACTTTTCCACATAGTCGCCATACAAATTGAGACACTTATCGTAATGATTGACAAGCTTTGAAATTCCTTCGTCGTAAAATTCTGCCGCCTGCGACTTCAGCCAGCTGGTCACGCCCGCCCGCTGTTCTGCGTCGTCATCGAAGTGCTGCGTTGCAAGCCACGCCTTCATCTTCGGAAACAAATGAAAGTCTCTTGGTGCGAGATCCGGACTGTACGGCGGATGTGGGAAAACCTCCCATTTGAAGGAATCAAGGACAGCTTGGGTGGGATTTGCTGTGTGCGGTCGGGCATTGTCTTGCAAAAACAACACTTTTGAACTCAGCTTTCCTCTCCGCTTGTTGTGGATTGCTCTCCTTAAATTCCGCAGAGTTTGGCAATACCCTTCAGAGTTTATTGTGGCACCGCGTTCCAGAAATTCAACATGGATGACACCTTTCCGGTCCCAAAAAACAGTTGCCATAATCTTCCTTGCAGACAACGTTTGCAAACATTTTCTTGGTTTTTTTCGAGGATTGTGTGTGCCCCCACTCCATGGATTGCAATTTGGTCTCGCAGGTGACATGTTTAACCCATGTTTCGTCTTCCGTTACGATTGGATCAAGAAATGACTCACCATCCTTGTCGTAAGCATCCAAAACAGACAATGATGCAGTCAATCGCTGACTCTTGTGATGGTCTGTCAGGACTTTAGGCACCCATCTGCAGGGCCGCCCACGGGGGGGATTCATGGCGCAAGTTGCGCCATCGAAAAAGGTTTTTGGGGGAAATTTTATTTTTGGGGGGAGCTAAATTTATGGAGATATAAAAAAATTACATTATTGGTAATTAAATAAAGGGTAGTCCATAAATAACAGACGTTTTTAAGAATAAAGTAGCGTTTAAAAAAATTTCAATATCACTTTATTTATACTGTTAAATTACACACAGGTATATGCCGATTTAATTTATTGAAAATTATATCACTCAAATGACCTCCACCCATATACTGCTAAATTACACACAGGTATATGCCGATTTAATTTATTGAAAATTATATCACTCAAATGACCTCCACCCATGTCCACACAAGCATCCAATCTTTTTTGAAAATTCGCAAACACACGACGAATCATTGCGACATTGGTATTGCAGAGATTTCGTTGATTATGCTGTTCTTCAGATAACGAATGGTCTGGGGTTTTCTTGCATAGACTTTGCTTTTAAGGTACCCCCACAGCCAAAAGTCACATGCAGATAATTCCTAGAGGGAACCACAGCATGACGACGGACATCGACATTATTTCGAAATAACCGCTGGGTAACAATCACAGACTCGTGATTTTTTAAATAGGCTTCCACGCAAAAGGCACGATGTTGTACTGTCCAACGATCTATGAATACTTAAATGGCATAATATATGTTTTTGTTTTTTGCAACAATCAAAAGTATACGTATAACAATAGCTGAGTAACTAAAACATTTGTTCAAAAACCATCCATTATTTATGGACCACCCGTTATTTATAAAAAATCGGTTATTATCTGTAACTGTGAGTATGCACTGCGGCTGAATGCACCCGCTCGGCCAACGCTGACAATGTACTTCTATACTCGTAGTAAGGAAAATCATGATAAATCCAAGTAAACTTAGGTAGTTATGTAGTTGTCAGAGCAATAGCTATGAGCGTCTGGTTCGTCTGGAGCACTGTACCGATACCGAAACAAATTCTTCGTTTTTATCCTGAGTTATCGACTGAATATGAAACACTGTCAGTACTGCAAAAACATATGAATCATTTGTTTATTATTTAGATTGTCAGTTAAAAAATAATTTATATTCAACAACTTTAACCTTTCTGCTAGGGGTGTGCGAATAGTGATTTTTTGGATCAAATCGAATCGAATAGTTTATAACTATTCCGAATATCGAATATTTTCGAAGCGAATATTTACGTTAAAGGTTATTCGTTCAGATGAGATCACATTTTAAAACGCAGCATGTAAGTATAAATACCCTGTCGCAGTAAACCTGCATACTCAGCAAATTTCCAAGCAATGTTTAGCAACTGTTCAATAATTAATACAATGTGATCAAAACAAAGTGTTATTTCATTGTGTTCTCTTTATTATATTTACCCTTTTCCTTACTTTCTCCCTCTCCTCCCTGTATTCATCTTATTTAATTATAATCAGCATTATAAAAAAGTCATAATGGCTTAAAGATTTCTTAATAAGCCTGAGGTAATTCCAAGGAGAACTACAATATTAATCCCAATGTGTAAGGTAAGCTTTGCCTTGATAGGCTTGAGTTGATGATTGTTGTGATATAATGTTTCTTATATAAGTCAAATATCAATTACTAAAGTATGCAAAGGAAGAACTAATCAATTGTTAAGAATTTAGAAATTTATTGATTTCCCTTAAGCTTAGGAAATATTCAATTGAATAAGCTTATTTTAGGCCTATAGCAGTTTCAGGATTAGGCTACTTAAAAATTCCTTTTCCACTGCAACCTACATTTTTCACTTTAAGGACTCTTTATCCCTTTGTTCTTTTCCTTTTAATGAATCAATAAATTATTTGATCAGGGAATAGGCTTAAGCGATTAGACCAAAAAATTACACATAAAACTTGGTTCACCAATTACTTCATATTTGAAGAAAGCCTTACAATTTTATTTGTGCATTAATGCCTGACAACAACAACAACAACGATATTGATTCTCCTAAAGTAATGCCATAAAATAATAATAAGTCAGAGCAGTAAACTTATCCTAAATTTCAAGATGATTTTACAAATGTTGTAGATGTTGTAGGCTTGGCCATTAAATTACAACAAAGTTTATTTATTTGTTTTACTTAATAAACAGCAAGCACTCTCATTAGTTATTATCATAGGCGTAACTTGTTAAACCAGCATTGTACTGTTATCTAAAAATATCGATTTTAATCACAAACACGCTCTGCTTGATTCGTCAGATTAATATTTCAACAAAATAAAATCCATCTCGAGTTATTAACTAACAACTATTAAGTTTTAAAGCAGACGACGGGGACAAAGACAACGACAACGACATTCAAACACGAAATGAGATTAAAGACGAACAACGAACAGGTACGCCAACTCTTTGCTAGCCCAATTGTAAGTTGTTTATTTCATCGTATCAAAATTGGAAGCGATGGTGATCCCGGATTCCGCTTAAGGTATTTACGGCCTGAAATAGTCGTACGAAACACCAACACGACTATTTATGGGGTATTCATTCATTCATTTCGAAGGGCGGACCTTGTGGTCCCATGGCGCTTCAGCCGCGAGGGCTTGTTGTGCACCCTCTTACCTGGAAAGAGGTGTTTTCAGAGACTGCCAAGGTCCATGTCCCTGATGAATTTCTGCAGCTTACCAACAAACTCCTCTTGAGGGAGGTGTCTGCCCCTCTCCATGGTTCCGAGAGTTGCCTGCCTTACCTCAGCAAGCTTGTCGCAGTCAAACAGCAAATGGTCAGCAGTCTCGTCTGACTGCCCGCACTTCCTGCAAGAGGTGTTCCCATTGTGCACCCCGATTGTGTGCAAATGCTTTCTCAGGTGCCCGTGTCCAGTAACGAGTCCTGTGATTTGTCTTACCTCCTGCCTTCCCAGGCGCAGAAGGTCTGATGCCACCTGACTAGATGGGGATTGGAGAATGAGCTTGCTTACTCTCAGCCGCGGGAGTCCCACCCATCTCCTTTTGTGTTCCTCGCGGGCCCAGCCCGTGATTGAGTTGTTCACATTGCTGCGTGAAATTCCACAGAAGGGTTCAGGGCCCATGAATGCCCCAGTTGACCCAGCATTGGCCAGTCTGTCAGCCTTTTCATTGCCCTCAAAGCCCATGTGGCCAGGAACCCAGCAAAGTGTTACCTGATTCCTCCTGCCCAGGCAAGAGACGATTTTGAAACAGTCCCAAACAAGTTTGGATCTGAATTCGCAGGCATTGAGTGTTTGAAGCGCAGCCTGGCTGTCTGTGAAGATGGAAATGCGCTTCTCACGAGTACCCCGACTGAGGTTCTCCAGCGCACATTTCATGATAGCAGTGATTTCTGCTTGGAACACTGTGGGATGAGCTCCCATGGGAAGGTAGATACCAACCCCTTCCTGCTCCCCCCACACCCCAGCCCCGGTGCCTCCCCTTACCTTGGAACCATCCGTGTACCATTCAAGATCACAAGGCGGTAGAGGATTCCCTTCGGTAGTCCAAGTCTCTCTTGGTGGGATGAGCACCTCAAAAGACCTACCAAAGGCGAAGACAGTAGACATGTGGTCCGTTGGCATATCAAGAATGTCCCGGTTGACCACATCCTTGATTCTGGCATGACCCAGCGGTACAGCAGGGGACATCCAGAGATTTTCACACTGTAGACGATATGCACACCTCCTGGCGGTTGCCCTGATGTGAATGTCAATTGGTGTGAGGTCCAAGAGGCAGTCCAGGGAGGCCCCAGGACAGCTGCTCATTGCACCTGTGATGATGAGACAGGCCAGTCTTTGAACACTTGCCAGACTCGTCATAGCCGTTTCTGAACCTACTTTGGTCCACCAAACAATTGCACCGAAGGTCATGGCAGGCCTGACCACCGAGACATACAGCCGATGCATGAGCCTGGGCTGCAGCCCCCAGACAGAGCCCACCATGCGCCTACAGGCAAAGAGAGACCACTTACCTCGGTCAATGACCTTCTGTAGTTGGGGTCCCCACTGAAGTGTCCGATCTAGAGTGACACCCAGGTACTTCACCTGATCCTTCAGGTCAATTGGTGTTCTGTGCAGCATCAGAGGTCCAAGTCCCAGCAGGTTCCTTCTCCTGGTGAAGGGAACCGCTACAACCTTTGAGGGGTTGACTGAGAGTCCAACCTCCGAGCACCAGCCAGCTACCAACCTCAGAGCTTGATTCATGAGGTCAGTGATTGTTCCGTGAAACTTCCCGACCACCAGGATAGCCACGTCATCAGCGTACCCCTGAGCGAATACGCCGCTGTCGTTCAATGACCTGATGAGATCGTCAGCAACGATGTTCCACAGGAGGGGCGAGAGGACCCCCCCCCCCCCTGAGGACACCCTCTTGTGGTTTGTGCCACCAATTCCTCTCCATGAAGCGAGAGTCTTACCTTTCTGCTGCAGAGTAGATCGTCAATCCACCTGCAGATTGTCTCACTGAACCCACGTGATCTAGCAGCCCTAGTGACTGCCTCGGTTGCAGTGTTGTCAAAGGCCCCCTGAATGTCAAGAAACGCACCCAGAGCAACCTCTTTTTGACTGAAGGCCTTCTCGATCCTACCCACAAGTTGATGAAGGGCAGACTCACAGGACTTACCAGGAATGTAGGCATGCTGAAACCTATGTAGGGGATTAGCCTTGAGAGCAGTATCCCCCAAATACCTCAGCACCAGTTTTTCCAAAGTCTTCAGCAAAAAAGAAGACAATGAGATGGGACGGAAAGACTTAGGGTCGAAATACGTGGTCTTCCCCGGCTTCGGGATGAAAACTATCCTCGATGAACTCCACGCAGTCGGGATATGCCCAAGAGCCAAGCTTGCCCTGAACAATCCCCACAGTGCTGGGAGAATGATGTCAATACCCTGCTGAAGGCACACCGGTCTAATGCCATCTGGCCCAGGTGCCTTGAAGGGACTGAGAGAACTGACAGCCCACCTGATTCTTCCAAACGTCACCATGCGACACGCATCCTGCCACCTGCTTGCACAGGCCTGCCCAGCGACGCCGCATGGATCGTCCGGCACAGGTTGCTGCAGAATGACACATTCAGGAAAATGTGTACTGGCCATAAGTCTCAGTACTTCCCGAGGATCGTGAACCAAATCCCTACCAGGCCCTCTGAGAGACCCCAGACTAGAGGACTTGTCCTTTACCAAAATTTTGTAGATTCTGGAGGTGTCCCTCACATTCTCCAAACCTCCACAAAAATTTCTCCAGGACGACCTTTTAGCCCTCCTGACAGCTAGATTATACCTGGTGAGTTGCCTGTGATAGGCCTCCCAGTTGTTGTTGTTTTTAGCTCGTCTGAAAAGTGCCCTAACGCTTTTCCTCAAGTTGGCGAGCTCCGAGTTCCACCAGCTCTTCCGGCCCCTACCCGCAGTACTCAGCGGACAGCTCTCCTCAAAGGTGGAGAGGATTGCACCACCGAGCCTGAAGGCAGCCCGGTCCAGATCAAGTGTGTCTTTGGCCTTAAAGTTCACACCCCCAACTTTGGCCGTCAAGGTCTCCCTAAATTTAGCCCAATCAGTTCTCCTAGGATTCCTGAACTGTGCCAGCTCCAGGTTGAATTGTCTCATTTCGAAAATGATATATCTGTGATCAGAGAGCGAAGGTTCCAGAGACACACGCCAATTGGTGAGTCTCCCCATCAGGCTCTCTGTGTAAATGGTGAGGTCAATAACAGATTGACCAACTCTGCTGAAGAACGTAGGCTCTGAACCTTCGTTGGCAATCAATAACCCCTTAGATGCTATGTACTCTAGGAGTGACTTACCCCTAGCGTTGGTTAGCCTGCAACCCCACAGAGTGTTGCGGGCATTGGAGTCACAACTCACCACCAGATCCAGGCCGGAGTCGATGGCGTAGTCGATCAGACGTCTCACCTCCCTTGGTGGAGGCTGAGGGGAGTCCTGCGGCATGTAGGCCGACGCCAGCAGAAGAGGTCTTCCAGTGGACCTGCACACAGACCTGACAGTCGTGACGTCCCTGGAACAGAATTCTAAAACCGGAAAACTAACAATTCCGTGTTTTACCCAGATACAGGTCCTGGGATCCCTGACTGGCGGCGCAACAATGGAGCCCCGTGCAAGCCCCATACCCGCTACCCCGCCATCCTTCACCCAGGGTTCCTGAATCAGGGCGAAGTCCACAGCCATGCCCGCTGTGTGGGAGCAGAGCGCTGCCGAAGCCGCTCTACTGTGCTGCAGGTTCACGTGAATGATCCTGGTCATCCGGAGGCTTGGTGCCCGACGGCCCTCCCGAAAGCACTCTGAAAGAAACCTTCGCAATGCCGACGCACACCTGCCAACGCCGTTCCTGTAGCGCCCTGGCGCTTCGCTCATCGATCCCCAGGACCAGAGTTTGCACCCCTTCCTCCCGTTTCCGATCGATGATCCGCCAGTCCTCAGTGCAGATCTGATTTTGTTTCTGCAACTGAGACAGAATCTTCTTGGGTTCAACGCTCGCCAGCAAGTCTTCCAGCCGCAAGAGAACCTTGGTAGTTCGTAGGAGATCCTTGTAATCCCCCACGACCACCGCAAGCCCCTCACGGACTTCCAACCCGCTAGCTACCCGTTTCACCCAAGCATTAGTTTCTTCGTTGCCACAAATGACGACGAGAGCACCTCTTTCCTGATATGTCCTCAGGATCTGCAGCAGCTCTGGCGTTCCATCGTCGAAGACGAGCGCCAGAAGCTTCTCCTGCAACAGTCGACATTCCTCGTCAGAAAGCCTGACTTCGGGGTACGACGCAGGAGTGATGGCCAGCTTGCTGGAAGTGAGCTGCTCTTTGAAGCTTGGAGCCCCAGCAGCGGCTTGCGGAGGCACGTCCCAACGCCTGGCTCGCTTGGGACGAGTCTGCTGCTCTGCAGCCTTCTCAGGTTCCCTGCGCATTGGAGAAACGCCATGGAAGTCCTGTTGCTCGCCAGAAGAACCCTGAGCAGCTTCCGGTCGCTTCCGCTTGGAAGGCCCCTGCTGCTTCAGCTGCTTCCGCCATTCCTTCGGAGTGAGCCAAGTGCCCTCCGCCATTTTCTTCTCCTTGATGAGCCTTCTGCGCTCTTTCATCAGGAGATGTCGTCTTTCCTGTTTGTCATCTACAACAGTCTTGTTTTCATCAGTTCCAACAACGTCCATGTCCTCCGTGCCCTGAGCACTTGGGAGGCCATGGACGAGACCGCTGAAGTTTCGAAAAGGGGAACCGGCACCTGTGAATGTGCTTGTTCAAGCAGCGACAAATCGCTGTGTGGGGGAGTCCTCAGAGTCTGACCGCTCCTCGAAAATGCGTGGAGCTCCTGCTCTCGACCACCTCCCGCTTCCAGAGACATGGTGTCACCTGTAATCAAAGGCCGAAAAGTGCCCTCCCCAGAATCCGCGGGCATGTCCTCTGACGAGGAGTGGGATTGAGCACTGACGTGCCGACCCACCTGGGGTACAACTTCCGTTTGTTTTCTATCAGCCATCTTGTACCTGAAACACCTCCAAAGTTTGCAGTTTGACGACCATCCGTGGACTATCCACTCAGCCCGCCAATGTCCGGTGCTGGACCCTTGTTGAGGTTGGACCTCACATCATCCCCAGCCGGGTATACTGGAACCGCTGCGCACATACCAGTTACCAGTAAGCAGTACAACGGCCGTCTGGTGAAACTATCACCTCGCCCGCTGCTACACTCTACCCAGGCCTTTGAGGCGCCCACCGCCCGTGCCCTGGGTAGTACCGAGGTCCCTGCTCATGACCTTGGGGTCCTTTTTTTCGACAGGACCATAAGTCTAGATCCGCTGCCTTTGGCTAATGAACAGAGGCACCCCGAGTAGGCTGCAAAAAGTGCAGTACGACTGCAAGGTGCAGTCGATTCACAGCGGTCTTGAGGATGGCTCTTGAAGAGAGCCATCCCCCTGAAGGCCTTACGGACACCTCTCACCTCCATTTATGGGGTATTTATGGGTCATTTCGTTTTGGCAATTGACGACGACTCGGGATACTGTCACTGTCCGTCATTGGTGAACTCTGATTGGTCTTGATTGCAATTTTCTTTTACCAACTGATGTTTCGTTGGTATCGGATACTGGTCGAGACAGTGTCAGAACTAATAAAGGATGGACTGGGACTTTTATTTGTAAAGTGATTTAATGCTGTGATATGAGAATGAGAATTTATCTTACGAAAAAATCGTTGTAGCGTTGGGTATTGCGCAGTACTAACTCTGATCGTATTCAACGATCTCGATTCGTAGTGAGTCGCAATATCAGCAACCGAAATACATCGCTTGATGCATACTTCTTTAATCGCATCGTGTTGAGGCATTGCATTGTACATCTGTCATCTGCCCACATAAGGACGTAACTATTTCTGATGTTATAAAAATGGATTTGTAGCTGTTACAAAAAACTTACTTTTATTTAGAAAATGGGTATGTTTTCACTGTTTTCACCTACTTTTGATTTTATGTCGGTCATTTAAATATTCGGTTCGGTCATCGAACTTTTTATTGAAATCTCGAATCGAATCGAATATCACGATATTCGATTCGAAAAAGTTCGAAGTTCGAATATTCGCACACCCCTACTTTCTGCCAAAGCTTGGATTACTAATAAAAAATGTCCTTAGTACGTTTAGCAATCTTTACTTCATGTGCGTCACAACTTTATTATTCTGTGCTCGCTGGTCAAAACACAGTACGAAAAACGGACAGTACTTTTCTAATATTTTCAGCAGCAGAACTGGAGTTTCCTGACAGAGACTACCAGTCAGTCGTCGGAATAGACAAGAATGTATAGATCAGACTTTTAGTCTGTTTACAGTAGAGCTATGCATTCTTCGCTATAATAGCGGAGTACAGCATTACGAATTCCAATTAATTAAATGTATGAGATATTATGATGTTGAAAAAAAGCTTTATAGTTTTGTTTTTAATGAAAATATTTTTAGTATTAGCCTACTTAGTTCTTACTGTTTTCTTTTCGCAGATCCAAGGGTAAATAGACATCAGCGAATCTTTTTCAACCTCCTCAGAACTTTATTTTTATTAATAATAATAATAATTTTATTCGTTTGAGTTAGTCTATATTTTATAATAGTTTATATTTCTATTGGTAATTCATTTAATACATCGTACGGTATTTAAATGGCAATTATTGTTTTGTTTTCCCTTTTTTTCTATATAAAGCCCAAACTACCCGCATCTTTTGGGAGAATCATAACACTGACACCCATCAACCCTATACTCGAATAAAATATCTCGTTGAGAAAATACTAGGAAAAATAGTTAGTTTCTTGGTAAAATCTAAAGGGCTCAAATGTAAAGAAAATGGCTAAATAGCTGTTGAATTTGTTTTGAATTTTAATTCATTATTTTTGTACTCTATCCCAGCGAAGCGGGACACCATCAGTTAGTATAAATAATGGCAAACGTATATCCAAGAAGTATTTCATATTTAAAATAATACATTGTACCGTCATTGAAGATATCTTGAGATATGAAATTTTTTATCATAAATCAGGTGTTCTGGTAAATTGGCTCCATTGTTTCGAAAGATGTAGAACAATGTTAAAAATTAGATTATCGAAGTGCAGCACAATATGCAGAGAATGCCTTGTATGCCTGTAAACGGACTATTTGAATAGGAGTTTCTTGTTTTTATTTGAGCGTACAATACTTCATAAGTGAAGTGACCTGGCACCCCCAAAAATTAAGACCTAAATCCGCCCATGGTTTAGAGGGGGGGGGGGGGGTACTGGCTGTTTTTTGGGGGGAATGCGCCATAAGCCTTGGGGGGGATGGGCACCCCTGCCCATCTGGCACAAAACTTATGGTAGCCTAACTTTTCTGTGACAAGTCCATACAGAAATGTACGAGAAATTTGCGGGAAATACTGTGAAAGTTCGGTTATTGTGAAACGGTGGTTTTCACAAATTTTCTCGTTCACATTTGCAACCAGTTTGTCAGTGACAATGCTTGGCCGCCCACTCTTCTCTTCGTCATGGACGTTTGTTCGCCCATTTTTAAACTTGATGCACCATTGGCGGACGTTACCCTCACTGATCACGTTGTTTCCATAAACTTCACACAGTTGCCGATGAATTTTAATTGGTTTATGGTTCTTGGCCATCAGAAACCTAATGACTGACCGCACCTCACAACTGGCGGGGTTTTCGATTGCAGCGCACATTTTGAAGGCGCACAGTGACGGAACAAAACACCCGCCCAACCTCTCGATTACACGGCTAGATGCCGACTGAGCTGGGCTACGCCCACACATCAAGATGGCCGCGATCGCCGCGCCCCTTGCGGCGTCAGACGAAAACATAAGCTACTTTCTGAACAGCCCTCGTATTATGATTAATACCAACCTGAACTTGTGAAAATGGGCTTGATAGGCTCATTAAGAAGCAAAAATAATATGCAGTGACTTAGAAACATTTGATAAGGAGGTCGTTAATATTAAAAAGCGCCTAAGAAATAGTGATATACTGATGGTTTTATCAACAAAGCTGTAAGAAGGGCGCATATTTTTGATTCCCAAATCTCATATGAGCAAACAGTCTCTTTAGCCACTGTTTGTATTCTCTATGTTAGACACTTGTCAGCGAAAATCAGATGGTTAAATGCAAAACACAATATTAGAACTGTGTTTAAATCAAATAATACTATTCAGCGTTAATTATCTAAGGTTAGACCATCTGATTATGGTCATAAAAATAAGAAACATGTATTAGGTTTATTAAGTTCCTTGTTCCTGTGACCATAATGATATCGGTATCCAGACCAGCTCTTCTCACCCAAGTACATGAACACAGGAAAAAGGTAGAAACTAAAGAGGTTTATGGCAAAAAAATATCCGAACATGTGCATAACACGGGGCATTATGTTAAAGCTACGTTTTTCCTAGCTTCGCAACTGGGCGTTTTGCGTTGCGCACTCCGTGCTCCGCGATTGGAAAAAACACCGATTCTTTACAAACCAGTGGAAGTTTTTTCCTAGCTGCGCAGTGCGCGACTAACCGCCAACTGCGCTGCGTGGCTTACGCTGCGCAGTTAAGCCCACCGGTCTGAGACCGGTCAGTTGCGCATCACGCAGCGTGGTTAGCGGATGTTTTTGATGAAAATAAGGTTAAAGTGTCAAAAAACTCAAGTTCTTCGGAACTGACAAAATTCACGGAGAGAAGATAGTAGAATAGAATCTTTTAATTTTGGTAGTTTAAATGACTGTGTTATTTATCCTAAAACCAAATTAAACTCCTTGCGTATTAATGTAGCATATAGATTATTCATTGTTTTACATAGTAAATTTGGAATTTGTATATTAATTCTTTGGTTAATTTTGTGGTACTTAAATACATTAACAAATTCATTTAAAAGTTGAAAATATTAAGCTTTAGTTATTTAATCGCTAGAGATTTTTTGCGATCAAATCTCCTACAGTTCTGAACCGATTTTAATAATTTAAGTGTCTTTGGAAAGAACTCGGCTTGATTTTTTGCAGGAAATAACATTTATGAAGGTTAGGCTAAAGGGAAGAGCCCCTAGACGCCCTTAAAGCTCCGTATTTGTCGATAAAATTTAATACAGTGGAACTTGGATAATTTTAATTTCAAGGGACTGATAAACAAATTTGAATTATCCAAAAATACGAATTTAAAAAGTTTGGTCTAAACAGCCCAAAACAATAAAACTTTACATACCCGCATAAAACCTTTATTGTGAGTAACTTGAATTTACGTTTTACAGTACATTCCATTAAGTAGCCAACAGTGAATGGTTACTGTAATACAATAGAAATGTTACGTGTTTTAAAATACAGTGATGTACTACATAAAACAGAAATACTGTACGTTCATGGATACATACATAAATGGTAAAAATCAGAGCTGACAAAAAGAACATATTTTGTTACTGAACTGTTATGTTAAGCAATCGATCTTATGTTTTTACTAGACGGTGAAAGGGATGACACTGTTATGATCTGTGACAAGTGGAGTGTTGCAAAACAATAGGATGGTGGGAGGGGTTGGGCAATGACCTTGAAAAGAAGCCGAGCCGTAGGGGTGAGTCATGTTGGCCAAACAGTGGAGTCGGCCAAAGGTGCACGGGTCCGACGACCTTAACAATACGGCCTGGGCTAAGGGGCTGGAGAGGGATTTTGAACGCACGCTAATGATACAAAGTCGTTTTCTGGGAATCTTGGCCCAACGTTATGACTTTCGATTGTCTCTCTGTGCGTTAAAACTGCGAACTATCCAAAATATAATTTGAATTAACCACAATTATTTAGCATTGATTGTATATGAAATGCTAGGGACAGGAAGAAATATTCAAATCAAAGAAGATTTTGAATTATAGAAGTTCGAATCAGTGGCGGCTGGCCCATAAGGACTTTTGGACGCCGCCCCCGCAGAAGATTTTCAAACATACTAAATTAAATTAGTATACATATGTATCCGATAAATGTGTAAAAACTACTAATTTTCATTATACTGACCTTTAATGATAAATTCATTTTAACTATATGCATCGAAATATGTTGCGAAAGTATTTAGGTGACAACTGCTATTGCGCATATATCCCGCGGACGCTGGCCGGAGCGTCCCAATCCTAGCGCATGCTTTTTTAATGGCGAATCCAGCAGACAGTGGTGAGGGTGCTCTGATGTCAGTGCCATGTTTTGATATAGGGCGTCTCGGGTACCGTCCGAAGATGTGCGCGCACATCAATAATCAGTGCAGCCACCACAATCTCTTTAGGGTAATAAGAAACTGAACCTTTGCTGTCGTTATGATTGCACGATTTATGTTGGCGTACCTGTTGCTTATTCGTTTCAGTAACCATAGCAGCGCACCAATCTCTGTAGCCTTCAAACCGTAAAGAAAATAAAATGAAAATGAAATGAAATATACTTTATTTCCAAAAATATTATAAACAAACACAATTCCACAACTTAATATGGGAAGGATAGGTGAATTAGCCTGTGTGTAGACCTATTGCCAATCAGAGACCAAATAAAAACTAAGGAATTTTTAAAAATGGAAACTTATTTTTAGTATGTGATGAAATTTAATTTATGATTACAATGAGTGACCGGGATTAAACGTTGCATGCAGTTTCATTTTAATACAATTATAAAGGATGTCTCACCTAAGGTGTCTCAAAAGGATTGCGGACGAACTAGTAGTCCTACATAGATGAAACAAAATCATACCCCACTAAATCAACCGCAAGGAACAACATAAAAATATTTTTAAGCTTTTTAAAATACAAGGTGTTCCAAAAACCGAAGGTCATGTGTTTGAATCTCCGAATCTTTAAACGTAAACATATGTCATGTTATACATCGTTTTAAAGCTCTAAACAAGACAAACAATTTGGTGAAAACAGAATTCACTTATCTTTATTCATTTCAAAATGGCGGCCATTTTCATGAAAAATATTGGTATTTACAGAATACCCTATATCTCGAGAACTACAAAACGTATTTTTGGTCTGTTTAAAAATTATTAATCCTCTTAGACTCAGCTTTAATTTGATATATGACATGTCAACATTTAGAAAATAAAAGTTTTTGACAGTACGTTTTATTTTGTTTTAACATTGGTAGCCCTGAGAGTCAAAAAATTTAAATGACAGGATATGCTAAATAGCATATCATTTTAAAGGTCTTGCAAAGATCAAACACTTTTCAATTTACACCTAGCTGCTATCTTTGGTGGTTTTGTAGTTATAAGCAAAAAACTCCATTTTACCATATAGTAGGGTAAAAATCAGGCCATAAGTTATCATTATGTAGGCTATGTTTTGCGACAGGTGGAAACCATGTTTTTTTGTTCCTTATGACCTATTGAATGCAAAAAGTGAGTTTGCCAGCTTCGAATTTACTGAGGGGACCAGAAATCCAAGAGGGCGGACAAAGTGGCTTATTAATGTTGTAGGCTTGGTATTTTTTACCTTTTCCTCATTACATGTGATAAAAATTGGGCAGTTTTAAGAAATAAATAGTTGGAAGATGGGAAATGCTTAATGTTGGTTAAATTTTCACATCTGGTCACCATATTGGATATAAGTTTTTTTTTGTAATGTAAATATAAGGTTGTGACATATCATTTCAAACTACTTTTTTGCGATAAACAACGCTGAAATCCGTTTTCTAAATCTCTACCTGTTCTCAAAATAAATGGGGGTAAAGGGGGATAAACCCCCCAAAAAATAATGATTTTGAG
Source organism: Flexamia atlantica (assembly GCA_035578135.1). Lineage (NCBI taxonomy): Eukaryota > Metazoa > Arthropoda > Insecta > Hemiptera > Cicadellidae > Flexamia > Flexamia atlantica. Next base: position 5,640,346 of record JAQJVK010000017.1, on the reverse strand, counting down.
TTTTTTCCAGAGAAAAATAAAAATAATCCAATTTTTGTTAGCACCATTGAATTCAGCTGAAAAAAACAAACAATTTAGTACCTTGAATCACTGCTCTATGTCCATTGGTTACCGAGATATTAAAAGTGGTAAACACAGTACGTTGTCTCAATGTTAACCTTATGGGAAATAAACAAAATTCTGTATCTTCCTTTTTTCCTAACATATCTTGATAAAACTTGGTTTTTTCTAGTTCATATATACTAAATATTGAATTAAAACCACCCAGTTTTAACATACCTGTTGCAGCAAACCTGCATACTCATTCCCCATGTTATTCTTATCGAGCTTACAAAAACATGACAAATCTCACTTTGTTGGATTGAACTGTGTTCTTTGGCATTTAAAATTCTCTGAGTATGCAGGTCTGTTGCAACGGGGGTATTAATGTAGTGTTGTGACACATCATTATAAACTATATTTTCACGCTTATTACAATACCGCAACCCGTTTGAAAAAGTATTGTTTCTTTTCCAAGATATACAGTTTGTTAATTTGTGTACACATTATTGGGATCTCTTAAACTACAAAAGATACACGGAAGGTTAAAGTAGCTAAGTAATGCGTAATCGAAGGACAAGTAAAATGGTGGTAAGCAATTAAACATATTCGAATAACTCGTTCGCCAGGCTGAAAAACCCATTTTTGCCCATAACTAAATTTGCCTGTAACTTTTTATTTTATTCTGAACAAACTTGTTAAAAAAAATTTGGCCAAATTTTTTGGTCTTTTGATTTATTATAAGAGGGCTCAAATTAACATGACATTTTACGTTGAATCTTAATATGCAGCAACTAATTCGTATTAGTTATGGTTTTCTTAAGAATAATGCCCAGGTAAACAAGTGTAAATGCCAATAAGTAAAATTTTAGTTTTCATTTAAAAGAAATCTCTTTCTTGATAAAAAAAATCTACACATGTGTTATTTTCGTCATCAAATGTGTTTATGTAATCAAAGGGAATATTTTTTTTATAAATTAAATGAGTTGGAATATACTGGATGTCATAAAAATTAAAAATATGGATAAAAGCTGATTAGTACTAAGCAGCTGATTGTGTGGAAACAGCTTGTTGGAAGCGTAAACACTGTTTTACGGATAAATACTTATCTTCATTTGAAACAGCTGATTTGATTGTAAATTACCTTTCCACTGTTAATTAGATGTTTGTCTGTTAACTATTAATAAGCTAATCCTCTTTTCTTTATTGTTATTATGAATCAAATATCGTAATCTACTAGGATTACAACTTTACTGCTTCTATATCTCAAGCAACTAGGATTACAGCAAATTCAGAAACTTGTATTGATAACATTTATGTTAATATTCCTCTTGAAGAAACTAAAACTATAGTTGTTGATTCAGATATCTCAGATCATACTTATCAGATATTAACAGCAAACTTGCATAATCCTCCTGATAAAAAAATTGTGACATACAAAAAAAGAAGTTTTAGTACAAAAAATATTTCCAATTTTAAAAATTTAATAAGTACTGAAAACTGGCATTCAGTCTATCATAATGAAAGCAGTGATCCAAACATGTTATATAAAAATTTCCTATCTACTTTTATGTACTACTTTGAGCTATCATTTCCATTAGTTAAGTATAAAAATCATTGTCAAAAAAATAAAAATTGGGTAACTCCTGGTATAATAATATCAAGTAATAAAAAGAGAGAATTGCATAGGTTGTGTAAATTATCTAGTGATATTAATTTCATTCAGTATGTAAAAACATATAAAAGGGTTTTTTTAAATTAGTTCAAGCCGCTAAAAAGAAATTTTAAGATGAAAAAATACAAAATTCTGTCAACAAAACAAAAGCTGCTTGGTCTGTTGTAAAGGAAGAAACAAGTACAAAAAAAACAATCATGTGAAATAAATGTAATAAAAAAATCTGATAATTTAATCAATCAACCTACAAAAATTGCAGAGGCTTTCAATGCTTTTTTCTTAAATACTAGTGAACAACTAGATTTACAGCCAAACTTAGGTAAAGCAAAACATTTTCTAAGTAAGGTGAATAGAGATCATATAAATGAAATAAATAGCTTTGTTTCAGTTAATCCAAAAGAAATAGACTCTATCATCAAAGAATTAAAAAATTCTAAATCTGCTGTTTGGGATGGCATCCCTTCTGTTATTTTAAAATCTTGTAAAGACTTTATCAGTCTACCTCTCTCTCACATCATTAACATGACATTAATGAAGGGAATTTTCCCAGATCTTTTAAAATATAGCTTAGTACGTCCGATTCACAAAAAAGGTGACCAAACTTTAATTAATAATTTTAGGCCAATATCATTGTTACCAGTTGTATCCAAAATATTTGAAAAGGTTATTTTCAAAAGATTAGTTTCTCATTTAGCCCCGAATAACATTCCTAGTGAAAATCAGTTTGGTTTCAAAAAAGGATGTAGCACTACTGATGCGGTCTTTGCCATAACAAAAGAAATAGTGGGTGCTATTGACAGATCGTAGTATGCTGTAGGCCTCTTCTGCGATTTGTCAAAGGCTTTTGATTGTGTCAATTATGAGCTTTTGTTGCACAAACTAAAATATTATGGACTTAGAGGAAATGCATTAGGAATATTGAAATCATATTTATCGAACCAAAATCAAAAAGTTGTGCTGAATTCTAATGTCCACTCAAATTTTCAGATTGTTAATGAAGGAGTCCCTCAGGGGTCTACACTCGGCCCTCTTCTGTTCCTTATCTACATAGATGACTTGTTGGTTCAAAATTTAAATTCAAAATTGGTTATGTATGCTGACGATACAACAGTGGTTCTGAAAAATGACAATCCACAAGTTTTAAAAACTCAACTGTCTCATGACTTAAAATTAATGAGTGAGTGGTTCATGGCTAACAATTTAAAGTTTAATCAAACTAAAACTTCTCTAATTAATTTTCATTCAAATAACATCAATTCTATGCATAGTAATTACAGTCCTCTTGAAGGCTTGATACCAAAACTTTTGTCATGTAATCTTTTAGGCATAAACATTGATAAATCTCTCACATGGATAGATCACACAAAACAACTAGAGTCTAAACTGAACAAATCATTTTATGTCATCTTAAGTTTGTCAAAAATTGTGGATACAAAAACTTTAAAAATGGTCTATTTTGCTTACACCTACTCTAATATGGCTTATGGTATAGAGATTTGGGGAAATTGTACAACAAGTAAAAGAATATTTCTTATCCAAAAACGAATTATTATTAAAAAAATATTTTACAACAAGGTTCATGTCCCTTTGCATTAATTCAATGGCTGTATGAACATCTTTATGAATAAGATACAAAATATTGTCGTCTGCATATTGCAATACATGGCTGTTGAGTTGTAAATAGGCAAAATCATTTATATAGACATTAAAAAGAGTGGGAGATACAATACTTCCTTGAATTAAACCGCAAGTTTGGTTAACTCCATTACTGGTTATATGGCCTATAGAGGTACACAACGTTCTATCTTTAAAATAATCAACAAAAATATTGTACAGTTTTCCCACTATTCCAATTCGTTTAAGCTTAGATAACATATTTTTGTAACATACTAAATCAAAAGCTTTAGTTAAGTCTGTTGCTACTGCTACTACAAACTTGTTATCATTCAGAGCTGCATTAATATTGTTGTTTAATACTTCAAGAAGGTCTATTGTTGACCTATTAGCATTGAATCCGTACTGTTTATTACTAATAATACTATTCACCCTTAAATATCCGTTAAGTTGAGAATTAACATAGTGTTCAATAATTTTCATTATAACAGAAACTGAGCCTATAGGCCTATAGCAGTTGAAATCCTGTTGACAGCCAGACTTATATATAGGCCTTACATAGGTTACCTTTAACTTTTTTGGAATACAGCCTGTATCAAAAATCGTTTTTATTAGATGAATTAATAATAGCTTAAAATAACTTATATTATGCACTATATCTCTTGGTCTGATATTGTCAGGCCCAGGAGATGAACCTATATTGATTTTCTTTATAGCTAGGTACAATAGCTGTTCATTGATCGGCTTTAAATACATGTTGACCTTATTTTGTACATCGTAATTTCCTTCTCTATAACAATGGTTCAGATCAAAAGCTTTCCCGGAAAACTGATTGTTTATTTGTTCAATTGTACTTTTAAAATTTGTATTAAACTTTGCTGCAATGTCTATTAGTTCCGTGTTATCTTTAACCTTGAAATTATTCGAAATGATGTTTCAAGAAATCTAAGAATAGTTTTATTCAAAGCTAGGAGAATTAGCTACTATTTTTCAATAGCCACAAAGAGGCTAATTTACTTTACTTTGGTACAAAGCTTGTTTTACTATGGAATTTCCTTATACTATATGGCACCAGAATATGTTTTAAGACCTGTGAAGTCCGTTATAAATAGAATTTTGAAGATACTGTTTAATGAAATGTCGCTAGAACTTTTAGGTATAATGAGTTTTGACAATCTAGCAATGTACACAGATCTTAGCAGACATTATTTTGATGAAAAGTATAGGTTACAACACAATGTTAGTTATAGTTTAAGGAACCGACAATTTTTAGTACAAAGAATCGACAACAAATACGGAAAAATGACTTTGGAGTACAGATTACCAAGGCTACTAAATTCATTACCTAAAGATTTAAAAACACTGCAAAACAAAGCCCAATTGAAAACACACTTAAAAAACCATTTCATCAGTACTACGACAAACGAACATTGAGTGCTCACACATAATACAATGTAAGTAAACACTAAGGGTCAATAAAACAAGTTAGGTTGAAATTGAATAGCTAGGATAGAATACAAGCCGTCTAGCTTTCACTTACCTTCCATACATAGTAATCAGTAATCCAATACTTCACAGATTAGTTGAACACACTGAACACTTACACATAAATTAACACATAAATTAACACATAAATTAATAGACATCAGAAATAACACTAATAATAGGCCTATGTTAGACACAAAGTGAAACACTGACTTAGGCTAGACAAATAGGCATACACAATATTAGGCTGTCAGATTCTAAATAAACACAAATCCCCACATAACGGAAAGATGTTATCATTAAGGGTAATGGACTTAGTACTGGAAATCAAAGGAATTTGCTTTATTGGGGATAAAGTAATCATTAAAATCAGATCTGGGTCTGCAAATGTGCAGTGGTACCGGGCCAAGCAGCTTTCACTTTTTCTATCAGGTTAAGAATTGTCGTTTCCAGTTGACGTTTGAGTTATTCTTCCTCGCAGTGATGTAAATAGTCACTTTGCGAAACAAATTTCCCTCTTTGCATATGTTTTGATTGTTATATTAGTTTTCATAAGTTAATTTGTTTTATATATATATATATATATATATATATATATATATATATATATATATATAATTTATCGAAGCGCTTGTTATAACTTATGTGATTAGCTGATCTCTCAATTAGCTTTTAAGCTAGAGAGATTAATATTTATAACTGCTGTGTAACCGAATATTGTATTTAAATGAAATAAATAAATAAATAAATAAATAAAATAAATTATAAGAGTAATTGCACAAGTCAGTCCAAGATCTTCTTGTCGAAGTTTGTTCAAACAATTAAATATTCTACCATTACCCTGCATGTATATATTTAATTTATTATTATTTGTAAAGAAGCATATTACTCAGTTTGAAGCATTCAAAACCAACAGCAGTTATCATTTTAGACCAAGCTGTTTTGTATTACAATACCCTATACATAGAACTACAGCATATGAAAAAAGTACATTTTATATGGGTTTCCGGTTTTATAATAAATTACCTTCTTTAATGAAAAATGAAATTTCTAGTAAAAAATATTGTTTGAACCTGTTTTCCTTCTTAATTGAGAAATGTTTTTACATTTGTTCATTGTTCGCCTCTTGAATTGATGCAATTAATTAAAAAAGGTTACATACCTTAAAACTGTCTTCAATTCACTTGTCAAATCTTACAGATTTACTCGAGTTTCAGCATAAATATGCCATTTTCAAAATCTTCTATAAAGAACATAAATTGGTCGTCAATAATTTAAAACAATTAAAATTATACATTTACACAACACACACGGACACACGCGACACATTACCGGCCGGTACGATACGAGCTCCAGACTGAAGACAAAAATGAGTCATCGCTAACCTACCCCCACTTGACCTTGACTGTCATTGTTCATCCGGGTCAGCTGTTGTCGACTATCAGGAGGTTTTGAGAGTTCCAAAATCCGGTCAAATAAAATATTGGATCCAAATTTTAATTTTTCATTTAGAACCTTGTCAGGGGAGCTTTTTACCGATTTGTAAATCTCATACGTCTCTAATGTATTCATCATAGGGCCTTTACTGCATTTATGTAAAATTTGCATATTATTTTCAATATTGTTTATGTTATGATTAGTAGAAACTAGGTGCTCGGCGAACTGCGACTTTTGGGTTTTCGTTTTGATTTTTGGCAAATGCTCTTTAAATCGGGTTTTAAAAGATCGTCCGGTTTGGCCAATATAAACATTGTCGCAATCAGAACAGCTTAATTTATAAACTCCCGTCCCATTGAACTCATCGGATTTTATCTTATCACCTCTTAGGAGCTTTTCAAGTTTATTGGAAGTTTTGCAAGCTAATGTGACGTTATGTTTTTTCAATGTGTAATGTAATTTTTCGCCATATTCAATGGATATAAAGGTTTGTTTAGGTACAGTAGCACTATCGTTGTTGACAGTTTTGTTTTTATTTTTGGTTCTGGAAACTATGTTGTCCACCATCTTGCAGGTGTATCCATTTTGCACAGCTATATATTTTATTATTTGTAATTCTTTTGAATACTCTTCCTGGGAAAGTGGCATGTTAATTAATCTGTTAATAAAACTATTGAAAGCAGCCATTTTATGAGACAAAATCCATTTGTGAGACATTTTGTGAGATAAGATAAAATCCGATGAGTTCAATGGGACGGGAGTTTATAAATTAAGCTGTTCTGATTGCGACAATGTTTATATTGGCCAAACCGGACGATCTTTTAAAACCCGATTTAAAGAGCATTTGCCAAAAATCAAAACGAAAACCCAAAAGTCGCAGTTCGCCGAGCACCTAGTTTCTACTAATCATAACATAAACAATATTGAAAATAATATGCAAATTTTACATAAATGCAGTAAAGGCCCTATGATGAATACATTAGAGACGTATGAGATTTACAAATCGGTAAAAAGCTCCCCTGACAAGGTTCTAAATGAAAAATTAAAATTTGGATCCAATATTTTATTTGACCGGATTTTGGAACTCTCAAAACCTCCTGATAGTCGACAACAGCTGACCCGGATGAACAATGACAGTCAAGGTCAAGTGGGGGTAGGTTAGCGATGACTCATTTTTGTCTTCAGTCTGGAGCTCGTATCGTACCGGCTGGTAATGTGTCGCGTGTGTCCGTGTGTGTTGTGTAAATGTATAATTTTAATTGTTTTAAATTATTGACGACCAATTTATGTTCTTTATAGAAGATTTTGAAAATGGCATATTTATGCTGAAACTCGAGTAAATCTGTAAGATTTGACAAGTGAATTGAAGACAGTTTTAAGGTATGTAACCTTTTTTAATGTTTTTACAGTACTGGGGAATTTTCAACCATGTCAATTACAGAATCCTAAATTTATAATTGCAGATATTCTTTTTTATTGTATTTTGCTAAATTGTTTTAGTTATAATTAACATTGTAGTTTTAGTTTATATGACAATTCACCTGCCTACGAGCAAACGTACTCATTAAGGCGTAGTGTGATGTAAGAAAATAAATAAATAAATCCATTGAACATTTAAAATAAATTGTATACTTATGTTAACTAATTATTATACATGATGATGGGTTATGATGAACTGAGTTCATAATGAAAATAAAAAACAGGGGAAAAGCTGATTTAAATTTATCAGCTGATTAATTAGAAACAGCTGATTAATAGTGAAAGACTAATTCACAAACAAATCAGCTGTTTCAAGTGAAGGTGCGTATTCGCCCGTAAAACAGCTTTTCGCTGCCAATCAGTTGTTTTCAGTTAATGAGCAGTTCAGTAATAATCAGCTGTTTTCCATATTTGTGACCCGCCAAGGGAAACAGGACCTTATCTTCCTAGACAAAATTTTACAGGACAGCAAGTTTTAGAGGATAGGGTAAAAAAAACACATTTTCTGATTTTTATTGTTTCTTACTGTTTGTATGTTTCCAAACAATATTCAGTCCATCTTACACCTGAATTTAACTTTTAAAATGGTTAAATTAATTTTTTTCAAAACCCTTGAAATCTGGGGAGAAAGGGGACCTCGACATCCCTGATGCTATTTAACGCTTCAGTAGTCCTGCTGAGAGTATAGCACAAAATGACCTTGAACTTGACCTTTCACGTGATCGACCACGTGATCGGTGACGTCATCAAGATGGCGGTGTCCACGTGTGTTTTGGCGGGTATTTGACGTCATCAAGATGGCGGCGCCCACGAGAGCACGTGTTCTAACCTAACTTTTTCCGACCACGTGTGTTTTGGCGCGCTTTTTGAATTTTACCGCCTTTTCTCCGGGCTGTTGACGTCATAAAGATGGCGGCGTCCATGTGAGCACGTGTTCTAACCTATCTATTTCCGACCATGTGTGTTTTGGCGCGCTTTTGGCGTCATGGCGGCGTCCATGTGAAGTCTGCCGCCTTTTCTCCCAGTGCTACCAACTTATGTGCATGTAGAGTGTAGTCTACAGCTATTATTACGTCACGTTTTGTGGTCACCCACGTAGCAAGACCATCTTCATTATTTTTTCTCACAGTGTTACCAATATACTGTCACACCCTGGGAGATTTCTCCCACAACACTACCAACTGTTCTGTACATTTGCGATTTTCCTCGCAGTGTTACCAACGTATGATATATTGTCATACACCCTGGGAGTTTTCTCCCGTATGCTTAAATGTTTTCAACATATGATAATTTTATGTTACACCATGGTCAGATACCTTTGCACCAAGATCTTGGTTTTTACCCAAAGTGAGCTCGTTTGATAACCCTTGTGATCACATGATACTTTTACATTCTATAAACAGTATATAGGAATAGTGGTGATTGTGCGAATAAGAACGAGATTTGTTTGGTAATTACAATAAGGTATTTATTGAAAAAACCAATTTCAAAATCATACAATTGTCAACGATTCTACTGTGAAATTGATATAATGAATGGTTGTACTCCCTCGCCGGGTAGAACAAGGAGCTTGTAGCCGTCCTTCGCCAGTCGCTCCAGTTCGGCATCCTCCAACGCCTCGCCGAATTTTGACGGCAGGAAGACTGACGTGATCAGGTCCTCCCCCTGAATGTCGAGGACGACTGCATTTCTGCCGAAGCGTGTCGCCACTCGCCGAGCCCCGACGATGACGGCCTCAGGCCGACCGACGAGGTCTTGGAGTCTGGTAGTCTCCGGGTTTCGGCTCAGCGCGGCAAGTTTGGCGTTTAGCGATGACATAATCTGTAAAAACAAAACAAGATTAATTTCAATCCATATATTTATGTTAAAACATACACACAAAGACGAGTTAGTGGTTAAAGTTTAGTACAAGCGTTAAAATAATATTAGGCTAGTAGCATGCATCAGACATAAACATCATACTCACTGTAGAATTGAGTGGCACTTTGCAGGAGATATGGTCGGAGATGTCAGAGAGACTTGATGGTCAGAGAGCAACTGATGTGGGATTCTAGAGGCGCACGCCTTTTATACGGTCGCCCCACCACGAGAGATCAGCTCCACGCGGTGGGGTCGCCCGAGTTATCAGTAATGTGGTTGTTTGGACTTTAAAACGGTTGGAAATTTTGAAATCGATTACGTAATGCAGCTATTGTTACAGTAATTATAATAATTACTATACTAGTATAGATCATAAATAAATTTTAAAATTTAAAAGAAATAAACGTCTCTGCCCCAGAGCTGTCCCCCTACACACAGGACATACCCGGATCCTTATACTACATGTGTCGCAAAACACATGTCCGCAGGACATCAATGCGATTGTGGGTCTGCGGTCAAGACAGACCCTACAAAGGATCGGGGTATTGTCAGGTGGGTCAGGCTGATCAGATGTTGATGGGGTGTACCCAAGCACACCGTGGCGCTCAGCGAGCACAACCATCCTCTCGCTGGTCGCTCCAAGCGGTGTGCTTATCCGTCTGTACATCTCCGCCCATATCGCTGGAGCCTGGGCATATCGTTCTTCGTCGTCACACTCGACGAAGAAGTAGTTTAACATCCCCAATGCCCCGGCCAGTACCAGCATCCACCTGAGGAGGAGTTCTTCAACCTCAGAACACTGCCACGGTGGAAGATATTCACTCTGAAACATATAAAAAAAATGAAGTAAAAATAATAACTCAAACACACGCGCGCGTGCGTGCGCGCGCGCGCACGCACGCACGCACGCACACACGCACGCGCGCACACACGCACACACGCACACACGCACACACACACGCACACACACACACACACACACACACACACACACACACACACACACACACACACACACACACACACACACACACACACTCACTCACACTCACACATTCATACATACATACAATTAATGGATGATTGGGTGATATGTAAGCTTTGTTACTGACAAAGGCCAGCCGATTCAATGTCAGGATTATTAATTAATAGCCCAATAATCAATGGCGGTTAGGTCCGGATTAGAACCTTAGCAAAATCTTTTCAGGACCTTGCTTAGGATCGATCCGGCGACCTTCGAGTTACGAAGCGAGCACGTTACCTCTGTGCTACCCAACGTAGTTTGAGCAACACAAGTTTGCTCAAAATCACCTGCCGTAACTGATCCACATAACGCCGTTGACGATGTAATATGTTCGATAGAGACCCCAGTGAACCATCAGGACAAATGCGTTGCGCGCATATTTGGCATACGCTCCACGAGCAGACGTTTTCCCTCGTCACAGGTTGTCGCCGCTCGGGGGAACGCTGAGGGTCGAGGGCCGCTACGTACACATCATCCTAAAAAAGAATAATGATCCTGCTGAGTCAATTGGAAACAGTGAGAGATTGGTAGAAATCACACGTTGAACACTGCTACAACTCATCAGAGAGGCAGAACGCTCAAATAGTCTACGACGAGACGGTGCTTCTGGAGCAGCAGGTCTGTGTGTGGAGGAGCTGCTCCGCGGAGTCGTGAAAGACACCGACCTCGCCTGATCTTGAGACTGCTCTAGAGTATTCTGGAAAATAAAACCAACTTTACTAAAATCAAACTACATAAATAGCGTTACACCGGTGATTATGACGAATTTTTTGAGAACAATTATATTTTATGAAATATTTAAAGTAAGGGACCCACCATGGGTTGTCTTTCAGCCATCGACGCCTGCCTTCTGGAAGGTGGAAACTCAAATGGGTCGGGAGAGTCGGGAGGGCCGAAAAACTGCCTGCCAGCTGCACCTTGTGCTCCAGATGTTCCCGGCTGTCCTTCGATCTGGGATGCATTCCTCGACTGGAAAAAGGGAGTAATTTGTATTATGGCATTTCGAAAGAGGTCATGGAGTTATTTATCAGTCCCTAAAACCGAGCGCTTATGCTCACAAATACTAACCAAAGAGCGAATAATCCTAGCCGGAGACCCGTTGATAAACGTGCTGGTTATATCCCACCTTCCAGCATTCGGTCAAGCCGTCTCGATGCCTCCGCAGGTGTTAAATATGTCCCCTGTATCGGAAGAGAGGTCTGAAAATAAAAAACAAAAAATTAGTATTTTAAACATACGGACAAAGACAATGTACCAACTCCTTTGAAGTCTATACCTACATTTCCTGTCTGCAGGAGAGCTCCAGACTCCAAGAGGTAGGTTCTGGAGAAATTGGGCGCTCCCTGTTCCTCCGGTGACGACGAGAACATGTCAGGAGATTCATTCCTTGGTGTGACAGGCCGATTAGCCCCTGGCGTTCTCCTGACTTGCTCGTCCACTCTCGGAAGGACAAGGCGATTCCCACTCGCCTATGCCACTAGCTTATGCCCGGGGACGGCATAAGCTCCTCGTCCATCATTTCCATCATCTCCACTGCCAACACCAAATCTTCATCGGAGGACGCCGGTGAAAGCATTCTGTAGGGCTGAAACATATATATAGTTGTAAGATATAATTTAAAACGTATATACATATAACCACACGGATATCACACAAAGACATAAAATGTATAACCTACAGGTCTGGCTGGAGGTGTAGCCCCAATACAGGCTAAGATAGCCACCGTTACGGTGAATGTTAGAGAAAACATCATCCCGCTGTTGTGATAAAGCGAAACTGACTGTGCCTTTAGTCAGCTCCTATTTATACAATGTGTTAATCACTATCCGCTGACCTATGTGACCTAGCCCCGCGTGCGCAGCACAGCAAACGAACAAATATTTTATCAGTTTTACATGTAGATCTACCAATATAATTGCTGTGGTAACTCTTTAAAAATGCTACCATACCAAAAATGATGTGACCCAAGTTTCCACACCACAGTAGACCGGTTAGGTCAAGCTGTAAGGGTCCCGGCGCGTTCTTTTTGTTTACCCAGAGCTTCACCAGTAGTCCTAACCTCTGGGGGGCTTTAATCTTCGCCCTGTGATTGAGGCTACTCCTTGGAACAGTTCAGTGTGAATGAGAGACGCTAACCTATTTTCTTAAAATCTATGTGACTCTGGTTTCCACACCACAGTAGACCGGTTAGGTCAGGCTGTACAGGGCCCCGGCGCGTTCTTTTTGTTTACCCAGAGCTTCACCAGTAGTCCTAACCTCTGGGGGGCTTTAATCTTCGCCCTGTGATTGAGGCTACTCCTTGGAACAGTCCAGTGTGAATGAGAGACGCTAACCTATTTTCTTAAAATCTATGTGACCCTGGTTTCCACACCACAGTAGACCGGTTAGGTCAGGCTGTACAGGGTCCCGGCCCGTTCTTTTTGTTTACCCAGAGCTTCACCAGTAGTCCTAACCTCTGGGGGGCTTTAATCTTCACCCTGTGATTGAGGCTACTCCTTGGATCAGTCCAGTGTGAATGAGAGACGCTAACCTATTTTCTTAAAATCTATGTGACCCTGGTTTCCACACCACAGTAGACCGGTTAGGTCAGGCTGTACAGGGTCCCGGCGCGTTCTTTTTGTTTACCCAGAGCTTCACCAGTAGTCCTAACCTCTGGGGTAAGGGGCCCCAACAACGCCCACTTACGGTGGTAGCCAAACCAAATGCCAAATTGCTACCTCCCTTCAGGCTCTGTACAGTTATTACGATTATTTACAACCTCCTCGAGTCCGTTCAAGCCATCACGCGGGTGCCCTCAACCGAATGCCGAGCACCCCCGCCCCTTTACTAATCACCCTTAGAGGTATACTACTTACAATACTATTTGATGACCACTGAACGTCCGTTCAAGCCATCACGCGGGTGCCCTCAACCGAATGCCGAGCACCCCCGCCCCTTTACTAATCACCTCCAGTGGTATACTATGTACAATTATTTACAACCTCTTCGAGTCCGTTCAAGCCATCACGCGGGTGCCCTCAACCGAATGCCGAGCACCCCCGCCCCTTTACTAATCACCCTTAGAGATATACTACTTACAATACTATTTGACGACCACTGAACGTCCGTTCAAGCCATCACGCGGGTGCCCTCAACCGAATGCCGAGCACCCCCGCCCCTTTACTAATCACCTCCAGTGGTATACTATGTACAATTATTTACAACCTCCTCGAGTCCGTTCAAGCCATCACGCGGGTGCCCTCAACCGAATGCCGAGCACCCCCGCCCCTTTACTAATCACCCTTAGAGGTATACTACTTACACAACTATTTACACGGTCCTCTGAAAGTCCGTTCAAGCCATCACGGGCGAACCCTCAACTGAATGCCGAGCACTCCCGCCCCTTTACTAATCACTCACAGAGGCCCCATCGTTTTCTTCTAAATACCGGTGGTCAGTTAAAAATTTACCACTTACACTCTGATACAAAGCGATATTATCCCAATCCACCTTGTCTGAAAAGTCGTGAATAAACTGTTCAGAAAGAAACTGATATCTGCTCAGGACTTCCCAGGCTGACGTGTCAAAACTGGGAGCCATTTCCCTCAGGAACGATTCAGAAAACAGTTTCTTCCGTAAGATTTTAGCCCAGACAACACGATGATGAAACATTCTAAGCATATCAATTGAAAAATCATAGTTATCAGACAGCAAATTCCAATCCAAGTACCGACTGAATTTCATAATGAAACTATCGGTCATAACTCCTTCAGGAGCCTTAGGCTCCCGGGACAGTAGTTGCCACGCTGTTTCCATCGTAAATGAGAACTTTTAATCCGTGTCTGGGGTTTTTATAGGTTATGCTGAAAGGACTTTGCACTGTACAGAGCACATTTACACACATCACTGTTTTTGTGCTGAAGTAGCAAACAGTGTATATCATTACAGGGAACACCACGATCCCAAGTGATTTCCCGGACGTCTCGGTGGAACTCTTGTAGGAATTTCACCTTTTCAAGACCTTTCGTATATATTACTTTGAAAGGTTTGCATAAATCACGTATGACTTGCTCCCTGTATGGGATACCGTCATCGTCCCATTGTATGTGATGAAAATTACGCGTCAGCCATCTTGCGGTGCGCCGCATTTTTTCATTTAAAAAATAAAAACTAAACGGTGATTTGAATACGACTTGACTTTGAAAATTCTTACCGACAACCGCCAGCTCCTTAACGATAAACCGGTTATGGTTGTCCTTGAACCCGTGAAATTCCACAATGGCTGCCATTTTCAATCGTTACCTCGTCGTACAAACGGTTGACAAAACGTTCGGGCAAGTCCGCAGGTGGTGTCACATCGAGTGAAACACTAACAGTATTAATGTATTCTCGAATAACGTACTCATAGTAAAATAGATCGACTAGCTCTCTGTTTACTATAGGGCGGATGGCCATAAACTGAGCCCATTCGTTTTGATCTAGCGTTAAAGTATGCTCCCCATCACTAAGGAACGCACACGGTTTTCCAAAAACGTTTTTCACCTTTATTTCCTCGCCCCCATCATTACGCCAATACAGTTTAGCTTTAGTTTCTAACGCATTTTTGATATCTGCAAACTGAATCGAGAACCGGTTGTACGTGTCATATGACCAGTACACTGATCCTTTTCGCCCCGTGAATAAAACGCCCAGACTATTTTCCCTGTTTTTGAAAATACCGACAATCACGGATTTCGTTAGTTCCGGATTTAAAAAGTTAACGGTTTTTAGGAAAATCCCCTTACACGCGTCGATAGGCTCCTTACGCGGTGGAAACCGTATCAAGTCCGTGTCCGTACTTACCTCCTCCTCCTCCTGTGTAATCAAAGGTTGAGACTCCACTTCCGCACCGGTCGACGTCATGACTGCAACTGAGGGTTGTTGCCGATTTAACTGTCTTAACAGTGTCGTAACCCTCAGGGCTGCTGGTTTCCCCCACTCCTTTTGCTGTAGCCAATGAGAATCTATTTTTGAAAATAATTTCCGCACGAGTTACATATTCACCCACCTCTATCTCTATATTTCCCCTCTTAAGTTCGTACTGTTTCACATCACTGGTTCCGAATCTGGTAAAAAGACACACTTCTATTGTACCAAACTGATCATAATGAATTACACAATCAAGAATGTGCTCTAGATCCTCAGTACCTAACAACGCTTTGCCTTCTTCTACATCGATCTGGAGTGTGTTTAACATTTTGCTAAAGTATCCGGTACGTATTCTATCGACAAACAAACTCGATTCAACATCCGGTACAAACCACAAATATCCATCCGGATACGTATGTTTTCTACAAACATTTACACGCGCAATTTTGTTCCGAACATAATTTCTACAGGCCGCAAAATTATGCTTGAGAACCTCAACTGCCGAAAAGCCATCTTGACGACTAACCGGGAATCACCTAGTTCACCTTCCTTTTCTTTACCTCAGGTTCCCCCTCTCCCTCCCCCGTCTCGTTTGCTCCTTCTTCCTCCTCCTCCTCCTCTGTGTCACTATCTGTATAATCATCAGGAGGAATGGTCTTTTTAAGTTTTACAACTATGTGATCGAGATATTTCCTTTCGCATAAATCTATATCATTAAAATCAATGGTCGGACGCATCTCGTCATCCCAATTGTCGTCTAACCAAAAGTCTTCATGGTCACACATTCCGCAAGCTGTGTACATTAAAACGGTCATTTTAGTAAACTTGGAAAGTGCGCGTGTTTTCTCTACAATTTCCGGTATTGTAAACCCACTTAATTCCATCGCCCCGCCATCGATGAATTCCATTTCTAGCCTATCAAATTTTCCATTAGAACGCACGTCTAACTTTAAAGGTTTCCCGTCAAATTCAATTTTCCGAACAATATTTCCCCTTCTCTTAAGATTTATAAAAATCCACCCGATATCGTCCCTCCACGGTCTTTTAGGATCAAGTTGGAAGTACTCCTCCTCGTCGTCAGAGCTAAAAGTAGACACATCGTCAGCGCACGGATCCATGTTTAAGACTGAACAGTGCTCCGGTCACCGGTGAATTTATTAACCCCCCACCTATGACTCTGTGATTACATGACCTTTTTCACCGAACCTGTGAGTAAAGTGTACACCAGGTGGGAATCGTGTAAAATGAGACAATACGCTGTGGTTTTATCGGGAATGGACTCTTTTGTCTCAAACTCTAACCTCACATCGACAGGTCCAGACTTGATTGTGTCGTTTTGTTTTGAACAGTCGATGACGTAAAGTGGTGTTGTACTTTTAAAAGTGTCCAAACTGACGCTTGGGTACGTGTCTCTACCGTAATAGGATTTTTGAAATCTGGAAAACATTTCATAATATATAGTCATATCACCGTGGATGTTATCATAAGGATAGTATTGAGAGTTTAGATAAAGCTTTACATTTGTCAGTTTACAACTGTCAAAGGCAGACATGTCTTTTGACAACTTATTTTTTCTATCTGTCTGAAATGCTAGTATTACATATCGTGGTTTCTCTAACTGCGATGTCGTCTTAACTGTCCACGACTGTCGTGTAGTCTTTGGCAGAGACGGGTACTCGTGCAATTCCCAAGACCGGAAGGGTATTTGTATGGCCGTGTCTTTTTCGATCATACGCAAAAGTTTTAAGCGGAAAGTATCCACGACCGAGACATGAGGAACACGCCAGTATAAACTGGTTATCTCTACAGTGCAAGAGGTCGCGTCGGATGATACGATAGCATCGAGGTCAGACGCTGACCGTAGCAAGATAAGCTCTTGTTTGACGTTCACTAACACCCGTTTGTAATCTTCGGCGAAACCGAGCAACAATCTGAGTGGAACAGAAAATGTAAATTCTTTATCGTTGTCAATTTTTAGCGTTTCTCCCGCTCCTAACCAGCAGGCATTTTTCAAATTATCCTTTTCAACGTCACGTACTGAAAGAAGTCCTTTTATGGTGGTGGTGATTCCAGGATTTTTAGTATGATCCACCTCGATTCCCCCAATCTCATATCGGATATTATCGAAAAGATATGCAATAGCATTGTTGACCAGTGAGACGTCAGCATCACCCCCTGTTTTCTTCCCATTAATTTTTACTTTAATCTGTAATGTGCTTTCAAACGGGGCGGTTATGATGTCCTGTTGACTGACGGCTATTCTAATTTCATCATTATTTTTAAATGTACACGACGCATACGGTTTGTACATGTGATACTCGTACCCCGTGACGGTGTTTTCGTACTCAACTGCGCTTTCTATGGCGAACATTTTTCACTTTGAATCCTAATGACTCTAGAAATTTCACGCTGAACGATGTTAATTGTCCCGCTTCTTTCTGAATAATGAGCGGTGTTGTAACTGGCGATTCCCTAAATACCAGACCCATCCTGACGCTTCCTCAAGTGTAACCTCAATGATATTATTTCTTCTCTGAAGTTCACAGGCTCTCCGTTTTGATCGCTAAGCCGAACACTTATGTTACTTACTCGCTGAACGTTAACAGGCAAATAAATGATTGGATTGGGGATCACAACGATTTTATACCCCGGTTCGACAGCCAAATAAAACTCGTGTAAAATGTGTCCCTCCTCACCGTTATGATACGAACCGCGAGCAATATTACATTCTACACTGATTGAATTTACTTTGATTATATTAATGGTTTGCGAAGAAACATGTAACTTGTCTTTCTTATACACCCGTTTCTCGAAACCCAACAAAGACGCTATCGTATTTTCCTTGTCAAAGTGGACATCCTCTGCGCATTTCATCTCGGCCTTCAACGTATTATTGTTGGCTTTCAAACTAATAAGTACATGCTTTTTTATTTCTTCCTCTATGTCATCAATTTCGTACAATCCCTCGGGGATAGTTAGTTCTTTGCCGTCTCCATAGTAAAACTTATCATTTATATCCTTCTCGATGTTCGGAATCGAATTGTACATGGTCAGACCGACTAGTCCTATTTCCCAGTCACCTTTACTGACGTCAAGCGGTGGGAAAACCTCGCAACTGATAGTGGGACCGGTTCCGCTAAGGGAAAGCATTAGTTAGGAACTCTAGACACAAATGTCCGCAAATAACTGAATCAAAACTTTGTCGTCTGTTATAGTTATACTTGATTTCCACTGACGCCCCTAAATATCGTGTGATTTCTACAGGAGGACGGAGATTACCAAAACTGTCAAAATAAAAAACTTTATCTCCAAGTTTCATATAACATACCCAATGTGTACCGCTGCCACTATTTGAGTCCAAATTCACTATAGCCGATTCGTTCTTTCTTGGTTTGACGGGTAAAGTGTCTCGCATGAACACACCTCTAAAGTGAGGTACATTTAGCTTAGCGGCGTAGTAATCTAATTCATAATTGGTGAGCGGTTTTATCGGGATAGACGTTTTTTTTTAGTTACTCTCTTTTTCTTTTTTCCACCTCCCCTTTTCGGATAAGGTCTCAAATATAATCCTCTACCTTTGGCGGGGGTTTTACGTTTAACACAGCTCCTCCGCCGCCGCCTCCGGCCACCTCCAAATTTGGTTTTCGCCTTCATAGCTGTCGTAACTGTCCAAGCCGCGGCTCGTTCTCCTAAAGATGCGTCTCCTGCCTTGAATCGTTGCCAAGCCCTTTCTGCAAGCTCTCTATCAGCTTGTTGTCTTCGTCCCGAGTCTTTGAATTTCGAATATGCTATATCGTGAATTTTACACGCTTCGTCCAAAGGATTTACACCTTTATCACCTCTCGCTAATCGCTTTTTGAGCTTAGTTCCGGGTCCACAAAAATTATAACCAGGTATATGAAGTTCTACAGGTAGTAAATCAATAGCTTTATTAACCGCTGAACCGAAAATACCTCCTCCTTTCACAAGAGTTCTCTTTCGACTGTTTGATGTTGCTTTGCGCCTAACCATTTTATAAATGATTCATTCATCAAGCGTGATCATCGTTAAATAGATCCTCCCAACTTGACTCTAACACTTTATTTTTCCACTGTTCAGGAGGTATAGGCTGACTCCTACCTTTTTTATGAGTGGACTTGTATAAAAAGTACGCTAGATCACTTATGATTGTCTTGAGATATCTTTTGCTTACAGCGTCGTCCATCTCTTTCGGATTAGCGAGGTTCATCACTCTACGGGACTTTGCATCATAGTTACCGTCCTTCGTTTTATGCAACGAATTCTCTTTGACATATGCAACGTTAGTAGCATCCAAATCGTCCATAGGCAATCCTACCATCAATAACCGACTTTTCAAAAAGTTAAAACCCTTGTTGCTAGATTTAATCACCGTATTATTGTGCATGTATTTCTTGTTTACGGCATCTCCATCATCATGAGGTTTACCCACATTTGTCAATCGAAGATGATTAAAACCCCACCCAGTCGTACCATCGGTTCTGGTCAATGCATTATCTGTTAAATACTTTAGATTTACAGCGTCTCCGTAGGTTATGGGCGCGGCTAGATCTTGTAATCTGTATTGGTGAAAAGAATAACTTAAAGTGGGATCTAGTCTTTTAGGGATGCGGGAATCAATAGTTACGACCTTTAGTTACGACCTCACCCGCACTAATTGGATCGCCAATATTAGCGATCCGTCTATTTTGTGCATCATAAAACTCATTGTTATCGTTTAGTTTTAAACAAGAACCTGTATGTGTCTGTAGAGTTTTTAAATTAACACCGTCCGCTTCGGACAAGGGGTCTGAAACATTAACTAATCTTTTATTTCCGATATCATAACTGCCGTCAGTTGTCAATTTAAACCCCTCACCTTTAGGTCCCCGTATCCTTTCTTTTGACGTGTGGCGACCAAATTTATCTATGGTCATACCAGTGTAACTATAATGACCGAACTTGTCTACGTTCATTTTAACAATGTCTGAAAACGTTTGTTTCCTACACCTTTTATAAATCCGCCTTCTTTCAACTCTTCGACGATGTTAAGTATCTCATTCGTATGTGAATTATTCCCTGTCTCGGCGGACATGACTAGTAAACGCAAACGGTCCACAAGCTCGTTAGGATCATCCCAGTGGACAATGTCGCGGGATTTTTTTGATTTCCAGTGCATTCCTGATCCTGTTTTATTAGGAACAGGGAATATTTTTATAATAACACCTCTGTACTTATAGGATGTATTTCTATTCACCGGACCGTCAGACGTATACCCCTTTTTGTGCGCGCTCGACTCGATTAAAAGAGATTTGTAAGAATCTAAATCATCCTCATTGAACAGGTTTTCGTCAGGTGTTCTCATAAACAGTAATTCGTAAAGTCCTTCGGTCCCGTCATATCGTTTATCACCAATCAGTATATCACCGTTCCTATCAAAATCTAGTATTTTATTACCAACCATTAAAGTATTTCCGTCCTCATACCTCGGACCGTACTTGTGATCGATTTTCGTAAATTTCCCTCCACGGTCTTTCATGAAAAGATCCATATATTGCCTAGTTAAAGGATGTTCAAAGTTGGTTCTAATAAACGTATTGCTTGACATTCTATGAGGCTCGGGTGATGGTGACGGTGATGGCGATGGCGACGTTGATGGTGATGGTAATGGATCATTATTTTCTGGCGCATCGATAAACTTTTCCTCTTTATCACTCTCAACATCAGTTCCACTCATATTATCACTACCATCATTATCATCAACATCATCATCATCATATTTTACTTCTTCTTTTTTCGGCACCATTAAAGACTTTTCCTTCGGAGAAAAACTGGACTTTTGAAGCTCTTTAACTATCGGTTTGTATTTAGTTTCAAAAAACCGTTCAGTATCAGCAACACCGGTCTTAAAAGTGTTATATTTACGCCTAATAGCCTCTTTCAGTTTGGCTATGCGTAACGTGAGATGTTTCTTGCTTCACTTCATGATTTCTACTGCCCCTATGTTTGATCGTAAATTAATTTATGGAAGTTCTACCTGCCTCAAAAACATGGCACGTTCTTTGTGTGTTCGCAAATACTTGATAATGTCCAGCAATGAAACTCCAGTAGTGAAATTTTACCCGTGTTAATATGGTTTTTCCCGTTTGTCAAACCAGGGGATCACGTACTTGCGCAAACATCGTACTTATACTTGGGGATCAAAACGTGCACAAATTTGACTTTACGTTATGCAGTCTCGCATTAAACCCTCATAGGTCGTTGTACGTGTAGATACGCATCTTTATAAGTCTTGAATGAAACTGTCTAGACCTGCGCGGTACCTACCTTTATCAATATCACTATCTTTGTCTATGACGACAAAACCATGACTGTCTTTCCACGCCATACCGCATAACTGTTTAAATTTATCAAACGTCATATCTGTATTGACATGGACATAATATATATGGCGTAAGTTCATATCATCCTGTTTGAATACTATCAAAAAGTTACAGTTATCCCTGACCAATTGTTTCGGGATACGGCTGTAGGTCTGACCCAAGTAAAATGTATCTATATCCTTGTGACGACCCATCGTGAAATAACTCCGTATATTGTCATGTCTCTCACAAGCGATATCGTCAAATATCATGATTGAATCAGATTTAGCCTCACTAGGCGGTGGCACCTGTGAGTTGTCGTCAAACGCGAAATATCCTATCTCTTTGGGCATTGTTTTAGCTAGAAACCTATATTTCGGCTGATACAGAGATTTTGAAAATATGTAAACGTTTTTAAACCTTAACCCGTTAGCATCGAAAAGTAAATTGAAAAGAACATTGGTTTTCCCACAGTTTGACGGTCCGCATATGATACAACGAATGGTGTTTGGAAGGAGAGGACCGTGTCTTTTCCGCGTCGTCATACCGGCGCCGACAAAGGAATCAAAGTTCTCTACGGGCAACCTAAACGAGTGTTTGATTATACGCATCTCGTATTACAATGATTGGTTTTCAAGAATGCATATTTATTTTATAGAGTCCTTGTGGACCCAAGTGTCGTGGGATTTATCAAAACCTAACCATCGAACGAGAACTCTGTCTCCATCACGTTTCAGGACCTTTTCGATCAGATAAACATCACCGGTTTTAGACAGACTAAGTTCATGTTCATAGAATCCCCCTTTGAGTATTTCTCCTTTGTAATCTTGTAATATATATGTGACAGGTTTAGTCGGTTTGACAGCGTAAATTTTAAACACCTCGTTCGTCAAATTCGGCAGATACCCCTTGGTGAACACCTTTTTATGTCTACTTATCCTCACACTATCGCCTACCTTATATCTAGGTTTGTAAGCGACTGTTTTTACCTTATCTAGTCTTGCCCAAATGTCTTTAACATGTTTCGGTTTAACGTCCTTAGGTTTCATTCCAATAGTCCTGTGTTTGGTATTATTGTAGGACTTTATGATATCCGGTAAAATGCTCAACCATTCGTGTGTGCCCTGTGCAGTGAACATTTTCCACATACGTGTCTTTAATGTTCTATTAAATCTTTCCACAATACTAGCTTTGAGATCTGAATATGTGGAGTAATGATTTATCTTATACTTCCTTATTAATTTGCTCACATGTTTATTGAACCATTCCTTACCGTCGTCGGTCTGCAAATTTTTCATTTTGTGTTTGGCGAGTATAGGTTCTAACGCCTTAGCTACCTCCGACCCGGTTTTGTCCTTTAACGGAACCGCGAAGGCAAATTTTGTAAAACAGTTAATCATAGTCATTATGTATCTGTATCCTTTGTTTAGTTTCGCATAAGGCTGGACCTCGACCAGATCCCCTTGGTAAAGGTCATGAACCCCTTTAAGGGTAACCCTTCGTCTGGGATAGTTCTTCCGAGCCTGCTTATGAAGCTCTTCAGCTATAGCTTTTCTCGTATCCATCTTTATAATGAAGGGATTTAAAGACTTTTTTAATTTTAAACCCCGGGATTCTGCGGCCCCTCCACCGCCGCAGATGCGTGACGGCCTCCAAAAACAAACTAGTCGCCGCCTCCGCCCCCCTGATATTCTGTAAAAGTTACCGGACACTGTCGTGAACGATAACAGCTACATAATACCCATACAGTCCCTGCCTACGCTGTATGCTGTGGTGAGCTACCTCACCTCCCTTCTGACCGTCTATTGGGCCAGGAATTCCGTGAAAGAGAGAGACACTACCGCCACCAACTCGAATCGCCTTTTTCACATTCAAACGGGTTTTTCCAGGGAGGAGCTCAGGTGTAAAACTGAGCCACTCAATGTACTAAACCCTTGGTCTCATCGGCTGTTCTAAGGAGCGATACAGGTGTAACGCTGAATCACTCAATTTACTTAGCCCACGCAGGGATTTTATCTGTACCCTCTTTCGTCATCACTTGACCGTTCAAAGGAGTCACACAGGTGTAAGGCTGAGTCACTCAATCTATTAGGTTCTTTTGATACATGGTCGTTCTAAGGAGTCACACAGGTTTGAAACTGAGTCACTCAGTTTACTAGACCCACACATATCCATCATCACACGGCTGTTCAAAGGAGTCACACAGGTTTGAAGCTGGGTCACTCAATCTACTGAGCCACCATTTGGTGATCCTTGGTGGTGGTAGTAGGAATCCTCTTATAAAATTCGTGACAGATATTTTAATCATTGGCTCTACTTTGGACGTGACTCTAAGGGGTATATACCATTGAGTGGCGCTGAATTTTAAAAGTTGATAAGCGCTCTCTAAAAACCGCCAAAATGTTTTTGATTACACAAAAAATAAAAATTTGACTATGTACGGCGGTAATGATGATGATGATGGTGATGATGATGATGATGATGATGATGATGATGATGATGATGATAATGTTGTTGTTGTTGTTGTTGTATGTATGTATTATTGGAATGGGCAGGGGTAGCACAGGAGAGTTAGGACAATCTGGGACGTTTGCGGTAGCCGTAAGGCAGGGTATCGTAGTCACCTTCATGTCTCCTTTTTGGTCCTGTCATTTTGAACAGTTTTTTTTCTTTGATCGTGATGACCTCCTTGTCTTTAGTGCGTCTTATCCTGCGTTCAGTCGTCTCAACAGTCAATTTCGCCTCACTTAGAACCATTTCTTTGAGTTTGGCGAAATTCAAATGTTGAGACGTGCTCAAATTTAGAGTCAATCCTTTAATTTTGCACACCTCAACTAGAGCATTTCTGATCGTTGACAACAAAAGATAGGCGTAGGTCTTAGGACCACCAGACGTCGAGTCCAGACTTGTCCTTGAGGGTAATAGCAAATGCAAATTTAGATAGACAATTAATCATATTTAGGATATACCTGTACCCTTTATTTATTTTGGCATAAGGCTGCATTTCAACGAGGTCATAGATCACTGAATGATTTTAAAGTAACTTTACACCTAGGATAATTTCTCCTAGCTGGTCTATGCAGCTCTTCAGCTATAGCTTTCTTTGCGTCCATTTAAATAATGTTACAATTTATTTCTCTAACATTAGTTTTATAGAGTTATTCAATACACTTACATCTGTAACACGCATCAAATAAATAAACATCATACTTGCGACAAATACAGCTAGAACAAAGAGCTTGTCCGCTAGAGAGTCTATCAAACAGAACGCCATATTCCCTGTTGATAACTGTAGCAACGCTTAGTCAGTACTAAACGAAATGTGGTGCATAGTGAACTGTTTCGGCTTTACATTTACTTGCCTTAGGGATCAACACCCTCCGTCTCCCTGTGTCATGTGTAGGAAGGAACCAGAGTACGCAGAGATTATTACTCACCCACCACCATTACCTCCTAGAAACCCAGTCTACGCCATCATAAATCCAGGTTACTCCAGCTAAGTAAGTTGTAGTTATTTTGTTTGCTTGAGTGGGGTTTGAGACCACTCGTGTTTACATACCCAGGTTAAACATTATTCCATACATGAGCCAGTCCAGAAAAGCTGGTTTTCACTCAGTATGAACTAATGTTCTCTCCCTTTGAGCAAACCAAAGAAAGAGTTTTTTTATTAAATAGTCATAACCCCGCCACCGCTATGACCTGTGAAACCCTTCCAAAAATAAGCTAGATGCCTCCTCCACGTGTTTACACTATAATTAATTTACCCCACCGGGCAGTTTGATTGAATGACCCAGGAGCCAGACTATCAACTTTGCCCTACCATTCAGGTTTACGGGTTTCTACACAGCACCAGGGACCTTCATTCAGGTTTACGGCTTTTACACCGCGCCAGGGACCTTCATTCACTCTGGGCTGTTTGAAAGTGTAACCTAGAATTTTCTAGGTTCTAGGTGCCACGGTCTACTAAGCCCTTGTTTCACACTCACACCAGGATTTTCAAAGGAGTAGCCCAAACCCTCCTCAGGTTGGGGCGCCTCAATCTACTAAACCCTTGATTCACACTCACACAATGGGCTACTTTAATTATGTTTCATGATAAGTTCAATTACATTTACAAAGTTGTATGGAGTTAATACATTATTAAAGGCAGTCTCATAGTACATACCACTGTTGTCCATGAATTCCTTTGCTTTATTTAAAATGTTAATACCGTTAGGGACAGGGGATCTGATAAAACAAGGCACAAAGCCCTAATTTTTTGCCTTTTTTAGAGCTGTTTGGAAACTTCTCTTTGCTGTGCGGATGCACTTGTACTCACACATTCCATGAGTTTTTGGAAGGGTGTCTCTAATCAAAACACAAAAAACATGAGCTATATTATCATCAGCAGGGAACACGGCCACATTTGGTGCCTGTTCTTTTAGAGTTTTATTTAGAGTTTGGTTTCCTTTACAAATTATATCATTAGCAGCTTTCATCTCAGAGTGCATTTGATTAAGTTGATAGTTAGTTTGAAGAGACTTTGAAAGAGATTGTAACAGTTCAGCATTTTCCTGTCTTAGTTTATATTCTCCACGTTTTCTAATAGAAGGTAAAACCTCTTCAAATACCCAGTCTTGAAATCTTTCAGCAATTTGAAGTTTGGATGAAAAAATTAACTGATATAAACCGGGTTCATTAATAAATACTGTATGAGGTTGGGTATTCAAAGGGAGCACCGAATCGGTGCTCCCTATTTCCGGTGGTGTCTTACAGTACTTTGATTTGACGTAGTCATTTATTGCTTTTCTAGGTCTAGCATAACCAAGAATTTCAGCTACATCTTTCCCTTTGAACCAGGGGCTATTTTCCCTATCAAATATCACCATTACTGGTTGGTTGTTAAATACAAAAGCAGTAAGGCTAGACATTCTAAGTCTTTATGCTTGAAATTGAGGTTATGGTAAAAGAGCAGAGATGTCTTACCTCAGCGAGGGCAGCAGTCGAAATGGCCACAGTTATGCAATTATTGAGGGGGCTTAAATTTTTCAAGGTCACTAACTAGGTAAAATCATCGTCGGGGCACGGAGAGTTGCAACACGCTTCGGTAGAGCTGCTGTCGTCCTCGACATCCAGGGGGAGGACCTAACCACCTCAGTCTTCCTGCCGTCCAAATTCGGCGAGGCGTTGGAGGATGCCGAACTGGAGCGACTGGCGAAGGACTGCTACGGGCTGTTCGTACTACCCGGCGAAGGAGTACAACCATACAGCATTTCAATTTCACAATAGAATCGTTTGAAATTTGTATCAGTTTACACTTGTTTTTAAATAAATAACTTACCGTTATTACCAAACAAATCTCGTTCTTATTCACGCAACAGGGTGTATAACAATATATCATACTTTGGTAACACTGCGAGAAAAATCGCAAATGTACAGAACAGTTAATAGTGCTGTGGAGGGTACGGGAGAAATCTCCCAGGGTGTGACAGTATATTGGTAACACTGTGAGAAAAATAATAAAGATGGTCCTACTACGTGGGTGTCCACAAAACGTGACGTAATAATCTATAGACTACACTCTACATGCACATAAGTTGGTAACGCTGAGGGAAAAGGCAGCAGACTTCACATGGACGCCGCCATGACGCCAAAAGCGCGCCAAAACACACATGGTCGGAAATATATATTTTTAGCCCCTTCAATTGTGTGATGCAACCCGCAGCGCTCACTTTAATATGTAGGTTAGGCTACTATATACCCGTATACCGAGTTTGGTTTATATCTGACAATTACCTCCTGAAATATACAATTTTAAAATATAGCCCCTTCATTTTCTCGGATGCTTATCCGCATAACACATGTCAGATACCTTTATTTTTTGCCTTTGCTTATGTGTGTCCATATACCAAATTTCACTTCGATAGCTCATACCGTTCGGGAGATATGATTTTTTGAATTTTTACACACTGGTTGCCCCTTCATTTTTCAAGATGCAACCCGCAACATCCTAGTTAAGACCTGTCATATGTGTCAGTATCGCCTGGGGGGCACCAACACTACGTAGTAGGTGATTTTTGGCCTCAAAAATGGCGTAGGACTTACCGTTTTCGAGATATCAACATTTTTAGGTATTTTTAAAAGTTTTTAAGAAATCTAACACACTTTATATAGTATTACATGCACCATGAGTACGGGAGGTATTATGAAAGTACTGGGGGGTCAGCGTGACATAATTTACATTACATACAAAACATATAACGATGAATTCATATGTATAACTTATAATATATTAATCAAGTGACAAAAAATGTGCCAAAAGTGTGGTTGGGACATGTGGTCCGATGGGCGCAGCCATTTTGGATCGAAAAACGCGCGAAAGTTCAGAACACATGGTCACACGGGGCGCTGCCATGACGCCAAAAGCGTACCAAAACACACGTGGTCGAAGAGTTAGGTTAGAACACGTGGCCACATGGGTGCTGGCAAGAGAAATAATCAGATTGACCTTTTTGACCCTTCAGAGATAAATATGCCAATTAAAGACACTTATACACAATAATAACTAAGACCGGACAACAGCGTCTTGGTCGTGTGGTCAGTGCGAAAGCACACCAACTCGGAGACCGGGGTTCGAATCCCGGCAACAGCTGTAACATTTTTATAACACCATCTAGTAGCGAACAATCAAACTACACATTCTCACGTGGACGCCGCCATCTTGATGACGTCAACAGCCCGGAGAAAAGGCGGTAAAATTCAAAAAGCGCGCCAAAACACACGTGGTCGGAAAAAGTTAGGTTAGAACACATGCTCTCGTGGGCGCCGCCATCTTGATGACGTCAAATACCCGCCAAAACACACGTGGACACCGCCATCTTGATGACGTCACCGATCACGTGGTCGATCACGTGAAAGGTCAAGTTCAAGGTCATTTTGTGCTATACTCTCAGCAGGACTACTCGCTTCAAAGTTAAGAAAATCCATGAGTTCTATGAGAATAAATGCAGGACTCCTAAGCCTTGATCCAGGAACCAGATCATGAAAATGTACAGGATCTTCCAAAAGAAGTAGTCGACGTCGTAGCTCCTGGTCCAGGTGAACTTTCAAATCAAACAAAAAAGTAGTAGAAGATAAACAAATAAAAAAGTAAAAACTCAAACACCTTATACAATGTCATATTTTGTTAAGATTTTTTATAATAAATTCTTATTTGAGTATAAAATTAAAATTAACTTAAGTTTTTATCATGTAACAAGACATTTTGTCTTTAAAACGTTGTGTTCTTTTCTCTACGCCCATCTATTTCAGCAACATTTGGCAAACAATGCAAACAATTGACACAAATTCAATGGTAGATTCATATTCAGCTTTAAATTTCTGACAAAATGATATATAAAACATAACCAATAATGTAAGTAGTAACAGAAAAATTGAAGTTAGAAATTTGCAAAACTTTAGACCTCGATTTTCTAAAATTGATGTTTTTAATACTTCAAATTCAAAACTTTATAACTCAGGCATTTTTTAAGATATCTTGAAAATTCTTTTACCAGTTTATTTGGTGTTTAATGTAGATTAAGGATATACTAATAACTCAATTTCGAAAAAATGGGAGTTAAGGTCCCTTTTCCCTTGATGGGTCACATTTTTCAATTTTATGATAAGTCCAGTACATTATTACCCTTTATCATTCATACAAAAATATTCTCTTTGATTGCAAACTGTGTAGATTTTTTTTAATCAGGAAAGAGATATGTTTTATAATGAAAACTAAAATTTTACTTATTGACATTTACAATTGTTTACTTGGGCATTATTCTAAAAAAACCATAAATAGTATCGTATTTTTTACTTCATATTTAGATTCTGCGTGTAAAATTTAATGTAAATTTGACCCCAAATTTAGTTATGGGCAAAAATGGGTTTTTCAGCCTGGCGAACGAGTTAGTCAAATATTTTAAATTGCTTACCACCATTATTTTACTTATCCTTAGATTACGCATTACTTAGCTACTTTAACCTTCCATGTATCTTTTATAGTTTAAGAGATCCCAATAGTGTACACACAAAAATATCAAACTGTATATCTTGATGTGAACAAAACAATACTTTCTCAAACGGATTGCGGTATTGTAATAAGCATAAAAATATAGTTTATAATGATGTGTGACACACTTCATTAATACCCCCGTTGCAACAGACCTGCATACTCAGAGAATTTTAAATGCCAAAGAACACAGTTCAATCCAACAAAGTGAGATTTGTCACGTTTTTGTAAGCTCGATAAGAATAACATGGGGAATGAGTATGCAGGTTTGCTGCAACAGGTATGTTAAAACTGGGTGGTTTTAATTCAATATTTAGTAGATCTGAACTAGAAGAAGCCATATACCAAGTTTTGCCAAGATATATTAGGAAATAAGGAAGATACGGAATTTTGTTTATTTCCCATAAGGTTAACATTGAGACAACGTACTGTGTTTACCACTTTTAATATCTCGGTAACCAGTGGACATAGAGCAGTGATTCAAGATACTAAATTGTTTGTTTTTCAGCTGAATTCAATGGTGCAAACAAAAATTGGATTATTTTTATTTTACTCCGGAAAAACTCAAAAACCCCATTTTTGGGGGAGGTTTATCCCCCTTTACCCCCCTTATCTTGAGAACAGGTAGAGATTTAGAAAAACGGATTTCAGCGTTGAGTTTTTCGCAAAAAAGTAGTTTGAAATGATATGTCACAACACTATATTTCCATTACAAAAAAAAACTTATATCCAATATGGCGGATCCAATATGACGACCGGATGTGAAAATTTAACCAACATTAAGCATTTCCCATCTTCCAACTATTTATTTCTTAAAACTGCCGAATTTTTATCACAAGTAATGAGGAAAAGGTAAAAAATACCAAGCCTACAACATTAATAAGCCATTTTGTCCGCCATCTTGGATTTCTGGTCCCTCCAGTAAAATCAAAGCTGGCAAACTCACTTTTTGCATCCAATAGGTCATAAGGAACAAAAAAAAAACATGGTTGCCACCTGTCGCAAAACATAGCCTACATAATCATTAAGAAGACATCTTAAGGCCTGCTTTTTACCCTACTAATATAAAGCCCATGTTAAAAGTGTAGTCTTCAGGGCATTTAAATTTGCATAATATAAACTTAAGTACTGCACATTTAACATGGGCTTTATATGGTAAAATGGAGTTTTTTGCTTATAACTACAAACCCACCAAAGATAGCAGCTAGGTGTAAATTGAAAAGTTGTTGGTCTTTGCAAGACCTGTAAAATTATGTGCTATTTGACTATGCTGTCATTTAAATTTTTTTACTGTCAGGGCTACCAACGTTAAA
The DNA here is from genome assembly GCA_035578135.1 of Flexamia atlantica. Lineage (NCBI taxonomy): Eukaryota > Metazoa > Arthropoda > Insecta > Hemiptera > Cicadellidae > Flexamia > Flexamia atlantica. The sequence continues at coordinate 5,609,145 of JAQJVK010000017.1, read as the reverse complement.
ACAAAATAAAATGTACTGTCAAAAACTTTTATTTTCTAAATGTTGGCATGTCATATATCAAATTAAAGCTGAGTCTGATTAATAATTTTTAAACAGACCAAAAACACGTTTTTGTAGTTCTCGAGATACGGGGTATTCCGTAAATACCAATAATTTTCATGAAAATGGCCGCCATTTTGAAATGAATAAAGATAGGTAAATTCTGTTTTCACCAAATTGTTTGTCTTGTTTAGAGCTTTAAAACGATGTATAACATGACATATGTTTACGTTTAAAAATTCTGAGATTCGAACCCATGACCTCCGGTTTTTGGGACGCCCTGTATTTAAAAAGCTTAAAAATATTTTTATGTTGTTCCTTGCGGTCGATTTAGTGGGGTATGATTTTGTTTCATCTATGTAGGACTACTAGTTCTTCCGCAATCCATTTGAGACACCTTAGGTGAGACACTCTGTATATATCAGATTGAGCATTTTGGGGGGGGGGGGGGCAAATGGTGTAGTGTAGGTTTTGGCGGTCAAGCCGGGCCCAGCGCGATAACGGCCTCGCATTCCTCGGTACCCAAAGAGATAAGCCAATCAATGAGATGATTTTAAAAATGCAAAACAACATATTTCAATCCAACATAGCGAGATTTGACATGTTTCGGTAAGCTCCATAAGAATAACACGGGGAATGAGTATGCAGGTTTGCTGCTACAGGTATATTTAAAATGGGTGGTTTTAATTCAATATTTAATATATCTGAACTAGAAGAAGCCATTTACCAAGTTTTATCAAGATATGTTGAGAAATAACTGAGATATAGAATTTTACTTATTTCCCATAAGGTTAATATTGGGACAACGTCCTGTGTTTACCACTTTCAATATCTCGGTAACCAATTGTTGTATATTCTACATTGAGCTGTATGTGAAAATATCAGCTGGTTGATTTATTCCATCAAATGTCTTTTAGTTCAATGTTTTTGTTGTTGTTTTTGGATTCTAGTTTTTTGTATTATACAATGTGAAGTGAATAAAGTTACTTGTACAATTAATTGGGTTTTAGTCAACTATGATAACTGGCGATGATGGAAAAAAGAAGGAGGATAGAAGACAAACAGATGAAATAGATGATGATGCAGCAGTGGAAGGTCGGAACGTTAGAATGCAAGAACAGATGAGAAGTACCGGTAGTTGGTGCAATGTAGCATTCAAAGAATTTCAGGAGGGGTGTGAGACTTGGGATTCTTTTGTTGGGAGGCTGGAGAATTACTTCGCAATCATGAACATAGAGACGAATACTGTTAAAAGTCTCAGATATTAATTCAAACAATGGGTGTTAGCACATATCAACAACTATGCGACCACCTGAGTCCTGAGAAACCAAGTTCTAGAGGATATGAGGAATTGATAAAATGTGTAGAGATGATTCTGAATCCAAGACCAAGTATTATAACAGAGCAGTACAATTTTACTTGTAGGAAGCAACGTGAAGGTGAATCGATAAAAGAATATTTGTGTGATCTTAAGAATGGCCAAATACTGTTGCTTCAGCTGTAATCGATGCAATGCCTCGACTCAAGACACACATATATATAGCGCCGTAGCTTAGTTGTTAGCGTTCTGAGTTCTCACTCAGCCGGCCCAGATTCAACTCCCGGCCGGGGCTCTAAGCAATTTTATCATACGGAAGTGCTGTGAAAACTCAGGTACCTTCGTCAAGATGATCTCATAGTTCTTTAAGGACTTGGGATTTGACAGAGAGTGAAGGCCTGTTGACAGAGGGTGCACAATAAGCTAATTCTGCTGCGTTGCAATACCATGGTCAAGTGAAGCCATGGCCTTCTTTTTTTCTAAAAAAAGACACACATGTTCAGCAGCAGTTTTTAGCTGGGTTACGCGATAAAACTATTTTGAAGGAACTTTTGAAAACCCACAAAACTATGAATTTAAATGAATGTGTAGACTTGGCGTTAGCGATGGAAAGAGCCTCCGTGGAAGCCGACATAATTCAAGGGAAAGAAAGTGTCAGTATAATGAGTAATAAAAGTCCAAAGAACAATGAGGAACGTGTCTTTAAATGTTTCAGTTGTGGATCTACAAAACATAGATCTTGATTCTTTTCTGCTTTGACGTGTGCGCGTGTGTGTGTGTGCGCGTGTGCGCGTGTGCGTGTGCGCGCGTGTGCGCGCGTGTGTGCGTGCGCGTGCGTGTGCGCGTGCGCGTGCGCGTGTGTGTGCGCGTGTGTGTGTGCGCGTGCGTGTGCGTGTGCGTGTGCGTGTGTGTGTGTGCGTGTGTGCCTGTGCGTGTGTGCGTGTGCGTGTGTGTGTGTGCGTGTGCGTGTGTGTGTGTGCGTGTGCGTGTGCGTGCGCGTGCGTGTGTGTGTGTGAGTTGGTCCAGGTCTCTGTTGACTCATCATCCAACATATTTTTGCAGGTGTTTTTTTTCCCTTTGGCTTTCGGCGTGAATGCTTTATGCATGCATGCATCTTGATATTTTTAGTTTAATTAATCAATTTTTAAGTCAATTATTTTTGAAAAATTTACATAGTTTTAGTTCTATTATGAAAGTGATGAAGTGCTTGTGGAAGACTCAACTGATAATGAACTCATTTTCCACGCACAGGTTTACCTTTGTGGGAAATATTTCCAATATAATACTGTATATATATTTTTTATGTCTTCTGTATATTTAAGGAAATAAAAACAATTAATTAATTAATTAATTCATTCATTCATTCATTCATTCATTCATTCATTCATTCATTCAAAGGGCAAGTTTTTTACCACATTAGATATTAAACAAGCATATTTGAACGTTGAAATGGACGATGAAAGTTCAATGATACAGGCGATTTCAACAACAAAGGGAGTTTACCGTGTAAATATATTAATGTTCGGAGTGAAACTGGCACCAGCAATATGGCAAGAGAAAATCATGAAGATATTAGCGGGTTTGGAAGGGGTTCATGTATTTTATGATGATATAATTGTAGAGGGTAGAAATCTAGATGAACATAACTTAAGACTAAGAAAGGTGCTACAAAGATTGTTGGAAAACAACTTACGGGTGAACTGGAAGAAACGCAAGTTCTTTGAAAATAAGGTAGAGTATCTGGGACATGTGATATCAAGTGAAGGTATTTCAAAGTGCGCTGATAAGGTAGCAGCTGTACGAGATGTACCTCGCCCTCAAAATGTAGCAGAACTCAGAAGTTGGTTGGGACTCGTAAATTACTATGGGAAGTTTATCAAGAATTTGGCAATGATTTTGAGCCCATTGTATAAGCTGTTGAAAAAGGGTTCAAAATTCATATGGACTGAAAAGGCAGAATCATCTTTTAATCACATCAAACAGGAGGTTATCAGTGAACAGGTACTAATTGCATATGACCCTGATTTACCTTTGATTCTAGCAACAGACACGAGTCCCATGGGTCTTGGAGCTGTCCTAAGCCACACGCTGCCAGATGGTACAGAGCGACCTATATGTTTTGCCTCTAGATGTTTGAGTGCGGCAGAGAAAAATTACAGTCAATTCGACAAGGAGGCGACAGGGATATATTGGGTGCTTCACAAGTTCTTCAGGTACTGTTATGGAAGAAGATTTACTTTAATTACGGACCATAAGCCCTTAGTGATGATCTTTGGTCCAAGTAAAGAGTTGCCTACCTTGAGTGCCCATCGGTTGCTCCGATATGCATTGTTCATGCAAGGTTTTGATTATGAGATTAAATACATTTAGACCAAATCTCACAACTTCCAGTGAGTTTTATGGAAATACAAAGAGAAACTGAAGCGTATGAGGAACTAAGTTTGGTGTTAGACAAGCTTTTGAAAGGAAAATCAATCAGTGAACCAAAATACGGTCACCAGTCACAAGAAGTATCTACAGAACAGAAATGTCTGTTCAGAGGAACTAGAGTGATTATTCCTAGATCTCTTAGGAAAAGGGTCCTTGAAGAGTTGCATTCAGCTCACGTTGGAATGTCAAAAATGAAGGCATTAGCAAGAGGTTATGTGTGGTGGCCTCAGATTGATTCTGATATTGAAAACATTGTGAGGAGTTGTCAGTCTTGTTTGCAGTTTCAGCGAGAACCACCAAAAACAATCAATCATCCATGGGAGGAGCCACGCGAACCGTTTCAGCGAGTACATATTGACCACGCAGGACCTTTTAAGGGACAACACTTTTTACTGATAGTTGATGCAAATACCAAATGGTTAGAAGTGTTCCCAGTGAGAAATGTTATATCTCAAGTAACTATTGAAAAGTTAAGAGAAACATTTTCTCGTTTTGGATTACCAGCAACGTTGGTGTCTGACAATGGAACGGCTTTTACTTCCAACGAGTTTAAGAATTTCTTGAAAGAAAATGGAACAATTCACAGGACCATCGCCCGACCCAGGACATACCACCCATCATCGAATGGGCAAGCGGAACGGTATGTGCAGACACTTAAAATAGTTTTTCTGAAAATGATGGATGGAAAGGGCACCTTGAACGTGAAACTGAGTCGCTTCTTGATTGCTAATCGGCGGGCTCCCAATAGCACTACCGGCAAACCACCAGCAGAGTTGATGTTGGGAAGAAACATCAAAACCAGGCTAGATCTGATTCTACCATCAGACATGGACAAGAATATGGTAAAAAAGGACGAAATGAAGAAGGTGCGATCGTTCCATCCTGGAGACCCCGTGACTTTTCGAGTGTATAACGACAGAGGAAAGAAATGGGAAGAGGAGTTGTCAAAAACAGACTTGGAAGGGTAATGTATGTAGGGTGTCTACCAGTCGGGAATTCGGGAAAATTCGGGAAAATGTCGGGGATTTTGTAAGATCGGGAATAGTCAGGAAAAAGTAATGAATTTCAACTTTTGGTCGGGAAATTTGAATTTGGCTATAAAACAAAACGAAATAGCCGTTTTCTTCGTAATTGTCATCATCTCGGCCGGCAGATCTCTCGAATGAATCACGCAGACAAATTTTTGGCTAAAAAAAACCAGAAAACAGGGCTTGTAACAGGTTATTTTTTTAATTTTTTTGTTATTTTTTTTGCTCTTGGTTATTTTTTGTTATTTTTTTTGGAATTCGGTTATTTTTGTTATTTTTTTGGAATTTTGGTTATTTTTTTTATTTTTTTCAACCTCAAGAACTGCTACAAGCCCTGTTTACAGTATTCATCTGTCAGACGATCTTGTAGCAGCATCGCGGCAGACGAATCTCATCATCCTAAAATGCGTGAAAACCAAGTCTCGCCGTCTAATCTAGGCAGATATGTGCTTAATCTGTCGAGATTTTCTTTTTTACCAAGGTTAAGAATGTATTATCCCCAATACAACGCCGGTTTTCTAATTTTTAGCAGCATTTTTTGTGTACAAAAGGTTATTTTTTGGTTATTTTTTTTCTTATTTGAGTTATTTTTTTATTTTTTTCAACCTCAAGAACTGTTACAAGCCCTGAGAAAAGCTGTCGCTTATTCCGCTGCCGCAAGTTTCTCGGTCCTAATACAGCTGTAAAATCGCTCGCTCGTTTCGCGGCCGACAAGTCTCTCGCTCTTTACGCGGCCGACAAGTCTCTCGCTCTTTACGCGACCGACAAGCCTCGCTCTTTATGCGGCCGACAAGTATCTCGCTCTTTACGCGGCCGACAAGTCCCGCTCTTTACGCGGCCGACACTCTCGCTCTTTACGCGGCCGACAAGTCTCTCGCTCTTTACGCGGCCGACAAGTCTCTCGCTCTTTACGCGGCCGACAAGTCTCTCGCTCTTTACGCGGCCGACAAGTCTCTCGCTCTTTACGCGGAAGTCTCTCGCTCTTTACGCGGCCGACAAGTCTCTCGCTCTCTACGCGGCCGACAAGTCTCGCTCTTTACGCGGCCGACAAGTCTCGCTCTTTACGCGGCTGACAAGTATCTCGCTCTTTACGCGGCCGACACATCTCTCGTTAGTAATGCTACCTTAAAAAAGTGTGCTCTTTTCATGGCTATCTCATCTATTGGCCACATGAAGGCCAGAATATCTATAACCCGGCCGGCAAATTCCTCGGTCGTTTCAGGGTCAGCAAACCTCTCGGTCACATTGGGGCCGTCAGATATCTCGCTTTCTTTGTGGCCGACAAAACTGCCACTCTTTTCGCGGCCATCACATCTTTCGCTTTTATTGCGGCCGGAAATCTTTCGCTTGTTTTGCGGCCGGCAAATCTCTTGGTCACATTTCGGCCGATGACTTCATCCCTCTTTTGGCGAACGTTAGACCTCTCGGTCGTATTGCGGCCAGAAAATCGCTCACTCATTTTGGGACCAAAACATTTTACGGTCGTCTCGTGGTAGACAAATTTTTTGCTCTTTTCGTGGCCGTCACATCTCTCGGTCGAATTGCGATAAGAAAATCGCTTGATCTTTTTGCGGACGGAATATCCATCATTTATGCCGTAGCCGGCAAGATTTTCGGTCTCGTTGCGATCGGAAATCTTTCGCTTGTTTTGCGGCAGGTAAATCTCTCGGTCGAATCGCGGACGATGACCTTAATCATTTCGCGGCCATTAGACCTCGGTCATATTGCGGCCGGAAAGTCACTCACTCGTTTTAGGAATGAAACATTTTTCGGTCGATTCGCGGCAGACGAGTCCCTTGCTCTTTTAGTGGCCGTTATATCTCTCGGTCGTATTGCGACAAGAAAATCGCTATTTTTTCTTCGAGGCCAGAGATATTGTAATTTACAACATGGCTGGCAAATCTTTTGGACTTATTGCGGCCGGAAATCTTTCGCTTGTTTTTCGGTTGCCGGGTGGCCGATTGGTTCTTGATCGTATTGTGTCCGATTGGTTCTTACTCTTTTCATAGCCGTTACATGATTCGGTCGTATTGCGGCCGGCAAATCTATCTCTCTCGCACCGTGGTTGTCAAATCTCGGTCGTTTATACCACGGCCGGAAAATCTCTTGGTCACAACGAGGCCGGAAAATCGCTCGTTCATTCCGCAGCCAGAAATCTCGGTCGCATTACGGCTAGCAAATATAGTGGACTTATCACAGACATCTTGCTCATCTTTTGGCGATCTTTCGCTTGCATTGTAGCCATCGAAATGTATTTATTTACAAATATCGTTCTCAATATTCGTTATATGAGTTAATGGTCATGTTTCCTAAAGTCGGGAATTTTTTTTAATTTGTCGGGAAAAGTCGGGAAAAAGTCGGGAATTTCATATATGAAATTTGGTAGACACCCTGGTATGTAATGCAGAGGGAAGATGGATCTACAACCAAGAGGCATGTCGATCAACTAAGAAATGGACATGTTTAAATAGGTGTGGAGGAGTATGTTGTATATTCTATATTGAGCTGCATGTGAAAATATCAGCTGATTGATTTATTCCATCAACTGTCTTTTAGTTAGATGTTTTGTTGTTGTTTTTGGATTCTAGTTTTTTGTATTATGCAATGTGAAGTGAATAAAGTTACTTGTACAATTAATTGAGTTTTAGTCAACTATAATACCAATGGACATAGAGCAGTGATTCAAAATACTAAATTGTAAATTTTTTTGAGCTGAATTCAATGGTGCAAACAAAAATTCGAAAAATTTTATTTTTCTATGTAAAAAACTAAAAAAAACATTTTTAGGAGGGTTTATCCCTCTTTACCCCCCTTTCCGGTGGCCCGATCGGGATGGTTCACGAACTCGTCTAATTGATTACCACTTTACATGTCCATACCAAATTTCATAAAGATCGGACCATTTTTGCGGCTGCTATCGTGCAAACAGACACACATATATATATATATATATATATATATATATATATATATAAATTCGAATAAATGGTGTTTTTTGCTTCTGGGGGCCCCAAAACGAAAAGTTATAATGGTCCCGAGCTTAGGTCTAACCATGAGACCTACAGTAATAGCTTCTTCCCTATAGGGGAAATTCGCTAAAAGGTGTGAATTATTATACCTCTGACACATATTCCGATAAACAATGTTTGAAATAAAAAAAGAATTTGTTTGAGAAAAAGTTTTGTTTGATTGCGGTACCATGATGCCAACATTCCTAGAAAAATGGGTGTTATGATCGTGCAAAATTTTATCAAAGATTGTTTCAGAGTGTTTGTGCATATGAACCACGAGAAATTTAATGTATAATTGGCTAATTGGCTGTAACAGTGTGGCCACTGCATCGGGAATTCGGGAAAACCGGGAATTATCCGGGAAATTTCCAAACCATGAAAAAACCGGGAAATAACCTTGAATCTCGAGAAAAATCCGGGAAAACGTGAATTTTTAAAGAACAATAATAAATATCGTAAACAAACCAATATAAAAAACACATGAGCCATGTGTTGTTTCATGTTTATTGGATGTTACATAAATGCTTATAAAGTTAACTATATAGTTTAAGTTGAATATATAAATGGACTGGCCTCAATGCACTGCAACTATTATAATATCAAGTATGTGATATTTCTTGCCCCAGGCGTGCGGTTTGCCCTTGGGGTTATGTTTGTAATAATTGTATTTATTTATCTTGAGAAATAAAGTATTTTGAATTGAATTGAATTGAAAAAAGTTGACGAAAAACGCAAGATTATTACCGTCATCTTTATTCGATGCAACTTCCAAATGCAACTACTAATGCACAGCTGCTTGAAGCACATACGCGTCAGTAAAAAACGCACAAGACGGCAATGAGTGTCTAGCGCCACCCTCAGTGTAAAGGCCAATCAGTGGTGAAAATTGTTGGTCGACGGGATGGGGTTAATGACCTTGTCTCTGCCCTGCCCAGTCCACCTGCAGGGGAGCAGACAGCAGTGATAAATGCAATAGTGCAGTCCGAGGGGAGGGAGGGGTAGGCAGATAATGAAACAACAAATTTCTACGCAGAATTGGGGTTAAAATGTCTTTCAGAAAACGTATCCTACGTAAATTAATATTTATTACGTATAGCCAACGTAATCAAGAATCATTAGTAATGAGTACGTAAAAGTATTAACACAATCGCGACTACATATTCTTAAAAAATGTCGCTCTTATACCGCCAAGGGTTAATTTTTATTCGTTTAATGTACTTTTCCATAAGAAAACGTATTCATTTGTTTTTATTAGGAATCGATTCTTGGTTAGTTGTGCTTTGAATAACAGCAACTCGGTTCTAAAACTGATGAAGATACAAATAAGCTTATATAATTTATTATTCTGTTTTGCAAGCAAGAAAAGAAGCCAATATTTCAACGAGAGGTATGCCCATAATATGCCCAATTTAGTTGTGGGGATTTTCTTGTCAAAACGTACAATAAAGGAACTTGAGTATGGTCCACTATTTTGATTCTGTGAACTGCATGCGGATCAGTTTCACTGGTAAAGATTTACGTCTCTCTGAAAGGATTAACCGCGAGATCATTGACGTACGAAATATACAAAATTGTATTTTTCAGTTTGTATTTATTATACCTGCAGCCTATTTCAGGAAGTCGGGTTTTCGTGCTGGCCAGATTCGGCTTAGGGAAAATGGAAGATAAGAAAGCGACAAAAAGTGGTCACGTGTTCATGCGTATTGGCTAGCAGCTCGACGAATGTAGATAAAAGCGTGGGTTATACAGAAGAACGTAATTTTGAAATGATTTATTGATAACACCGAACAATTATCTTTGTACCGAAGATTTTAAATTGTATTCGTAATTATTTTGAAGTAGTACCTCACCTTGCGTTTTCCTTACTGTTTGTTTTTCTGCAATGAATAGTTAATTAAACTTATACTCGAGGAGTTGGCTCACCCACTATTCGCCCGCCCCTATAAGTATTATTAAATGTATAATTTAAAGGCGTCCGATTCGTACAATAATTTTTGAACCGGCATAGCATTGGCTAGACTTTGATTGTGATTTTTACTGACATTTGCCATCACTGTCAGCAAAAAAAGTAACTCTTAGTAAAAAAAGTGATGGCAAATGTGCGCAAAAATCGAAAAAACAGTGATGGCAAATGTGCTCAAAAATCAAAATTAAAACAAACTCACAGTCACTAACAATGAATTTCAAACAAAAAATTGGTTAGCCTTTACATTTTTATCTTTATGTGACCTTGTCATCTGCCATGTGTACGGCATGGTGACTCGTAAAAATGAGTACATTTAGTGTAGCAAAATTAAATGTTTGATAGACCAGCAAATTTTATGTTCAGAAGGTTTATTCATTGTCACGAATTGGGTTTTATCTTTATCTTTTCAAAATATCAACTTCAAATGGTGTTTAGTTCAACTTTGGTTAGATGAATTTCAATTTAAAACATTTGGGAAATCAGTACAAAATCGAGTGCGAGAGTCAACATCTAATATCAATTTTGTTTTGTTGTCTTTCTGGTTACGGAAGTTTTTGTCTTACTTCATCAGTTGTTTACATTGTGGTTGACAAATCTCTCGGCTCTAATGCGGCCGGGAAGTCGTCCACTCGTTTCACGGCCGGCAAATCTCTCGGTAGCATCGCTGCTGTCAACAAGTCTGTTTCTCTTTCTGTCTCCGTCACATCCCTCCATCGTTAACCTAAGAAAAGGAATTCGGTTCCATCGTGGCAAACAAAGCTGGTGGTCGTATAGTGGCTGTTAAATCAGTCGGTTCTAAAGTTATAGAACCGACTAAATACTTATGGCCTATGAAAATGGTAAATGGAACTAAAATTGGTTTTATGATTTTTACAAGTGCACACACACCCTTGAGTAGGATTTGGGGGCCCCATAAGCCAGTCTTGATGCCCACACAAATATAATTGACAATAATATCGCTTTTTTACTGTGATTTTGAATTAAATTATAAATATTTTACATGCTACTTTATGTTCAAGTTCTAAATAGGCTGTATGAGAAATGGTGGTGGAATAAACAGTATGATGTGTTTATTATGAAGCTTAAGTTCCAGTTTAGATTTCTCATGGAATTTTTATATTTGTAGTGGGATTTTTAAGAAGTATTATTTAAAGTAATTTTGCATTGCATTCATTTTAAATAATTTTTTCTTCTTGACTTTCTAAAAATATTTAAATACACATACAGTAAAATCTTCATATTAAATGACATTGTAAAACTTGGTGCTCTTTACTAATGGGATCAGCAAATCCCTTCACTCTTAACCATTTTTGGTAACAGCCTTATCAACAGGCAACAATCTTATCTGTTTTCCTTCATTATCTCAAATTCTTTTCTTGCTTTGACATCTGCAATGGTACAGAACTTAAATTTTTTCAAAGGGTGTTCAGGAAAAAAGGTTCAGATACTTTAGGTTTTTCTTTTACTCTTGAAAAAGAAAAAAATGTTGGTTAAAATTTAAGTACTAAAATGATGCCCATTTTTTGTTTTTGAAGCGTAATGTCTCAAAAACTAAAAATTTTCTAGAGAAAAAGTGCCAACTTTAATTTCTTTTACAATAATGTGTAGATGAAGAATGATACACAAATAGTGGAGAAATTTAAAATTGTCCATAGTTACATCAGCAAATTTGGGCATCAGTAGCAACACTAAACAAATTATTCATTAATTTGAAAGAAATTAAATTTCACTTTTGTTATTTATCTTGACAATTTTTATAACATTTTTTGTTTTCAAAATATTAAGCTATAAACTGTTAAACTATATAAATGGCCAGTTTAAAATAGTAGAAAGTAGAGAAGTAGAAACGCTTTACAGAAATTGTTCCAATTTGTCTTTATTTACGTTCTAAGCTTTTTAGGGCATATTATATTCATATGAACTTGTTTCTATCTTTGATGTGTAAAATAAAAATTCCCTGAAGTATTGGAATGTTTTTCCGAAGACCCAGATTAAGGTATTGATTCGTTCTTTAAGGTTTATTTTGAGTTCATTATTTTAATAAGTATCCTCAGTACATAACTATGTATGTGTTGCATTATCTGACAAAATCAGTCATATGGCAAAAAGGTGTGGCTTGAAAGTTTTACTGGGTAGCTAATCTGTAATCCAGCATTAAAAAATATATATAATTTAGGTATTGATACATTACCTATTACCCTAACATTTTCTCATCTATTAATAAAAATTATCAAATTATCAACCATTTAATGGAAAAGGTGAATAAAATAAAGGATTCAGTGATCAAGAGTTTATTTATCAATTATTGTTTGATTATATCATTTAAAAATTTGTCTTCTTCATGTCAACATTTTCACCTGTGAGTCAAGTAGTACATTACTCCCTCAACACTCAAATAACTATTACCCAATGATTATTATTTTATTGATGTACTACTTTGCATCACCAGTTTTATCAAGTCATTTTAATATCCAACTTGTGATGACTTTGCAGACAGGGACATTAACTGAAGAAGGGTTAGATGTGCTGGGAGTTCTGCCTAGTGACAACACCGACCTAGATCCCAACACCATTGTCACTGATCTTTCCACATTGGATGTCAAATCCCCCCTTGCTCAGACCATGGCTTGCTGTCAAACGCTTACATACATCAAGAAGAAACTCTGCGGCGATCCTCTAGACCTTGCGATGTTCAACGCTCTAAAATGGGTTAGTATTTTATTTTATTTTTATGCTGGTAATGCTATTTGTTTAAACATTTCTCAACAATGAAATAATAAGTGTAAAATGTAAAAAATTTAATTCAAGTAAATTAATGCAGTTAAGCTGAAGGGATTTATTTTGTTCTTTGTTTGAACCTAGTTCATTCATCTAAGACGAAATCAATGGGTGGTGGGGCTTTAATACGATCCATTGTAGTTTTTACACTTAATTGTACTCGTTACTTTTGCTGCCACCAGTAATAAAGTTGATATTCTTCATTAATGAATCACTAATTAATTATTTAAATATAAAGGACTAGTTTTTATTCATTAAGTTTCAAAATACATAAAGACATGAACATTAACAATAACAGCACATTCACACAAAATAATCAAAACACCTGCTGATTAAATCATATGTCACAATTAAGTGCATATCTTAGCCAGTTGTGAGACTTCTTGTGTGCTGAACCTTGCCAGCTGGACTAACCATGCGGATTTGTGGGGCTTAAAAAATAATTTTTGCCAGACCAATCTCCGTTGCAAATAAGAATATTATGATGAAAAACAACAAACTTCATCTAGAGGTAAGATTTTCCTTGAATATTTAACATCATGATTTAGGTCAATGCCATACAAATTTTTTACAGCAGCCAACACGTTATGGAAAGGTTATTCTGTTCATGCTTTGAATAATGTAATTTTGCAAGCCTCTGATGTATGTTATTTAATTCTCTAAAATTTGAGCAGAACAAGTATTGTTTGAAAAAAGCTTAAAATCTAATGAAGATTTTTTAAACAAGCCTTAACTAATTAAATCAGTTATTAGAATCAACTCTTTAAAAAGATATTTTAAACCAATTAATATACAGCCTTGACGCCTGTGATTACTATTTTTCAAATTAATTTACTTATGTAAATTTTAGGCCTTTATCAGCTAACTAGTGTGGATCTGTGGTGTATCAGAATGGCTCAATTTTATGTTTTTCATCCGTGTCGTATGTGTTTTGTGTCGTTTGTGTTTTGAGTCGATTATGTGTATGTACTTTTCGTGCGTTTTGACAACCGTTGGAATAACAATGAAATAATTTTAATGACATTCATTACTGCTGAGGATAGGCGGTCATTTGCCTGAAACGCGTCCAGCGTGAAGAAACAAAATTTTGACACCTTATGGCAATGAAATTTACGTATGTAAATTAATTGGAAAAATAGATATTTTAAACATTTTGCTAAGGAAAAGAAGTTGTGATAAGCGTATGGTAAAAGAAATTATGTTCAAGATAGTAAATTCAAAATTGTTTGCTGTCTGAGTTACCTATTATTAACATCATTTGTAAACCAAAACAACAATGACTTATCCCAGAACAGAATTAAATTTATTTGTAACATATAATTTTAAACAGGAATTAGAGGAGCCTGGAAAGGATACAGCCAAGTTTGACTTGTTGACACCTACTGTGGTAAAACCCAAGCGATCAGCTCCTGAAAACACCATCGTGGTGAGTGCATCTGAATAAGTTGCTAAATTCAAGAATCGCTAAATATAGTTACTAAAAATGTTTGGGTGAAAATTAGTAAACATTGTTTACTTATCAACTATACATTTTAGAATTGTGGAAGTTTTTAGACTGATACATTACTTTGTAGGCTTAAGGTTTTAAAGCTAGAAACTTAACTTTCAAAGTATATTTATTCATACTATATAATATTGATGTTTTATTACTCTGATTTTCAACCTTTATCATGAATGTAAACGTAATATTAGTAAAGTTCAATTCTTTCATTTTATGTTTCCCAGGTATTTTTGTCATTTACTTTGTAACTGTTATTTTAATGTCGTTAGATTTTTAACTTGGCTTCATGACACATATTATTTATCATGTTTAGGTAAATTTTAAAATCTTTTTAGACTTTTAATGTTTTTTCCAGATACTGGATGAAATGTTGGATAACATTGACGAGACTGGGGAAAACTTTGAAGTAAGTTTATATTATTTTACCTTTCTCTCTGTACTACTTAAAGCTATTTTTTCACATAAACCATTTTTAAAAACCATATAAGCCATTAAAAAAAACCTATATCCTATTATATAATTTATTTGTTTTAACATTGTTATTCCATTTTTACAAAATTAAAGTCTTATATTGTGATAATAGCAGATGTCTTGGCTACTGTTTTGATTGCTGACTAGACTGTGAATAATAATATAACAAATATCTCTAAGCACAAAGTGTGGTAATATCATCCTAGTATTTATTAGCAAGGACCCATTTAGATAATGAGATTGTTCCAATTATCAAGGTTATTAGTAACTCATGTCAATTGCCAACAATTACTAGAGATGCGCGAATACTTGAGATTTTGCGTTTGAGTCAAGTACAGCCTTGAAACTTGAGTTTTTCCTTCAAACTATGCAATTTCGAGTCGAGTTTGAATGTAAATTGCAAAAACTGTTATTTTTGTTTAAACCGTAAGTTCTGTCATAAAATGCTGGTTAATATGTCATGCTGTAAAAATATGAAAAAGGTAGGTGTCTTAACCTACCTTTACAACAGATCATATTCATAGCAGACGCAGTGGTTGTGGGTGAATGTGACTGACAACAACGATGACACTTGTGAGCATGTCAGATTCGGTATTAGCATACGAAGAAAGAGAATATTCCCTGAAGTTATAAGAAAAGGACGTTGTCAGGTAACAAGAAATATTATCTCCTATTAGGTGGAAATCAGTATTTCAGCTATATTTAGTTGACCTTAGAGAACCATAAAAACGGCCTTAAAGTCTATTGTTCAAGCATGGTTTATCTCTTGAATGGCATGTTGTAAGAGTTTCATTTTGGTCTCATTTTATCTATAAAAATAAGACAAAAAATATGAGCTGTCATTCGTAATTGTATGATAAGTAATTGGTATTTTTGCATTCTGTAGTCAGTTTTATCCATTTTATCTTTAGTTCCATTCAGTCAGTTCCATTTTATCTTCAAGTCAGTTTTATAAATGTCATATAATTAGAAATAGCCGGGATTGGATTTTCAGTTAGAGACAGGTTTTTCCTTCCTTCTTAAATTCGGAACAGGACTGGACGGGTTTTTTGTCTTCCACAAGGCTTCGGGAAATGCTCGTTAACAAATTTATTTCATTTTATTACGATAATAGCAATAGATTAAAAACAATTTCAAATATAACTTTTTGTAGTAAGTACCAGCTCACCGAATTCCAAGAAATAAATTAAAGTGAAAAAATGGTAACTTATATACAATGGACAAATTGGCAAACATTAATAACAAATTCCAAAATAAAAAATTGTAACTGAATAAAATTGAAAAATTATAAGTAAAATTTTAACTTAGCTCATATAAAAATAACAATTTAAGTTATTTTTTATTCATTATTATTTTTTATTAAATTTATATTCTTTTTAATTCTAGTGCATTGAAAAATAGAAATAACAAATATATAATATAACTTTTTAACATTTGATTAAATCACAATGCTTTTTGCTTTTAGCGAATTTCCCCTATAGGGAAGAAGCTATTACCGTAGATCTCATGGTAAGACCTAAGCCCGAGACCATGATAACTTTTTGTTTTGGGGCCACCAGAAGCAAAAAACACCATTCGTTCAAATTTTAGTGAATTTCCCTCATAGGGAAGAAGCTATTAGCGTAGGTCTCATGGTAAGACCTAAGCCCGTGACCATGATAACTTTTCGTTTTGTGGCCCCCAGAAGCAAAAAACACTATTCGTTTGAATTTTTAGATATATATATCTATATATCTTTATATGTGTCTGTTAGCACGATAGTGGCCGCAAAAATCATCCGATCAGAATGAAATTTGGTGCAGACTTGTAAAGTGGTAATCACTCGGACGAGTTCGTGAACCAGCCCGATCGGACCACTGGAAGGGGGGGTAAAAGGGGATAAACCCCCCCAAAAATGGGTTTTTTGAGTTTTTTACATAAAAGAATAAAATTTATCGAATTTTTGTTGGCACCATTGAATTCAGCTTGAAAAAACAAACAATTTAATATTTTGAATCACTGTTATATGTCCATTGGTTACCAAGATATTGCAAGTGTTAAACACAATACTTTGTCCCACAAGGCTTATGGGAAATAACTGAAATAAGTAAAATTCTATATCTTGCTTATTTCTCAACATATCGTGATAAAACTTGGTTTGTGACTTGATCTAGACAATATATAATGTTTTGTAGTCTAAAATCCCCGATATTTCCATTTTTGTGGCAGCAAACCTGCATACTCATTCCCTTTGTTATTCTTATATAGCTTACTAAAACATGTCAAAACTCGCTATGTTCGCTTGAACTATGTCCTTTTGCACTTGAAATTCGCTGCGTTTGCTGGTCTACTGCAAATTGGTTTATATATATATATATATATATATATATCCATGTGTCTGTTAGCACGATAGCGGCCGTAAAAATTGTTCAATCTTAATGAAAATTGGTACAGACGTGTAAAGTGGTCATCACTCAGACAAGTTCGTGAACCAGCCCGATCGAACCATTGGAAGGGGGGGTAAAGGGGGATAAACCCCCCAAAAATGGGTTTTTTAGTTTTTTACATAGAAAAATAAAGTTTATCGAATTTTTGTTGGCACCATTGAATTCAGCTCGAAAAAACAAACAATTTGGTATTTGAAGCTCTATGCCCATCGGTTACCGAGATATTGAAAGTGGTAAACACAGTACGTTGTCCCTATGTTAACCTTATGGGAAATAAGTAAAATTCTATGTCTCGCTTATTTGTCAACATATCTTGATAAAGCTTTGTAAATAGCTTGTTATAGTTCAGCTCTACTAAATATTGAATTAAAACTACCCAATTTTAATATACCTGTAGCAGCAAACCTGCATACTTATACCCCATGTTATTCTTATGGAGCTTACCAAAACATGTCAAATCTCGATCTATTAGATTAAAATATGTTGTTTTGCATTTGAAATTCGCTGAGTGGTTGATCAAGTTAAACGAAAGACTGTGATTGATAAATTTAAATGTAAAATCACATTTTAAAGGGAGCTAGTTGCAGGGACTACTCACTGTTTTCATGTTTGAATGGAGAAGAAGTAAGCTAGCTTCTGATTGGCCCTTGGTCATCTTCTTGTTCTTCTCTCTTGCTTGTGGAGGGAAGTTTGAATGGTAGGAGGGAAATTTGAATATTTAATTGGCATTGTTTTTTAAATGAAATAATAGTGATTTGGGCCTTAACACTGAGTATGCAGGTCTGCTGCAAAGGGGATATTTTTTTTTTACTGTTTAGTTTCCACAAAGCCTAAAGTAAATTATTAGATTGGTTATTGCAAGTTGGCAATATACTGCCATGTATAATCAACAAACATGTTATTGTATTTTTTTAAAACTTTGGGTTTTGAAGTTCTTGTATTATTTCTAAGGAAATGACTCATAATTTTCCAACTATTTAAACTACAGTAAAAAATATAAAAAAATAAATTAGTTTCAAGATTACAACCATAAAGACTAGTTTTTCTAAGCTTAAAATTATAAATTTGAAGTTTACAACTCTATGTTTGTTAATCACTCTAACTCCTAAACTTTATATTTCTTAAGTTACATAAAATATTAAGGGACACTACCAAAGTCGGACTACGATAAATCCGGACTGTTTAAAATACGCTAACGTCAAAGTCGGACAGCGACGAAGTCGGACGGTGATGAATCTGGACTGTTCTGAAACAATCCCGATTCGTCGGGAGCGTCAGGCGACGAACCCGGACAGTTTCATTTCTGACCACAAACGACAAAGTCAGACGACAACAAACCCGGATGTTTGTTTTTAAACCTTACTGTACTAGACTCCTCCCCTTTGTTCTCATTGGTTCGCTGTAAAGAGGACGATGACAATGGGCTAATATTATGATTTTAAATTATAAAATTGTACAATATTTAAAAATAATTTAACGTTTAATCCAACCCTTTTCTCAAGCATAATTTTTTTTCTGCCCTCACTGTTGAATAATATAATTTATTTCCTTCTGAACAAAATATGCTGCGTCATTTATTAAAAATTATTTTTAAAATCTTAAGAATTTTAATTTTGTTTAATTTTTTACCTACTGCAATTAAATTTGAGGCAGGTAGACTTTTAATATTAGCCATTAATGGGCCAGCAATGTGATTTTGAATTATAAGCTTGAATTATTTTAAAATGATTTAAAGTAAAATTTAACCCCTTTTTGATAATAAAGGAAAGGTATCCCATTTGATAAATTCATTTCTTCATACTAAAAAAAAGAATAAATCCTATACTCTTATGAGCAATAAATATGTAAGAGTACTCTTGCTTGCCAAATTATCTTAAAAACGGCTATAACGATTTCCTTAAAAGTCTTGAAATAACTAATTTCTGACTCAAAAAAGTTTATTCTAGGTTACTAGGCCAGAGAAATTCTAATAAGGTAGTAAATTGAATTTTAAAGTCGAAACCCTTTACATTTTACCTTATTAGTTAGTTGCCATGCTAGCAAACAAATAAACTACAAAATGTAAACAAATAAAGTAATCATAACAGCTGTCTACAGACTACAGCCACGGAGGACAAAAAATAAGGGTCTGGGATAAAGATTGCATGAAGCAATAAAAAAGCGTATTTATAAAAATTGTGACACTTACATGTTTTATAGTAATTGGATGAACTGGTAAACATTAAATGATACCAACCAAGGCTCGAACTACCAGGTACTCCTTATGTAAAAACATTAGTGCATTATGGACCACATAAGTTCTAAATTTATTTTTTGGGTTTTTAAATATGTAAATCTATAAATTTTTTTTAACAGTAGTCAGGAATTGTCCGATACAATGTATAGGTTCTATAATGTAAAGCCATTACCATGTCTGGCCATTTAGAACTTTCAAAAAGGTAAAAGTAAAATATACTTAATAGCATAGTCCATAAAATAAGTAGGTGCCCTTTTAAATATTTGCATCCAATGTGTTTTATCAAAGTACTAAGGTATTGTAAATAACTACAAAACTTACAGTGTGATCGGTAGTCCACAGCGTGACCGCTTGAAACTCATATAATTTCAGTAAATGAATGAGTCAGGTTACAGTGAGGGTTCTCTCAGAGAAGGTTGTTAGACCCAATTTTATTGTATAGCTTGATATGAACTGAAGATATAAGTCTTTAACCAAAGGAAAATTTTGGAAAAAATGAATATTAGTTGGAATTTTATAACTCACCTAAAACATATCCGATTTAATTTACTCGTCCAATTGCACATTTGAATTGATATTTCTTGATTTACCATGAAAGCAAAAAATTGATAGAGTATTCTAGTTTCTCTATAAAGCGTACATTTTCTTTAAACTTAATCTATTAATTACAATTCATCATTTGAATAATTGGTTTTTTCCAGTTCACTTAAAATATTGAACTACAACATTGTTTCAAAACTCAAACTACTCATATGTTTTTTAGTTTCCATTACAGTACAATGCTTTGGTACGTTACTATAACATAGTATGGTACTATAGTATGGTACAATAGTATGGTTTAGTATGGTATAGTATAGTATGGTACAGTACAGTACTATGTGTGAAATAGAACCCTTCCCTCTTCCTTGTACGGTTGCAACTAATTTAATACAGGGTTCCCACTCAACCGTGAAACCTTAAAAACCGTGAATAAGCCGTGAATTTGGCAAACCATGAAAAAACCTGGAAAGAGCCGTGAATTTCGTCATCAGACCTTTAAAATCAGCCAATTTTAAAATAACCAATATTTTTATTAAATTATAGAGAAATATTTGTATCAATTTATTAGAGACATTAAAAATGATTCACAGTCCCAAGACGAAGACAGCAATTGTGTACTTTAAGACGTAGATTGTACGTACAGGGCTAGACGGTAGGGCCTGCTAAACTGAGATTGAGATTCCACTGTGGCTGTGGAAGGAGGGGTGGAGACTGGGGAGGTAATGGCGGAACGCGATCAGTTGCCTTGGAGGGGGGAGGGAAGGATGGAAAGGTGAAGAGAGAGAAGACTAGATAGCTGAAGACGCACGCTCATTGGTTTACGTTTGCGCGGCAAATAAATACATGAATTTCTTTCTTCCTTAATTAATTTGTTTTCTTATTCTTTACATTCCTTCTATTGTACGATTCATCGGTTTTCAACTACCGATTAATGCATCGATGTCTCCACTGCTTGTTTCTAATCATTTTCTGTTTGTTGTATCATCGCTCAAGATGTTTGTGACAATAAATAAACTCTTTAAAAATGATGCCAGAACGAACGTCTTTGTTGCGTTTTTTGTTTTTTATATGCGAAAATTCAAACGACTTGTCTTACAACAACATTTGACGGCTAATATTTTTGTCTAATTTTTAGTATAAATCGATTGAGTCAAAAATGAAATTTTTATCTCTTGCCGTTCAAGAGAAATTCTATGATCAAACTGTAGACTGGTGTATATTTTGTCGTTCTCCAAGGTCAACTAAATATAGCAGAAACTCCGAATTCCATCTAATTGGAGATAATATTTTTTCACCTGTCAACCTCCTTTCCTTATCACTCAGGATTATTGTTTGTGTACGTTTTTCGTGGGAAGGACACGCTCTTCCGGTTTAACGTGACCAAAAATATATCACAAAAATTACCTTTTCGATAAGACTTCTCGTATCATAAGCTCGGCTAGAAATTCAACCTTATTCAAAGCTGTTTTGTGTTTGTACGACTATTTCATTGCGTCAAAAGGAGCAATGGTCCTTTTGTTATACGAGGATACGATATTAAGCAGTAAGCATACGATAATTTTGAGTCGGCAAGGGGACGGCTGGTTGTCTGACTGAGACGTATAGTGAAGATCGCTTCGAAGTTTGACATCGCGATCGCGACCATCCTTGTTCGTCTCGTTATAATATTGCGTGACGCCGTAAGTCAGAAGCTTGGCGCGAATCATTTATTGTTGAACATTTTTTAGGTTTTGGGTTTCTTTCGGGTAGTGTGTCGGGTATCATCAACCCGATTTCTTTCGGGTAGTAGGTACCCGCCCGACCCGAAGTGTAATAAAAACCCGCCGAATTAAGCCCGAGACGTGTCGAACTCGCCCGACCACTCGGGTTCACGTAATTACCCGAAGCTACCCGAATTTTCGGGTACCCGCAGACCTCTACTTATCACTCACTACCCATTGCACTGTTTGAATGACAAGGCCCTAACTTCGGCCGCTGGAAAACATGCCTGCAGGCGACCAACGTTGTGCCATTAACTAACATTTACGGACAGTAGAACAACGATTTATCTGGAGGCATATTAACCAGGCGGCGCGCCTAACCGGTGTCCAAAACTGGCTACAAGAATTATTTTTAATCACGTTTTTACTTTCAACTTTCGCAAAAAACTATTTTACAAAAAAAATGTAATTGAAGTGTATTTACTAACTTGCAATTAATTTTTAAACAAACTCGACATTATTTTAATACGTGTTAGATAGATCATATTTCGAGTTTTTGATGATTAGAGAGTTGATAATCACAAACTTCAACTCGGTCAAGACGCAATAAATGAACGATCGAATATTCATCGAAAGGTTGGCAACATACGCAAGCGCAGACTATCATATTGTCTTTCATTACATGGCTGTTTGTTGTCTTAAAACGCAGTGCGTGATTGGCTCGTTGCTATGACGACACACGGTTGTCATGGCAACATACAGTGCGACAGTGCGCACTAGACTCTGCGCATTGTGTGGGTGGATAGAAAGCAGAAAGACAGGAAGAAAGGAAGGAAGGAAGAGAGGATGGCGTTAAAAATTAAAAAATATTTAAGTTGCGTGCGTGTTCCGCAATCGCCAGTACAATGTCTTCTGTTTTCTTAAGTAATCAATAATGTTAAAATCACATCGTATTTTGTGAAATAGTTGTAATTTATTTAATTGCATTGTATTTAAAATTATTTTTCCATCAAGTATAGTTTGTTTTACCTAAAATATTACACAGTTTAATTCTATTGATACAGAAATTATTACTTCTCCGTTGTGCTGGCGCTGCCGCCGCCTGCGCTATGCGTCTGCCGAGTTTTCCCTCGCTACCCCCCCCCCCCACCCTGTTATTCTCTGTGAAACTGTGCAGGCGGCAAAATGTTTTCCTATATTTAGACCGTGAATTTCATAATTTTCGGACCTTAAAAACCGTGAAAGAGCCGTGAATTTTAAAATTCCGTTTGAGTGGGAACCCTGTAATAGCAAAAGGGTTTTAATTTTATAATAAGTTAGATGTTAATTAAATATATTTTCCTACAACCGCGCGTGGAGTGTCAGTTTATGCACCGAAACCGAATCGTAAAACAGCTGTTTACTGAGGAGCGAGCGATAATGTCTTTGGAAGTCTTTGGAGCGAGCGTTAAAGTGTTTAACGCTCGGTTCACACATATGAGACTCGATCTAGGAATATGATAAATGTGCCTAGAAGTAGATTGTTTAAAACTGATTCCTCCATAAGTGTCAAATCAAGTGTTTTGTATAATAAGCTGCCTTGTGAAGTGTGTGACCTGAAAGATAAAGCCTTCAAAAAGACTGTTTTGTCCTTTTTGACAAATAACTGTTTTTATAGTATTAAAGAGTTTTTGGACAGCAGGTGGTCAGTGACATAATTTTATTTGTAGCCTGTTCGTTTTAACATCTCTATGACGAGCCAATGTATTTGTCATGAATATCTGTATGGCTTTTAAAGAGTTCTGAGTTCTGAGTTCTAATGCTCGCCACGTGATTACTTTAACGCTCACCAGCTGTTTGCATTGTTACTCGAGCGCTACAGCGCTCCCTTCCCTTCCGCTTCTGACAGAGCTCGACTTGTTTATAACCTCTAACTGGCACATTCAGCTACAATGGATGTAATAAGTGATGACGAATTCGTGTTCCTATCATTTATAAGCTAAAATATGTACTCAATAAATCGTGTTTGTTCCTATAAAAGTCTTTATTTTTATTCATTGTTGATAACCTCAAAATCATAATGGCGCATTCGGCTACAATGGATGTGAGTAACTGTGATTGTATTTATCGTTTGGGAATTTAAAACTGCAGTTGTAGGAAAAATTTAGTATGTATTTCGCGTGTAAAGCGTCTTTCTCGCTTTCGTTAAAAATATTGTGCTCCGCTACACATCTTGCCGGTATCTGTTTAGCTCAAGCGAGAAAGACCTACTTTACGCTCTTAATACATAAATAACTATTTTGTGCTTAATCAGCTTAAAACCAAGGTTTGTAAACAAAACTAAAAAAGGATAAGAAAATTACTTGTTTTCAAAAATTTGAAAAAAGTTTATAACACATACTCGGCATACAAGTTAAATAACATTTTATTCTCTAAATCCAATTTAATTTCTTAAAGTAAATAAACTAGTTGTATACTTAGTTTACTGTACAATACGGAACTTGGAATGGATGCTTTATTTTTAAAATATAATTAAGTTTGAAATATTAGTAATAGTCAGTAATGCACCATATTGATATTGTGAATTTGAAGGTGCTGCTATACATATACGTCACGTTACGTTCATATATGGCCAATACGGCGATTCCGGAGGGAGGGAGGGGGTTCTATACATATTCGCATTCGCACGGTACGCAACGTCCTCGATCGCATCCGCACATGAGGTGGAGACATCCAAAGTCGTGGGGAAAAGCGGATTAAATAAGTACCCCTGGCGTGACAATTAAGTATAAAGATTACAGATAAATTTGATAAATATAAATTTTTTGGTTACATGCATAATAAAACCCAACGTCCAAAATCAAGGTTTGCTATTTCTGTAACGTTTACTAATAACACCTATATACTCGCAACCCTTGTATTTTAAAGGATACATCTTATTGACATTTATTAGAAATTATAAGCGATAAGCATCACGAAATAATAATTATTAATGTTATTAATATAAATCTTGAACGCCAAAAACAGCGCTTTGGATAGTTTCCAGTATAAAATTTGCTGTTTTCTAACAGCCGAATGGGTGAATGGACGTTGGTAGAGGCTATACATTCACGTTACGTCACCACACATCATGTCACGCCGCGTCCCCATTCAGCCATGTATGCTCTTCAGAGCATTCGAGTCGGGTCGTGACGTGTATGTGTAGCCAATTCCATTTGATTACACGCTTCTAAAATGGACGTGCCGTGACATGACGTGACGTGTATGTAATAACCATAATATCCCTTATCAGTGAATCTGTCTGCAATATATATATATATATATATATATATATATACAGTGTGTAAATTAAGTATGGAAACAAATCTGCATTTGTTCAACAAAAGGAGATAGAGATATTTTGTTTGTGGTGTTGGTTGCTAACCTAGCAACCGGAACCTAGCGGTTCCGGAATTCTTGACACCGAAAATTTTGTTTCATCCCCCTCACAGGGTGGGGGGTAAGGGGTAACTTAATTTTTTCAAATAGCAACCCCTATTGAGTGACCCCTCATTTTAAAGGGTTTGTCAAAATAAATAAAATGGCGCAAACCCGAGGTCGATACCTCAACCCTAACCCAAATGGCAGCCATTTTAAATTTTGAGATGAACACACGAGATTAACTATGGAGACCTAAATTTACCTTTTAAGCGGGTTACATTGGACAAGTTGAACTCTGGATACCAATGTTAGATGGAAAAGTGGAGGTTTTCGCCTTATTCTTGATTTTGCCCCAGCCCCAAAAATAGGGTGTTTTGGGGATAGCCCCAAAATTTCAAATGCAAACCCCTATTGAGTGACCCCTCATTTTGAAGGGTTTGTTAAGACATAAACAGTGGTGCAAACTTAAAGTCGATATATCACCCCTAACCAAAATGACAGCCATTCAAAGATTTTATTGGGTGAAAAAACACCCATTCCACCTTTCAAAATATTTAAAGCCTGCCATAGCAGCCTTATTGAGTCATCCCTCATTTTATAGCCATTGTAAAACTAAAACCCATGATTTAAATTACGTAATAACCGTCAATCCTAAAAAGACATCCAAAATTTTGAATAAGAGAAATAGATGCTTTTTACCCAATCACACTGAGAAAAATATCTTAGCGGAAAAGCAGAGTTTTTGCCCCAAGTCTAGAATCTGTACTCGCAATAAGGATCTGTCGTAAATAAGGACTTGGCTCACGTACAGGAGTGTTGTGTCTGGACCCAGCTCAATGACTCGGCAGAGTTTTGGGCATTAGTACAGACGCAGGACTCGCAGTCCTTCTTTAAGAACTTTTTCTCTGCAATTACGCTCGAACTGCCGTATCTGCAAATAATCAGGGAATTTACCATGATTTTAAGGAAAAAACATTAAAGTGACGTCATAGATGGTTTGTATACGTCACAAAACACGTCATAAGTTTATCCATGATTACTTTCTGCCTGCAGCTCACTGCATTTACGATAGGATGAGAACTTCAAATTATTTCCATGTGATTTGGTAAAAGCAGTTAGTCTTTACCTTGTTTTTGTTCGCATTATCATCAAATATTTTATTTCAATCGAATAAATATTTTTAACCTAATCTGGATTGATTTAAAGTCCATTGTATTTGGGATTGAAAATTTACAAATGTGATATAAGTTTGTATAACAACATTTTGTTTCTATAATACAAATTTTATTAATGTTTTTACATATTTACTTACTGTAGTACCATTGATAGTAAATACATATAAAGTAAATGGTAGTGAAACGTCTAAAAGAATATCAAATTTCCAATTTTTCAGAGAAAACGCTTAGATTTTTAAGAAAATCAAATAGTTTTATTTGCCAGCAGTAATTATGTTAAATAAATATTGTTTTATTTTTAAATAGTTGCAAGGATGCAATGATCAGTTTTAGACCTAAGATTAATTTTATCTGCCCAAAGTTTACACGAACAAATCACCAAAAAAAGTAGTTGCACTGTTTAAATCCTGCTTCGATTTTAATAACTCAGGGACTTTTAGCAAAGTCTTAAACAAGATGAATTGTAAGATATAGAATGCAGGTCGAGTATAACCTTGCAATGATTTACTGCCACTTTTAAATGTATCAAATAAATCTGTCAGGGCAATAAATTGTTACTAATAATGGTGTAAATACCTTGTACTGTCAAAGTGATCCTTTGTAGTCTCATATTATGGGCTACGACAGTTACAATCTCAGAGATATCTTCCTCAGGCGGTGGAAATAAAATTTCATTCCAGTGGAAGTCGCCAAGAAGCATTAAAAACCATCATGACACATACCCACGAAATACAAACGGATAGACGCACACAACGAACAAACATCACTTTTTATAAAAATTCCGATACTGGGATACACGCACGACACGTACGGAGGGCTAGTCATAGACTCAATTACGCAATACATTGTCACTGTAGAGAAGTACCATTAGGCGTAAAACTGCACTTATCACTTCTTCAGATCCTATTCAACAACTACATTCGTCAACAGGCAGCCGTAACGCAATGGATATAGCAGTCTTCACCTGAACGTACAAGTCAAGAAACATCGGGCGTGGTTAGAACTTGGATGGGTGACCGATAGGGGAGGGACCAGACATATTTTACTGATTTTAAGTCAAAAATACCGGTAAATGCAGAGACTAGGCAAGTCAGTGCATAGAAACCGGTTGTATTTTACGAGAATAGGAATGTATATTCTGTGATAAGCTGTGGTGAAGGCAAAATGAATCGCAGGATATTCTGAGAAAAGTCTCTGCAATTACGAGAGCCAACTCTGATTAGCAGGACTTACAACCGACAGTAATGACGTCATAGCCAGTGACGTCATAACTATGTAGACAAACTAAGTCCTGATTTTCCGTGTGGCGGCCTCACTGCCGGAGCATTGAGCCGGGTCCAGATTGCAGTGGGTAACCCGCACACCCTTATTTACGTGTATTTTCCACGTATTTCAGGACTAAATTTTTCTCAGTGCACATTTTTGAATACCTGCCATATTGGCTAGGGGTAACATATTGACATTAGGTTTGCACCATTGCTTATGTTTTTACAAACCCTTCAAAATGAGGGGTCACTCAGTAGGGGTTCGCATTAACATTTAGGGGGTTGCCCCCAAAACACCCTATTTTGGGGGCTGATGGCAAAATCAGGAATGAGACAAAAACGTCCACTTTTCCATCTAATAATGGTATCCAGAGTTTAACTTGCCCAATCTAACCCGCTTAAAAGGTAAATTTAGGTATCTATAGTTAATCTTGTGTGTTCATCTCAAAATTTAAAATGGCTGCCATTTGGGTTAGGGTTGAGGTATTGACCTCGGGTTTGCGCCATTTTATTTATTTTGATAAACCCTCCAAAATGAAGGGTCACTCAATAGGGGTTGCTCCTTGAAAAAATTAAGTTACCCCTTACCCCCCACCCTGTGAAGGGGGTGAAAAAAAATTTTGATGACAAAAACTCCGGAACCTGGGCTAACAAACAACGCCACAAACAAAATATCTCTATCTCCTTCAGATGAAAAAATACAGATTTGTTTCCATACTTAATTTACACACTGTATATACATAAAATTTCAAACCATAATATCCCTTATCAGTGAATCTGTCTGCAATATATATATATTATTTCAAAGTGAGCAGTTATTTTAACTTATTCTTGACAAATGAAGGCCTTGTGAAATAAATA
Source organism: Flexamia atlantica (assembly GCA_035578135.1). NCBI lineage: Eukaryota > Metazoa > Arthropoda > Insecta > Hemiptera > Cicadellidae > Flexamia > Flexamia atlantica. The sequence continues at coordinate 5,581,001 of JAQJVK010000017.1, read as the reverse complement.
GAACGATGATTGAATAAATTTATGTATTGACATGAAAAATCTTAAAAAATTAACATACTCAATACAGTATAAGTTTTTTAAATTAAACCTTAATAGGCCAACACAACATTAGTTTGTACGCTTCTTCATGTTCCATTTTCAACCCCATCTTCCACAAAACAGACAGAAGATCTTCCTGTAAATCAAAACAGATCCAATTAATATTATAAAATAAACTGATATCATAATCAAAATTTACTGGAAGACTACACTGTAAAAAGATATTTTTACTTTGGCCTATCAAGAAAAGCCATGCAAACTTGGTATAGCAGACAGGAGGTTGCTGGGTCAGTGAATTGATAATTACTGTTTTATGGGGAATAAAGGCAGGAAATAGAGAAATAATTGTATATTTCACTACTAGTCTCGAAAGTAGCCCGTTTCGGGACAAGATAGTGAAGCCGAGCATGTAAAACACTATCGAGCCCCGAAATGGGACTTTTGTGATGAGTTGTGAACAATACATTTCATTATGATGCAAATAAGTAACCAAACTTATAAACAATCATCCAACATTCATAATTTAGTCATTTTTCTATAAGCAAACACAACAGGGCTGAACTGTCTGTTTTAGTTTAGAGTCAGCTGGTTGAACTGTCAAAACTGGAACTTTGTTTGTTTGGGTACGGCAAAATTTTGTTTGGATACGGAAATGCAAAGTTTGGGTAACGAAAAATCCGCTGATCATTATTTGTTTTGATGTAAGGAAATCGAGGGTTTTCGTAGATCTCAGCTGTACGGTAACGGGCAATTTTTGTATACAGAGGATGAAAAATGCTTTCTGAGGTCATAAATACGTTAAATCAGTTTAAACTGTATTATTGCAATCAAAAATAAGGTAATGCTATAAGGTACTTTAAGTTTCACCTAAATTTATTTTGAATTGCTGTTTTATTAAGTAGACTTCTTGGCAGGTTACCTGAGTTAGTTAACACTGGGTTTGCAAGTTATCATGGCCTATTTATATCCAATTCACATTTATAGTTTTTCACTCCAGGAAGAAAGCTTGTAGTTACAATACACGCTACCTACATTAAATGAAAATTAGTTAAAAGTTAGCAAAAATGTCTAAATACCAAGAATATTTGCTACCTAACATTATTTGTCAACCTTGGAACATCATATCGTCCAAGAGAAAACAAAGCTTTGTATCATTATACCATAGTTTTTGAAAATTCCTTTCACACCACATGAGAATTTCCGCAGATCGATGAAACATCCAAATGAAAATAATCTTTAGTGTAACATCGATTAAAAAATTATGAACCAATAAGGAATCTGAAGAATGTTGTGGAGATGTCCGTGCGTTGATCATAAGACATCATAAGAAATATAAGACAAAAAGGAATCATAAGACACCCACAGAAATAAATTATAAAAACTTACCTGAATTTTTTCCTCCGTAAGTTGTGGTTTGAATCCAATCCATAGACTGAATCGATTCTCACAATTTCTCCAATAAGCCTTGAAACTTGTAATCTTTTCTTGGTGTAAAAAATGTAAGAGATACACATTTTTCTCCTTCCTAAAAGAAACACAAAAAATACAAAAAATTACAAACCAAACAAACATTATTAAATTGCAGATAAACAAATGTAAATTGCTTGAAGGCTACTTCAAATTAAAAAGTTAAATTGGCTAAGGTACTCATTACCGACATTTCCAAATAGTCGGGTGCAGTGTTGTACACGGTCTAGGCCTACATTTTCTTTGAAATAGCCTATCAATCTGAAACTTTTATACATCTGTAACCGAAATTAAGATTAAGTTATTCGATTTCATTGAGAACAAAACAAAACACTTCAAAACATCAATATCTAACCTAAATATGATAAAACTGTACAAGAGTGAAACTAAATAGGTACAACATAATGAAACTAAAAAGATATCTTGTTACACTTATTATTGCATTAAAACATTGCCTATGTAATACAACTGAACAATGAACCCCCCTTATTTCATATCCCCCGCCATTTTGTGCTGGTTTTTGGTTTCCGATGTTAACACTGTTATGACACTGGAAGGGATCTGTGATGTAAAGTTTGGTAATGGTTATGGTTAAGTTTGTTATAATAGTATGAAGTTGAATTATTCAGGTTAAGTTTGTTATAATAGTATGAAGTTGAATTATTCAAGTTATTAAATTCCTTTGTATAGTTTTCAGTTATGTTAAGTATTATGTTAGCCTATTATGACTAACTTAAACCTAACTTATTATGGTAGTCCTACTTTAACTAACTTATTATGGTAGTCCTATCCAATAATGAACCCAGACCTTGTTTGTAAACCTTGCTCCAGAACATATTAATCACTGTAAGTATTCAACAACTTCTTTTTAAAATTTTCTAGCACTTGGCTAAGCTTGAGAGCAAACATGGGGAAATCTGCTTGCAAAACTTGTAACAAGGTGATCAAAGATAAGCAAGAGGCTTCAATCGAATGTCAAGCGTGTAGTCAATGGGTTCATAGTTTTAAAGACTGTAGTGGGTTAAAAAAGACTTTCTTTGACAAAATGACAAAAAATGACACGTTCATTTGCCCTATGTGTGTAAAGTTAGCGATAGAATTAAAGGGGGAAGTAGGCAGGGCCGTCCCTAGGGTTGGCGGCGCCCGGGGCAAACGTAGTCGCGGCCCCCCCCCCCCCAGTATTAGTCGCATATGTCAGCTTTTTGCCAATATCAATACTTACACAGCATACTTTAAATATAATTACATATAATAAGGGGTAATTCCAGGACTGCACAAAATTAAAAATAGTAAACGGTTCAGAATGTATTTCAAAAGAAAAAATTAAACAAATTACAAATAGGTATTACTCTCACTCTAACTACGTCACCGCGATTACCTAAACTGTCAGTGTAACAACAGTCACTAGCACTAGCAACTAGCAACTACAACACCAGTGTTGCCAGAGAGGATTTGGCATTTTACCCACCAACTCCATTAAAAATCCCCGCTCTTACCCGGTTTGCCAGCAATAGCCCCCGCATCGGTCCGCAAGTACCAAAAAACCACCTAATAACGTTCAAAACATGCAAAACCGGGTAGTTTACTTAAAATTACTTTGTAAGGAGGGAAATATAACATTAAACTACACACTATATACCAAAATTTTGAATCGGTATTATTTCAAGTATTGCACATGTTCTTAAAACCATGAAAAGAAATTATTTTCCTCAACTCAGATGAACATTGGATACTTGCAAAACAAATCATAATTCATTAAATCCCCGGCTTTAACTGTTTTTATGTATTTAGTATTTAGGTTGCCGGGTATATCCCCGCAGCTCAGGTCTAAAATCTCTGGTTTTACCCGATTTTTTTTATCATCACATAATCCCCGAATGGCCTTCAAAATATCCGAAAAACGGGTAAATACCAACTTTCTGACAACACTGAATCCAATACAACCATATACCGAATACATATTACCAACTAAAAAAATCCAGCGTTTATAAAAATCTTTGTAGCCCGTCCGAAATACCCGGTTTTGCACGTTTTTTTTTAATATTCTGGTTGTTGGCTAAATCCCCGCAGTCCAAATCTAAAATCCCGGCTTTACCCGGTTTTGTATTAATCCCCGCCAAATCCCCGCACGGCCTCCAAAATACCCGAAAACAGGGTGAATACCCGGTTTTTGGCAACAATGTACATCACCGACACTGACTACCACCTTAATCCCGAATCCTGACATTCCAAGTCTCGACAAGTTTGACAGCGACAGACGACAGACGATTAGGTATGCGCGCAACTTGCATAGTACCAACTCTACACTATTGTTATTTCATACTTCATATTACATATAACATTTACATTAGTGATACCTATAGAGTTATAAATCATTGTTAGCTACGGTACAGCCTCATTTTTCAGATTCGTATTGCTGTTTATTAACGCCATACCATCACAATTCATGCAAATCTATAAGATCGCAGAAAAAATTTGCCGCGGTACGGCGCCCCTCAGCCGTGGCGCCCCCTCAGCCGCGGCGCCCCCTCAGCCGCGGCGCCCGGGGCAGCTTGCCCCGGTTGCCCCCCCCTTCGGACGGCCCTGGAAGTAGGGACACTTAAATTGCTCCAAGACGAATTGAGTAGGGCCCGGGAACTGAATGAAGATCTTGATTCCAAAAACAAACAATTGCTTGGTCTTCTGGAAGATAGCGATAGGCAAATTTCTCGTTTGACAGGGGAACTCAGGGAATTGAATGAACAGTATGGGGCGGCATTGAAATGCTTGGAGAAAAGGCCGAGTGAGTCGGTGAGGGGAAAAAATTAAAACGGTTTGCCTATCAGCACTTCTAATAGATTTGAGGTGCTGACGGGCAAAGACGATGATGGGGAAACGGCTGAGCTCAAGGATGGTCACACCCAGAAAAAATCTAAAAGAAATAAACCCAAAACTGACTCTTGTAAAGTAAGTAGGCCTATAAATGGTGACGGAAAAAACAAACCTAGACTAAGCATTGTGACTGATAGTCAGGGGAGGTCCCTCGGAAGTTATGTAAATGAGAGAGTGACAGAGAATGAGTGGGAAACAACAGCCTGGGTGATTCCGAGTGCCTCGTTTGAGTCGGTTCTGGAGAGGGCGAAAGTGACAGCGGAGCGAATGAAAGGGAATGACTGTTTGATTGTTATGGGGGGCGTGAATGGAGTGAATGAAGGAAGTTCAAATGAATTAGATAATAGGCTTTGTGATTTAGCTAATAAGGTTGGTGATGGGCAGGTAGTCTTCCTCGAAACTCCCTACCGCCATAACGCGGGACCACGGGACAACGATTTCTTAAGAAAGCAAAATGCAAAACTTAGGGATGCATGCAAGAAAAATAGATGGGCTTATATAGGCATAAATGAATTTTTGATGAGAAATAACTACACCAGGCATGGGTTACACTTAAATAGATCCGGTAAGAATCTTGTGGGTGGAGCTCTTGTTAACTACTTGAGATTGCTTAGCCAAGTAATTGAGCCAAAAAACGACCACAACATAATCGAATCCCAAGTAGGCTAGAAATTTTGCAACTTAACCTAACTACCGGAGAGACTGGAATAAATAAGGTAGGCCTACCTAAACAAAGCAATAAGATAGATCCACATAGACAAATCACTTCAAATAGGCATAGTAAACAAAATAGTAGCATGAATGTAGTTTTTTTGAATGTGAATGGCATTGCAGGAAAAATAGAACAGTTAGAGATTTTTTTAGAAGAAGAACAACCGGATGTTTTGCTTGTTGCTGAACATGGTCTAGATGAGGAAAACATAAATTGTTTGCAGATAAACAACTTTGAGCTGGTAAATAGTTTCTGTAGGAGCGAAAAGAGAAAAGGTGGCGTAGCTATATTTAAGAAACTAGATTCTGAAATAGACGATATTAGGCCAATTGAAATTGCAACACAGTTGTCTGAGGAGCAAATCTTTGAAAAAACACAGGTGCAAATAACAGTCTGTAACGAAAAATACATTATTGCAGTTATATATAGAACGCCTTGCGACACCAACTTCAATACATTTCTTGACAAATTAGATGAGTTTATTGGCGATGTAAAACTAAAAAACAAAATATAATCATAGGAGGAGATTTCAACGTAGACATTTTGCAAAAAGACAATAAAGCCAAAAGATTTCTAAATATTTTGAAAAGTTTTGGAATTCAGCCTAAAATCAATACACCGACTAGACTAGCCGAAAATTCAGAAACCTGTATCGATAATTTTATTTCAACCTTGAACGAAAGTAAGGGCAATGTAATCCAGCCTCTGATATCAGACCACCATGCAATAAGCCTTTCAATACCAACTTCTAAAATCAGATCAAATAAAAAAACAAGCTATTTTGCCAGGAAAATAAACCAACCCAACCTACAGGAATTAAAACAGAGACTAAAAAACAAAAACTGGAATGAACTATTTTCTTTAGGCCATGACAACATTGATGAGCAATATAACAAATTTATTGAAACTTTCACTTTCCACTACAAAATAGCATGCCCACTAAGTAAGAAATACATCAAATTGGATAACAGACTTAAATGGATGAACAATGATGTCAGGACTAGTAAAGCCTTTATGTTTCACTGCTATTCAGAGTGGAGGAGAACCAAAAGTGCTCAGTCTAAAGCTATGTACAATGAGGCCAAGATACAATACATAAAAACAATAAAAGAGGCTAAGGCTGAATGGATGAATAACATATTGGCAATATCTGAAAATAAATCTAGGGATGCTTGGAAACTGATTGGACACTTCAACCCTAAAATGAGAAAGAACAAATTAAACAATATAGTATTGAAAAATAGTCAAAACGATAAAATAGCTAATCCAACATTGGTAGCTGAAACTTTCAATGATTTCTTTATAAATGTAGGAGTAACAGGCCAAATAACCAACCCAACTCCAGCACTTCAGAACAATGAACCCATAGCCATTTTTGACACTTTTGCTCACATTACCGAAAATGACATAATGAATATTTTTTCTAAGCTGTTGCCTAAAACTTCAAGCGGAATTGATCAGATTAGCCTTAAAGTACTTAAATTTTGCAAGACAGAGATCGTTAGGCCTATCACATTCCTGGTAAATAACATGGTAAGTACTGCATGTTTTCCTAATAGTTGTAAGATTTCTGTGGTCAGACCTATCCACAAGAAGGGAGAGGAGACTTCGGTAAGCAATTATCGTCCAATCTCACTCCTACCAGCCGTCTCGAAGATATTCGAAAAAGTAATTTGTGAACAAATGACAGATTTTCTGGAAATTAACTCGCTTTTGAATTTAAAACAATACGGTTTTAGGAGGGGCAAATCAACGAAACTGGCTCTGATAGACTTCATTAGCGAGTGCATCGATGCGGTTGAGGAGGGCGAGTCGGTGATTGGGTGTTTTGCCGACTTGTCCAAAGCCTTCGACTGCGTCGATGCGCCGCTGTTGATTTCTAAGCTAGCAAACATAGGGTTTAGAGGATCAGCCCTAACACTTCTTAAATCATACTTAACAGACAGACAGCAGACGACTGAAATTCAGCACAAATCAAAAAACAAAATCAAATCTTTTCAATCAAAATTTAGAAACTGTAAAAGCAGGAGTTCCGCAGGGTTCGATAGTTGGCCCTGTTCTTTTCCTTTTGTATATAAACGACATTTCAGAAACAATCCCCATCCAAAATTTATTTCAATTTGCCGATGACACCACAATTTTTTCTAAAAACAAAAATCCTCTACAATTGGAAATAGACTCATTTCAGATTGCAAATCAGGTAACTCAATATTTTTCAGAACACTCTCTTAAGTTAAACTCATCAAAAACACATTTTCTCCACATTCAAACTCAACAGAGGAAAAATTTAACTAGCACTGCCTCTCCTAACCTAACAATCGGCGAAAATGAAATAGAAAGGTAGAGGCGGCTGAGTTTTTGGGAGTGAGATTGGACGAATGCATGACTTGGAATGAACATGTGGGTAAATTAGAGGGTAAACTTGCTAAAGGCCTATTTATTCTAAGGCAAGTCAGTAAATTTGAAAACAATCATTTAGCTCGAACTGTCTATTTTTCACTTTTTGAAACACACATTAACTATTCAATAATCCTTTGGGGCTCTACCAAAGGAAATTTAAATAAAATATTTTTATGGCAAAAAAAGGCCATCAGAGCAATAGCCAAACTACCCCCTTGGGCTCATTGTCAGGATTTTTTCAAACAACTCAACATCTTGACCGTTCCGTGTATTTTTATTTTTGAATGTTTGATGTACGTAAAAAAAGAAAACAAACTTCCGGAAGAAAAATCTCATTGTTACAACACCAGATTTAAAGTAAATTTTTCAGAATTTCATAAACTTTCAATTTTTGAAAGAAAACCGGAATATATTGGCAAGAAGCTTTACCAAGCTCTGCCAAGTGACCTGAAAAACATTCATAAAACTTCGCTCTTTAAAAATAAAGTTAAAAAATTTCTTATTCAGAATAGTTTTTATGACATAGACAGCTTCCTGGAGTATGGTAAAGAAAGACCCTCTGGATGTTAATTTCAAGTCGTCCCCTCCCACACCCAACCTAACCTAGGCCAAGTTGTCCTGACCACGTTAGGCAACTAGAAATGACAAGTTCCACGCCGCTCAACGGTCTACGGAACGCCGAGGGATGTAAGATGTAAGAACCAAATTAGACATTACCACAATAAAACACTGAATATCATTATTATAAACATTTAACTTGAACCTGTACGTGATTATTTCATTGATACTAAATCATATAACACACACAACACTAGCCACACACACACAACACTAGCCACTAAGCTTAAGTCAATAAAATATCAAAAGAGATTATAAGTTTGATTTTTTGTAATCGATAGGGCCTAGCCTATATTGCTCGATAATCTCAAGGTGATAAGTTTGATTTTTTTGTAAAAGATAGCCTATATTGGTAACAGCTCAATAATTGAAATCGTTAAATGTAGACCGCTTTACAGGACTGCAGCCGCTTACTATAAGTGCTCCTCAAAATAGTCTTGAATAGCCTACATGAAGTGGTCTCAAATAAATATTATATTGAAAGGGCTGTAAAATTAATGTTCAGAATTTGGCTGATTATTTTCAGAAAAACAGCCTCAAATTAAATGCTCAAAAAACAAGTTTCATGAAAATTAAAGCAACACATCGTGAAGTTTCAAAAACCCCAGAACTTTTTGTGGGAGAGGATAAATTAATTGAATCTAGAGTTTCGGATTTCCTGGGAGTGAGATTGGACGATGAACTGAGGTGGGAGGGTCAATTAAAGAAAATAGAGTCTGGACTAGCCAGAAATCTATTTGTTTTAAGAGGGGGCCGGAGTCAGCCCAACCGCTCACGGCTCTGATTTCCAGTTTAACATGGGGCGGGAATAGTTTATGTTTTCCTCACCGAGAACCAGCACGTTCAGTAAAAAATCGTAACGGTCAAAACATTTGTTACTAGCATACGTATCAGCCGGTTTAAAGTTATTTACGAAAAAAATTGTTTTCTATTTTTATTTTAATGAATTCAAGATATTTATTTCCATAAGACTACAATGGTTTTCTAGCAAAACTAATTCGGTTGTAAAAATTCGATCATAACATAAGTATGTTTTTAACTTAAACCTACATCAACTGAAGTATTATGACGTTAAAATTACGGTCTAATTTTTCAGTTATATTCACTATAAGTATTTTATTTTGTCGTTTAAAAATACCTCTGCAATTAGAGTTCGTAGAGTATGTGGATCGGCGGCCGTGGTGGTTCATCGATGCCACGCCAGGTTTCACTAGTGTCGCTCACCGGCAAGGAAGATTGCAAACGTCATACCATACCGGTATCATTCTTATTTGTATCAAATGTTTAAATGTTTGTGCTTTTTTTACTCACAACCCTTGAATAGAAGTCGCGGGTAACATATTCAAGAATAGGATCATTGAATTCATATACTGATTGGCTATAAAAATGCAAATGGATTAAAACTATTATATGAAGCAGTATATTTCACTACTAGTCATGAAAGACTTTTGTGACGAATGAACAATACTTTTCATCACAATGCAAATAAGTAACCAAACTTATAAAAAATCATCCAACATTTAGCAAATACAATACGGCTGAAAAACGAAATTACAGCCGTTTATTTTAGTTAGAGTTAGCTGGTTGAACTGTCAAAATAGGAACTTCGTTTGTTTTGGGTACAGCAATATTTTTTTGGGTACCGAAAAGGTTTGTTTGAGTACGAAAATGCAATGTTTGGGTACCGAAAAATCCGCTGATCATTATTTGTTTTGATGTAAGGAAATTGAGGGTTTTCGTAGATCTCAGCTGTACGGTAACGGGCAATTTTCGTATACAGAGTGATGAAAACGTAAATTTAATAATAGTTATTTGAAGCAATTACTCACTTAGAGGTATGCCTGCAAATTGAAAGTATTATACTTTATATTTTTGAAACCACCTAGAAGCGTACATTTTAGCCTTTGTGTGACTAAAGGTGATTGCCCTAGCTGCAAGCCACTCGTATGACTCATCCGCAAAACCTGCACCGGCAGCCGACATCACCAACCCTCGACAACCAGTTTTAGCATATTTACCTAGAAGGTGGTAGTGTTTACATGGACAGCTGACGGTTATATGCCCATGACGATGGGCACTTGAATGGGCACTTTGAAAGGCTGTAGGACGAAAACCGGATTTTTCCCAGACTTGAAATAGTTCCAATCGATTTCTGGTGGCCTAAAACCCCTAATTTAACAAAAAAAATAAAAAATCCTAGGACGAAATAAAAGTTTTGCCCGTACAAACTTTGCTTGTTTTATTAGAGTATATAAATATAATAAAAATATAGGATACAAACATTTTACTTCTTAGTCTATTTCCTAGAATCCACTGTTTACAGACGAAAACAAACATAAATGAGTTACCTAAAGAATGCCTTGCCGTAAAACTCCCAACGCGATTAAAGTGAACTGGTTCAAAAATCAACGATCGAAAACATTATTACAGAGTTTCAAAACTTTATGGCAATTTAAATGCATTGATTTTATACCAATTGAAACAGATATTACCGTCAGTGGGCAGCGGGGATAATTGAGGAGCGGGGCCGAACAGTCTGGGGGAGGAATTTACTGTCCGCACAGAAATTATTGTTTAGGGCCACTAAAGTTTACGGCACACCACTGAAACAAGCATTTACCTATGAAATGAACGAAAATGTTTTCAAATTTTATATTACCGAGTTTCAAAACTTTACATTAATTTTATACTTCATATAACGAAAAAAAATGGAAAACCGGTGTTATTCTTAAACACTTGAAGATGATGGGTTTTCTAGATTTTTTTAAAACCATCGTCAAAATTTGAGATTCACTCGAACTTTGAACTACAATAATATATATATTTTCCGATATTTTTGCTATACGTGTCATTACTATTGTAAACATGAGTAGGTGTCTGTCTGCCTATTGTTCCATCACGCTAAAACCACTGGACCAGTTATGCTGAAATTTTGCTCAAATGTACTTTATTTACCGAGGAGTGTCAGAGACCTATCGCAGTTTCGAAGTGTCCTCAGGGGGCTGCCCCGTGGGACTGCTAAGATCCCATGTAAAATTTATTATATTTGGTTGGTTTGCTTTGGTATTTTTGTAAATAGTCTGCATTTCTGTTATAATTTTGTTTATTTTTAGGCTTTTCTTCAAGGCAATTATTACTTTATGCAATTTTATTTGATGTTTATTAATATTTGTTTTAATAGTGTCATACCGTTATTGAATTTTGAGCCGTCCATAGTTTTAGGTCTGCCCGTTGTTTTCCAAAATTAAATCAATGTAAATTTTAATTTTTTATTTTTTTGTGTTAATATCTATTTTGAAATTGTTTTACCATAACTGTCATTTCAATATTCATGCTATTGTTATACTTTTGTTACATTGTCAATTACTATTTACTTTGATATTTGTGTAAATAGTCTGCATTTTGTTTTAAATTTTCTGTTATCATTTTGTTTATTTTTAGGCTTTTCTTCAAGGCAATTATTACTTTATGCAATTTTATTGGATTTTTATTAATATTTGTTTTAATAGTGTCATACCGTTATTGAATTTTGAGCCGTCCATAGTTTTAGATCTGCATGTTTTTTTTCCAAAATTAAATCAATGTCAGTTTTACTTTTTTGTTTTAATATCTATTTTGAAATTGTTTACCATAATTGCCATTTCAATATTCATGCTATTGTTATACTTTTGTTATATTGTCATTTATTATTTACTTTGATATTTTTGTAAATAGTCTGCATTTTGTTTTAAATTTTCTGTTATAATTCTTTTATTTTTAGGCTTTTCTCCAAGGCAATTATTACCTTATGCAATTTTACTGGATTTTTATTAGTATTTGTTTTATTAATGTCATACCGTTATTGAATTTTGAACCGTGCATAGTTTTAGATCTGCGTGTTTTTTTCAAAATAATATCAATCTCAATTTTTATTTTATTTTTTATGTATATTTTGAAATTGTTTACTATAATTGCCATTTCAATATCCACGCTATTGTTATACTTTTGTTATACTGTCAATTATTATTTACTTTTTTATAATCTATGTGTAGGTCTACCTTCGTCTGCTTCTGGCTTTTGCCTTTTATTTTTATACAAGTAAATAAAAAAAACACTTTTGCTTAGACATTTAGACATTTATAAATCTGTTTGTTAATTTCCTTCTATATTTTGATCTTTATGTAAAATGTATTTAAATAATGTCACCGAATAAACATTTATTATAATGCAGATAAATAGGGGAAAGCTGTTCAAGAAGTGCGGCGTTATAGTCGATGTGCTAGGAAGGTGGTTGCAGCCACGCTTGAGTCTTGAGTAGATGATGCCGAAACGCAAACAATGTGGAAACCATTGGACCGCGCTAATGGTCGACCTGTTGGGTCTATTGTGTCTGCTCTGTTGGGGACACAGTCCGCGGCGCGCGGTGGAGAGGCCCATGAGTGAGTCATACTCCTAATCCCATTATACAATTAGAATTCAGCCGGCTATTGGCTCTCAATGATACAATATCACAATGTCTGGTGTCGTAGGCTGTTTGATGATTTTTATTGATAAATTATGTTGAAAATCTAACCCTCAAAATAATATATTTGCCTAATATATAATTAAAATAAATTTCAAACAAGCTTGGAAAAGTTTACATTTATATAAATGATTGAAATAACTAACAATTTCAAATCTTACTAATTGATGTCTGATGAACTTACAAATTTCCCCATTTTTATCGTACGGACTAATATGACTTCTGGTGTACCTAATCTCTGGTCTTGTAAGAGTTACGACGGTGATAAATTGAATTCTATTAGTGAGTTGTTAAAATTTACTACCGTCCTCCCAAATTTTGAAGGTCGCTATTTCTACTCTAAAAGCTATACGTAATTAGAAATTAACTTTATATTATTGTATACTTATATTTACAGAATATGTTTCTATGTATAATATAATATTCTAAGAATAGTTTTTATTTCAATCTATGAATGCCAATCAGTATGACTTAAACAATTCTTTAAAATAGTGATTTGAGAATTTTTTAGGCCTCCATATACGCCACGTGGTTAATGTTTGACACGCGAGTACGGGACAGCAGGACACAGTACTGTAAAACATAAGAATGGGTTGTGCTGTACCGTACTACAGTATTGGTTACCGACTCCCGATGGTGGATGATGTTCTACTATTAGCTAGAGGGTTTCTAGTCCTTCTAGTGGCCGCGGCGATGGTGGCGCTACCGCGTTATTGTATTTGAAGGCGCTGTGAAACAGTGATATTTTGGTTGACTCCGGCCGGCTCTTAAGAAGAATAAATTCTTTCAACAACCTTCACCTTTCAAAAATAGTTTATTTTGGACTTATTGAGCAGCTTTTAAGCTACTCAATAGTCCTATAGGGATCAAGTAAAACCTATCTTGATAGAGTTCTGGTGTGGCAGAAAAGAGCGGTCCGCAGTATCCTCAGGCTCCCCCCTCAGGCTAGCTGTAGGGAGGCGTTTGGGGAGCTGGGATTGCTTACTGCCCCCAGTCTCTACATTTTTGAAACCATAATATATGTTAAGTCACAGAATATCAAACCTCCAGTTAAGACTCACAATTATAATACAAGGAAAAAAGATCAGTACTCAGAATATCACAAGCTTTCTAAATTTGAACAAAAACCTAAGTATGCTGGGCTAAAGTTCTTTCAACTTCTACCGCCTAGCCTTCAAAACATACAAAAATTCTCAGTCTTTAAAAAAGAGCTTAAACTTTTTCTGGTGAAACAGTGCTTATATGACATTGAAAGTTTTAAAAATAAAAGCACTACATAATCTCCCAGCTCCATCTCTTTCTCTTTTCTCTTTTATCATATAAAAAAAAGGAAAAATGATTCTTTGTCTAGCACCATGGTGCTGAAAGTAGTGACTCACTTTTGTGAGCACTTTGACCTGTCCAACTCTCTGCAAAAAAGGGACACGGAAGGAATCTTAAAGTATGCAAGTAAGTATTAAGTTATTAGGTCTGACAGTCTGGTTTTAGTTGATTGTATATTGGTAGGCTATAATTTAAACTTTGGACTATTTTAAAATTAACAGTACCTACTAATCAGTCATTTCTTTAACTGATTGTTACTGAAAGAGGCTAACAAAATAATGTAGCCTAATCAAAAGAATTAAGGTGGAGTCCAATAAGGTCTCACCTGATGGGCCAACCCCCATCAGAATATTTAAGTTAGGCGTTCGATATAAGTTCTACATATAGGCCTAGTGATGGGTAAAAATAAACAGTAGAAGTAAAATAGGTAATTTGCTTTTGCATAACGAAATATAATCAAAGGTTATACAGTTGGTGTGTTTTATCTTGATCTATGTCCTAAGTTTACTCCGTTGCTGGAGCTGTCAAACATTATTTATTCCCAATGATCTGGGGCAATAATTAGGCTAATGAAAAAATTAATTTCAACAAGTACCCAATAAAATGTGATTAGGCCTAAATAAAAATTACAGTACCTATTAAAAATACTGACAACTATTAAAAAATAACATGTCAGGTTAGTAAGACTTCAGGTATCAGCTATAGTGTTCTGATGATATTCACTCCACTCAAACTGCTTTAGGTGTAAACTGTTCATAGCTCATGATAAAAAGCCCAAACTATATCTAACGAGAAGTTCAAAATTAAGTAATAAGGCTGAGGCATAGTTAGGGTATTTGTAAATACACAACAGCCATTCCAGATATTAAAAAAAATGTTATGCCAGATATTAAAAAAATTGATCAAGGGAAATCAATTTATTTATGCCAGGGAACGCAAATGACCTAGTCCAAAAACTGTTTAAGAGAATCATAGAATAACAGCCACAGAATTATCACAGTGTTTTGTGGGAGTGTTTTGGAAAAGGCTAGAAGAGTTTTTATAATATGCATGATTACCAAATTTGTATAAACTAATCAGAACAACTATATAATGGAGGAATGCTGAAAGTTGAGGTTAACTGGTTAACTTTATCTTGATTTCATAATACATTACTTAATATCCAAAGTATAAACTTACCGAGAACGATGAATTATGTTGGGTTAACTCATTGTTTCACAGATACCTGAAGAGGTTAATAAAGTTTAAACTTCAAATTACTTAAAAGCAAAAGCTGTTGTAAGTTTAACGGTAGATCAAGCCGGCAGGGCGGGGTCCCACTCCACTCACTCAGAGCTCAGGCTCCATTCCAGTCCAGTCCACCACCGGACCACAAAAAAAGAGAGGTTTTGTCTTGACCCTACTCACGCATCGTGCTAGTGTTGTAATTATGGCCCATATTATTTTGGCTGGGTGATTTTATTAATTTTAAATTAATTGCTTATATTGTGACAGGCATTTTTTTTAAATTGTAAATTATTTTAAAACATATTAGTTATAACAAATAACAATTTATTTAATAAATAGTGTAATAATTTTATATCAATAATTCATAACATAACTTATAGATTAACAGTTAAATATTAAAAATTTTTAAAATATATTTTTTAATTTAAGTTTGGACAAAATACACGATTACTGTGGAATTTGTGTATTTTACAAATAATCATACCGAGGATGATAGATAGTTTTTTATGGGCGTGCAAGACTTGTTAATCAAAACATAAACATACAAATTAAAAAAATATGAATAGTAAAATTTTTTATTTAATTTGATTCAATTTAATTTATACTTTTGATGCATATTTTTCATGTGAAAATAACGTTTTTAATTTCACAACATTTTCACTTTATTTTTTTTCATCATTTTCATGTGAAAAAATGTTTTGCTTTTTACTTTTACGTTTTTTTACTTTTTTCACGTGAAAATAATGTTATTTTTACATTGTTTGTTGACTGGGGCTCTTTCTATCACTTGGTACGGCCAAAACACATTCCCCCTGCATCACTCTTTAGAAATTAATAACAGGTCATCCAGGCGTAGTTACCGATGAATTTCGAGGTTGCCCGGAAATATTTGAATTATTACCTGCCATTCAACTCAAAAGGTCTAGGTTCCTTTCTAGTAAGGGGTGGTTATGGAAAAACAATTCTAAATTCTGGTTAATTTGTAGTAAAAATACAAAACGGTTTCAGGATTTCCAGACTTTCCTGTAACTCACTTCCTTATTCTTAAGATCCGCCACATAAAACATTAACTAAACTTAAGAGTAAACAAAAAATATTGCTTATAACTTAATGTTTAACTACATCATTTCCTTGGTAGATTTCAAATGGGGTCCATTTAAAAAGTTTTATAATTCATGGTAAAGAGTAAAACAAGGTCAATAATTAGTGTTGGTTAAAATAATTTTGATCAAATTAAGCTGTGTTCAGTGAGCAAATTATTCTGAAGGGGTGTGCAAATAGTGATTTTTTGGTTCGAATCGAATGGAATAGTTTATAACTATTAGTCCAGTCGCCAAATAGGAAAATAGGCATGAACCTTGAAATAGGGTCCGACTCAAATTTTATGACTGATTCTAGTACTATTTGATGTACTGAACAAGAATATGGCGGATGCCAGACTGGCATCCTTGAGCAATTTTGAATATCGAAGGTCAAAGTTCAAAGGGCCGAAAATAGAGAAACAGATATTGAAAAAATATATATTTGTGGTATCCAAACAAATATTCCCAAAGGTATTGATTTTAAACCATCACCAATAGTTGCTGGGTGTTAAATACTTTATTTTGATTGGGTATTACTTTTCAGCCGCCATCTTGAATCCCCCATATTGGATACAAGTTAATTTTTTTAATGTGAATGTGGTGTTGTGACACATCACTACAGAATAGATTTTCACGCTGATTACAGTGCCGCAATCCGTTTTTTGAACATATTGTTTCGTTATCAAGATATACTCAAATGATGATTCTTCCCTGTACATTTCTTATGGGAGTTTCCGAATTAAACTATTTTTTTGTTTTGTTTTTCTTATATCTCCGGTTCTAATCGCATTATAAATTTCGTTTTGGTCTTAAAAGATTCAGTGATTTAATGGCTTTAATTTGAAATATTGTCCATTTAAACAAGACCAGTCGGAGATGAGTTACAAAGCAACATTGAACTTAAAATTTTGATTTTTAACAATTTATGTTTACTTAAAGGTTTATATCTCAGGCTCTAGGTAAGTATAAATGTTATGGTTGGTCTTAAAACACTTATCTGATCTTTGGCTTTCATTTAAGCCATTTTCAACTTAAAAACCACTTTGTAAAAAGGGTTATGATTGTTTAAAGATCATTCGATCTTCAAAATTTAACAATTTTTGTCTTGTTTCTCTTATATCCCCGGTTCTAATCACATTATAAAGTTCGTTTTGGTCTTAAAAAATGCAGTAATTTAATGGCTTCAATTGTAAATATTAATGATATAACTACGATCAGTCTGAGATGAGTTACACTTGGCGCATTATATCTTGAACCATGGCCTAGTCCTTTGCTGGAGCTGTCAGATATTGTTTATTTTGAATGAATTTGGACAACAAACAATATAAAAACAAATTTCTACAAATATCAACTGTATTTTGTTTACAAATTACGATTAAGATATATATTAACAGCTGTTGGAAAATACTTTTACGTCAGGCTAGTACAACTTATCGTATCAGCTGTGGTGTCCTGATGACTTTCACTCCACTCCAACTGCTTCAGGTGAAAAGGGTTCCCAAGTGTCAAGATGTAATGCACCAATTATACAAAGCAACATTGAACATAAGATTTAGATTTTTCAAAAATTATTTTTACTTAAACATTTATATCTCAGGTTCTAAGTAAGTCTGAATATTATTTTTAGTCTTAAAACACTTATCTAATCTTTGGCTTTCATTTGAGCCACTGATGACGTTAATCCGACTTTGGGAAAAAGAGCTAAGCGTATTTAAAGATCATATGGCCTTCCAAATTGAAATATTTTTGTTTTGATTTTCTAATACCTCCCGTTCTAATCACATTTTTAAGTTCGTTTTGGTCTAAAATTACAGACAAAGATCAGATAAGTGTTTTAAGACTGAACACAATGTTTAGATTTGCTTAGAACCTGAGCTAAGCAAATCTAAGAGCTATATTTGTTAAGAGAAAAACAAATATGTGACAATGAAATAACAAAAGTGTTATTTCATTGTTTTCTTGATTTTATTTACACTCTTGAAACTAACTCTTGAAATTAACTTTAAGTAAAAATAAATTTTGAAAAATCAACATTTTATGTTAAATATTGCTTTGTAACTCATTCCCCACTGGTTGTATTTGAATAATTAATATTTCAAATTAAAGCCATTAAATCACTGAGTCTTTTAAGACCAAAACAAACTTTATAATGATATTATAACCGGAGATATAAGAAAAACGAAACAAAAAAATAGTTTAATTTAGAAACGCCCATAAGAAATGTATGGGGAAGAATTTTCATTTGAGTACATCTCGAGAACAAAACAATATTTTCAAAAACGGATTGCGGCACTGTAATCAGCGTGGAAATCTAGTCTGTAATGATGTGGCACAACACCACATTCACATTTAAAAAAATTAACTTGTATCCAATATGGCGGATCCAAGATGGCGGCTGAAAATTAATACCCTATCAAAATAAAGTACTTACCACCCAGAAACTATTGGTGGTGGTTTAAAATCAATACCTTTGGGTGTTTGGATACCACAAATACATATTTTTTCAATATCTGTTTCTCTATTTTCGGCCCTTTGAACTTTAACCTTCGATATTTAAAATTGCTCAAGGATGCCAGTCTGGCATCCGCCATATTCTTGTTCAGTACATCAAATAGTACTAGAATCAGTCATAAAAGTTGAGTCGGACCCTACTTCAAGGTGTCATGGCTTGGCGACTGGACTATATTCCGAATATTGAATATTTTCGAGCGAATATTTATGTTAATTTATTCTTTCAAATGAGATCAAATTTTAAATCGCAGCATGTAAGTATAAAAATCCTTTTGCAGCAAACTGCATACTCAGCAAATTACCAAGCATTTTTTAGCAACTAATCAATGATTAATATAATGTTATCAAAACAAAAGTGTTATTTCATTTTTTTCTTGATTTTATTTACCCTCCTCTCTGTATTTATCTTATTTAATTATTAATAGCATTATGACATGACAAAATAATATAGGTCAAATATCAAAAGTATTATACTAAAGTACACAAAAGTACAACTAATCAATTGTTAAGAATTTAGAAATTTATTGATTCCCCTTTAGCATAGGTAATATTCATTTGAATAAGCATATTAGGCCTATAGTAGCAATTTCAGGATTAGGCTACTTAACAATTCCTTTTGTACTGTAACCTAAATTTGTTCACTTTTAGGCCTCTGCATCCCTTTGTTCTTTTCATTTTAATGAATCAATAAATTATTTGATCGGGGACTAGGCTTAAGGGATTAGACCAAAGAATTACATATAAAACTTGGTTCACCAATTACTTCATATCTGAAGAAAATCTTACAATTTTATTTGTGCATTGTAACCGCCAAGAGTTAGGCCTAGCTAAATTTATTAATTTTTGCTCAGAGATAGGGGTGGGTCCCTTGTCCGGATCAGCTGGATCGACTCGTAGGGAAGGCGCCACCTTCTTCCACCGTAGTCTGTAGTCCGCAGGCCAACAAGGAAGTCCCACGGCGGCAGGGAAAGTAATATTTAATTTTAATTTACCCTTGAGGACCCAATATCCGATCATCAAGACTTACAAGAATGGTTTTTGAGATTAAATATAGCCTACCAGATAATGAGCAACTGATGTATTCAAAATTTATTTTATTTAATGATAATTTAAGTGGAACAACTATTGGCTAATAAATAATCAACGAAGAGTACGCACAGCAAAGTTTAAGTTTATTCAATTATTAACATAGAAAGCTTTTAGTCTTCAATTCATGACAAGACAAGAACAATTTATTAAGTTAATTGTTGTTTCAGTCTTCAAATTCATATTACGCAAGAACAAATAATGAAATTGACAAAATAGTATCCTATGATCTTGGTTTACACAAATAAATATATTTCAATTAACCTTGGTGGCCACCTGAACAATAATAACAAATCTACACATAACATAAATCGGACATCAACATAGAAGACATGAGGCTATTACAGAAAAAGTTAAATTGGGCTACTCAACCCCTTAAGTTAAATTTAAATTTAATTTGCTCCACTGGTCTGATAAGCAACCAATTTAGAAAAAGTAAATTTATAAGGTTGGAAAGTCCGAGTAAAAAAAAACTCTAAGGCCTGATTAGAAAAGGTTCAGTTGACTTATCGACTTGACGACCGAAGCGGAGTCTCAGCACTCATCACAGTCCACCATAGCGAGCAGTTGGCAGGATCCAGGTCGTAGACATCGTTAGTGAAGTTCGGATGTGCGACTGCGTTGACTCCCAGTGATGGTAGGGGGGGAAAGGTCCGACGACTTCTAGGCCATGGCTGTCACTGCCGCTAGCACTGCGCCAACTCGATCACGTGCATCATCCTCGAGGGTTATTGAACAGCAAAGATGAGGAGAAGACGGAGAATTGAAGAACCCGCAGAGGTTAGTCGCTGACGGTTGGTTGAGAGGCGGTTGAGTCGCTGAGTCGTTCAACATTTCGAACTTTTATTGGTTCGCTTGATCGTGAAATTTTCCTGTTGAATTTAAATTCTACCAATCACAGTTAGCCAGCTTGACATGAGTACGGAGGTTAGAATTTTTGGAAGCTTAGAGGGGTCTAGCACATTCTGTTGGCTGTGGAGGAGTAGGGGCTGACTGGACTCGGTACTATATAAAATTAGTGTACTATATGAAATGTATGGTTATTTCGACCAGCGGCAGGAGCAGTCTAGGCGCGCTCACAGACTGGAAATTTATTTATCGGGTGATCAGTCCGAATTCTCCATGGGTAGATGCTGTGAGACATTAACCGTTACAAACACTCCCCCACCTTCCAGAAAATTTCCTCAAATTTTCTATACTTGAAATGGTTTTAAATCGCTTACATGCCAATTGCCAATTGTCTTGCCCTCACCATCCTTCAGCTGGAAAACTGTTGGAGATAGTTTTTTACTGATCACGAATGGTCCTATGAATCTAGGCGCTAATTTAGCTGCATAGGTATTTGCTGCATTTGACAATGGGAAATGCCTCTTCAACACTCTGTCACCCTCCGAGAACTGCACTGGTCTCCTCCTCAGGTTGTAATGCTGGGCGTTTTTATCATAGGCTATTTTTAATTTCTTTTCCACAACTTGGTAGATTTTCTTCAATTCTCTTATCCTACCTCCATACTCCTCAACACCTTTCACTTCCGGGACATCATCTTTGGAATTGAGTGGATTTGTAACCTCATTAAGAGCGTCCAACTCTAGGCCAAAGTTAAGAAAAGCGGGGCTACCCTGTACTCACACTTTTTGCCGTTCTGAGGGCGAAACCTATTTTGGAAATGTCCTGATCCCAGTTACGGTGGTTCTCGCCGACGTAGGCTCTCAACATAGGTCCTATTGTCCTATTCACTCTTTCTGTAGGGTTGGCTTGAGCATGATGACTCGCATTGTAGAGAATCTTCACGTTATATCCTTTCGCCAAATCCTTAAACTTTTTACCAGTGAACTCTGGACCATTATCAACACAGATATATGACGGTACACCAAACATCATAAACACATCGTCCTCCAAATGCTTTGCAACTATATGTGCTGTGGCTGCTCTTAGGGGAAATAACAACGGTAATTTGGTAAATGTATCTAAGACGACCAATAAACATCGGAATCCTGACTAAGATCTAGGAAGGGGACCGATCAGATCGGCACTTATCATCACCCACGGTTTGTCGACACCCCTTTTATAACCCATAAGTCCAGCTGGTTTCACCTGGTCAAACTTTGTAGTCTGGCAGATCTTACAACGCCTTACATACCTAGATATATCTTGTTTCATTTTAGGCCAATAGTATTTTCTGTGTAGGCGATCGAAAGTCCTGTTTGTCCCTTGGTGTCCTGCGGTAGGGTCGTCGTGGTAGCGGTGTAGAAGAGCGGATCGCTCATGCTTAGGCACAACTCTTTTCCAGGTATCCTCACCTTCTAGTAATAATC
This sequence comes from Flexamia atlantica, assembly GCA_035578135.1. Classification (NCBI taxonomy): domain Eukaryota; kingdom Metazoa; phylum Arthropoda; class Insecta; order Hemiptera; family Cicadellidae; genus Flexamia; species Flexamia atlantica. The sequence goes on along the minus strand of JAQJVK010000017.1, from coordinate 5,558,849 downwards.
CCTTGTTGTTATTTGCTATTTGTTTCCATAGGACTCCATTCTCTACTCGCCAACTGGGATAGTCATTCTTCTTCTTCTCCACATCTTCCAACATTTTCTGGTACAATTTATCAATCTTTACATCAGTGTCAATGATGTAGTTCCCTTCAGGTGTTCGGTTTCGGGCAGGGCTCTCGAAAGTAGGTCAGGTACAACGTGCTCTTTACCTTTCCGGTGGATTGGTGTGTAGTCGTAGGGTTGTAGACGTAACGCCCAACGAGCCAATCTCCCTTGTGGATCTTTTAAGTTGTGGAGCCAGAGTAAGCTGTAATGGTCTGTCACTATAGTGAAATGCGATCCTTCTAAATAAGGCCTAAACCGTTCCACGGCCCAGATGACTGCAAGGCACTCACGTTCTGTTGCCGAATACTTCTGTTCTGTTCTTGACAAAGTCCGACTGGAGTATGCTATCACATTCTCCCCAACTAGGTCCTCTGAAGTATCATCACTCACCCTTTGACTCAGGACAGCTCCTATTCCGACAGTACTCGCATCACAGGAAACAATAAAAGGTTTCGAAAAGTCTGGGCATGACAAGATAGGTGCCTTAATTAAACAGCTTTGAATATCCTCGAACGCAGCTTGAGCCTCATCGGTCCACTCAAATTTTTGCTTTTTCTTGAGAAGTTTGGTTAGGGGATACAGTCTCGCTGCGAAATCTGGAATGAATCTACGTTACCATAAAGCTGTGCCGCAAAACTGGCGCACTGCCTTCTGATTCTTCGGAACAGGGATTAGAGGTGTGCTAAATCAGTATTTTCATGTAACCGTTACAACCGGTACAGAGACTCGCGAGTACTGGTTACAAATACTGGTTACATTGTAACAGATACTGATGAATATACAAACATTCAGAGACTTCCAGTATCAGAAGTACTGGTATCGCTTTAAGCTTTACTTCAGTACTGGTTTTAATAAAGATACATTAGTATCACTTTAGGTTTCATTATCAGTTTTAATACCGATACCAATATTTGCTTTGTTTTATGATACATTGCGTCTCAGTCTCAGTCTCCAAGAAAGGTCTAGTATCGTCAAGACGATATTTTAAGCGGATACAAATTATATCTCAGTCTCCATGTACGCCCAAGTATCGTCTAGACGATGTTTTAATCAGTTACAGATACACTGCGCATATGAGATTATCGCCTCCATAACAAAGTATTCATATAGGCCTAAAATTAGATATGAACAGTATAGTGGCCAGTAACCGGAGAGATTATAAGAAATAATAATATACTTATTATTCTGTCCACTGTGCTGGAGTCTTGAAACTAGACCACCAGTCCTAGTAGATAGATACTGAGTCAACGATATTTTTTCAGCCCCAGACTCCATTTTTGGAGGGGAGTATTTGCAGTATCGTAGATACTGGGTAACCGGTATTTTTCTTTTGAGGTAACGGTTACATATCTCAGAGGTAAGTAACTATTACAAAATACTGATTACTGATATTTCGACACACCTCTAACAGGGATATTTACAATTGCCTCAACCTTGCTAGGATCCACCCTAAGGCCTTCTTGATCTACAACGTATCCTAAATAACGCAGCTCAGGACGACATATGCAGCATTTTCCTCGATTTAGGGTAAGATTTGCCGAATGGAGTCGTTGGGAAATTTTGTCTAATACTTCGATATGTCTTTCAAAGGTGGAAGTCACTACTACAATATCGTCCAAGTAAACAAAGACATTAGGTTCGAGATCAGCACCCACTACAGAGTCAATAAATCTTTGCCACGTTGCCGGAGCATTGTGGATCCCGAAAGGCATAGTCACAAACTCGAACAAACCTCGGCCTGGGACGGTAAATGCAGTCTTCTCCCGACTTTCTTTAGACAGAGGATTCTGCCAGTAAGCTGATTTAATGTCCAGTGAGGTAAGGTATTGGGCATCACGCAGTCGATCCAAAATCGTTGTAACATGAGGTAAAGGATAGGCGTCCCACTTGGTGACAGCATTGACCTTCCGGTAATCTATACAGAATCGGGTAGTACCGTCTGGCTTATCTACGAGAACAATGGGAGATGACCAGCCGCTTTTCGATGGTTGCACAACACCTAAAGCTAACATTTTGTCCAATTCCTGGTTTACTATCTGGAGCCTTGCTGGTGACATCGGATAATACTGTTGTTTTATAGGTGGGGAATCTCCGGTGTCGATCACATGTTCTACGAGGGTGGTCCGGCCTAATTTTCCATCTTCCTGGCCAAAATGCTTATTAAACAAACTATCAAGCTGTGCCTTCTGTGCCTCACTGAGGTGTTCTCCAGGTTTTAGGCCACCGGTGGATTCTATGGTAGCTATCATCGGATTAGTAGAGGCGAATTGCCAGGTCTGGTTAGAAATGTCCATCACAAACTACATAACATTCCAAAAATCTACCCCAAGTATTAAGCTGTATTTCAAAGACGGTACAATCAAAACTGGGATATCTCTTGTCCTATTCTCCAAGGTAATGGCGACTACCATTTGTCCTTCGATGGGATGTCTCGCCGCATCAGCGGTAACCATCCAACGATCACGCAGTTTCTCAAATCGACTAGGTACATCCTTAACTAGGTGAAGACCATCACAACCAATGACTGTATGCGAAGCACCCGAGTCCAACAATGCTCTCACCTTTTTCCCGAACACCTCCACATCTAAATATGGCCTCCGATCATGGCCTTCAATATTGAGAATATAATCTACCCTAACTGACTCAGTAATTAAATTTTCCTGGGAGTCAACCATCGAATCCCGACCATCGACGTCCAACTTCACAAGTTTTTTGGATTCCGACTACATTTTCCACATTTACTTCTGATAGTATCCGGTGCGCCACACCCATAACAACATTTCTTACGAGCCTCTCTACACATGGAATGCCGATGGCCGGTTGAACCGCAATTCCAACATTTAAAGGATTGAGACTGACCTCCTCCATCTGGTCGCATGCTGGCAACTCTACCGAGTGGTGGGCCTCGCCTACGATTCTGGTCATGATAGGCTGTCTGGTTCCATTGTTCCATAACCCCGAGGGGTAGATCGTGGTTGAAGTGATCTCAGGCGTCCAGTCTCTGCCTTCCTACCTAATTGTCGAAGTTGCTCTAATGTCAATTAATGTCAAAAAGAGCTAGCCGATCCATCAGATGGGGATGAAGGTTCTGCATTATCTGCTTAAGGCGGGTCGTCTCATCTACCGGGACATCCAGTCTCCCATACAAGCCTTCCATTGCAGCAATAAATAAATCAGTAGGCTCATGTTCACCTTGAATCCTGTTAAATATTTCTTGATGAAGTCGGAAATCATAATCGGGTGTTTGAAAAACACTTCGCATTTCCTTACACAGCGCTGCCCTTGATCGTATTCTTCCAATGGTCGAGCTGTACCAAACCAAAGCCGGTCCAGCAAAAAGATCCACCGCAGACTCGAAGAGCTCCTGCTCGCTTAAACCACGTGCACGCCTTAATTCTTCCACTCTTTCTAAGAAGGCTCCGATGCTTATCTCTGACTCATTGTCAAACCTAACACCCCACTTGTACTCAGGAATGAATTTACCTTGGTGTCGTTGTTGTTCCGAGTTTGTGGATGATGCTGTTGACGGAGTTTCTAGATTTGGTGCGGGTTTATTTTTTTCAGCTGACTTATCTCGTGGAGGCAGGTTCGTCGGAGGTTCCAGGTTACTTGTCGGCTTCATGGTTGAGGTGAGCTGCCTAGGATTCTCAGGTTGCGACCCATCGTTCAAGGCAGCGGTTGATGGTACTGCAGGTGTCATATTGCTACTTACGGGTGGTCCACTGGGTTTCTCCACGGTATTTACTGGTTTTGCTGATCGGGGCTTAACTAGTTTTTCTCTTACCGATACCAGCTCTGCCAGCAATTCCTCTTTCTTTGCTTTGTTTTCTTCTCCATCCGATGACTCGTCGGGAATTCTCTTCATACGACCTTCCAGGTGACTAAGTCTAGATAGCAACCTACGGTATTCATTGTCTTTACCATTACCTTCATACTCCTCTACTAAGGCAGTAAGATCATCAGGTTTTTCTTCACATACCTCCAGTTCGTCATCTGCATCCAGCTTACTAACCGCATCCTCGTCTATAGGGACATCATTCGTGATAGCCTGTGAGAGTTGCTTAATAAGTTCATTGGCATTGCCCTCAGTTCCCAGACCTCGAATTTGTAACTCATAGAGGAGTTCAGTCTTTCTTAAGTCCTTTGTTTGAAGTTCATTGTTGGTGATGGTGATTTTATATTTTGATTAGGATTTTTGCGGACATTTGACATCCCTGATTAGTGTGAAACTTTCTTAAGTCATTGACACATTTTGACAGACAGATATCCAAACAGTTATACTAAAATGACAAATTCAACAATAATATCAGCAAATAAATATTCAGCACATAATATCAACAAATAAACATTGGCACATAAATCAACATTAATATAAACAAATAAATATCAGCAATAAATATCAGCACATAATTTAAGCAAGTGAATGGGCAGTAATATCAGCAAATAAATAGGCAGTAATATCAGCAAATAAATAAACGAAGTTGACAATGTCAGTGGCCACACAAGTTCAATAAGCTTCTCATGTTCAGTAAGCCTTTCAAATTCAGTAAGCCTTTCAAGATCTGCATGCCCCACGTTGGGCGCCATTTGTAACCGCCAAGAGTTAGGCCTAGCTAATTTTATTAATTTTTGCTCAGAGATAGGGGTGGGTCCCTTGTCCGGATCAGCTGGGTCGACTCGTAGGGAAGGCGCCACCTTGTTCCACCGTAGTCTGTAGTCCGCAGGCCAACAAGGAAGTCCCACGGCGGCAGGGAAAGTAATATTTAATTTTAATTTACCCTTGAGGACCCAATATCCGATCATCAAGACTTACAAGAATGGTTTTCGAGATTAAATATAGCCTACCAGATAATGAGCAACTGATGTATTCAAAATTTATTTTATTTAATGATAATTTAAGTGGCACAACTATTAAATAAATAATCAACAAAGAGTGTGCACAGCAAAGTTTAAGTTTATTCAATTATTAACATAGAAAGCTTTTAGTCTTCAATTCATGACAAAACAAGAACAATTTATTAAGTTAATTGTTGTTTCAGTCTTCAAATTCATATTACGCAAGAACAAATAATGAAATTTACAAAATAGTATCCTATGATCTTGGTTTGCACAAATAAATATATTTCAATTAACCTTGGTGGCCACCTGAACAATAATAACAAATCTACACATAACATAAATCGGACATCAACATAGAAGACATGAGGCTATTACAGAAAAAGTTAAATTGGGCTACTCAACCCCTTAAGTTAAATTTAAATTTAATTTGCTCCACTGGTCTGATAAGCAACCAATTTAGAAAAAGTAAATTTATAAGGTTGGAAAGTCCGAGTAAAAAAAACTCTAAGGCCTGATTAGAAAAGGTTCAGTTATCTCATCGACTTGACGACCGAAGCGGAGTCTCAGCACTCATCACAGTCCACCATAGCGAGCAGTCGTAGACATCGTTAGCGAAGTTCAGATGGGCGACTGCGTTGACTCCCAGTGATGGTAGGGGGGGAAAGGTCCGACGACTTCTAGGCCATGGCTGTCACTGCCGCTAGCACTGCGCCAACTCGATCTCGTGCATCATCCTCGAGGGTTATTGAACAGCAAAGATGAGGAGAAGACGGAGAATTGAAGAATCCGCAGAGGTTAGTCGCTGACGGTTGGGTGAGAGGCGGTTGAGTCGCTGAGTCGTTCAACATTTCGAACTTTTATTGGTTCGCTTGATCGTGAAATTTTCCTGTTGAATTTAAATTCTACCAATCACAGTTAGCCAGCTTGACATGAGTACGGAGGTTAGAATTTTTGGAAGCTTAGAGGGGTCTAGCACATTCTGTTGGCTGTGGAGGAGTAGGGGCTGACTAGACTCGGTACTATATAAAATTAGTGTACTATATGAAATGTATGGTTATTTCGACCAGCGGAAGGAGCAGTCTAGGTGCGCTCATAGACTGGAAAGTTATTTATCGGGTGATCAGTCCGAATTCTCCATGGGTAGATGCTGTGAGAAATTAACCGTTACAGCATCAATGCCTGAGAACTAAGATTTTTATTCTCCCAAAGTAATACTATTAAATAGTAAGTCAAATCATTAAACTTAACCTAAATTACTAGATAATTTACATTGGCGATTTACTTACAACAAAGTTCATTTTTTTTATATTATAAACAGCAAACTCATTAATTATTATCATAGGCTTAAGTTGTCAAACCAACATTGTACTGTTATCTAAAAGTGTCCATTTTAATCACGTATTGAAAATAAACACGCTCCGCCTGATTCGTCAGATTAATATTTCAACAAAATAAAACTTTTTTTGATATTCAACGTTTCTATTTCTACGTAATTAATTGCTTAATTGAAAAATAAAGAAATCTGACGATTGAAACAAAGACGCGATAGACGTTCTTGAGTTATTAACAACTATTTACTTCAAAAGTAGACGACGATTAGAACGACGACGACATTCGAAAACGAAAAGATAAATAATGAACTGGTCTGCCAACTCTTTACCAGCCAAAAATTATTGTAATTGTTTATTTCATCGTATCAAAATTGGAAGCGATGGTGATCCCGGATTCCGCTTAAGATATTTACGGCCTGAAAAAGTCGTACGAAACACCAACACGACTATATATTTATGGGGTATTTAGCAGTGGCGTAGATAGCCTTTGGGCAAGGGGGGGGATATAACCGGGGGTCTGGGGTATCCCCCCAGAAAAATTTTGAAAATTATAACTTTAAAACTAGCTTTTCATGCAATGTAGAGGCATAGTTGAACTAATATTATACGGAATTATTGATGCAGACAAGTGATCGCCGCGCGCATACCGGAAGCGGGCATTGGCTCGTTCTCCAAAAGAATGAGCTGAACACAGGGGAGTGGTTTGTGGTTTGATGTCATAATGATCTTACATTTCCTTTATTCTTTTTTGTATGTATACGTTTTTATTTCATTCTCATAATTTTGTTAAGTTGCTTTCACGTAGTTTTGGCACTTTTATTAATAATACCATCTGTAATTTATTTTACTTAGGCTTAAAAAAATTACTTTTTATATAATTTTATAATAAAATCAGTAGATAACAAATGAATACAGGAATCCACTTCATTCCATTCTCTGCTAGCACTGATCTTTGAAATATTGTTTCAGCATAATTACAACAAGTAAATCTCATAGTTTTTTGACGCCACTAGTATCACCTTCACTCTCACTTTTTCGTTTTGGAGCGAAAAACCTCGTCAGTTTGCACTGTTTTCGACACCGTCGCGTCACTGCGAATCACGCAAGGTCACGGAACCAACTGACCGAGTTTAGACGCATCCTATACGTCAAAGTGAGATCAGATGCGTTAGTTCCGGTGTTGACCGTTAGAGCGAATATAGGTAGTGGGTGAATCTAGTATTTTTATTGGCTACTTCAGTTCCAACGAGAAATAATGTAGGCCTGTATAGCCTACAGGTTCACTCATTTTGATAAATATAAATAATTGTTCAAAATAACGTTTTTCTGTTGTATAGGACTAAAAACATTCAGGACAAAATGAACAACATTATAATTTTTCTGTAATATGTAATATTATATGCGGCGAATTTTAATCTAATATTAATTCGGCTGTGAATGGCTCGTTTTCAGTTGCGTTCTCAGACTGATTTATCGTCTGCCTTTCATAACAGGGTATTAGCAAATCGGGGACCATCAGTGACTAAGTAACAGAAAATGCAAAATTTTGCTTTGATTCTGTTACAGTAACTGTTCAATTTCAGTTACGCATTCGCCGCTACCACTAATATTCTAAAATACTGTATTGTATTTTTAAGCCTCTTGTCACCGATCCTGCCGTGTTCGTTTGGCGCGCAATACCTCAAAGATAACATTTTTTGGCAGTTTTTCAATTACTAAATAAATAATAGCAATAATTTACAAAGATTTTTTATTTCTTATTGCGGTAAAGAATTACTTCCTAGTTAAAAGTCGTAGCCAAACTTTAATTTTTTTAGTATAATTAATTTTTTTACATACTCTAGGGCCAAGGGGGGGATATATCCCCCTTATCCCCCCCCCCCGTACCTACGCCACTGGTATTTAGGGGATATTTCGTTTTGGCAATTGTAGACGACTCTGGACACTGTCGGTCATCGGTGAACTCTGATTGGTCTTGATTGCAATTCTCTCTTTTACCAACTAACTGATGTTTCATTGGTATTGGATACTGGTCGAGACGGAACTAATAAAGGATGGACTTTTATTTGTTAAATGATTTAATGCTGTGATAGGAGAATTGATCTTACAAAAAAATTTGTTGTCGCGTCGGGTATTGTGCAGTATATTAACCCAAGTACTGCACGACTGATCAACATGGCAGAGGGAATTTGTTGGCAAAACTGCGATGTCAGTATTATTTTACAGCAGATTCATCTGTCGTCTGTCAATGTGAACATGCAACTGTTTCTGATGTAAAAAATGGATTAGTAGTTGTTTGCAACTACAAAAAACGTTCTTTTATTTTGAAAATGGGTACGTTTTCACCTACTTTTGATTTTAAGCCAGTCCTTTAATATTCGATTCGGTCATATCGAACTTCTTTGAAATCTCGAATCGAATCGAATATCATGATATTCAATTTGAAAAAGTTCGAAGTTCGATTATTCGCACACCACTATTATTGTGTAAAATGGTTGTAGTCAAATACAATGACAGAAATTGTTTGACATAATAAAAAGCCATAAATATTACTCAGGAATATTTTAAGAAAAATTTTGATCTAACTTGGTCTTCATAAACTGGTATGATGTATCAGACGTCTATTTAAGGGAATTCTTTATTTTAAAATATAATTTTAATCAAAAATAATATTTATAAGTATTGAATTGAATTGAAAATATCTTTATTATAAAGTATACAATGAGATATACATTGAATGGCGTCATCCTTATGCTATATTAAAATAATACATTTTTCTAAAAAACAAAAATAATAAATAAATAAACATTTGAAAAAACAAAGCTTTCTATCACTAGAGTTCATTTAAGTCATACAATGGTTTATTGATTAAATAAAGTTTTAACCTTTTTTTGAACCCTTTGAAATCGTTAATTTCTCTCAATTCCACAGGAAGCGTTGATAGAAATGTAGCGCCTGCATAAGAATTTTTTTTGTTAAAAAATTCAAGATTATGGGAGTTAATAGCAATTTTATATCTGTTTCTGGTAAAATAATTGTGACTATCCCCTAGCCTAGGAACCAGATTATTTATGCAGAGTTGTTTTACATGAAGTGATGCATGAAATACATAAAGATTGTAAACAGTCATTATGCCCAGATTTCTGAAATGAATGTGAACGGAATCATCAAATTTCAGATTCAACATGGTGCGAAGTGCTCTTTTTTGAAGAAGGAGAATTCTATCTAAATTTTGTTTTGCTGTCCCACCTTAAATAGCAATACCGTAATTAATTGATGAATCTATAAAAGCAAAATACAGAGATTTTAATATGTCAATAGAACAAAATTTGGACATTCTATATAAGGCATAAATTCCGGAGGCTACTTTATTTACTATGTGGTCAACATGAAGATTCCATGTCAAGTTTTCATCTACCACTAATCCTAAAAATTTGGCTGAGCTTACTTTTTAAAAAATTTGATTATTTATGTTTATTTTTGGGTCGGAAGGAGTTTTACTTTTCCCTGCTTGAAATGCAATGAAATTTGTTTTACTAGTATTTAATAATAAATTGTGATTATTTGAAAAATTGTTTATGTCTGATAAACTTAGAATTGCTCTGTTTTCTAAGTTCTGTATTAAACTATCACTAATTTTTAAGCTAGCGTCATCAGCATAGAGGCAAAGGTTCTTTGATGTATTCATGGGAAGAGATAGTGGCATGCCTCGTAAATAACAGAGAAATAACAAAGGGCCAAGAATTGAACCTTGTGGTACACCATGCTGAATCTGAGTTAAAGAAGATTTGTTACTAACTATACGATTATTTTCAGTGATTTTTATCTCAACAAATTGTTTTCTGCTAACCAAGTATGACCTAAGCCAATCCAAAGAATTTCCAATAATACCCAGGCTTTCAAGTTTATTCATAAGAATTTCATGGGAAACACTGTCAAAGGCTCTGCTTAAGTCCAAGAAAATTCCTACGGTTTTTTCACCTTTATCAACAGAGTTTATTACTGAATTAATGAAATCAATTCCCGCTGTTACTACTGACCTGTTTGGTCTGAAGCCATGCTGTTCCTGATCATGCAAATTGTTGGTTTTAAGGTAATTTACTAATTGATTGTAGGCTGCTCTTTCATAAATTTTGGAAAAGGTGGGTAATAAAGATAATGGTCTGAAGTTTGAAAGATCTTTTTTTTTGAACAAAGGAATTACTTTTGCTAATTTGGGTTTGGATGGGAAAATACCACTGATAAAAGATGAATTTATTAAATGAACTAAGGGTTTAATAAGATGTTTACTGGAATTTTTTATTACTGTAATTGGGACCTCATCATATCCAGTTGAAGACGGCGCCGTAGCTTAGTTGGTAGCGTTCTGAGTTCTCACTCAGCCGGCCCGGGTTCAACTCCCGGCCGCGGCTCTAAGCAATTTTCATACGGAAGCGCTGTGACAAACAGGTACCTTCATCAAGAAGACCTCAAGGTTCGTTAAGGACCTTGGGATGTGACGGAGAGTGAAGGCATGTTGACTGAGGGTGCACAATAAGCTAATTCTGCTGCGTTTCAACACCATGGCCAAGTGAAGCCATGGCCCTTTAAAAAAAAAAAAATATATCCAGTTGAAAATTTGTTCGGGAATGAATGCAAAATTTTTGAAATTTCAGTGTCCGAAACTGGTCTGAATCTAAACCTTTGTTTTACAAAATTATTGAACCAGGGCAGAGCATTGTCGTCCCCTTGGCTAGTTTTCGCCAACTGTGGAATGATTGACTGATCTACATAATTAGTGAAAAAGTCATTAAATAGTCTGCTAGTTTCTTGAGGTTCAAAATAAAGTTTTTCATTTTTAGAAATTTCAATGTTTTTCCAAATTTTCTTTTTGTTGTCTACTTCTGATTTGAGAATCTGCCAGGTTGTTTTGCATACATTGCCAGATTGTTCAATTTTATTTTGAAAGAAATCTTTTTTCTTTTTAATTAAATTTTGTTTGTAATTTTTTCTCATAATTTTTATGTTATCAAATAATCGTTTATCCTTAGTGGCTCTTGCTGAATTACTTAAATCAATAATTCTTTGCCTTTCCTGTTTTATTTCATGAGTAATCCAGCTTTTATTGTAATTTCTCATACGGTTTTTTACTTTACAAAAACATAAATCAAAGTAATACATGAAAGTATCATGAAAAACATCAAATTTTTTATCAACACTAGCATTATATACATTAATCAAACTTTCTCTTTCTAAGAACTTAATAAACAAGGTCACATTTTCACTAAAAACTCTAGTTTCCCTAATTACAAACTTATTTTCACTTTTGGGAAAATTATTATTTCCCGTTTTATTTCTAGAAATATCAATATTATTTACAAATACCATCTAAAGTAGATTCAGTAGTATCAGTTATTCGCGTTGGAAAATTTACTAAGTATCTCATATTGTATAAATTTAGCACATCATTTAATTTTTGACATTTAAGACAGTTTAAAACATCGATGTTTATGTATCCTATAACCATAATATTTTCATATTTCTTTACTAAAACTCCTAGGGCGAAACTTAATTTTTCTAAAAATACTGACAGTTTAGAACTGGGGTTCCTGTAAATTGCAACCAAGAGAAGTTTTAAACCTGCCAATTTATATTCTCTAATACAACATTCAAATTCAAACTCAGAAATTATATTTTGAATACATTGAAATTTTACAATTTTGTATTTGATATTTTCCTTACTTAAAACCATAACTCCGCCCCCAGATGTTGTAACCCTAGCAAAAGAGGCATTAACATGATAATTAGTTAAATCAAATCTATCTATTTCAACATCAGCCATTTTATGCTCATTTAAAATAATAATATCAGGATTTAGCTCATTAACCGTAATATCCAATGAATCTATTCTTGATGGTAAATGTTGAACATTAATATGAAATAATTTTAACATATTGTTTAACCCGGCAGAACTGACTTAGATTGGGAAACGCGATTACTGACTCACGGTCTTTTGGACCAGGTCTTATATAAAAGTTAGTATATTGAAAAACGATGAGCTTATTTGCATAAATACTCCACTAAAGTCTTTTCCATTAGTTTTGTGATTACTTTATATAGGATATATGTGCATACAAAATATTTATGTAATATAAATCAAATATATTTTGAATTGCAGTAGGTGCTTCAATAAATTATTGTTATTGCCTTCAAAACGTCCGTATGTTGTAAAAAGATGTGTTTATACTGACAAAAACTCCACAAACGTATTGTACAATAGTGTTTTGAATATTTTATATAAGAAATATGTGCACACAAAATATTTATATGTAACATGAAGCCTTACGTGACTCACGGTCAAAAACACCAGAACTCTAATGAAACTTTCATTGAACTGACTATAAGGGTTAGAGAATGACGGGAAGTGAGTCATGATGTTCCTAGAAAGACGTACAAGAGGTATAGTGACGGCCAGCCCTGCTGACAACCAAAAAATATAATTTTTATTGAAAAAACTACTAACCCGGTCTTTAGACAGGTATGTCAGTCCTCGCCGGTTAATACAGAGATGTTATCAACTGGCTCACTTATTTTTTGTTTATTAAGATTGTGGTTGTTTCTAAAACTATTTCCCTTCTTACCTAAATCTGATAGGGCTGGAAGGGGATTTTGTATTATCTGGGTGGGGTTGTTGATAGTGCTGGAGAGTTTAAAGGTGACATTGTAGTTGTTACAGGTGATTTGGCAAAAACTGGTGGTAAGGAATGGTAGTATTCAGATTTGTTTACATCATAACTATTTACAGAAATTGTTGGGGTATTGCTACTCCGAGAACTTGACATCTCCACATTACTCTGCTTTTTCACTGCACATTTCACTATTTCACTATATTCCAGAGGGCCAGGAGTCAGCAGCAGTGAAGGTGTAGTAGCATCTAAACATTGGCGCTGAATGTTGGTGTCAGTATCAGATTGTTGATGGGATACTTTGTTTAACGGAGGTTGTTGTGGAGATGGTGGCACATTATTAGATACCATTGCAGAATTACTAAATTCACACTGTGGCTTTCCCATGGTATGTTTATTTGTTATTAGGTTGTACAGCTGTTCCTCAAATCTTCGTGAGAAAGACCTCTCAACATTCAATGTGATTGCTGAAAGTATGAAACAATTGTGTCAAGAGCTCCTGTTGCATGCTGAAATTTTACTATGTTTGTGGCAAAGTGATCAATGGTAACTCTATCTCTGACACAACCAAGTGGTGAGCTTATTAGTTGATTATATCCGTGTCTCTGAAAATCAGTAATGAGGTCTTCAAAAGCGTCAGTAGTCATCAGCAGTCGGTTTTAAATAATACTCAGGTTTTGTGGTAAGACTGTACACCCCATCTCTACTACATCCTCTTTGGTGTGCTAAATAATTACTAACACAATCCCAGACAGACGGTTTGCCAAATTTCTGTCTAAAAACTGTGGCGACCCCTGCACTCATATGGCGCTCGCTGCAAAAGTCAGCGGAGATGCAATGTGCAAAAGCATTTGTATTTTTATCACCCAGCTGATCAATATCCTAACTCATATGGGTGTCAATCAATCTGATTTTCCCATAAGGGGTTTGCTTCATATTTTGCTGGATTCCTCCCCTCTGAATTCCTCTAATACAATCAAGGATGAGATATGAGAGTTTTCTTTTACCTCTTAAGTTTAGATGTAGTCCTTGCCATGTGAAGTGAAATCTCCTCAATAGGTTTAAGACATGTACATTTTTAATTCTTATTGCCAATTCTACTATGTAATTGTTTAGGATGGCTAATTTTTCATGAAGGAGATCATTATTGTTCATGTCATGTTGATAGGGTATAGTTGTAATGTAAGTTGGAGATTTTTGGCCCATTGTCTTCAGATTGTTTTCCAGCTTTCCTAAGATATCTTCTGTTGTATTTTTTAACAAATAATTCGTTCGACATATTATCACACAAGGACTGTTGTCAGCTTTTTTGGCACTTTCATAAACTTCTTCAGTTGTAGCATTAGGCATGACGGGAGAAGAAACCTTTACTTTGTCCCTACTACACGTTTGGAGCAATTGAGCTATGCCTCTTCCTTGACTATCGCAATACAAATTCACTTTAAACTCACTACCCGCTAAGATGTCATCACGAGAGTGGTTGGTACTTTAGTAGATGTGGTTGGATTGGTATAGATCAGCTGACATAGGCAAAATGGTAAAATAGTGTCGTAATTGTGACGTATGGGTGACGTGTTTTTTGACGTATTGGTGACGTATATGATGACAGATGTGTTACGTAGTGATGATGTCACTGAGGCGATGACGTGTAGGTTTAAAGGGGTGGGTTTTGAAGTGACGATGTCGGGGTGGACGACGCGATGGCGCCACCAAGAGGCCGGTGCGACGGGGGACGGGACACGCTGAGAGGACGGTGCACAGCGCCGCGCGCCGGCGGTGCAGTGCGACCGGAGTGACCGGTCGTACTGTGAGTGGCCAGGTCGGTTATACATAGATGGTTTTAACGTAAAGTCGTATTTTCGAAGAGTTGCTTAATAAAGTATGAAATATAGTCGAAATATAAGGAAAAATGATTTTCCGATGAAGTAGTTTTACCGTACCTCTAACATAGTTTTATGTTTAGTTTTTTAATGCAAACCTTAGCGTCGTCGCCAAAATAGTAATGAAACTTCCCGAAGACTCTAAAATGAAATATATTTGTCCATATACGTACTTTAGCGTGCTCACACTTAAGAGTCTTAGTGCATTTAACATGGTGTTATGTTGAGTTTTGATGCAAAGCGTAGCGTCGTCGGCGAAAATTATACAAATTGTAGCCTAAATATTAATGTAACTCTCCGAATGCGTGAAAATTAAATATATGTTTACTATATACGCACTTGTGCATGCTCGCACTTAGAGTCTTAGTGGGTTTAATGTAGCGACGGCGTGAAATAGTGATAGGTAAATTTATTGTATTAAAAAAAAACACCCAAACGATTATTGTTTTAGAAACATGTTTGTAACATACTTGCTTCAAACATATATTATATCCCTAGGGATACAGATAACAGTATTTTTTTTAAAAGAGCAAAATAGGCCTCAAAATTTAATTTGATCGGTGAATTTCTGACAATAAATTCATCCAGTCAATTGTGAAATGTTTCCTGATTTGCCCACCCCTTTTACGTCGACCCAACTGGATCAATTTATCATTGGAATTCACCGATCAAATTTTAGGTCTCCAGTGATAGATTTTGAACCTACACTCACACTTACACTCTTGGCCAGAGAGTGCAGGTGTGGTAGCGATATAGCTACAGAGACCTGTGAGATAAGGTAGAAACTGTCTCATTTAACACGCAGTTATCGTGACAGACAACATCATCTATATGCTCGGAAGCACATCGTTGCGCATTCTGGTAGAGGCAGCATACAACATGATGTGTCCAACATGTTAGTGTCGCTGTTTAGCAGTAATTTATCAAACTAATTGCTTGCCTACATCACTACCAGGATTCTCTGTGTTTGTCTAACATCGTCGCTTGGTTTCTCTGTCTATATTAACGAAAGTGTTTGCTCAAATCGCCGCAGGATAGCGTGCAAGTTAACTTTCGGAAAAATAATATAATTTAAGTGGATATTTTTACAATTTATCTAAAGAGAGGCTACGAGCATAATAAATGATAGGATAGTTTACGTAAATTTACTATATTTTAACAACTTCATTTAACAAAACACCTAAGTATTAAAAAATATGACTTTTAATGAAACATTTTTAATATTTTCAGACGATCGCTGAAAAAATCTTGGGTACTTATAGCAGTTGCGAAACCGGGATTCTAGTACACAGTTTTGTTAAAACTATGGTGTTTAATCGTATATGCACAAATTAGGTACGAGCATAAAATTTATTATTTAAACCTTGGTGTTTGAGAGTAGATGTAAAACTGACGTTCTGGCACACAGTTATTATTGAGGGTTGAGTTAATTAATTTTTAAAGATTTACTGGGGGCCCGCAGCCGTGAGTACTTGTTACGCGTGAAGTTTGGTAATTTTTTGTAACGAAACATGTTCAAACAGGTTCAAGGTTATTTAACAATGTTAAAAAAAGGATCCCGACTGTACCAACTTCACGTTGGCGACCAGTCAGGTAAGGAAGGGTTTACCATAGTGCCTTCACGGCCCCGACTGGAAGACCCCGAAGGGGTTTTTTGGGCGGCAGCAAACACATTGCTATAGCCGCCCGGGCTTTTAGGATGTGACAGGAGAAAGGTAATGGGACACAGTTTAAGTTTTACACCTTGGGAAAACAATGTTAGTGGTAGTTACACGAGTACCCCATGCAAAGCGCAAGGCAAATAGCAGAAAAGGACAGAAAAGAGAGATGGCAAGGCATCGACCCGACAGGGCCAAACTGCACCGGGATCAAGACATCAAGAAAAACAGACATCAAGCCAATTAGAAAAACCTAGATATGTGATCTTTGTATTACAGACTAACAAAAAGTCGAATATCACAGCTAACGCTGGTAGTTTTGACCATTGTAAACTTACAAATGTCAAGTTGTTCCTAAATTCACAATTCTTTCCTTACGACAACTTAAATGTTATGTTTTCAAAGGATAGATTTGGAATTTTGTATGATATGTACGCCAGATTCCAATCATCATATTATGGAAGAACGAATTCGCCTCTTCTGAACCCCAAAATGTTTAAGGTTATTGCACCTATTGTAGTAATAGACTGTTCAAAACTAAACGAGTCTATTAAAACGTCTACAGTTGATATTCGGATAGAATTTGAGTTGGAGGAAAATATTCCTGAACAGACAACAGCATATTGCTTGATACTTCATGATACTGTAACGGACCAAAATTCTACCAGTAACAATTTTATTTGCTAGTCATTCACCCTATCCATTATTTAAGCGAGAGGCGATTTTATGTTAGCGGAGTTCGCTTTTGTCACGATGGTCAGACAGTACGCCGGGCATGCAAACAGCTTCCAGCGTTCGCCGCACTAGACTGGCCCCGCTGACGTTGCCTGCCTCCCCACCCCGGAGCCGGCTTGACGGCCCCAGAGGCAAGTCAGTCTCCGGCGCGCCGCAAAGCCATACGGATCTACTCTGCGTGACTCGTGGTGTCGACCCGAGAACACGTAAGTTCCAATCGTCGTGATTGTTATAATTTATTAGTTTGGCCGCGTGGGCTATTTCCGAGTATCGAAGGAATTGTTACGATTTATTTTGAGCTTGTTTTGTTCTCTTACTATTTTTGTAGAGCACGTAATTAACTTTACTTTCGCATGTGCAACGATGCACGATCGTTCCTGTTAGATGCACGGTAAATGTGTAAAATTATTAGATTTATTGTCTTGCAAATTGCCTTCAGCATGCATTAACTTCGGTAAATTACGAGGCCTAATATCCTGTCAAAATTTAAGATTTAGACCCTCCTGATTGATTATTTTGTTATGTTGCCAAGTCAATTGCTTCATTATGTTCGATTAAATTCTAGTATCTAGCCAGGAGCCTTGATCGGGGTTTAAATCTTATAATAACGCGGCGCTTACATTAATGTATTTTTATAAAACTTATCCAGACATTAGAAGCCGTTTAATCTGTTCGTACTTACGTTGCAAGCTGGATGTAAACAAAGCCAACCGGTATCCCCTCAGAGCGTGTAGTCATACCGCTCAAATCCCGTTTAGCCGTTCTACTCACCTAAGACGCCTGATTTCGCGCGAGGCGAGGCCCGGTCCGCGGAACCTACACTTTGATATTTTTAAGGTAATCCTCTCTTTATTTTGACCATGTCTACTGTTTAGTTTAGTATTAAGATTTTAGTCGATTGTCGGTGTCGATCTTAATACTAAACTCGGATGTCGCCTATTACGGTCTCAACGTACCGACTCTAGTATCGTTGGATAACCGTCACGAATGAACCTTGGACGAACTCAGAGTAGCTGAGCTCCGGAACAAAATTGTTTAAGGTGTTGGCGACGCTCACGAATCATTTGCGAGTATCAATAATTTATATAAAAAAAAATCACGAATACGTTTGAGTCGTCACAATACAATCATAACGTATACCCCCTTGACAGGAGTTGTAAGGAGAATGTTATAGATTTCATGTTTTCCCCTCCACCATCAACACCGAGCTCATAAAAGCGAAGACAGTCGTTGACACATTAGTTTATCTTCTGCCAGCAGAGTGGTAACATCGCATCTAAAACAATGGTTAATACGTCGTTAGATAATGCAAAGGAAATCTTAACCGACAAAACCTTGGAGCCGACCATAACATCCACTGGAAATACGATGAGTCGTGATCCTAGAAAAATTGAAGCGGTCGCAAGTTTGAATGAAAATGTGGATAATACAGACACTGAAGCTCCTTCAACAACGACAGTTTTGGAAAACAAGTCTACCAAGGAACTCAACTTAAACAATGATACAAGATCTTCAAAAGAAATCAAAGAGGAACTGCTAGGGTTTATAAAGTTCAATGAAAATAATCCTCCTCCAAAAAGGAAGAGATTTGAAGATCATTTAATGTTAACAACGGGTATATTTCTACGAGCTATGTACCCGTTGAACGAAAACATGGATAAGACTATCATAGCTGGAGTATTTAAATCGTTGAATTTTAAACCCGCGGTTCTTCTTCACCAAAGTGGAAAAACATCTATAGTGCTTACCGTTGAAATGTGGGACAGATTTACCAAATACATCACCATTATTGAAGCATATCTTTTCAACAATTTGTCAGGGAGAAAAACAGCCATGGGGTTTGACGAATCAGACTTGGAAATCGACAATATCCGACTCAGAGGAACCCTATATGTGAGATTCAGGGACTTGTCCAGACACAACAAAAAGATACTTTTGACTTATGAGGAATTTTGTATCCTCTCCAATCTGACACCTATAATAATCAGATACTTACAACAGCTCACGTCATACAGTTTGATTATCTTTGACTATCTCGATAGTTGTATGGAACTCCAGAAACCCTAAAGTTCCATTGCTCTACGGGCTGTTGGATAGCTGTATACAACCGCTTGCCTCAAGAAGTGTCGTTTTACAGAAAAACAGACATTTTGCGCAATCAGCATGAGCGAAATCGTCAAACCGGAAGACAATGCAACTACCGGCCCTGAAGACTCTACAACTAACGGCCCTGAGGGCAAGAATGAAGAACCTGCTACAAACGATCATGAAGACAAGAACAAAACTGAGGCCGATCAAAATAACACTTTGTAAGTGGTAAAGTACTGAAATGCCTGCTTTTTTAAAACGCCTTTTGCATGACCTTGAAAAATAAACAAGTCACGCAAATTATTCTTCTTCTCTCCTGTGATGGATATAGTGCGAGTCGAAAACTTTGTCAGTCTTTATTCAGTGATCATGGAGAAGAACTCTCAAACAAGTATGATCAGACACTGTTGTGAAAGTAAGTGTTTTACTCGGCCCATATGTCAAGTAGATGGGATGGCGTGTAGGCGTTGTGAGAGTTTTGGTTTTTGCAGATGTCTTTGCGAATCGTTTAAAGCTGAAACACCAAAGCCTGTCACTCTAAAAATCAACAAGACTCCACATTTTTGGACTTGCTGTGAATAAATGTGTTCCAAGTTTCATTATGAAGATTTATGGTATCCTTGTTCCATTTGTTTTCCTAAGCCGCTCTGTGAATGTAAATTAAAACATTGTCAAAATAGAAAAGATTGGTCCTCTTAAATAAGACAGTGGATAAAACATATTACACTTCCATATTGTGTCAGTGTCATCAAGCTGCTCACAAAAATGGACAGGACGATTACATTTTATGATAAAATTACACCACCTCCCAAAAGATGTGCTGTAGAATTTCAAGCATTTAGGAACAATCGAAACCAGTTTGTAATTAAAGAGCTTGCATTTTTCGATATATCAACTAATGTTGTAAATTATTTTCTATTTAAACCGCCTTTCCCTTTTAGACTTTTGAATAGTAAGAGTGCAAGAACCAACATTTGGATAACAACACATCTCAACCACATCAAATGGGATGAAGGTTTTACACAGTACAAGGAACTCCACAATATAATGTGTCACTACTGTCGACAGTACGACGAAATTTACACTACCGGAAGTGAAAAAAACCAAATGGATCGAGAAGTACTGTAAGTGTAACGTAAAAATGTTACACTAGACAAAGACTTTGCACAGCATTTAATCGGTCTATGCATCGGAGTGAAAAACCCTCATCATAAGAACACTAATTGTGCATTATCTCGTGCGTACAAGGTCTGTGCGTTGATGTCCAGTAACTAGTGGAGGGGGAAATACCACATATATACTTAACAAGGCTTGTGGTATAATCATTCGTACCCAGACTGTGACACGGGAAACATCCATCACCATCTCACCATGACTTCGATGGAAAAATTGCAATCCCTAGCCGATAAGTTCAACCAACATTCAAAATCCGACCTCTTGGCGAAGCGGTCCTCGCTGTTCTTGGCGATTCACCATACAAAGAAGGCGATTCACCTAAGTTCCAAATCTACCTTCCGAAACGATTTGTCAGGGTGCTTATGAACGAGGACTTAGACGCTATTAAGCCAGGTTCATTCTACCTAGTCTCACACGGCCCTTAGCGAACAATTCTACCGAGATTACTCTCCATGTAAATAGTTCATCTTAGTTTTACTCATGTTTACTCTTTATGTAAATAAGTAATTGTAGTTTAGTTATTTCGTACTCATGTTTATTTCCGTAGGTTTAGTTTTTTTTTATGTATCATTTTGCTTTAGCAATATTAAATCACACAGTTTTTTAAAAACCTCCTACGGTGACCTTGAAACAGTGCCTGGAGAACACATGCCTCCCCCCCCCCCACCCCCCCCACCCCTTCATGCATAAATACGCGGAGTGCACGTCGCCAGTCGCCATTATTCCCTCGACAGCGGACCTGCCAACATCAGCGATCCCCAAGACCCCGCACCGCCAAACACCATGCAGTTCCAACTGGTCATTTGTGAAGAGATCGATCTAGGAATTCTACATGAGACACTTCTACACTTGATAGACCATCCACCGATACAACTGAAGGTCACCGTGGAGTTCGACAGCAATCTCTGCGGATGGGTAGATTCTTCGTCGTCGTCTTGTTCTCAACACGCCCCCGAATGGTCTCTGGAACCCACAGCGTCACCTATGATTGAAGTTGAAGTGTCAACAACCGAAAACTTTCCACCGGAAGAATCAACAGGCACCGACGACGGGACTTCGGATCCCGTGTACCCGCCTAATGATGAGCCGCAAAATACCGGAGCAGACCAAACAGAATAATCCAACTTACAACTCACTGTGCTGATTGTCATGTTTTCCAAATTTGTAAGTTAATTAATTATAACTTAAAATTCTGTATTGTAGTTTTGAAAAATAAATGTTTTTTAAAAACACCTCTAGGTGGCCTTGACCCACATTTCACAACAGTTCGGTAAAACCCTAATTTATTTTCCAAGTCCAAGTTCTCCGACCGGTAGTTTTGACACCGACGATACGGTAACCGCCCGGTCATCCCGCCCGGCACCGCAACGCGGCCGTCCCCCGTCGCACCGGCCTCTCGGCGGCACCGTCGCGTCGCCCACCCTGACATCGTCACTTCGAAACCCACCCCTTTAAACCTACACGTCATCACCTCAGTGACATCATCACTACGTAGCATATCCATCATCATATACGTCACCAATACCTCAAAAAAAAGTCACCTATACGTCACAATTACGACTCTATTTTACCATTTTGCCTATGTCAGCTGATCTATACCAATCCAACCACATCTACTTACTTTGATTCATTCTATTTGCCACGGATTTAATATTTGTCTTCCCTTTATTTGCTTCGTTAGTCTGGTGTAGTTCGTGAGTTTTTACAGACTCATCATCAACTTTCTGACATCCCAAAATGTCAAACTTGTTTTTCAATAAAATGGGAACAGATAGGCCCGAGGGGGTGACCTTCTTTGACTGTTTTTTACTTTTGTCCATTGATGTTTTGTTTGTACATCAGTTACCGTAGATCCTTTCCTTGCTGCGCCTATTTAACTTTTCCCTCTTTCCGATGTGTTAGTTACATTTTCCTTGTCCTTTTGATAAATGTCATCAGTATTTATCACCTTGCAAGCAGTGTTCACTTTAAAAGGTGTAAAAACCAGGTTACATACCTTATCCGTCAAACAGTTTTTTTTGTCAAATTGACCACTTATGGCTGAAAAGTTATGGATTAAAAATGAAATTAAGTATTTATACAAGAAAAAGAGCATGTTAAATAACCTGTTGTACAAGAAACATTTAGAATTGGCCAACGCATTACACCCAACCCAGTGTGAACATGTATTTTCAATAATAAATAATTTGATAAGTATTGATCTTTCAAAAAAAGTTAGGACTCAAAACAAGAAAATTGAAAATTTACTGAAATCACAATGTAAACCAAAAGAGAATATTTCTATAAACCACAAATTTTACCCAAGAGTTGTAAATAACACTGACATCAAGTTTACAGATTCCGAAATGGAAATCCTAAATAAAGGTTTGAAACATAATTTTCCACTAAAATCTCAGAACAAACAAATCGTTTCAGAACTTTTAAATGCAGAAACAGCAATAAATGCATTAAAGGACGATCAAATAAAAACAGTTATAAGACATAACATTAACAACAAAATAGGCTCGATGAAAAGTTCAAATAAATACAAACACCTCAGTTTCAATAAGAAAATAAAAGCGACTTAGATAGCATAAGGCAGAAACTTCTTGAAAATGATTGTATTGTCACTAAGGCGGACAAAGGTCAATCCATTGTCGTCATGAAAACTCAAGAGTATATTACAAAAGTAGAGGAGTTCATTAACAATAACAATATTGATTACATTGATAGTGACCCTACAGAAAAGTTTAATAAAGCTTTACTTAGTAACTTGAACAAAATAAAACATCTGTTCACTAAGAACGAAATAAAATATTTAAAAATGACAGACCCGACAGCTCCGACAATGAAAGGACTTCCTAAAGTGCATAAGGAAGGGACGCCAATAAGACCATTAGTAAACTTTACAACAGCACCTTCCTACAAAGTAGTTAAAAAACTGGATAGAATTTTAAGAGATAATTTAACAATAAACAATGATCACAGCATTAAAAACAGTTTGAACCTGATTGATATCATCAATGATACCATAAAAAACAACCAGTACACTATGGCATCATTAGACATAGTTAAATTATTTACAAATGTACCTGTTGATGAAACCATTGGCATTGTAAAACAGAACCTAGATAGTTATTCTAAATTGAACAAAGAAACAATAAGTGAACTGATAAGCCTACTACAGATTGTTTTGAAGCAGAACTACTTCAACTTCAATAACAAGTATTTCATCCAACAACACGGCCTAACTATGGGGTCCCCACTGTCGAGTATTTTATCAGAAGTTTACTTAAATCACATTGAGAATTCTTACATACTTTCCCCTGATAACAATCATACAAAGAACATACTATTATATAAACAATATGTCGATGATACAATAGTTTTCTATAAAGGTAACATAAGACAACTTGAAATATTCAACAACCATCTGAATAAAATTACTCCAAACTTAAAATTTACTTTAGAAACTGAATACAAAGGCATAATTAATTATCTCGACCTAACAATAAAGAAAGACAATGGGAAAATAAAGTTTTCAGTCTACAGGAAGCCTACTATATCTGATCATACTATACATTCCTCGTCATAACACCCATTGGCTCACAAGATGGCAGCCTATAATAGTATGGTGCATAGGCTCATTTCCCTACCCATGGAAAAGATTGATTACGACAATGAACTCTCAATTATTAAATATATTGCTATTGCCAATGGTTATTCGACAAAAATTGTTGATAACATTATAAATAAAAAGAAAAGTAAAAAGACAAACAATTTGCCAACATCCGTACCAGTTGAAAAAACATTTGTATCAGTAGAATATGGGCAAACTTTACACCACACGCTGAAAAAAGCATTAAACAAAGAAAATGTCACCCTTTCTTGTAAAACATCCAATAAACTGTCAAGACAACTCAGCATTCCAAAACAACAAAAATCAAACAATTCTAATACAGGCGTTTATAAATTAAGCTGTTCTGACTGCTCGAAGTTCTACATTGGACAAACAGATCGTTCATTTAAAAAGCGCTTCTCCGAACACCTGCCATAACAGTCTTTAAAAGAACAAAAATCAAAATTTGCAGAACATCTTGTCAATGAAAATCATACCGTCAATAGTTTAGAACATAATTTAAGTATTCTGCCAAAATGCAAAAAATCAAGAATGATGACTACAATAGAAGAATTTTATATTTATAAAGCGTTCAAAACCGAGCCCAACAATGTTCTTAATGAGAAATTGAAATATAACTCCAACGCAATATTTAACTGCATCGAAAAAATCAATACCAAAGTCACACAACAAATCAGAGTTCTAGGTCAACAGGTGGGGATAGGTTAAACTGTCTCAGTTGGAGTCTAATCGCCGGCCGGCATTGTTCATGTTTAGGGTTCTCAATCCCGGGATTCGGGATCCCGGTATCCCGACCGCTTTTTATACCTGATAATCCCGGGATTAGAGTCTCTGAATCCCGGGATTGACGGGATTACAAACGAATCATTGGTTTTCAATTTTTGCGTGATCTGAATGTATTAACTACTGCAAAAGTCGTGTTTACAAACATATAAAAATAAAATTTTTTAGGAAATTAGTATTTAAATATCCATAATTAATAGCAACGTAGTTTTTCTTTTAATTTATGCACCTTTAGTTGGCTGTTAATCACGATTCCCAAAGTTTACTTTATCCACACCAAAATTCTATTCAACAATAACAATTTATTTCTGAAATGTAATGGGACAGTACTCAATAGTTTCCTTATCGCTCCTTAGTTTTTTCGTCTTAGATAAAAGGACGGGAAAACGGTGCAATGTAAGATTCGCAAATTTGTTTTAAAACCATTAGGCGGTTCTACGAATGGACTGTACACTAATTTGTCAAGCGCATTCAGCATAAAAGTCATTCAAAAATTTGGAACAACAGGTAATTAGATGTCAACAAGCACGATTTAACGTTTTTGTAAAATAAAATTATAGTTAGTTTTAATAAAAAATTCTATAAGCGTTGTTCTCACGCAACAATTTAATATTCTACGTAGGCCTGTATAGAAATCGGGAATCCCGGGACCAATCCCGGGATCCCGGGATCGGCTTTTGTCAATCCCGAAATCCCGGGATCGGAATTTAGGTCCGGGATTGAGACCCCTATTCATGTTAAATGTAGTTTTTATTATCGTTATGTGCAAAGTGTGTAAATGTATGTGTAACTTGTTGAATTTTAATATTTTGACGAAATTAATTTTAAGATTAATTTAAGAAGACAGCAAGTACCTGACCTGATGATGGAATGTTAATTCCGAAACTTAAGTAGTCAATTTGACAAACAAAAACTGTTTGACGGATAAGGCATGTAACCTGGTTTTTAATTCTTACAACAGTTTTGGAGGCATATCAATATGAATAAATTTAAAAGGTGGTTTAAGATTTTGTACAGTTATTGTAAACATGTCCTGCATGCCCTTGGCTGTGACTTGAGGGTTATTTCTATTCGTCACTAAATAAGGTAGGCTAGCTCGCTTCAGCATTAAGTCACTACATGTGATTTTAAGCATGTCTTTGGTGTGCAGAAGTAGTTTGGTGACATCATGCTCTAAAATGCCCTTGATTAGCCAGTCAGTAAACAACATTAGATAAACACCACAGACATATGTATTTTGCTGTTTGGGACAATCAACTATTGTGAAAGAAAAGCTTTCAGTGTCAATGCATTTGGAGAGTTTGGTGCATATTTTATGAGCCGAGTCTAAGTTGCGTTGCCAAATTGAATCAAAATAATAAAAACTTCTGTCAGGTTTGCTGTAAAAAAGTAAACTCCAGTGAGATCCAGAGACTTGAAGTGAAGCATCAGCATTATTTATAGGAATAAAAATATAAATTTTCTCACTTAAGTGTAGAGGTGCTGTTATGAACTCATAGTCATTCAATGTCTTAATTGCCTGGCTAACAACAGGACTCAAAAAACAAGAATCAGTGGTTGTGACTTTACTAGCATAAGTTTCAAAATAAATTTGAATTATGTCATCCTAGAGACCCACTCATTATTCAGCAGAGAGATACTTAGTGTGGTGTTAGATTCTTGAGGCAAATTTTCAGTGTCACTACTTGGAATGTTTTCCTCAGAATTACTCCTAGATGAGTTGGAGGGTGCACTTATTAAAGATACAGTACCTGATAGAGATATATTGTCATCCTCAACACAGTTACTGGTTCCAGTGGAGCTTTCTGAGTTAGTTGTTTCGCTTAAACTGTTGATACTGTCACTGAGCTTAGAGTTGTTCATACTATTTACTTCCTCCTGTGGGTTTTCTTTTCAGGATCAACTTTTTTTAACCTTTTTAGAGGAAAAATAAAACTGTTCTATCTTCAATTGTAGTTTCTTTTCTCCAATATATTTTTCTAACTCTCGTTTTGAACGAAAAATTTTACCCCCAGGAGAAGTTACATTAATATCTTTCCTTCCTTTATGAACTCCTGTTTGTCTGACCACCTCCTCTCTCTTCCATCCCTTTGGTACAGATGGGCCGAAATTTCTGTGCGCGCGACCAGAACTGTTCGGGTCTAGGCGAGGGGGTTGGCGGGGGTACTTTTGTGAAAACATCAGTGTCTTGCTACCATCGATATACACTACTGGATCGGCGTGTAGGCTCCGCAGCCCGAGCCGGTGGCAGTGGTTGCGTTTCTAACTTTGAAGGAAAAATAGGGGCAAAAGCGACTCGCTGCTCTATATCCTATCATTGTCGCGCCCTAGTCGCGGCACTTTAACGATACCAGTACGCTTCACAGAGCACTGTAAGACATTTCTGAAGTATTAATCATTCTCGACCACATATTCAATTTGCAGAAACATTATAAATTTAAAAAAATTCATACATGGGTTTTTCTACTGCACTACCACACCGACTCTCGGCAGATATTCCATATCCATGGATGTTCCTCTAAATTATAATTTTTATTTCAAATTTTAATTAATGTGAATAGGTGTAATAAGCACAATGAAAGTTCACAATCAAGAATTTTTGTTACTTCGTTCTTAACTTACAATTTTAACGAAACAACAAGTTTACATGTTACAAAACAAAATGGTTTTTGCCAGCTGTCGTCTAATGCCTAGATTTGTTTTTTACAGTGTCTGTCGTCTTTTTCTTACCTAGATGGTGAGATAAGATCTTGAAAAACATTTACAAATGTACTTCATTAAAATACTTTACGATCACCCTGCAATTCATAATTTGTTTTGTGACCTTTGAAAACATCACCTTTTAATTTATTACAAACTTGCAATGTAAGT
Source organism: Flexamia atlantica (assembly GCA_035578135.1). Classification (NCBI taxonomy): domain Eukaryota; kingdom Metazoa; phylum Arthropoda; class Insecta; order Hemiptera; family Cicadellidae; genus Flexamia; species Flexamia atlantica. The sequence continues at coordinate 5,531,102 of JAQJVK010000017.1, read as the reverse complement.
TTGTGGTCGTTAACTTTGGCATCTAACTCATGAGTTTTAATATTATAGGCATTCTAGCAGTTGTCCGTGGCTTCGCTCAGGATAAAAATTACAGCTGATCTTACTTATGCTCTTTGAACTGTCAAATTTTAGTATTCACAGTTGTTTACAATTCAGTATTTGAATGTTTACATCCTTATAAAATGAATAAAATTGAAGCTAAGGACGTTCACGGGGCGTAGCCCGAGAACATTTTAAGGAAGTGAATAGGCCTATGTCCTTTTCTGATATAGTGGCTCTATTCCTGCAAAATTTCAGCTCAGTTAGGCCAGTATTTTTCACGTGGTTGAAAGACAGATATTTACACAAATATCCATACTTTCACATTTATAATAATTAGTAGATAGGATTTAACTACTCTAAATACATTATAATGAGACCTGATGAGACCTTTTAAGTTTCCTTTAGTCTTAAAATCTGTGAAATGTGTGTGTCACGTTAAATCAGATTTCTCAGCACGAAGTATTGCTCTACACTCTTCACATGTTACTTTCTTTTCAATTTTTCTAACGATAACTCCACAAATGTAATACAATACATTTTCCTTGTAGTTTTTTTTTTTTGTTACAGTAACAAGTATATTTTATTTGTTCATATTCCTAGGGAAATGTACCCACATGGGCCAAAGCCTGTGAGTGGGTACGAGTCGTTATGCATTGTTTTGGATTAAAAAAATAAAAAATAAAAAATTTTCAATTGGAAAAAAGTATTGCTATTTAAAAATATATAAAATTTTATTCAAGTATTCAGAGATAGAAAAAAACATTCAATTTACAGAAAATAATGTAGAATTACTTTTAGACTAGGAGAAAGGCTGGCTGGCTGGCTGATAAGTCCATTATTGTCAAGTTCAGTATTGTCAGGGTCAAGGTCGGGCAGTCCTGTAGCCAGAGGAGATTATGAGTTCAGCACCTTCCCTTCCGATTTCAGATAACCGTTGATTTAAGTGTGCTTTGTACATGCTAATCGAGCCTTCAAAATTTTTTATTGGTGCAGGAATATTTCTGAATAAAATATGAGCTATATAAAAAGAATTGGTTGTTGAAAAAGATTTATGGAGCTGGATTGTTTGTATTCCTATATTTCTTGAATGACGTGTAAAATGTTCATGTTTAGTTGGATTAAAAATAAACTGTGAATTTTTCCGAATAAAAATTAAAAGGGTTTTTATATACAACTGTCTAATATTTAAAACGTTAAAAATATTAAATAGTTCGTTGGTTGGGAACCGCCTTCCTTGGCCCAGAGCAGCTTTAAGAATTGATTTTTGGACAATTTGTAACGGTTCTAAAATAGTCTTCGATCCCCCACCCCATGCAATTATTCCGGATAAAAATAATGATTGACAATATGCATAGTATGCTTGTTTTAGTTCAAAGATGTTCAAAACCTCGCTAAGTCGCCTAAAACCATATATGAGCCTTCTTATCTTGACTTTTAAATAATCTACATGGTCTGACCATTTCATGTGTTTATCAAACATAACACCCAAGTATTTGTAAGAATCCACGCTTTCAATTTTGCCACAATCACATCGGTAGTTCAAATTATTTCCGCATGAATGAATTGAGATGTGGTTAAAATGTGGGTCAGATCTTGAAGATAAAGAAATTGGCATAAATTTTGTTTTTGAGACATTTAATGAAAGTTTATTTTGATCGAACCACTTTTTCATGATTGACAAATCCTGCTCTGCATTATTTTTAACTTCTTCCCAGTTCCTACCCTCAGACAAAATTGCTGCATCATCGGCAAAGAGAAATAGTTTTCCTGATATGTTCACCTTCGATAGATTATTTATGTATTTTAAGAAAAGAATAGGCCACATTGTACTTCCTTGAATAACGCCGTAATCTATGCTAACCTCAGTACTATCGATTCCACAAATATTTACAAACTGTTATCTATTAGACAAAAAACTGTGGAACCAATGAAGAGCGGCCCCTTTGCAGCCAATCAATTCCAGTTTTCTTATTAATTTTTGCCTATCTACCGAATCAAACGCTTTAGCGAGATCAAGAAATGTGATTAAAGATTTATTTTTGCTACTAAAGTTCTTATTAATTTGCTTTGTAATAAAAAATATAGCATCAGTTATATTTTTGTCTTTCCTAAATCCAAATTGTGATTCTCTGAAAATATGTTGGTTGAATAAGTATTTGGTAAATTGATCTTTGACTATTTTCTCAAGTACCTTAGAAAAAACACTAAGCATGGAGATGGGTCTAAAATTTGTCATGTCTTGAACGTCATTAGATTTATATAATAGGATGACTTTAGCAATTTTGAAAGCCTGAGGAAAGATCCCTGTTATAATATTAGTGTTTTAAATATGATGCAAGGGAGTAATCAGATACTGAATGTTACTTTTAAGAAGGGAGGCACTGACTCTATCAAACCCAGGCGCTGAACTGCCCCTTAAACTGTTGACATAGTGAAGTACTTCAGTCTCGGTTACAGTGTTCATAACAAAGTCAGTAGTTGTCTGAAAGTCTTCGTCGTTAATGACAGGCCACTACTATCAATTTTCGCTGCTAAAATTGCTCCTACTTTTGAAAAATACTCATTGAACTCTTTTGCAATAGAGTGGCATGTGTTGCTATTGACTTTTGTTGCTGGGCTCCCAAGATATTTATTGATAGGAAATGACTCTTTCTTTGTTTCTCTCCCAGATATTTCATTTACTGTCTTCCAAAACATTTTAGGATCACCATTACTTTTTAGAATTATATCTTTATAATAGTTAATTTTTGAAAACTTTATTAATTGATTTAATCTATTCCTAAAATCTTTAAAATAATTTTTTAGAAGTGTATTAAAGGGTTGTTTTTTTAACATTTTACTTAACTTGTCCCTTTTAGCGAATTTCCCCTATAGGGAAGAAGCTATTACCGTAGGTCTCATGGTAAGACTTAAGCTCGGGACCACTATAACTTTTCGTTTTGGGGCCCCCAGAAGCAAAAAACACTATTTGTTTGAATTTATATATATATATATATATATATATCTATGTGTCTGTTAGCACGATAGCGGCTGCAAAAATGGTCCGATCTTTATGAAATTTGGTACGGACGTGTAAAGTGGTAATCAATTGGACGAGTTCGTGAACCAGCCCGATCGGACCACCGGAAGGGGGGGTAAAGGGGGATAAACCCCCCAAAAATGGGTTTTTTGAATTTTTTACATAGAAAAATAAAATTTATCGAATTTTTGTGGGCACCATTGAATTCAGCTCAAAAAAACAAACAATTTGGTATTTTGAAACACTGCTCTATGTCCATTGGTTACCGAGATATTGAAAGTGGTAAACACAGTACGTTGTCCCAATGTTAACCTTATGGGAAATAAGTAAAATTCTATATCTCGCTTATTTCTCAACATATCTCAATAAAACTTGGTAAATAGCTTCTTCTAGTTCAGATCTACTAAATATTGAATTAAAACCACCCAGTTTTAATATACCTGTAGCAGCACACCTGCATACTCATTCCCCATGTTATTATTATGGAGCTTACAAAAACATGTCAAATCTCGCTATGTTGGATTGAGATATGTTGTTTTGCATTTGAAATTCGCTGAGTATGCAGGTCTGCTGCAACGGGGGTATTTCTGATTGATGTAAGAAGGCCTAATGTTATCCATGGTTTGATTTTTTTCCTTTTAGCTGATGATTTAGGAAAACATTTAGTTGAACATTTTAAGACATTGTCAATTATAGAATAAAAATTCTGGGTGCTCCTGTCAACATCGTGCTCCTGTGTAACAGTAGACCAGTTCTGAGTCTTAAGCTGTGTAGTGAAAATTTCTTTGTCAATATAAGTTCTTTGAAGTGCGTCAGATGTAGCAGTGTCCATCACAGTATCTAATTTGATTTCCAATGTAGTGCTGTAATGGTCAGTGATGTGAGTGTGGATGACTCCAGCCTTTGTATAATCACTAATAGTATCAACAAAAATGTTATCAATGCAAGTCTGGCTGTCTTCTGTCACTCGAGTTGCAATATTTATACAGCTAGTGAACCCCGCCCCAATCAAAGTATTTAAGTATAAGTCTACATGTCTATTGTGGCTGTCTAGTATGTCTATATTGAAGTCCCCAACAAGTATATAATTTTTATTTTTTTGTTTGGAATTGTAGAAATACTCTAGTTCTTGAATAAACAAATCTTTACCAGCTTCGTGTGTACAATAACCGGCAAGAATACTGAAATTTTTGTTTCGAATTTGAAATTCTAAATTCAAACAGGTTACATCCCCTAAAATGACCTCTTTAGACAAAACAGACAAATTTCTATTTGTATACACTAGAGTACCGTCATTCCTGTTTTGCTGTCGAGTAGTCCTGTGAGTGTCGTATCCATCCAGTTCCAGTCCAGCCGCCTCGCTATCAAGCCAAGTTTCAGAAAGAACAATAATGTCAAATTTTATTTTACTATATTCTAAGGAGGCAAAAAGATTATCAGAATTTTTGTAGAAGCTTCTTATATTCATATGAAATATTTTTAACGAGCCTTCTTTAGAAAGCATGTTTTCAGAAAATTGATCTATTCCCGAATACTCCTCGCATACTATAGGATTCTCAGCAATAAATCAGAAAAAATCATTTTATGAGGAAAAGAAAACTATTGCAAATTTAAGATTTGTAGAATGTGGAAAGATGTGCCACTGGAAAAAATTTTGAAGCCTAAACTGCGTCCTGTACAATGTACAAATTCTCGTACCCATTACATGTTTTATGCTTTATCAATGTTGCTTTCAACTTGACAAAAAATTCAACAAAAAACCAATGGAAAACAGTAATTAAATTTAAGAAATAAAGTAGAAAAAAAACTTGATAACCAAAAGAGAAAAAAAACAGTTTGTAATTCATATGCAGTTAATGTACAGCTTTTATTATTCAGTATTTCAAGAATGTCTATTTTAAAGTTTCTGTTGGTGTTATTTTTTATAATTATTAATAATGTTCTCTTAGATTTTCTCGATGAACTTTTCCTTAAAACATACTTTTTTATATTAAATGGAGAAAAAAAGATCAATACAGTCATGATTGATTATTTATGTATCTACCATTTACCCTATGTAACAATACAGTGAAACCTGGATAATTCGAACTTGTATAGTTTGAAATCTTCTTTAATTCGAATATTTTTCTTGGTCCCTGGCATTTTGTACCTAAACAATGCTAAAAAATCGTGGATAATTCGAATTTTATTTTGGATAATTCGAATTTTTAAGTTCCAAATTAAGGTACATCAATTTCATTCCACGACTGGAAATAGTTTAAAATTCATTGGAAAACACGTTTTACTACGACGTTCATTAAAAAATTAACGCCAGACCTATGGCGTGTCAGGTTATGGTCAAATGACTCATCCCTTCCACCTCCCAGGCTTCCCACCCAGCCCCAACATCGCTTGTAACTCGACACCAATAATGTAAACTAAACAGTACAGAACGCTGACTGGGTTCGGAAAAGGAATGCGCTCACCGTGACAGCGCCACTAGTCTTTTCGCGCTTGATTCTGTGTAGAACGGCTCCTGACAGACGAGCCATGCGCCAGACCTGACGCGCAGTTTTCTATGTCGACACAAAGGCTACTCAACACTGCGACCCCCTTCCCTCCCCCCACCAGCCAAACTAACTTCCGAATTCCAGTGCAGCATTCCATTGTTTTCGATCGTCCTTCAAACAGTTTTTTTTATTTGTGCAGTGTCTGGTTTAAGTGTTAAAAAGTTTTTACGTAACATTAAATAAGTGAAGTGACCATGTCGACAAAATCTCGGACCTATAAAACACTCACTTTGGCAGAAAGTCAATGAGCGTGCAATTGTCAGTGTTACACGAAGTTATGTTCAGAAGTAGCAGAACGTACTGTATTTTTTCTAGCAGAAATGTTTCTTTGTATTATCGTACGTCGCGTCGTACGTAGTTTATACTTTAGGGTAGTTATTTCTGTTTTATGATTACTGATTTTTAACCCTTGTAATTAGCGTTTGTTGATGAATTTATTCTTTTAAAGTGTCAATTTCATAAAGAGGTTAAATTCACAATGTGAAGTTTTAATGTTTTGGCCTCATTCTTTAGAAGTTCTTCAATTCGAATTTATGGATAATTCGAAGTTTTTAGTTGGTCCCTTGAGGTTCGAATTATCCACGTTCCACTGTATTAACCTTATTCAATTAACTATTTACTGACAAAAGAATAAAACACCACAGGCATTGCTTTTGTAAGATTTTAAAAGACAAACAATTAGACAAATGATAGAAAAAATAAATTCCTTCCATATCTTGAAATAGACTGCACTGTATCAACATTCTCTGATAAACAATACTGATAATTATGTAAGGATTTCCCTATACTTACTTGTTTGTGCACCTCTAAATAGAATGTCAACTAACAACAGATTTCAGATTAAAAAGGGTTCCCTTAAATTAAAATATCTCAACTTGGAAACAATAGTAGAATGAAATAAAAATATAACTTATTTTTCTATTTATGGGATTGACGTTGAAACCATAAATTTAAGACATAGTACAACATTGTTAAACTTATTTAAACAAGTCTGAAATGAAAAAGTAAATTCTTTTTGTAAACAGTTGGAAATCTCGTTGGGCTCATTTTTTTCTAGGCCTATACCAAACTCATTATTTCAACTCAAAAGACTTTAAAGGGAAAAAGCTACCTTAAAAATGGAAAAAAAACATAATAGTGTGCTCAGCGAATTCAAAATGCAAAAAACATATTTCAATCCAACATAGCGAGCGAGATAAGATATGTTTTTGTAAATTCCTTAAGAATAAACATGGGATATGAGTATGCAGGTTTGCTGCAACAGGTATGTTAAAACTGGGTGGTTTTAACTCAATATTAAGTATATCTAAACTAGAAGAAGCCTTATACCAAGTTTTATCAAGATATGTTAAGAAATAAGGAAAATATAGATTTGTTTTATTTCTCAACATAGGGAATGAGTATGCAGGTTTGCTGCTATAAAAATGTAAATATGGGGGATTTTAGACGATTATACAATATATGTCATCTAGATTTCATGACTCAGCCGATATACATCTATTTATAGCACGCTTTAACCGCGAACTTACGCCCAAGGCTACGTGGTTTCAGTACGGCCAACAATACGGTTTGGCGTTTTTGCCCCTATTTCGCCTGCGAGTCGCCAGGCTGCAACCTCAACACACCGCTGCGTAGGCTCGGGAATCCCTACACGTGCCTTACGTGCGGCGCGCAATCCAGTAGTGTATATTGATGCTTGCTACTCACCGTGAGTCACTCACCCCTACCCCCGCACTGCCAATAACCAGCACGCGCGTGACTCACGGAAGTGGAATGACATTCCAAGTAAAAATTACTCAACCCTTGGATTACACTAAATCTGGGTTTAGAACGTCAGTCTGCATTTAGCTGCCGATATTTAAAGAACATCCTGGGTTAGACAACTTATTTTGCCCTCATTTCGAGTTTTAATCGTGGTTAAGTTTTCAACAGTTAAGTGTTAGTTTTATATAGTTCTAGTGTTATGTAGTTCTAGTATCGTTCTAGAGTTATGTGTTGAATAATTTCTGGTAAAAATGGAGAATATACGGTCTACGCTGAAAGGAAAAATAATTCACAGCCAGGGCAGAGAAATTATCGCCAACGTCTACAATTTCATGAAAGAGGAAGCTCAAAACAAACAAGTGACCATTCCTTTAGGTAAAGCTCGTGAAAGGACTGCTGCTGCTGTAGGTGTGTCTGAGCGGTTGGTAACTAAAATTAACAGTGATTTGAAGAAATTAAAAGAAAATGAAGACTTGTAAACGAGGCTTTCAACGAGGTTTTCAACACCAGGAAAAAAAACGTCACAATTCCCCTAGGTGCATCACAGGACTGGACGACTTTGATAAAGACGTATCATTTATGATTTCCATTTACAAAAAAATGTTTCCCTACGGTTAAGTTACTTTTAGTTGAATTGAGAGATAAAATTAATTTTCAAGGGCAGAAATCTAGTTTAAAAAGTATATTAAAATACTTGGGTTTCAAATGGAGAAAAACTCAAAACAACAGAAAACTTCTTACCGAAGCACAGGATATTAGGGAGAAAAGAATAACGTACATAAGATCAGTGAGGCGTTTCAGGAGTGAAGGAAGGCCTATCGTCTACTAAGACGAATCTTACATTCATTCTACACATGAATGAATTTGTTAGTAAAATTCTAAAAATAAAATTTTACTAACAAAATCTTTTTTAAGAACTTCTCCTTTGCAAACCTCCTTAAATCTAATTTACATATTTGTGTCTTCTTCCTTATCCATTGGATGCCCTGGCCCTTCCTCCAGTGAACAGGGTACAATTCTGCAGAACAAAATCCATCCTTATCTGTAAGCACTGTAGAACATTTTATTCCATGGTTCACTTTCACTTCTTATCAGTTTTAGTTATCAACCAGTACTGTGTCCACAAGGCACAAAAATCAGTTTCCTCAAAGTTGAATCCTGCATTCACATCTGCTTGCACATACTGAGTTACATTAATTGTCACAAGTACTCTCTCCCTCAATCATAGATTTAATACTATTTATTTGGGAGTATGTAAAATTTAAGTAACATCATTGTACAATAAACTCCTAACTTGAATACTATTAACTTAATGAATACATCATTACCAAAGTATTTGTTTTATACTGAATGATAATATGCAATATTCATTTAAGTAACAGTAAACCCTTTTATGTCTTCTTTTTTTTGCTTTGAGAAATACCAAACACCTCCATAATATTCCACAGTCAATTTATACACCTGTATGTATGAGTAAAAGTATGTGCAATTGAATGTAGTAACCGTAGAAAAGTTTCAGTAAAGTAGTGTTGTATGTATGTATGTCTGTGAGTAAGTATTCATATGTGTGAGTTCCGAAGTACGTAGTCGAGGCCCCTAAAGTGTTTGAGTCAAGTGAAAAGTGTAAAAAAAGGTGTGAAGTGTGATGTGGAGTAATTGGTTTTGTGTGTGCTGAGTAAAGTGAAGTGAGTGAGTGAATAGTTAAGTAAAATAAGTGAACAAGTGAGGTGCACAAAAGGACATAGGATTTAATTTGAATGGATTACAATGTGTTGGTAAGACTTTACAATCATCTTTCTATTTCCCACCTGGTTTCAATTGACTTATATGAGCTCGCTTTATGATTTCAGGATTCTTTACACTTTGCAGTAAAACAGATACTGGCGAAACAAAATATAATATCTTATAAAGTCCATCATACTTAAAATCAAGATTTGCTTGATAAACTGATATTTTCTTACTTAAGTTTTGGGTTTTCAGATAAACTATCCCTCCTACTTTAAATGGATGGTGTGTCTTATCTCTACTATAACGGTCTCTTCGCCTATTTCTTAATATTGACTTCTTAACATTTTGTATTGCCCTGTCAAACATCTCTTTAATCTCCTGGATTAACAGTTGATTAAGTATTATCTAAAAGTTCATCAATTTTCCATAAGTTACTAAGTCCATGTACAGGTTTTCGAGCAAACATTAAACTAAATGGAGTTTCTCCTGTTGTCTCCGAAACACAAGAATTCATACTTAATTGCATAAAATGTAAAGTACTATCTCAGTTTCTTTGGTTATCATGATAATAACAAATAAGCTGACTTTTTACATTTTTTTATGTACTTTTCTGACTTATTACCTGAGGGCTTGTATGGTATTATGGTTTTGTGCTCTATAGCATACTTAAAAGTAAACCTTTTAAATTCCCTACTTGTAAAAGTTGTAGCATTGTCGCTAACCAAAACTTTACAACATCCAAAGTTTTTAAACAATTCATTTTCCAACTTAAGTATTACAGTTTCTGACTTTAAATTCCTTAAAGGAAACAACCAACAATATTTAGTGAAACAATCAACCACAAGTAAAGTATAAGAGTTTCCTTTTTTAGATCTAACAAGACTTCCAGTTGTATCTATGTATAACTTATGCATAGGGTATTCTGAGAAGCTAGACACAAGTTCACCTTCGTTCTTTCTTTGAGCAGGTTTTGACATAATGCAAATGTCACACCTTCTTACCCTATCAAGTATTTCCTTACTTAAATTTGGCCTATAAAAATCTTGTGTGATCTTAGACAAAGTTTTTACTTGACCTGGGTGACCTCCAAAATGACTAATGTGGTAATAATTGAATATCATGTCAATTAAGTTTTCAGGCAAATAAATTTTACCTTTTGACTTATTATCTTTCCTGTACATCAAAATATTCTTATTTAAATAAAAGTTCTGACTATTTGTTTTTTGTTTGACACTTTTTATTATACCTTTAATTACAGGATCTTGATTTTGGTAATCAACTAATTTTCCATAAGCCAGTGGACAATCTGCAATTACATTTACATTAGCACTGCACATCTTATTTGTTACACATTTATCTTTCTTACTTAACCTCATGGGGTTATAAACCATATTTACACTGTCATTTTCTACTTCTTCTACCTCTACATTTTCAAAATTCCTAGACAAAATATCGGCACAAGAATTTTCTGAACCCCTTACAAGAATATTCTTTAGTACCCCCTTGTTGTGTACTAAAAGATAAAGACATTATTCTTTCAGCCCATCAACCAAGTTTACCTAGTTTTCTAAAGTGTGACTAAATATAGTAATATTAAAGATGAAGAAAACTTCAAAAAGTTCAAATCTAAACTTAAAAGCTTTTTAATTGAAAAATCCTTGTATTCTTGGGATGAGTTTTTTACCACCTCCTCTTGGATATATTATTAGGTTATGGTTAAAAAATAGATATTTTCATTTTATTAGACTCTTTTTTATATAACGGACCTGTAATTATATTTACTTTTACTAATCAACTTCATATACCTTTTTGTTTTAGCAACTATTAAATAAACCTTTCTGATAGAATAAGACACTATTCAGCTGTATATTTGATGTATACTCAATGAATAAAGATCTTGATTGATTGATTGAAACAAAACTTAATGCAGAATTGTCAGTAAGTAACAAGAAAGGTTTTACTTCCAAAAACTTATGAAACTTGTTAAATGCATGTACAATGGCTAGAGCCTCCTTTTCATAAACTGACAAACACCTCTCTGAATCAGTGAACTTTTTTGAATAAAATGCAATGGGTAATCAACACCATCTACCTCCTGTAACAATGTAGAACCACTACCTAACTTAGATGCATCAACCATGACGATAAACCTTTTACTAAAATCTGGTATTTGTAATATTGGAGGATTTATAATACACTCTTTTAGCTTTACAAAACTACTTTCACATTCCTCTGACCACTTAAATTTAACATTTTTCCTCCTTAAGTCATTTAATGGGGCCGCTATTTTCTGGAAATCTGGTATAAACTTAGACCAGTAACTACACATTGATATGAAACTGCTAACTGCCTTAACATTGTTTGGTCTCTTAAAAGTATGGATAGCTTTAGTTCTACTTGGGTCAATCTTAATTTGATTGTGACTAATCAAATGACCAAGAAAACTTACCTCTTTACATACAAAGTTAACTTTTGAGGGATTAACAGTTAGATTATGCTTACTTAAACTCTCACAAACCTCATTTAAATGCATTATGTGTTCTTCCATTGTATTTGAATAAATTATCAAATCATCTACAAAATTCATCATGTACTTAAATTTTATGTCATGAAAAATTCTATCTAGATAAGCACTTAAAATACCACTCCCCACATGGAGTCCATATGGAATTCGTTCGAATTCATAACTAGCAAAAGGTGTACAAAACGCTGTCAAATGTTTACAATCTTCACTTAGTTTAATTTGGTGAAATGAGTTACATAGATCTAACACAGTAAAATATTTTGCATTTGCAAAATCACCTAGGTCCCCTATTGAAAAATTTACCTTTTCTATTTTGGCATTTAATTTACTATAATTAATAACCATTCTATGTTTGTCTGAGTTTGGTTTTGCAACAGTAAAAGCAGGAGCACTATAGCTAGATAAACTAGGCCTAATTACCTTTTGTTTTAACAGTTCATCTATGATTTCCTTTAAAATTTTCATTTTTGGGGGACTTAATGGGTAAGGTCTAAGATTCACAGGTTCAGTGTCTTTTAGCTTGATTTGATACTCAAAATCTAATGCCTCTCCCATCTTATCAGTGAATACATTGGAATACTTGCTTATCAATTCCTTAATAACTGGAGTTATTTCCTTGCACCCTATAGTTAAACTGTCCTTTTCACTTATTTCATTTACATTATCTATGTATTTATCTTTCTTAACTTCAATTTTCTCATTTGGACTGAATTTAAAATAACATAAGTTGTCACTTAAATCTAATACCATTTGGCTTTGATTAATGAAATCAGATCCTAGTAACATTTTTAAACAAATGTTTTGTGCTATCAGAAATTTAACATTCCATGAAAACCTTTCTATTTTTATTTTAACAATACAAGAACCAAGAATTTTCAAGCTGTGATTTGATGGAGAGTAACACTCAACATTTGAAGTACCAACTTTGGCTACCAACATTTTCTTAATCAAAATATTTAACATCTCTTGGTTTGTTAAGTTTACTGTACTACCAGTATCTAACAGTACATCCTCCTGAAAATCTTTACTAAGTTTAACAGTTACTGAAGATAAATTTAACTCCTTGACAGTTTCTTGAAATTTATTTATTTTGTTAAGCTTTCTGAGTACCTTAGCCATTTGACGCCTCGCTAATTTCTTATCACTATGAACCCTATTGTTTACAGATACCCTTGATTTAGTTTTCTCTACCGTTACAGCATTGGTATGATTGCTTACACCCTTTAAGTTAACCTTTTCACGTTTGGGGAGGTTTTCAGCTTCCCTCCCCAAATTTACAAGTTTTTTGAATGATTTTCTCCTCTACTTGGCCTACGATAACAATGTTTAGCCAAATGACCTGGTCTATTACAGTTAAAACATGTTTTAGTTTGTCTACTACTACCACTATTTACATTCTCAAAGTTTGATGTTTTAGCTACTTGACTTCTTTCAAAATCAAAGTATCCTACATTTTGATTCTGAATATAAAGAAATTCTAGGTCACTGAATGTTTCAGAATTTTTACTGAATACTAATCTAGCTCGACAATCTGGGTTTTTACCAAACTTAATTATTTGAACAAGCTCTGATTCAGAAAAATTACAATTCAAAACTTTTGCCTTTTCTTTAATATCAGTTACATACTTAGATAAAGGTTCTCCTACCTTTTGACCCCTATTTACTAAATCTTTTCGCAACTTTTCCCTTAGGTTTATAGGTACAAAGTACTCTAGCAACATTTTGTGTAAAAAATCAATAGATTTCCCTTGTGATTTACAATCAAATATTTTACTTCTGAGTGGATTTTGCGCATGATTTAATATTAGTTCATAAACATGTGAATCACTTAAATTATTTTCCTCTTTCAATTTTATTAACATTTCAATAAACATGAGCAAATTCTCAATGTTTAATCCATCAGCTTTAGGCAAGTTAGTTAAGTATATCTCGATCGGATTAGGTAACTTAGCATACAAACTACTAACACTTTTAACACTACTAAGTCTATTCTGCTCTCCCTCATTTGGTTGGTTAATGCCAATAACTTTACGCTCCTCTCTCTCATTTGGCTGGGTAGCAGGATCCTTACTTTCTTGAAAAACATCACTTACCAGGTTGGCCGATTCTTTACTACCTCTAATTACCTCATTGTAGTTGTCCTCCATTTCGGTAAGTAAATTTTCCTCTTATTCGTGACTTGCACTAAGTTTACGAATAAAAGCAACTTTAACATTTTCCTCTAAACCTAAGTCTTTAATCGTATTTGAATGTTCCTCTAGAGTTTCTAAATAGTTTTGACACACAGCAAGATTTCCACTACCAATAGAAAACTTTAACAAATTATTCAGCCTATGTTTTAGATAGTCTATTTTTGTTTCTAGCCTTAGCCCTTCAGGTGGTTTCTTACTCAACTGCACTTCCTTCACAGAATTTTCAATTTCCTTAAATTTTTGTTTGACTATTTCAAACTCATCATTCACAACAATTTTACCTTCAATATTTTTAGCCTCAGGAACCACTTTATTTTTGAAACACTTCCTTAAAAGTTTTCTTAGATTTTGCACAGAATCATTTTCATTGACATCAACTCCTCTGCATTGGAGCTCATACAAAAGCTCATTTTTAACCAATAAATCTACTTTAGTACCCATTTTGGTTTTATTTAGGTTAATTTGAAAGAAATAGCAGAGTTGCGCATTTATTATATGCCACCAAAATTAATTTAAATCCAAAAAGGTCCTGTGGCACATAATTTTTGTTTTATTTTTACTGTCTTTTATTCACAAAAAACCAAAAAGGTAGAAATGAATTTGAACCAAGAACTTTTTATACATTTATTGGTGGAGTTTTATGCTTCATAATCAAAAATTAAAATACACACTTGAGGAGAGATTCTTTCTGAGCTGTACCACACCCATAAATATTGTTCCCAATGCTTTAATACTGTTAAAGAAAAATACTTTGTTTCATGTTCCAAAAAGGCAATACTCATTTACTATAATTATTACTCACAACGTCCAAAGTTTTCACCAAGCCCCTACACAGCAACCTTCTAAAGAGAAGGATGCTTTCCCTGGCTTGGATCCTGGTGAAAATGAGGATTTTCATGCAAATCTGCACCGTCACCCTGGGGGGGGGGTACATGACTTGCTATTTTCAGTGTAATTTCATTTAAAACAAAACAATCAAACTCAGGTGTTGAGCAAAATATCCAACTCGATAATTATAAACTTACATTTGTCAATCATTCAAAATTTCTTGGCCTAATAGTTGATCAAAATTTAAGTTGGGATTTACATGTAGAGTCAGTACTAGGAAAAATGACATCTGGTCTATATGCTTTGAGGAAAATGTCTAACAAATGCAATCTGGACACTTTAAAAAATATTTATTTTTCACTCATACATTCTCACCTTCATTATGGTATTAGTGTCTATGGAGCAACTACAAAAAATAATTTGGATAAAATTTTAAAACTACAAAAAAAAGCTATTAGAATAATACTAAATTTAAAACTGCAAGATTCCGTTAAGTATAAATTTCCACAACTCAAAATTTTGACTGTTTATAACACCTATATTTTGGAAACAATTGTTTTTACATTAAAGCTGGGATTGCAGGCTACTGTAAGTCATATGTACAATACAAGGCATCGCCTTGCTGTAGAAAAACACAATTTTGAGTTTTTTAAGAAAAAAACATCTTACATTGGATCTAAGTTGTTTCAGCACATTCCTTCAGAAATAAGAAAAATAAAAAATGAAAAGCATTTTAAGAAGGCCTTAAAGTCGTACCTTATGGATAATCCTTTTTATTCAGTAGATGAGTTTTTAAATAAAAATTGATCTGTGAAATGAAATAACTTATATTATACACGTTACATTTTTAGGTGCAGGCAACAGCTTCTTCTTTTATTTATTAGTTTATGTTCTTGTTTTTTTAAAAAGTAATTCTTTTTTCTTGTAGCGTATTTGTATACTCATTCTTAATGTTAGTTTTAGGTATGAGATACCTTATTTTCTTGACACTATTCTGCCTGTATAATTTGTACAGCTGATGAATAAAGATATTTGAATTGAATTGAATTGAATATTCTCCACCAATCAGAAGCTAGTAAAACTTGTGATTGAGGAGAATCAGCAAACCATTTTACAAGTCCAGATTCTACATGAAAACACATCACTGCCGTATTTAATCTTAACCAGGAAAAGCACAAGTCTCCACCTGCAAATATATTCCTGTCCGTCAAACTAAGAACCAAATTAAAGAAAAAAAATTTAGAAAAATCGGTTTAGTAAAATAATTTAAATTTTTATTTTTAATATTTATTATTATTAATTTATTATTATTATTTTCATTATTATTATTATTATTATTATTACATGGTACAATGCATCGAAATTACGATTCGACTCGATGCATCGATTTGGCCTCGATGCATCGGTATTCTTCGATTCACTAGACGCCATTAGTCTAAAATGTATGTTGAAGGCAATTAAATACACGTTTGAACTATATAACTGCGTATTATTAATGTTCAAAGCAGTTTATTTAGTCGTAATGAAGTTACGAAAAAACTAGTGCGTAGTAATGCCTCCAGACTCTAGACGCTTAACAACAAAGAATGCATAATAAAGGCTGCGTGACAAAGTAGTGCATTGTTATTTTTTTGCCAAGTTTGAAAATTATTGCAATTGATTGTTTCTCTATTTTATAATGAGTTTTAAATGATTGCAAACAACTTTTTAATACATGGTTGTATAATTCCATACACGAATTTCAATGACGAGAATAAAACGAGCACTATGACAGTCGGCGGCAGCTGCAGTGTAACCGCGACCGTGATGGTTACACAGGCCGACCGAGCAATTGAACAAAAACAAATACTGCTGTTAGAGAAATTACCCGACTCTCGGGTATTTCCAAGCCCGTGTGGGGATTTCGTAATACTTTCAGTAGTTTATTCCAGCAGAGACGGGTATTTTTTGCGGGTAAACACAGTCTACAAGTGGTAACACTGTTTTGTGATGCTCAGCTGTCGAGCTGTCTGCCGTCGTCGTAAAGCTCAGCACTGCGCAGTTATTAGTGTTTGTTTCTTTTGACTGTCGCGCGAATGCAATTGAATGTTTTGTTTTGGAGTAATCGGATGACAAATAAATAAAGATGTTTGAAGACTGCGACGAAGAGATCGTAGATGATCTGGGCTCAAGTAGCCAAAGCTTTGTTGAAACAGATACGAATGACAATACCGACACCGGTAGGGAGACTTTAATTAATTGTATCCGAGAAGAGAAACCCAATTCATGATTTTCCCAAGTGAAGGGAAATTTGCAAGAATATGCAAATCTTGCAAAAAAAAAAATATCTACAAAAATAGGTGTTTTTTTTTGTTTTCTTTGTTAGTATTACTTAGGCTAATTGTTCTAATTATTAGATGATTTAACAAACTTTGAACTGAACTTTACTTGGACTGCTTGTGTTTTTGTTTTTTTTAAGAAAAACTAGGCCTAGTAATAATAAACAACTATTTCTTGATATTGTGAAAGGATGTATAGGAATTAAGATATAATTATTTATTTATTGATACTTCCAAATTTCTATTTATAAATGGTCATTACAAATGCTTTGGATTAGACTCATTCAAACTTTGTGTGGATTTTTTTTTCTTTAGTCCTCTTTAAGGTTATTGACCCATTACAGTAATGCAAGCTGTAAATAACTCTGACAGCAAATAAAGCCGCACTACATCGAATCGAATCGCATCGATTCGAATCGAAATTCTTTGAATCGCATCGACGCATCGAATCGAAAAAAATTTGCTGCATCACACACCCCTAGCCCTTACCTTTCGGAATGGAGAACCAGCTTTGCCAAATCCGAAATTATTTCGTATTTTAATATCATAAATTTTTATATTGGCAGAGTATCATTACATTTTGATTGAAAAATCAACTCTGGCGCTAAGGTAGAGAAATTGAACAACAAATTACCATAATACGAAATTTTGCCGCTATAGCGGTGTATCGCTAAAACGATAGTTTATGGAAACACTCATAGGTTGCGGCGCGTGTAACGTCACACTGGATTACTGACGGATCTAAAACTAGACCTATATTAAATGACTCATTGTTCTAAATCGATTAAAAAACTACCACTTCATAAACAATTTTTGAAATAGTAAAATGCCATAAATATTACTCAGGAATATATATGACCTACCAAGGGAAAGGGACCTTATCTTCCCAGACAAAATTTTACAGGACAGCAAGTTTTAGAGGATAGGGTCAAAAAAAATTTTTTTCTGATTTTTATTGTTTCTTAATGTTTATATATTTCCAAACAATATTTGGACCATCTTACACCTGAATTTAACTTTTGACATGGTTCAATTATTTTTTTTCGAAACCCTTGTAATCTTTAGAACAAGGACCTTGACTTCCCCGATGCTATTTCAATGCTTTGAAGTGAAGAAAATCCAAGAATTCTGTGAGGAGTAAATGCAGGACTTGTTAAGCCCTGATCCAGGAATCATATCATGAAAATATACAGAATCCTCCAAAAGAAGTAGTCGACAACATAGCTCCTGGTCCAAGTGAAGTTTCAAAACAAACAAAAATGTACTTGAAGGGTAACAAACAAAAAAGTAAAAGCTCAAGACACCAATATAATGTCATATTTTGTTGATATTTTTATAATAAATTCTTATTTGAGTATAAAATTAAAATTAACTTTAGTTTTTATCATGTAACAAGACATTTTGTCTTTATGACATTGTGTTTTTTTTCATTACTTCTATCTATTTCAGCAATATTTCAAACAAAATACAAACAGTTGACACAAATTCAATAGTGGATTCATATTCTGCTTTAAATTTATAACAAAATGATATATAAAACATAACCAGTAATGTAAGTAGTAACAAAAAAATTCAGGTTAGAAATTTCTAAAACTTTAGACCTCAATTTCCTAAAATAGATGTTTTTAATATTTCAAATTCAAACCTTTATAACTCAGGCATTTTTATGATATCTTGAAAATTCTTTGACCAGTTTGTTTGGTGTTTAATGTAGATTAAGGATATGCTAATAACTCAATTTCGAAAAAATGGAAGCTAAGGTCCCTTTTCCCTTGGCGGGTCACATATTAAGAAAACCTTTGATCTAACTTGGTGTTTGTAAACTGGATTACTGACGGATCTAAAACTAGACCTATATTAAATGACACATTTTACGAAATCGATTAAAAAACTAACACTTCATAAACAAGGAAAATCATGAGGACATTCACCCACAATTAAGGTGAAAGTTACAATATCATGTAAACGTATCCAGTTGTTCTGTTTCAAATGCCCCTCAAGTAACGGAGGAGTGGGATTCTCATAAAACAACCGATAGAATTTGGGGGCGTGGGTATTTGGTTGGCCGAGAGTACTGTCAATGACATAAATCGAGGTGTGGCCAAAAGTGCTTAGTTCCGTTTGTGCGCGAGGCGACAAAGATTCATCAGGAGCATCAGGTGACAAACCCAGACTGTTTAATTTCCGCACAGAAATGTCAAAGTCTGACGGCGACGAATCTGGACTGTTTTGAAACAGTGTCAGGTGACAAACCCAGACTGTTTCATTTTTGCACAGAAACATCAAAGTCGGACGGCGACAACTCAGGACAGAAAAACAGTCCAGAGTTGACGCTGTCCGACTTTGTCGTCGTCTGACTGGTGCGATCCCAATATTAATTATGTATATGCAGTTTTAAAAGTCTCAAGTCTTAAACTGTCAACTGTCTAAACATTTGATTCATGTATTTATGAAAAATAATCATACTTTTATGATTATTTTTCATTTTGTCACAGCTGGATTCTGTGACATCTCTGAATTAGTTTATAAATTTAATTAATGAATAAAACCAAAATTTGTAGGCAACCAATGTGGCCGATAATACACACAATCATCACCACTTGATTGCCTTCTGACTAGTTATTTCCATTGATCAACCACCATCAGTGAATACCTATGATTGGCATTTCACACCCAATTAGAGTTTTGCATTGTTACCTTTGCCGTTCATCAGCGATCGGTAAATACTCCTGACAGTTTTTCACGTCCGATCGTGAGATTCTCCGTTTTATCCATGATCGGCAGATACATGCTATTGTATATCGTGGCCATTCGCGAATTTCGCAAAGCTATTTTTGCCTTTCATCAACGACTGGTAAATACGCGCGATGGTTTTTGCGGCTAATCGCGAGATTTGGAAAGCTGCATTTACCGTTTATTAGCAATCGGCAAATACGTTCAGAAGATTTTAGCAGGCGTTCGCAATTTCACAAAGCTGGGTTTTCCATTTATTTGTAATCGGCAAATACGTTGGATCAGTTTTTGTAGCCGATCGCGAGTTTCTCAAAGTTACACTTGTTGTTTAGTTTAGATCGCTAAAACGATCCCGTTCCTAAAATTCCACAAAGGGAATACAAATCCCACCTAAAAATCAAGGATTTAATTTTCCCAAAAATTGTCCAAAATTTTAAGTCTTGACCATCCCTACATATAACATAGTACAAAATATTGATGAACTTATCAGTTCATTAACTTGTTTTGGAGATAAGCATTCTTTTTTCAGCTGGCGTTCACTTTGGGTAAAGATTAGTCAATCCTATCTTTTAATACCCCCGTCACAGCAAACCTGCGTACTCAGCGAATTTCCAATAAAAACAATTATTAATCAATTATTACAAAAAATATATATAAAAAGTGATATATTTATATATTTAAAAAATATACCATTGTTTGTTTTACATAGTCTCTGTCAAAAATATTGATCAATAAGTTTAATTTAAAAAGTATATATTTCTTTAAAATAAAAAGGCTAGATTTTTTTTGTTAAAAATCCAAAACTCTATTAAAAATACTTTTGATAAACTCATGAAATACTTTGCAGGTTTCGTTGAAACAAACTTTCATAGGACAACATTCTGCTGCCCTGATACTAAAATACATAGCAAAATCTCTTGGAGACCAATGGACTTTTACAATATTAAATATAAAGTAAATTGATTTACAATATTAAATTGTTTGTTTTTTCGAGCCGAATCCAATAGTGAAAACACTAATTCGATTATTTTAATTTTTCAATTTGAAAAAGCCAAATAACCCATTTTTGGGGGTAAAAACAGCCTTTACCCCACTTTGGATACGTCGATCCGGCCGGTTTACGAACTCGTCCAAGAGAACCAAGTTTTACATGTGTGTACTGAATTTTGTTACGATTGGACATTTTTTACGTGAGTTATCGTTTTTACGTGAGTTATCGTGCTAACAGACACTTAAAAAATTAAAATTCTACTTCCCATATAAGCCCATATTAAATTTTGAAACAAATCGTGATTTTTGCATGTAAAAATGCATTTCCGTGATAAAATCACTTGATATCCAGAAAGAAGACATAAAAAGCTATAAATTAATATAAATATTAGTATGATTGCTGAGGTTACCCTGACGGATATTTTTTGTCGATTCTGTTAAAACGATGGTATTAGCTTATGTCTAAGGAAATTCACTAAAATTAAAATCTAGCTTGATAAATCAATTGTTTGGTGATTGTTGTCATAGCACAGCTCAAAAATGCTCAAGCTCGAAACATTTTTGAAAAATCTCGGCTTGAGTTTGAAAATCACTAAAACCTGACACACCATTGCTAGAAATGCATATTTTGATTCTTCACAATTTATAAAGGGAACATTGTATAGGCCTAATGTTACTTCAACATGTAACAATCTTTTTACATGCTCTAACATGGTGCAATAATTAATGCTAGATTTTTTTAGTTTATACTTGACTCGAACTCGAGATTCGAATCTTTAGACAATTATTCGATTTGACTTGAAAAACCTGTACTCGCACATCTCTAAAATAAATAACCAACAATTACCAAGACCTACTATTGAATCAATTGCTATTATCTTTCATTTATTACTGATAGTCAAAAGTTGTATGTCATGTTTAATTGTTTATTTGGCAAGAAATAGAAAAACTGGGAACATGAAATACAAAAAAGTATGTTAACATGAAAATCTTAGAAAATATTTTTACCTTGTTCAGATGACCGGGATCCGCGACCTTGGTTGTTATTCACTGTGATATAAATCAACAAACCGGCATTATAAAGAAAGCTTAATTACCTATTGTTATTACCTCTTTAAATCACATTGAATGTAGTCAGTATAATCTCGCCTGCACTGGTGTAGCTTGGATACCCAGTCAGGTTTGAGCCGGATGGAGTAGTAGTTCAGAAAAAAAGTGTTGGATTCTAGAATTTTTATTTAACATGCTGAAAATTTGGTGGAGAGGTCATACATACAGCTTGGATCATTATACTCAAATTCCCAAAAAATCCAACTTTGGAAACATGCCGCCATCTTGAAAAAAAACATTGCCGGTCCGTGTTTCTCTAAAAATTTTTTAATAAGCAAAAAAACCATAAAAGATAAAAAAGTGTAAATGACGGTTTTTTGTAGAAAATAAAATTTCCAATAAAATGAGTATAGATATGTACGAGAGATATTGATAATAACTGCTGCTATGATTAATTTTCTATCATGTTGTAATTCTAATACCCCTGTTATGAGGAATACATGTAAAATTTGATGTAAAATACATTTCCAAAGGGGCGAATCCTTCTGACCTTGATGGATTGTAAATTATATCCATAGAATCCTTATACAAATTTCAGTTATTGGACACCTCAGTCATCAAAATTGGTTCACGATAAAAGTTTGGGCATAGATAAAAAATCTGGAGTAGATATTTCATTCGGTGATTCCTGAGGGTTCTGGGGTGTTGGTGGTAGCAGTGGCGCGACCTCGCGGGATTACTTCCAAACTGTAGCGCAACAGCAGCGGTGCGGTGGCGCTCCGCGTGGACCGGTGGGGAAGCAATGGAGGGGGAGGGAGGGAACGAACTCCTGAAACCAGACACCGCGCCTCGCCGCCTCGCTGCTACAGAGCTACACGGCCCCATCCAAGCTCCCTCAGTCCCTTGGTTCTCGGTCCCCGTCTCCCGGGCCGCGAGCCTGAGAGTAAATTCACACTCGTAAACACAATTTTCTCATTCTATTACATTATTTTATGTTTGATATATTGAAATGAAATATAAATCGAAGTAGTATATTAATTATTGTAATTTAATTATGATCATTTAAACTAAATTAATGCTTACGAGTACTCCTGAGATAAAACTCGGATTAGCAAGGGGTTTTACACTTTATTGATGAGTTAAAATGTCAACTCACTTATAAAATGTGGTTTTTAAAATGTCAAATAACTTATCCTATTACTTTAAATGAGCAATGAATATTTATATATTTATAAATCCTACAGTAGACCCCCTCTTAACCGACCTCGTTTTAACCGACGATCGGATTATCCGCCCTTGCTGGTCAGATATTAAAATCGTTTTAACCTACCTATTTTGACAACAATTCTGTTTAACCGCCCTTTTCTAGGAATTGCGGCATTTCCGTTCCCATACCCGACAGTGGAAACTTTACGCTCAACTCCAAAGGTTGTTTGTTGCAGGTTAAAATATTTTGAATACAACATTCATTAATTTATTAAAACGTACAGTAGATGCTTTTCAGAGCGCGTAATACTATAAACGTCTGAGTTTTTGTTTTCGCATTCGGAAACCATCATATAATTCATCAGTAGAGTAAAGAAAAAAACAAAAAACATTCACGTTGTGTGTTTGTGTGGGTGGGGAAGAGGTGTTAGTCCATTCTAAGTCAAAGTTTTTGCAATGGGTTTTTGTGACTTAAGTCTCCAGTAAGAAGCTATAAATCAACTGCCTAATCCGTAATAATACAATGATTGCTTGTTTCTCATCACAAATTTTGACAATCATCGCGTAAAATTTGTTAAAAATGTATGAACATGTTATTAAAAGTGTCATCATAAAAAGTAATTTCGCCTCGTCTAATATTTAGTTTATAATACCCCCATCGCAACAGACCTGCGTACTCAGCGAATCCCCATCTTTATATTAATAGACAAGCATTTTCCCCATAAGGTTTTTGTGCTCCTTTTTTCTCAGCCTGTGTGCAATGTAGCAAAAATCTAAGAACACCGATAGAACTGTATTTTCCTGTAGATGTGCAGAATCCCATTGAAATTTATATTAGTCTTTAGAAATGTAGAAAATTGAATTTAAATTTTCAAAAAAATTAACATTAGCCTTATGAGTTGCTGTTTTGGTGATACTATAACAACAAATGTAAACAAAGTTAGCATCATATGTAGCTGTTATCACATGCTATTTTTCGTAGAATAAAGATTTGATGTAAAAACATTAAGCCACAGTTAATTGGGGCATGGAGTGAAAATATAGAATTTGATCGAAATCAGGACTACTTAGAGAAGATTAGGGATATCATACTCAAATGTGTTCCATTTTACATATATATATGGAAAAATAAAGTTTACTTGCTTAAATAAGATTAAGATATAAAAATTTTCTGATAAAAAGGGAAGAAAAAGTACATTAAGTTAAGTTTCTACCATCCAATATACTAACTGACATGCAACCGGCAGGGCCGGCGACGGGGGAGGGGGGCAAATGCACAGGGGCCTGGACTCACAAGGGGCCCGGATCCATGCGAGATTAGTAAAAATGGGGCCCAGAATCGAGATGAGTAAAAAAAGGCGGGTTTCTCAATTGCACAGGGGCCCGAAAATCCTGTCACCGGGCTTGGCAACCGGATTATAAATGGACACATTATATTCAATTTTTTTTATTGGTGGATAATGGGTAAAATATATATTACATTTTACTGATAATAATAGGAAGAGAGGGAAGGAGGGAAAAAGTTCCAAATGGTAGGAAAGAAGGGAGGAGAGATGGTAAGAAGAGAATGAAGGAGAAAAGGAGGGAAAAGTGGAAAGAAGGTCGGAAGTAGAGAGTGAGGAATTAATGGAGGGAGGGAGAGAACTGTGGTAAGGGTGTACAGGATAAACTGATTTGATGACTGAAGTTTCACTTTCCTGTGATTCAATAATTATTCTTAAAAAAATAAACATTAAATCTTAATAAAATAGTAATTTTCTTAATAAAATACTAATTACTAAAAACCATGCCATAAGCCAGAAATGAAGTAAAATAATTAGTCAAGGACTGAGTCTTTCTCTTTTGTTTTTGGGCCCCCAGTTTGGTTACATTATGTGTTTACATGGAAAATATGTACTATATGAAATTTATTTAGAAACGCATTGGTTTATGCGGGGATTGTTTATAAAATTAGCAATCCCTATTTGTCACTTTGAAAATTGGTTGAATTTTCGACCACTGGCGATCTCTAGTAGGATTTATTTGTATATATGAGCATTCAACTTATTTGAAGGAAAGTATTGTTTGGATACGTTATGTAAATAATATACTAAAAACGTATATTTAATTATTCATGAGCTTTAATAATGAGGGAAATTAACAAGGAGACCACATTGGTTTTCATTTGTAACACATACACTTTTGTATTTTATATAATTCTTAGTCTTTTAATTAAAATAAAGTAATCTTGTCATAGTATATAAATGTCAACAAACATATAACCAATGAATTCTAAACACTCAAAACAAACAAACAGCTTAATCTCATGAAAAAATTTAATTCAATCATAATATGGTCAGTTTTATAATCAAACACCCCTGTTGTAGAAGACCTGCATCTCCAGCCAATTTCAATAAAACATATTATCAATCCTCATCATTGTAAACATACCATATTATGCTACATTTTCAGGCAGTTTAGACCAAGACATCACCCCTCCAAAAGCTCATACTTTCTTTATTAAATTTAAAAATAATTTGTATTTTTTGATATAGTATATATTTTCTGCAAAATCTTGATCAGTGAACTCTCTATTCAAAATAAACACAAATAAAATATTCATCACCTGAAAAAAACCATTTTTGGGGGGTTTACCCCCCTTTACCCCCCCCTTCCGGTGGTCCGATCGAGCTGGTTCACAAACTCGTCCGAGTGATTACCACTTTACACGTCTGTACCAAATTTTATTAAGATTGGACCATATTTACGGCCGCTATCGTGTTAGCAGACGTATATATATATATATATATATATATAAATTCGAACGAATAGTGTTTTTTGCTTCTGGGGGCCCCAAAATGAAAAGTTAACATGGTCTCGTGTTTAGGTCTTACCATGAGACCTACGGTAATAGCTTATTCCTTTAAGGAAATTCGCTAAAAAGCGCGTGTAGTTACGAAATATATGAATACTGTATACTCTTGATAATCCAACAGATATTGGAACGGCGGCCCTTGTGGGATTATCAAATACTATGGATTACTGAGGGTACCTTGAAAACAGCAATAAATTAAACTACAATGCAAATATTAATGAGAAACGAGTTAAAAGAAAAGTCTGTGTTAATAATGAAACGTTTATTTTACGTTCTAAGTACGTGAACCAAAATAAAAATAAACTTGCGATCTTAAAACGTAGGGACGTAGGGAAATAAACTTGTGATCTTAATCGCAGTATCGGTCTCGCAGCGCGGCGCAGCGGCATGTCGGTGTCTAGGTCGGTGTCGGGTTACAGTAATGCTCGCTCTCTCTTGCACTCACAGCAGTTACGGCGGCCGCTGCGGTGTCGGATTACCAAACGTGACGGACTATCGAGATTGCTCTGTATCTATCTTTGATTTCGTAAATTTAATCCTTCCACTAAAATTACGATCGACAAATTTACCGCCGCAATACATCGAAGATAATTTTTAAGAAACTTTGGGCTAAATGTATACAGTGGACAACAACAAACCGACATCACTTTAGTGAAGTTACTTACGCACTTACGCTTTTTTTACTTTTTCACCGTAAATGTTTCAGAAAAGTCTAACTTTAATAATTATTGCAAATCTACACAGATGAAGTTTTCCAACGAGCCATCAATTAATAGAATCGGTCCAGTAAAACTGTAGATTTAGTTGTCTGAAGATTTTTAAAACTGAATTATTATAAGAGTAGATAGGGGAAAACCTACATTTGAGAGTGGCTCATACCTTTGAGGATAAGAATTTTTAAATCTACCTTAATGCAAAACTACGAAATGAGACGAATGTTTCGACACCTCAAACAGAATCAAACGTCAAAATTGGTCCAGAAATAAGGGAGGAGTTGCGTTAACAAAGGCTTCACGTATTAAATATAAGGATACTCGGCGTCATACTTCCCTCCAAGCCACTAGATAGTGTTAAAAATAGTTGTCAATGATTTTACTTATTGTATAAAAAATTAGACGGATTAAAACATTAAAATCGTAACTAATCACAAAACCTAGAATTAATATTGATTTACTAAATTTTATAGAAATTCATATTTTTGAATTTTTGATCATGATCTGCTGTAAAATATTCTGCAATAAATATGAAAGAAATTAAAAAGGGCTAGGCCCGGGCCGCCCAGGGGCCCGGGTCCTGTGACCAAGAGTTGCACCAGCCCCATTCTTTTGGGGGCAATGCTTAATAGTAATAAATGCGTGTTCATTGGCAATATTAAAAAAAAAATTACATTACGTCCAAGTTCGAATCATCATTAATAGACTCTACAACTTGTTCTAAACTTGGCAGAGCTACAGCGTAAATTCATGGCTTTTCGTAAGAAACCAATTTCTTGCAATAAATAAATAACTGTGTAAATCTTTAGAAAACTTAAGTTGGCTGAATGTAACAGCATCAAGCCAACTTAAGTTGTTGTAAGTTGGCTGTAAATTATAACAATAATTTACGTAAGAGTTATGGTTGTTTTTATTATGTAAAGCATTATTACGTTTTTTCACAAGACAGCCCCTCATCAATATGTAACTATAGTAACGGGCAGTGCCAGTAATACTCAAGCTGTTTAAAAACAAAGCAATATTAATTACTTACCATCAGGAAACGAAAGTCGCAACTAATTATGGAACTGCAAAACTAACACGAAAAACTGTAAAACTAAGTACAGCAGAGATACTGGCTCATCAAGAATCGCTCAGCAACTAATGCACTGAGAAACAACAAGGAAGGAAAATGGGAAAAAGGAGGGAATAAGGCCGCCTTCACACTAGGTCACTGTGACCGGAAAAATTTTAAAGCATAGAGTTAAATGTAGCCCTTCACACTATAGGTAACTGTTGCTTGGCAAGGAAACAGTGACCCATGAGGCATGGAAGGAGTTAATATATTTGTTCTTAATATTTATTTATTTATAAACTGAGCATTTATTTTACTAGAAAAATTGACAATTGCGTCCATTACCAGCGCGGGTAGGGCGGGTGCGCCAACGTCAAAACCTCGAGTTGGCGCGCTCTCAGCGGCGTCTTCCGCACGCGTGGAGCCGAGGCCAGGGCAGGCCATGTGTGGTAGGAAACGGGTGCAACGATGAGAGATGAGAGCGAGAGAGCGGGGTAGCGGGGTGTGGGGATGGGGGGGGTTTGGGGGAGGGAGCGCGGCAGCGCAGTCTGGTGCGCCCGAACAGAACTACGTCGGCCCGCCATAGCCCGAACGGTCTGCGTTGCCGGTAAGAATGAACTATCTACTCCAGGGTATTTTTTATCTATGGTGTGGGTCAGCTCACAAAAAATGATTCCTGAAGGTAATATTTCTACAAATTCCTTAAGGAATATCTTTTTTGTGAGCTTACCCAAACCTAACGATCTAACAGAAGTCATTTATCTTTTCTTCATAATTGAAATCTCGGGTTGTGAGCCTTACTAACAAATTAAATTTTCATTGTTGATTTGTCGGTAACAGGTGCCTTACGAGATAGGTATCGTAAAACAGTTTCCATTCAATACAACGACAATGACAATGACGGTGATTGGACGGGTGCTCGGCTCGTCTCACATGACGGTGTTCACCAAGGGTGCTCCTGAGAGCATCATCAACATGTGCCTTCCTACGTCTGGTAAGTATGGCAATCCCACATTGACTTACTTTGAGTTATCTCTAAAAATAACTATTAAAGCCTTATGTGTATTAAGGCTTTATTTTATTTACATCAAGTTCAATATTAACCAAGTAGGTAGGCTATGAGTGTGCTACATCATTTATTTCAATCATTAATTATTGTTAAATACAACAGTAATATAACTTTTGTTTTTATTTCTTACTGATAAGCTAGGCCTACTGATATTTTTATTATCAATCAGGCCTGTTGTTAGAGTTTCCCTATTAACTTAGAGGCTCAATAATATTTTTCCTAAGTTCTATCTTGATTTATCTTTAAATTTTTACTTTGTATTATTTATCTAATCAAATAGTTGTTGAGTGATCGTTTAAACTGCAGTAGGACTTGAATAGGATTTGTACTGGATTTGTACCAAGAACCGAGAAACCAAAAAATTTTCCGTACTGACCAAAAATTTCTGGTATTGCAGACCCCTAAAAATTATATCATATTTTGCATCATTGCACCAAACAGAGTTATAATCGAAATCAAGAAATAGACAAATAATAATTGTAATTTTTACTACTGTGATTCAAACAATAAAGCTGCCTTTTAATAGCAATAGTCTGTAAAAATTTACACAGTAATACATGACAATATTAAAGTGGATTATAATTCTCAATGAAGAAAAGAAAATTGAAAAACACCATTGTAAGAAAAAAAGTTTTCAACAAGTTTCATGAAAACCGAATTTGAATAACCACCTCTTTAATTCTCTCAGAAATTTATGTTAACTGGATCTCTCAGGAATTAACGATAACTGAATAAAACTAAGTCAAGTTTAAGTTTCATTAAAACTTTATAGAATCAAGAATCAAACATTTATTCCAATTAGGCACAAAGAATGCATTTGGTGGGTCAATAGGTTCTTATGTTAGGGGTAACATGCGTTATAGCTGCAAATACAGGCACTGAAATAAAAAACAAAGATTACAAGAATAGAGAAACAGACAATATTAAATGTAACATAGGTCTCTACAAATCAGGCCTAAGTGTGACAGGAGCTGGTAGTTCAAAAAATTCACTTATGTGATAAAACGGATTTTTAACAAGCCACTGATATATTGTAGATTTGAAAGCTTGAAATGGAAGGGCAAGCACATCATGGGGAAGTTTATTTAGGCACTTAAAACCTACCAAATTGTAACTTTGTTTAGTTTTGCTTAGCCTAACAAACGGAATGTCTATCAGAGCTCTAGACCTAATATTGAAACTGTCTCCTTGAGTAGTATGACTGTCAATATTCTTATAACTAGTTAACATCACGTTAAATATATAAAGATTAACAAGTGATAGAATATTAAATTCAATAAAAATAGGCTTGCAATGTTCTTTTGGGTGAGCTCGAGCCATAATACGCAATATTTTCTTTTGAAGGATAAGTATACAAGTCAAATGGGGGCTATTTCCGCAGAAAATAATACCATAGCTTAAGGCCGATTGTAAAAGTGCGAAATACATACTTTTATTATAATTTGTTGGTATTAAGTCATTTAACCTTCGGAAAAGGAAAGTTAGCCTGCTTAGCCTGGTACAGAGATGGTCAATATGAGATGTCCAATTCAAGTAGTTGTCAATGTGAACACCGAGAAATTTTACAACACTACTCATACCAGGCTCATTTATTTCTAAATCTTGAAAGTTTCTCATACTAAATAAAACATTCTGGGACTTATCATTGTTTAAAAAGAAACTATTTGCTGAGAACCATTCAGCAGCTATGCTAAGAGAATCCTTGGTCTGTGCTTTTAACTGCATAAGATCTTTATGTTCAGAGATCAAGGTGGTGTCATCTGCATAGAGGTATGATTTACAATTTAAGCTATAGGGCAGATCATTGATTGCAATGAGGAACAAAAGGGGCCCCTGGACTGATCCCTGAGGTACCCCACAATTGTTAAAAGCAATGTCAGACCACTCACCCCCCGTGCAAACCGTCTGTCTTCGATTAGAAAGATATGAACGGAAAAGATTCAAAGCATTGTTTTTGATCCCATAGAATTCCAACTTGTGAAGCAATACACCATGGTCAACACAGTCACCACAGCCTTGCTTAAATCAATAAATGTAGCCCAGGTAGAATTTCCTTTTTTAAAGGCACTAAGTATGTCCTGGACCATAGCATTGATCGCATCCACAGTGGACTGTCCACTTCTAAAGCCGAATTGTTGTTTATTGAAAAGAGAGTTTGATTCAAAATAATTGTTAATGTGATTGTAGACGATATGTTCTAGCACCTTGGACAGCACAGGTACTAGACATATGGGCCGATAATTTCCTGGGCTGTATCTATCCCCTTTTTTGAAAACCGGACAAATTTTGGAAATTTTCAGTGAATCAGGAAACACCCCATCTTGCAGACAAGCATTTACACAGGAAGTGAGCGGCAAAACAATTAATTCTGACATTTCTTTTATAAACCAGTTTGAAAGATCATAGATGTCTCTGGTTTTAGAGTTCTTCATTTTCCTAATAACTGAAATTACTTCATTACAATTGACAAGTGAAAAATTGAAAGTACAGTTATTGATGGGAACTTCTTTTAAGAAATGCTCGAAGGTTAAAACAGGTTTCTCTACACTAGTTCTAATATCATTTACAGAGTCTATGAAATACCTGTTTAATACATTAGGATGAAAAGGAATGTTGTCAGTTTTATGGGTCGATTGAGAGTTCTGTTTTATAATAGCCCAAGCAGATTAGCATTTATTACTTGAGTTTTTCAGTGATTTGAGCATTAAAATTGAGTTTGGCTGCCTTGACCTCTTTCTTGTAAGTGTTCAAGATATTCTTATAGACTAACACATTCTGTTTATTTATCTTTGATTGATGATATGCTACCTTTACCTGATCACT
This sequence comes from Flexamia atlantica, assembly GCA_035578135.1. Taxonomy (NCBI): domain Eukaryota; kingdom Metazoa; phylum Arthropoda; class Insecta; order Hemiptera; family Cicadellidae; genus Flexamia; species Flexamia atlantica. The sequence continues at coordinate 5,499,646 of JAQJVK010000017.1, read as the reverse complement.
AAGCCTGGCAAGATCTAAGTTGTACCAGGTTTGATTTAGCCTTCCATCCCGGATTGGTTTAGGGTGTGACTTACGAAGAGGAAAACACTCATCAAACACATGCAAAAAGGTTTCGAAAAAATATCAAACAAATTACCTGGATTGTCTTGAGAGAGCCAATAATTGTCAAATTCAGACTGCCAATCAACTCTGCTAATTTTGAATTTGAACGTTTTCATGTTTTGTGGTGAAAAACGTTGCTTGAAAGCGATAGGGTGGATCTTATCAGGCTCATTAACAGATTCTGAGACAATACGAAAAATAAGACCATCGTGGTCTGAGTAAAAAAAAGGTTCAACTGCACAAAATACATCATTTTTACTAATATTAGAAAACACATTGTCCAAGCAGGCCTTCCCACGGGTCGGCAGATCATTATGGAAGTAGATGTTGTATTGTCTCAGAAGGTTGAGAAGAACCGCAACTGATCTCTTGCCTGAAGTCACGTCAAACTGGGCATTTACATCTCCGCCTATTATGATCCTGTGGTTAGGCCACTTGTTCAGGTACAAAAGAATACTTTCAAGATTTTCCAGGAAAGCCCATTCATTGCTGTCTGGAGTGTGGTAAAGAGAGATAATGATGAGCTTGTGCAAGTTAACTATAACACCATAAGCTTCACAAATTTTCTCAACACAATAGGACGAAAGATCAAGCGGTCTGCAGTCAAATTTTTGATGAGCATAAACAAGAGTACCACCTCTGGCATACTTGATCCTCGAAAAATTACTAACTAAGTTGAATCCCTTAAGGTTGATATAGTCAATACCTGTCGCAGGAAACCAATGCTCCGAGAGACAAATGAAGTCACACTGTTGCTGGGACGTAAAGTGTTCCAGTAAAGGCATCTTATCACTGAGTCCTTGAATATTTAAAAAAAAGAAAATAAGCACACAAAACCTAAGATTTAATGGTATACTTATGCTGCTAGGTGTACAGTCCATATCTGATTTGTTATGAGCCATGTTCAAATTCATGCTTAAAACTTTACTATTTATACTTACTGAGCCTTCCTTAAAAAAACTTTTGACCTTGAGAAAGCACTTGATTTGGACGGAGTATACTCACATATAAGCGTCTCCGAGGGCCAAAAATCCGGCTTAAACACTTTCTCAAAATTTGTGTTTGAGACACCAATTTTAAAAGACTTGTAAGTGTCATACTTAGGTTTAAGTTCAACACAATCACAGTCATCAACACCAGCTTCAGCTATGTACGTTTTGATGTCATCCAAGGTCACCTCAGGAGAAAACCTTGAAACAAAAATCCAATTCTTCTGTGAGACAGTTCTAATTTTAAGCTTTGTGTTTCTCCCTTTGGTTCCTATTAATGGTTCTTGACTATTCTTTCCGGTTCTAGACTTTCCTTCCTTGGTCACCTTTGCATAACTCACTTTCGTCCATTCATTTTCATTTTCAGACTTATCATTTGCAACTTTGCCTTCATCTTCAATTACTTCAGCAACTTGTGCCGGTTTTAGGTTATCCTTGTTGTTGTTTACAATGGTGACAGACGACGAAGCAGACAATGTATGCTCAGCTTTACCAGGCTTGTTCTTCTTACTCTTGTGACAGTTATTTGCCACAGCGGCAGGCACTGGTTTTTGTTGAGAAGTTATTGGATCCGGCTCTTTATCACGTTCTTGGTTGGTCATAGTCGCAACAGGCGACAAAACCTGTACAGGAGATGGGCGATCCACTGAGTTACATGGTTTATCCTGTACTTCTGCTCGAAGTTTTGTCACTTCAACACTAAGCTGTTGATACTGAGCAAAAAGCACGTCCAACCGCTGGCATATTGTTACGTCGTTACTGCTGTGTGTTTCTAGTTCTGTCAAAACGACATTCAATATACTGGGCCAGTCACATTGATCATCAATTTTTTCACTTTTCTTGAACATTAAAACAATTTTAGGGTCACATTTGCTGCAAAACCACTTAATGTGATCAGCAATGTCATTAATGGCGGCGTAAGTGTCACTGTCCATATTGATGCATTCTGGATGAAACAATTGACGACAGAATCTGTCACAACACATGGCCAACTCATCAGGAACAGTTTCATTGCATATACCGCAAGGAGACGAATCTTCGGAAAGAGGTGACCCCAACGATTGCAAGGTTTCACCATTCATGCCGTTATTCACTGTCATAGTACGGTTCTTGCTTCGCAAACGCATTTCAATTTCTTATGTTGGTACTCCTTGTCCAAAAAAAAAAAAACTAGTCGATGAGTAGCTTCAGATATACTCACTAGATTCAGACTGTAATTTATTTAGCAATATAAAATATTGCTCATCATTCAAAAAGTTTGTCGTAACATTTTAAAAGCTTCAGTTTAAGGTTTTAAAAGAGGTACCCAATTCAAACTGTTAAGCCTTGAAGAGTGTACTCATAAATTACAAATTCCTAGACCCCCTTATTACAAAACACACGAAGAACTCTGAAAACATTCAGATGTCTAACAGGAAATACTATGAGTAGAAGAAACCTGTTAAAGAACACTTGTACAGTGGAGCCCCGATAATCCGAAATAATTGGGACCGAACCCATTTTGGATTAGCGAATATTTCGGATTAAGCGTACTATTATTAAAATAAAGATAATTATTAAATACAACCTGCAATTACATAAACTAAGCGTCGAAACGCCAAATCACACCAATCACGGTACGAGAATTCAAGATTTTTTACCGATCAGCAAATCGTAGAAATGGTTTTGAGAGAACTGGACAACACCGCGGCCCAAGACGACAGTGCAGGTGAAGCAGCAGACGACAGCGAGTAGAGAGTATCCCATTCGGACGCCGCGGCTGCCTTCGATCTAGCGCTACGCTACGTAGAACAGCAGTTCACCGCGACCCCAGCCGATACCTTGTTCCTGAAACGCTTGCGCTATTACTCTTGTGGACAGTTCATTATCTATCGTTTTAAGCTTTTTAACAGCGGGTACAACATGTGAAAAAAATTTTCCTATGCATTCGCATGAGGCCGATTTGTATTTGACCGGCAATGACGGATGATTTCTCAAATAATGAGTTTTGAGATTTTTTAAGATAATTTTCTTGGAACAAACTGAGCAAATCACTCGCTCACCGGATGAAGCCATCACTTTACACAGCAGGCGATCATAAAAATGTTTTCCATGTCAAATATCACCGTAAACTGCTAAGCCCGAACATAAGGACAGAACCATAACAAAAAAAACAACGATGACGTCGACGTTGAGGTTAGATAGTGAGCCGACAGCTGACAGAAGCCGGCAGACGATGCGCAGTAGCACTTCGTGCATCGGCGCATTCGAGTTCGCATTCGTCAATGGGTAATATGATCGCATATCGATATTTGTTTTCAAACAATCGAATGGGGTTAGAATACGCCTATTGTTATAACATTGTGTAATTCGGTTATTCTATGGAATACTTAGTTTCTCACGATCGATGCATCGACTATCGACTTGGCTGCTTTTGTTTTAAAATGCATGACATTTCATAGCGTTATAGTTCGCAGAAAGGAGAATCTTTCTGCAGAAAATAATGTTGTCGACTTAATACAGAAACTTTTTCTGCAAAAAATAATTTTACTAACTTATTACTTGAGGATTTTCTGCAGCCACTCTTAAAAAAACCAACCAGTCGGTCAGGCTGAACTTTCTGCAGGTCTTGTCTTCTTTCTGCGACAATGTCGCACTGTCGCCCGTAGTTTTGCTATGGGGAACCCATGTAGTTTCGTTCAATAACACTGTTCTGTTTTGTTTATTACATTTTAGATCTTTGAAACATACGTATATTTTCAGAAATACGCTTAATCAATGTTTTTTCCTTGTTTTTATTCATTCCTTAATATTTCCTAATTTCGGTTTCGGATTAAGCGGATTTTCGGATTACCGGATTTCGGATTAGCGGGGCTCTACTGTACCTTTTTATATGATATATTTTTTATGACATATTTTCCCTAGGCTATAATATTTTTCTGGGACTTTGGAATGAATTAATTACTGTCTTCTATGCTTCTTCTCAAAGAGGAGCTTGATTTTTTAGTTACTGGTAATCTGTGAGAAGTTTTGAAAAATTGTATTAATTCTTTTAAATCACAAACAGTCTCAAAACCTGTCGATGATGTTTCTTTTTTTCATATTACTGTTTAAGCATAATTAAAGCAAAATACATTTACTACACGAATGTTCAAAGTTTTTTACAGCAAGAGTGGGCAAATTTAATATTGGCTGGAGACCACAACCAGGCCTTAGCCAAAATGAGTATATGTTCTGCTTACATCCATTATATTAAGTCAAGAATATACCTCACCATTAATAAATCGTTGTTTCGATAATGATGATGAGAGTTTTGTCTTCCACTTGATGTTTGTATTGTTCATTGATGTGGACTATATTGTGGCAGTACCTGATAGCATAGAATCAGCCCTCAGCGAATACACTGCCTGCGGTTACCGTGTGATAGCTCTAGCTTACAAGAAGTTACCTCGCAAGTTCACCTGGGTCCAGGCGCAACGCTCACAGCGTCATGAGGTTCGTACTTGAACCGTTAGTGAAAAAGTTTGGTTTTTATTTTAAATAAAACACTCATTTGAACGTCTACACAACACTTTTGCTACATTAAAACTTTATACTCATTAGATTCAAATAGTAATATATTTTTACACTCTTTGTTGCCTTCCTCCAAGGTTGATGTAGAGTTTTTCTGACAAAAAAGTGTAAACAAAATGTGATGTCATCAGTCAACTGGAAAGAAAACTGCTGCCCGTAATGGGAAGAATGTTGCCTGTGACCGGGAGAATGCCGCTTGCTAAATCATTTGTTTTACCGGGTCTATAGTCTCAAGCTTGGCCTGAAAACCAACTTTGGACACCTATTCAAGGCATTATTTTGAGTTTATTTCTAACTATTATTCTTTGGGCAAGGATAAGTAGGGAAGGGTCGGCTGGTGAGTTACAGCTGAGGCTCCATAGTCCTTGTGGGAATGAGGCAACCTATGTATCTATTATTCTACCATTATCTATTATTTTTAATATATTTATTGCAAAACAATTTTTTATTGTTAATCAGGAAACTCTATTATTAATATGAAACAAATACTTATGGTGTTGTGATTCAACTTCAAGTTTACATTTCTCATGTCTATCTTAGTTTACAAGCCTGAAAGACAATAAACAAACTCTTATTCTTATTCTTTACAGAATTTTTTTTAAGTAAGGAAATATTTTTGACCATATATTCTTTTTTTGTTGCTTATACAAGTAAACATCAAACAAAAGTTTTATATGAATAAAATTTATAATAGCACTTGACTAGACTCGACTCTATACTCAAGTATTTGTATACTCGAGTATCGAGTATACTCGACTCGACTCGACTCCAAAATCCACTACTTGATTCAGTATCATTCGTTTTTGGTAAGTAACTGTTTAGTAGGATCTTCCCCTCTCAATGTTTCCGCACCTAATATAGTGGTGCAGATAGTCATATTTTTTGCCAAAAATTTTTTAACATAGCAAAGACTTTTTTTTAGTTTTGTGCTGTTTTCATTCTATGTTATTTAACTGCTTCTATCTTACCATTCAGGTGGAGAAAGACCTCGTATATCTGGGACTACTTCTGATGCAGAATACACTGAAGCCCAAGTCCGCCAAAGTCATTAATGAACTTCAAAAAGCGAGGATCAAGTGTGTCATGGTCACAGGTAAATATTGTTATACATTTTTCATTCGTATTAAAATATTTTACTGTTTTAAAATACAGGTAGAATACCCACTATATGATTATGAAGTAGTTTTATCGAGCTGTGATTTGAACAAATTTTGTCCAAAAAGAATAACCTTTTACTAGGGGTGGGCGAGAACTCGACAGTCGAGTAATTACTCGAGTATTTGCTACTACTCGAGGTCGAGTCGAGTAGTTCCAACTACTTGACTTAAACGAGTCGAGTAGTTAGTTACTCCCGCCGTTTACGTGCGATCGAATTTACGTGCAATTTTACAGCCGCGAGTTACGCAAAGCTACATCGGCCGTTTATCCGCAATCTAGAGATTGTTTATCGCGGCCACTCGCCAGTTTTACAATAAGCAGGCATTTTCACGCGATCGTTTTTCGCGGCCGATTGCGACTTTTGCAAGGCTACATTTGCCAATCATCGGCAGTCGGCAAATACGCGCGATCGTACTTCGCGGCGATCGCGAGTTTTGAAAAGCTACATCTGCCGTTTATCCGCGACCGACAGATACACGCTATCGTTTTTTGCAGCTGTCCACGAGTTTTTCATAACAGTAACCTCAACAATATTTCATAGAAGAACGGATTTTGGCAGTTATCTAGAAGTTCCATCTCTCAGAATTTAAAAATTGAAAACTTGCAGCTATATTTAGCTCTGACCTCACACTTTACAACTTCAAAGTTGTAATCATTGTTTATCTTATGATTGATACATAGCCTCTATTTCTGTCTCATTTGATTTGTAAAAATGAGAAGAAAATTGTGGACTTCATTGGTAAAGTGGAATTCATAAAATAATTAATTAGTTTAGGTTTTATTTGGTAATTGAGGAAAGGATTGCCAGAGAACTTTCCCATCTGGATGACTAGGAGTCCCACTAGCACAAAGATACACAGAAAAAACACATTAACTTGAAAATTTTCGGGACATCATGTCCCTTTCTCAATCAGTTGAGAAGTGAGGAGTTTGAACTGTAGCAGGTTTGCCAACTTAACTGTCAAAACACTAAAATAAAACTATGACTGTTCACACTTAAACAATATGTACATTATATACAATTTAGTTGTCTGGCTGGAAAGGGTGGGGGAGTGTGTATGGGTTGGTTATCTAAGGTTTAAGTTAGGTGGCTCTCTAGATTTAGTTAACCACTGGTGAGCTGATTCCCATCTTCTGAGTTGTGAAGGGTTGCAGTTTTCAGGGAGGGCTTTAACTATTTTTTCCTACAACCGCGCGTAAAGTGTCTGTTTACGCACCGAAACCCAATCGTAAAACAGCTGTTTACTGATGAGCGAGCGATAATGTATTTGAAAGTCTTTGGAGCGAGCGTAAAGTATTTTACGCTCGCCACTTGATTACTTTTACGCTCGCCAGCTGATTGCATTGTTACTCGACGCGCCACAGCGCTCCCTTCCGCTTCCGATTGAGCTCGACTTGTTTGCAACCTCAAACTGGCGCATTCAGCAACAATAATGGATGAAATGAGTGATGACAAATACGGACTTAACTCCACCTGAAATAAGTGAATTAGCAAAAGAAGTTTCATTAAACTTATTACCTCGTAAATCTAGAATTATTTACGAAAAGGAATATGAAGAATTTATGCAATCATAATGGCGCATTCAGCTACAATGGACGTGAGTAACTGTGATTGTATTCATCGTTTGGGAAATTAAAACTGTAGTTGTAGGAAAAATTTAGTATGTATTTCGCGTGTAAAGCGTCTTTCTCGCTTTCGCTAAAAATAGCGTCGCGCGATAACTGTTTAGCTCAAGCGAGAAAGACCTACTTTACGCTCTTAATACATAAATAACTATTATAGTGAAGCAGTCTTCAAATGTGGTGTTGTGGTCTATGATATGTTTAGAGACTGGTTTTTCTTAATTTCTTACTTTACAGTCATGCCTATGGCCATTCATGCGTTTCCTTAGGGTTTCGGTGGTTAAGCCTATATACTGAGCAGGACAGAGAGTACATTGCAGTTGGTATATGAGGTTTGATGAGCTGCATGTGTGGTGGCCAGAGATGTTATATTCTTTGTTAGTCAAAAGTTCTGATCTTGTTTAGCGAATTTCCCCTATAGGGAAGAAGCTATTACCGTAGGTCTCATGGCAAGACCTAAGCCCAAGACCATGATAACTTTTCGTTTTGGGGCCACCAGAAGCAAAAAACACCATTCGTTCGAATTTTTATATATATATCTATATATCTATCTATCTATATATATATGTGTCTGTCAGCACGATAGCGGCCGTAAATATGGACCGATCTTAATGAAATTTGGTACAGACATGTAAAGTGGTAATCCCTCGGACGAGTTCGTAAACCAGCCCGATCGGACCACTGGGAGGGGGGGTTAAGGGGGATAAACCCCCCCAAAAATGGGTTTTATGAGTTTTTTACATAGAAAAATAAAATTTATCAAATTTTTATTGGCACCATTGAATTCAGCTCAAAAAAACAAACAATTTAGTATTTTGAATCACCCCTCTATGTCCATTGGTTACCGAGATATTGAAAGTGGTAAACACAGTACGTTGTCCCAATGTTAACCTTATGGGAAATAAGTAAATTTCCATATCTCGGTGATTTCCCAACCAATCTTAATAAAACTTGGTAAATAGCTTCTTCTAGTTCAGATCTATTAATTATTAAATTAAAACCACTCAGTTTTAATATACCTGTAGCAGCAAACCTGCATACTCATTCCCCATGTTATACTTATGGAGCTTACCAAAACATGTCAAATCTCGCTATGTTGGATTGAAATATGTTGTTTTGCATTTGAAATTCGCTGAGTATGCAGGTCTGCTGCAACGGGGGTATTTAATTCTTTCTTCCACAATTTCTTGGCTAAGGTTTTAATTACAATTATTTTTAGGAAAAAGATAAACCTGTTGTCGATAGTTAAAATAATAGGCTAGTAATTAAATCTTATAACTGTTTAAATTTTAAAATCATGCAATACAAAAATTTATTTTGTTATCTTTTTACATTAAGTGTTTTGTTATTTTGAGTGATTAGTATAGTTATTCATTTGAAAGTAGGATTATGCGATGTGAGAGTATTAGAATACAATTATCCGACCAGTATTGCTGTATGGAGCAGAAACATGGATATTGAATTAAAAAAGAACAAAGAAAACTCATTGTTTTTGAAAATAAAATATTGAGAAAAATTTTTGGACCTGTGAATGAAAATGGAGAGTGAACGGATGGATGGCTTTCAAGATGGCTGACAGTCAGAAAAACCTTTTTATCTGTGCTCAATAAGTTCTTAATTATATGTTTTATCACTTACAGTAAATAGCATTTTGTGTTATAGGTCCTTACATATCTAAATGGTGAGTTTTGTGAGATAACTGGTTTTAAAGTGCACACTCGGATTCAGAATATTCACTGATATTAAGGGTCACTTGTACATTCTTGGCTGCTCGGAAGAAACCTGTCGAGGACAACTTACTGATAAGCCTCGCTTCTACTTTCAATTGGGAATGACTGTCAATTATTCTGCTTTAACCTAGATATTTTCTGTATTGTTTACATTGACCTTCAAAGACTCAGATATAATATTTAATTTGTGGTTTAAATTTTTTCAAACGGTGGAATAAACTTTTACTTTTAATTTATTTTCCTTTTTGGAATTGAACTAAATAGGAAAAATGGGGAGTTCACATGACACTCAAGAAAATGTTTCTCTAAACGAAGGAGGAGAGATTTGCTTTATTAGCTGTTGTGAGGATTGTACCACAGTTTTTGAGTCACTGAATGAAGAAATAAATCAATTAAAATTTGACAATAAAAAGCTTAATAGTTTTTTGGAATTAATGGAAACTGACTTCAATGCATCCCTTAATATTTTGCAAGAAAGGCTTGATGCAGCCCTAAAGGAAAATAAAATACTAACAGAAAAAGCTCTCTTAGCTGACATCATTAGTAAAAAACTTGAGGGTGCAGAAGAAAAACTTCTTAAAAAGAAGTTGAAGAAAAAAATATTTCCCCATGTAAAATAAATAATGAGCTTGAAGAGGAACTTAAGTCAAAACGTGAAATAATAAGATTATTTAGGGCATAGTATAAGGACGAAACCTCTAAAAATGACACCTTTCGCTCTCCTAAGCAAACAGTTAAAGCCCAAATGCCTCATACTGTCAACTTTGTACACAAAAACCCATATTCACTGCTGAGTGACGAAGAAAGCAAGTGTCCTAATATAAATTCCTTGCAAGAATTTCCAGCTTTAAATCAAAATTCTAAGGCTAGGACGAGGACTCAAACTAAGATAAACAATGTTAGCGGATTGAACAATTTTAATGTTAGCAGAATAAATAATCCTAAACAGGTTGTAACAAACAGTCAAGAAAAAAATAAATCTGTTTTCCTTTTAGCAGACAGCCATGGGAAATCGCTTAGTTGGATGCTGCAAAGTAAAATGAAAAATTACAATGTTTCAAGCATGGTGCGTCCAGGTGCTGATTTAAAAAATGCCTTGAAGGAATCAGACACCTTTGTCAAGATTTAACACATGAGGACTTTCTTATCATCATTGGAGGAACTAACGATATTGGAGTTAAAAGTGAAAACAATATCATTTTTGAACTAAATAATTTTTTTAAGTCAGCTCAACATACTAATGTAATAGTAGCGGACCTTCCTATACGACATGACCATCCACCCTTTGACAGGAACATTGAAGATGTCAATCTAAAGATTCACGAACTTTGCAAGTCTTTTAACAACAAAGTAGGAATTTTATCATTATCAACTGCCACGACAAGGACTGCATTTTAATAAAAGAGGGAAAAACCATATTTGTGACACCCTTCAACATCTAATCGAGGAAAATAGTAGTGTCCAAGCTAAAATTTGCAGAACAAGTTTACTAGACTGTTCCTTTGCTTCTACTGTCAGTGATTCATCTGGCTTTCGAGGTTGGAATACCCTTACTGGCGATCCTGTAAACACCACTCTTCAGGACAGTCTAACTGATGTGGACTTTTCAACTGCTGAGGATGAATACACAGATACCACCGTAAGGGTCACAGCAAACACCGTTGATGCAGATACAGCCACTACTCCATCTGTCCTGTGTTTACAGCCTAAAACGAGCAAGACTAATTGTGAAGCCTATAGTGGTTCAGTTGCAGTGAGCTCAGCATCCGGTGTAAGTGAGGAAAATCTAGGTACTTTATCACAAAAAAAGAACAATGAAGAATCTTTTTTTAAAATTAAGACGCAGGCTAGTGTTAAGAGAATAAATAAATTAAGAGAACAAAAAAACAGCACAAAAATTAAAAAATCTCACGGTTTATTGCATCTTAATATATAGGGAATTAGTGATAAGTTTGAAGAGTTAGAAATATTTCTTAACATGTTAGATCTTGATGTAAGGGTTGTTTGTTTAAATGAGCACAATAAAAGTTTATTGAATAAAATTTTTCTAAATAAATTAAAATAGGATAATAGAGGAAACAACTGGCTTACCTGAAGTTGAGTAGGCCATTAGAAACACAAAACACTAAACACAGGAAAAGTCCCAATATTTCGGTCCATCTAGTAGGACCTTTCTCAAGGGTAGAAAGATGGAGAAAGACTGTTAATGGTGGTGGAATTTGAAATTGAAAAATGCAGTTCTGCCAACACAGCAAATGGGAAAATGTCTTTTCAAAGGTTATATTGCATGTAACACTCTAGGCTGTATATTGATTTTTTGGCACATATACAAAATTAAACTACACTATATACACAACTTATAAGCACAGTAACTATGTACATTATAGGCCTAAGTATTAAAAGTTTGTTTATTGAAGCCAGTTGTTGGGAAGGGTTGGGATCATCTCAGATTTAGGTTGGGTGGGTTTCTGGATCCTGTTACATGTTGATAAGCCAGTTCCCATCTTCTAAGGGTGGAGCTATTGCAATTTGTTTTTGGAATTTTTGGAATTTGCAATTTGTTTTTGGAATTCCAAAAACAAATTGCAATAGCTCCACCCTTAGAAGGTGGGAACTGGCTTATCAACATGTAACAGGATCCAGAAACCCACCCAACCTAAATCTGAGATGATCCCAACCCTTCCCAACAACTGGCTTCAATAAACAAACTTTTAATACTTAGGCCTATAATGTACATAGTTACTGTGCTTATAAGTTGTGTATATAGTGTAGTTTAATTTTGTATATGTGCCAAAAAATCAATATACAGCCTAGAGTGTTACATGCAATATAACCTTTGAAAAGACATTTTCCCATTTGCTGTGTTGGCAGAACTGCATTTTTCAATTTCAAATTCCACCACCATTAACAGTCTTTCTCCATCTTTCTACCCTTGAGAAAGGTCCTACTAGATGGACCGAAATATTGGGACTTTTCCTGTGTTTAGTGTTTTGTGTTTCTAATGGCCTACTCAACTTCAGGTAAGCCAGTTGTTTCCTCTATTATCCTATTATAATACCTACCCTTTAAGGGCCTTCCTACAAAAAATAACCTCTAAATAAATTAAATAATTTTGAGTTAGCAGACCGTTACTTTCGTAATAAGTCTAGAGGAGGCCCATGCATTCTTATTGAAAAAAATTTGAATTATGTTAAACGCAATGATCTTGCATGCTTTAATGAAGAATCTGTGTTCGAAGGTTCTTTTGTTTAAATTAAATCAATGAACTGTATAATAATTTCATTATACACAGTACCGAATTATACCATCTCAAAAATGTTCTTAGAAAAATTACAATGTCTCTTTAGAAAACTTGAAAATGGGCTGAAAACTAAAAACATTTTAATTGCATCAGATTTTAATATAAACTTATTAAAGAGAGATAATTTTACAGAATGTTTTGAAAACTTAACTATGGAATTTGGGTACTCAATAAATAATAGGAAACCAACCAGAATAACTTCACACTCAATATCATGTATTGACAACATTTTAACTAGTGCAAATTATGGTGAATGTGAAATTTTTAATATAAATACCTCCTTATCAGATCACAATGCACTCCTGATGTCAATGCCTAGTTTACATAGTAATAAGGAAAAATGTAATAACACTGTTTGGATTAGGACATATCCTGAGGATAATTATCAGCTCTTTGTAGATAATCTATCTTTTTTACTCTCTGAAATGCCACTAGTAGACAACCTCAATGTAAATTATGATAGGTTTCTTGAAGACTTCATTCATTGCATGAATGAATTTTTTCCTTTAAAAATATTAGTGTTAGGAATAAAAAATCAAACAAATGGATTACTCAAGGAATAAAAATATCTGCTCAAAGAAAGAGGCAACTGCATTGGCAAGCAAAACTAACAAGAACCCTGCTTTTCAACAGTATGTAAAAAAAATATAAAAAACATTTAAGTCTGTCGTAAGACGTGCTAAAATTATGATGAATGATAGATTTATTTCTGAGTCTAAAAACAAGTCAAAAGCTACGTGGTCTGTTGTTAAAAAAGAACTTTGCACTCAAAATATAGATAAAAGTAATGAAATTATTCTTAATATTAATAATGAACTGATTACGAATCCCCAAGAAATTGCAAACAAATTCAATATCATTTTGCCAATGTGGTTGATTTCCTGAAAGTTCCTAAAGCTGCTGCCACTGTTTCTAAGATGAACACTGTTTTTAACCATGAATGCTTAAGTGAGTTTCAAACAATGACAATAGAAGAGATGACTAAAATTATTTTAAGTCTAAATAATAGCAAATCCTGTGGATGGGACGAGATCCCAGTGTTTTTATTGAAACTTTCTGTTTATGTCATCAGTCCAGTTTTGACTTTCTTATTTAATTTGGCACTATCTTCTTGCATTTTTCCAGAAAAATTAAAGTTATCAGAGGTCAAACCAATCTTTAAAAAGGGTTCAAACCAAGATATCCAGAATTTTAGACCAATATCCTTACTCAGCAACATATTAAAAAATTTTTGAAAAAGCACTTCACAATAGAATCTCAGCTTATCTGGAAATTAATAATTTGATTGCTAATGAACAATTTGGATTCAGGAAAAATAAAAATACAGAATTAGCTTTAATATCTTTTGTGGACAATACGGTGGGTGCCTTGGATGGGTCACAGTTTACAGCTGGCGTTTTTTGTGACCTATCCAGGGCCTTTGACTGTGTTGACCACGAATTGTTAATTGACAAAATGTTTAGTTTGGGCATTAAGAATGGGGCTTTAAAATTAATTAAGTCTTATTTGGAAGGAAGAAAACAAAGAACTATTATTTCACATAGTTCTGTTCGTTACAGTTCAGAGTGGGTCAGTGTAAATTTTGGGGTTTCCCAAGGGTCTATTTTGGGACCTACACTCTTTCTTATATACATAAATGATCTACCTACTCAGGTTCAAAAAAGATTTGTCTTGTTTGCAGATGACACTAGTGTGATGTTAAATGAAAAAACTTTTTAGCTCTCGAAACTACAATTAAATCATCACTGAATGAACTAAAGATTTGGTTTCAATCAAATGGTCTTTTGTTAAATGAAAGTAAAACTAGTATAATCCATTTTCAGTCTAGAAATAACAACAACTATCAGTTAGATAATACCAATCTAAATCTCATTGATTGCCATAGATTTCTTGGAGTAAATCTGGACAAAAATTTAAATTGGAGAGAGCATGTAATTTTTTTGGTAAATAAATTAAGTTCATTTAGATTTGCATTCAAAATTTTACAAAAATCAGTTTCATTAGAGACTTTGAAAACTGTGTATTTTGCCTACATTTATTCACTTCTGAAATATGGCATTATACTATGGGGAAACTCAATTGACTCTAATAAAGTTTTCAAAGCCCAAAAAAGTATTGTTAGGGTTATGGTAGGAGCAAATTTTAGGGCTAGTTGTCGCCCTATTTTTAGAGATTTGGATATAATGCCATTGGCTTGCATGTTTATTTATGAAACCCTTGTTTATGTTCATTCAAATTTTCATCTTTTTTCACAGTTTCAATCACAACATTCATTCAATACTAGAAATAACGACTTGCTCAATCATCCAATTCACCACCTTTATCTTGAAAGAAGCCCGACTTATATAGGAATTAGGCTGTACAATAAAATGCTACATCCAAATTAGGCCAAATTAGGCTGTACATCCAAATTGTTCACACCTGGAAAATTTAAAAAGAGTTTAAAACATTACCTCAACAAGAAATTTTACACTGTAGATGAATTTCTAAATGACAATGTAGAATTGGTCTGATCTCTTAGGAATATATAATAGGAATATAATTTTTTTTATTAATTTATAGATCTATTTTTAATATATTATATTTGTTTATTATATGTACAAATGTACTTATTTTAATATACTTTTGACAATTGCACCTGTTTGATATTACTCTGTAATGTTTACAAACGTTTAAGTGCAAATAAATGACTAATGACTAATGACTAATGGAGAATTAGGCACAATGAGGAGATACGGAATTTATACAAAGATTATGACATTATAGCACATGCTAGAGCTAGACGGTTAAGGTGGGCAGGACATGTCATACGGAGGGATAGAGGATCGCTACTGAAGGAAATAGGAGAAGGACAGCCAGAAGGAAGAAGACCCCCTGGAAGGCCAAAGAGAAGATGGTGGAACTGCATAGTCGGATATCACAAGAATGGGAGCAGAAGTAGATGAGGCATATGACCGGGAGAGGTGGCGAGCAATTGTTGGCGAGGCCAAAACCCTACTAGGGTATCGATGGCCATGGGAGTAAGAGTAAGAGTAAGTAAGAGAGTATTAGAATATCGGAGTTTTATTTTTCAAATAAAAATAAAAAATATCAGCTTAAAGTAGACCAATTTTGTAAGTAAAATTGATGAAATATTTTAATTAACTGTAATTCAAAGACTTAATTACTTTCAAAAATGAACATGTCATATTTTCGACTACTCGACTCGATACTCGAGTATTTTGCTTAATATTCGACTCGACTTCAAAATCCACTACTCGCCCACTCCTACCTTTTACCATTAACCCTCAAGCGGGTGCACGCGGAGTTTTCCTCCGCATGTGTTTTTTATGTTAAAATAATCGGACATAATGGGTGTCGTCAGTTGTGTCCGACTCCGTACTTTACGCCCCTCATTCCAAGAATCTCCTTAACCTATTTATACCCCCCACCCCTTTCCCTTGGTACCTCATTTTTTGCAATTCAGAGATGCCGTCTCAGTTTACGGAGCTCCCTCGCCCGTTACACATACAGTGATACATATTTTTAAAATTCATAATAGCGAAGGATTTGTAATTATTACATTTTTTGGACTTTTCCTTTCGCTTTCGAAAAAAAGAAGCGGAAGGAAAAGTCCAAAAATGTAAATAATAATTAATACATATTTTATACTAGAAAATTACTTACTATGTTTAATTGAAATATTACACCTATTAAGTTGAACAATTAATTGAATCGACGATGAAATATGATTCCTAATGAAGTTTGTCAACATTTAAATACAATATTTCGTTACAAAACAAGTAAAATGGGTTAAATTTGTGCAATATAGTGTTGCAGAGTAAAACTCCGCATGCGCCCTCTCGCGTTTGCCGGTGAAGCGCCCGCTCAAGGGTTAATATCAACAAGTTGTGATAATTTGTCTTTGTTTTGAGTTGCCTACACCATGGTCACACCAATCACAACATAGTTAATGTTTTTATATATAAGGTTAACATGTTGCATGTATTTCATGTTTAAAGACAAAGAAAGATCTTGAACCTTGAATTTGAAGTATAAGTGTGGGTACCACCTTCCAAAGTTTTTATGTATGATTATGACATGATAGGAAATCTTAACTAATTATCCCTGATTAGTAAAGGCAAAGAAATGTTTTTGGTCAGTTACACACCTTGTGCATATCTCCAAGAGACGAGGTGGAGTCGCCCAATTAATGATGGGGAATGAATTCACCCGACAAGTTGATACTGTAAGACATTATTTATATATACATTTTTTAAATGAAATTCATCAGTTTCAGCATGGCTATAAAGCCACTGGCCAGAGTAAACTTTTTGAGTAGTATTTGAATTTCAAGCAAATAAATTGGGTTTTGGTATTGAGTCGAGATATTCATTAGGGGACTGTAAGTACGTGGTAGAGGTCTATTGGGCTATATTAAGCTCTGTAACTCAAAAAACGAAATATTTGTATCGTCTCGACAAGATCAGTTGTCGGTTCTCGGTACTTGTACCATTGGTACCTAGTGTTTGTTACAATGTGTTTTATTTTATAATGTACCCACAATCTTACAGGCAATCTGACTGGGAATGACTAGGTCATGTGACTGGGAATTCCCTTGACCTTTGACCCCTTGGATTCCCCGATCTTAACCTTTGACCCCTGGGATTCCCCGATTTTGATTTTTGAACGCTGAGGTCACGTGACCTCGTACCTCTCGTACTTCTCCTTGCCCAAGAACTGCCTATTTTTATTAACTACTGGCACCTCTGCTACAAACTTAATAAGAATTATGACCATTCAGAAAAAATTGATTAGAACTATAGCTGAACTCCAACCAATTGACAGCTGCAGGGAAGCTTACAAGACACTCAAAATCCTGACAGTGGTAGCCTTCTATATCAAAAAGAAGTAATGCTCCTGACAAGGAGAATCGACTGTGCCTCCACAACAGACACAACCACAACACAAGAAATGCAGCATTGTATCCCCTCTCTAGACATCATCTTACCCTGTATGAGAAAACACCAACATACATTGGGATGAAGGCGTGCAACTGCCTGCCGTCTGATCTGAAGACCAAAACGGGACAAGGCTTGGCTTGTAGACCACCATTTAAAAATTTTTGGAAGGGGTTTTAATTTTTTTTGTGAATGCCATTGATTATGTAAATTGTCTTTCTTTTTTAACTATTCTTGACGAATAAATATGATTTTGATTTGATTGTGGATGATGCAGGAGACAACCTGCTGACCGCTGTGAGTGTCAGTCGGGAGTGTGGGATGTTGCCCCGCGACGGCTGCCTCTCTCTGGTCACTGTAGACATGAAGACGGAGAACCCTGTGATTCGCCTCAAGCCGCTCTCTATCACAGCATCTCCAAATTATGTAAATACTACTTTTACTATAGTCTGTAGTGCTTGGATTAAAGTTTTTCATATTTAATAGGGGTTGCCAGCAGCCAGGAATTCCGGGAAACCGGGAATTATGCGTGAATTTCACACTTCGGGAAAAAACCTATGAATTATGTGTGAATTTTTTGAAAGATCCTTGAATTTTTTAAAAATTATGAAAAATCTAAAATAGCGATAGTTTGGCCTGTCGGTCTATAATATGGTTATTTATTGATCAGATCGGCCAGTTTTGTGGATGTTTTGGACAAAGCATAAGTTGCGTTCGAACAAAACACGAAGACTAAGTGATTCCAACGTAGAGAGAGGTGTGCCAAAGGAACTGGAACTCATATATTGTTCCATTCTGGTTCAGGGAACTGTTTCGACTGTCTGTTAATACGTTCCATAATGAGATCTTGTTCCGATGTAGTTGTTGTTGTCGTACATTTCGCAACGAATTATGGCACAAAAGAACAGGTACTACATATCCATGGAACGGAATTATATTGGGCTTTTGACCTAAAAAGAGTCACCACTCTTATTGGTGGAGCCGATGTCAGAGCGTTCGTTTCTCAAAGAAATATCGTAACTACAGTCGGAACAGGAACTATTTAAAACTATGTTAAAAATAGTTCCCACGGCCGATACGGGATGGTCGGAACGGTTCTCGTTCCGGAACTGCAAATCAGACACCAGTGAGGTACTATTCGAAGAGAATACACAGCTGATTCGGGGTCGCACCAGTGTTCCCAGACGTACGATACTATCGTGCTTTAACGATAATTTTGTATGTGGTAAGATCCAATTTGTGTCTGGTGCGATAGTTTGATGATGTTTTAAATCCTGTATTATATTTTAATTTCACTATTTTAAAAGATAAATTAATACCGTTTTAGTATTAAAAATGGATTTTTGCAGTATTACATGGTTTTCTTGGTAACATTTCACCAAATTTACAAGTTTCATTGGAAGAGTACGATAATTTAGGTAGATTCAAAATAACTTTCCTGGTCTGGTACGATAATGTGGCTTTTAAAATCTGGGCACACTGATGTGTCCATGATTCCTCCAAGGATAGCGTTGGGTTCACAATGATAAGGTAGGCATTCGGTTAAATATCGACCGTATTCAATAGTCAATAGTCAATAATTCTTTATTCATACATTTTTGTACATAAATTAGTACATTGAATAGTGTCAAGTTATATTATAAAATAATAAAATAATACAAATTTCCCTTAATCTACTCTACATAACGCAAAAATGAACCTAACTTGAATCCAGTTCCTCAATTGAATATGGTTCTAAATTTACCAAATATTCATTTAATCTTTTTTTAAACTTTTTACAATCCGTTTCATTTTTTACTGTTTCTGGAATTTTCAAAATTAATTGATTTCCTGTATAAGTTGTTTTTATAGTATTATAGTTATGAGCTAGTATTATAGTTGTGAATATGCTGAGGATGACTTTGTGTATTATTTTTTATAAACATGATAGATTCCAATATATAGAGACCATATACGGTAAGAATATTTAACTCTCTGAAATGTCCTCTTACTGATTCATTGGTTTTAAGTTTTAGTATAATTCTGATTGCCTTTTTTTGAAATTTCAAGATTGATTTTAAGTTTTCTTTTTTTTTGTGGCTCCATACAAACATATACCATATGCAATATGGGAATGTATATGAGAATAGTGAATTAGTTTTAAATTTTCTGCACTACATAAAAGGAGACATTTTTCTGAGGGCAAATAAGCCGGAATTTATTTTATTCAAAAGTGAATTTACATGGTTATCCCATGATAAATTGCAATCAACTACTAGACCCAAAAATTTAAATTGATCCACCATATCTATGGTTTTGTTGTTGATTTCGATATGTGGATTGGTGATTTGTCTACACTGTTTTGTTCTGAAATTTATAAATTTGGTTTTGTCAGAGTTCAGTTGCAAATTATGATTGTTCAAAAATTGATCCAAATTAGCTAATTCTAATGTACTTAAAATTTCAATATCTTCCAAAGTGTTACCCGAAATTTTCAAATTGAAATCATCGGCATAAAGACATAATGCTGTAGCCAGCGAAAATTGTAGACTTTTCTCCATGTGGTTGAGGTAGCAAAGGAAGAGAAGAGGTCCTAAGATGGACCCTTGGGGCACTCCTAATTTTACGTATTTTAACTCAGAATTATACCTTGTAATATAATTAAAAGACGTAATTTTACTTATTTGGACAAATTGTTGCCTATTCGACAAGTAGGACTTAAACCAGTTCAAAGAATTCTTCTTTATACCCATCGCCTCCAATTTAGAGAGCAAAAAAGAATGATTGACACTGTCAAACGCCTTTAACAGATCCATAAAAATTCCTACCACTTTTTCCCCTTTATCTATCGAGTCTATAACTGCTTCAATAAAACTTACTGCAGCTGTTATTGTTGATTTTTGTTTCCTAAAACCATGTTGATTGTCATGCAGAATACTGTTACTTTCTAAAAAAAACATTAATTTGTTATAAACTATTTTTTCATAAATTTTTAAAATTGAAGGTAGTATTGAAACGGGTCGATAATTTTTAATATCCATTGGATCATTTTTCTTAAAAATTGGAATTACTTTTGCAATTTTCAATTGGCTTGGAAATTCACCACAAATAAAAGAAGAATTGATTAAGTGTGCCAGAACATTACTAAAATAGTGTTTAAATTCTTTGATTATTGACATTGGGATATTGTCATAACCGCATGAAGATTTGGATTTCAGAGAGTCAATAGTCTTTTCCACCTCATCTTTGTTGGTCTCTGTCAAATAAAAAAAATTCTGTATGTTATGACTATTTGAACTAGATATATTAAGACTAACTATTACATTTTTTCACCCTCAGTACTTGGGTGGTCCCTGTCCTTAATCTGTGCAATATTTACAAAATAACTATTAAAATAATTACTAATTTGTATGGGATCATTAACAATACTGCTCTTATCTTCTATCCTGATTTTTATATTATTAAATGTTTTCCTTTTAGCGCCAATTTCAGAATTTATTACATTCCAAGTTGTTTTATTGACATTTTGAGACTTCTTTATTCTACTATTAAAGTATTTTCTTTTTGTTGCAAGCACCCTTTTTTTAAATGCTTTATTTTGGTTCCAAAAACACCTGAATAGTTGTTTATCCTTTGATAATCTGGCCCGTTTACACAATTCAATAACTTCTTTTTTCTCGTCTTTTAATGTTTCATTCAGCCATTTATTTTCATTATTCTTAATTTTGAAATATTTTTTGGGGAATGCCAAATTGTAATAATATGTAAAAATATTTATAAACATTTCAAATTTTTTATGTGATGGAGAATTATAGACAGAAATCCATGATTCTCCCTCCAAAAATTTTTTAAACAATTTTTTGTTTTCTGCACAAAAATCACTACTAAGTTCTATTGAGGTGTTTTGGGTTTCTTTGGTTTTGCCTAAATTTTAAAGTTCTAAAATTTGACCATCGTGATCCGATAATAAAGTTATTATTCCACTAACTGAAGTTTGTTCTTTTCTTATATTAGTTAAAAAGTTATCTATAGCTGATACGGATCCTTGAAAAATTCTTGTTGGAAAATCAACTAAGTAATTCATATTAAAGCTTTTTAAAAGATGTTTAAGTTTCTTAAAATTTTGGTGATCTTTCTTCAACACATCAATGTTAATATCACCAGCTAGTAAAATGTTAGATGATTTTTTCAAAGTTTCACTGATGAGTGTGCTTAACCTATCAAGCCAAATATCTAAATTTGAATTGGGTGATCTGTACAGGCCCACAAGAATAAATTTAAAACTACCTATAATAAACATTGTTGCACAAAACTCAAACTGCTTCTCTTCACGTAAATTTTCTGCTAAAGGAAGCGCCACCTGTGCCCACCTAATGTGCTCTCTACTCAAGATCATCACTCCTCCTTTATTTGAATTAATACGGCAATAACAGGAGTTAATTTGAAAATTTTTAATGTTTATCCGGTCAATTTCATAAGATTTCATGTCATGTTCAGACAAAACAATAATGTGAGGGTTGATTTCTTCGATGATAATTTGTGAAGATTCCATCCGTGATTCTAATTTTTGAATGTTCTGATGAAAAATGAATAAGTTATTGTGTTTTAAACTTTTTTTATCTGAATTTATGTTACTTTTGATGTTTGAGTCAGAGAGCAGTTTAAAGTAGGGACAACAGTCTCTCCTTCACAACTATTGGCCTCCAAGCTTAAAACACTCAGACGATCACTCTCACTTCCACCATCACTGGACACTGGGCTTGAGCTGGTCTCCAACAGCAAGGGACGACAGGTATCCATAGTAGTGTTGTTGGCTGCAGAAAGAAGATCAGCTGTTGATGTGGCTACCTCTTGAGTAGATTTCATAGACGCTCCATAGGCGTTTTCCCTCCTCATACCTGCGTCCAGGTGTTCAGCAATGGTGTCGTGTAGTTTCCTCACAAAGCCAGAATATAACTTTTCATTTTGCATTTTTCTGGTCATGTACTGGTTATGGGTAATGATATCGACTGAGGCATTTGTGGATATGTGAAAGTAAATTATATTTTCAATAAAATGTTTGATTGAAATTCTATCCCTGACGCAACCCATTGGGGAACAAATAAGTTTCTTCAGATTTTTCCTTTTAAAATCTTCAATTAGATCTTGAAAAGCCATATTATATTCGTATGAATTTTTTTGCTGTTAAATTGTGGTTTAGTGATCAAGCCATACACTACAGCTCCATTTGTATTTTTCTGACTGGTCAAATGGCTTGTAATACAGTCATGAGGTGAGGGTTTGCCAAAGTGAGAGAAACCCACTCTTTCATCGTTACGAAACTTTTGGAAAATGTTTGTTATATTTTCTTCTATGACTTTGATAGGTGGTGAGTCATTGTTATTTTTTGGCGGCATCTTGGATAATAATTTATTTGGTGTTGCTAGAAGAGACTTCTTCACATTTCCATGCATCCTATTCACAAAATCCACAACCATAAGTTTTTTTTGCCTCTGAAACTCAGATGAAGACCGTGCTGAGTAAAGTGATACCTTTTAAAGTAATCAAAATCAGTTAGATATACTTGATCAATACGAGCCACAATTTCTCTTATGTAGTTGTTTGCCATTGCTATTTCGCCATGAATTGGATTGCTCTGGTGCACATCATACCTAGGTGGAATTGTAGTGACACAAACCGGTCTCAAAGCGCTTAAACTTCTAAGTTTATTCTCCATTTCCCCGTAGATATATTGAGGAGTTTTTTTGCGCATGTCATTTGTACCTGCTATCAGTATGACAGGGCGGTCTGAAGAATTAGAGGAAGCTCGGTCATAAACCTTTTTAGTATCTGCTCCTGGAGTATAAGTCCACTTATGCTAGCTTTTCCCCCAGAAATTATACCAATAATCTCTGGAAGACCCCTTCCTTGGCTGTCGGAAAAAAGCTCCCCTTTACGCTCATTTACATTATTTTGTCTTGCACCGTCATTAAACAATATGGTTTCCACGTTTTTGTTTCTTGTGCTTCTACAGGAGGAGGGATGTCTTCTTACATTCTTGGGTAAGTTAGAAGAATTAGATGTCATTGTTTCTGTTGTATATGAAACACTTTCCTCGTTAGGTTGTAGCGTGTCAAGAATATCATAGTAGTTTTTAGACAAAAATGAAAGTGGTGTTTACTGTACAATTTTTTCCCTTCTAACACTATTTTTCTTGCCTTTAAAGTTGTTGTCGGATTGGTTTGTAAGTGACAGCTCAGATGCGAAGGCTTTACTACTTTTTACTTCTTCCTTTATTATCTACCGAATGACCGACAACAACTTTTTAGTTTCGGCTCGGCTGTCTGCTCCCTGTTGTCGTCATCCCTCTGTTTTCGTTTTCATTCCAAACTCCAATGCCTGTCGTTTTTAACTCGTCATTATTGTGAATCCGTGCAAATTAATACGTCATATCTGTACCTGTACCACAGATTCTTCCTTTGGGACTCTTCCAAGTTTACAAATAAATAAATGACTGTATGACTCCAACAATTACGCAATTGTATTAGATTATTAAAATGCAGTGGCCAGGGTACTATTTTCCATACAATGTACTGTAATGTCAATGAAGGCTTTGACAATGAGTAATATTTTACTTTGACTACTGACAAATTTGCCCATGTTAAAAATCGTTAATGTTGATTCCTCTAACAGTACCGAAAGCTAATAACCGGCATGATGACTATATAATAAATTGTGGAGGAATTAAAAATCTTCCAGTACCGTACGCAATCGTCGGATAGATTAGCCAAACTTTCCTAATTCAAAAATAACTTAGGCCCTAATCCTACATTCTTATAAATTGAGCTATCTTTGGGATATTGGGATAACACTTTTCTCTAAAAACCGTTTCTCAGGGCCTAGATATTGCAAGCAAACAAACTGGCAAAGAAATATTTACATTTATTTGTAAACATCCGAGCAGAGGGCCTATTTTATGATTTTAACACTCACTGACTGTTATAAAAAGTTTATCCTCGTTTGTTGCACTGAACAGCCATCAGTAGGCCTACAGGCCATGCTTGGCCTAAATTTTATCCTTATATAATTTGGAACGTTGGCCGTTGGGCCGGGCGTGTTTTATGTTGAGACGACTATGTTGAAAGAGCCAATCGATTTACGATATTCGATAGTAGTTCGTAATACGATGATCGATATTTAACCGAACGCCTACCTTATCGTTGTGGTTGTGAACCCAACGCTATCCTTCCTCCAACCCTTCTCAGTGTGTGCATGCGCTACCTACCGCTGACAGACAAGTGATCGGGTATTTCGTGCGCTAATGGCTGGGCGAAATATGGGCGAGGTTTTTCCTACAACAAACGGAGAAAACATCGATTACCGATTGAAGGAAAACGTCGATTACTGATTGAAGGAAAACATCGATATACAAAAAATGGATGAGTCCATCGTTCAGTGCAAGGAGTAGGAGTATGGTGGAGAGCAATATTTTCAGACGTGTATCAGCAGTGTGTAGCGTTATTTACCATCGTAATTTATTTGCTTCAAAAATCACTCGTATTCTATTTCCCCACCTTCATACTGTGCATTTGAAGTTCTTAGCATGCGCAGTGACCAATGGCAGTGTTTCATTGATAGTGACTGCGGACGCCGAATCTGAATTGGGCTGCCGTCATCCCGTCACTGGGCGTCACTACTGTCACTACTTTGTCCTGCGCTGTGAAGGCCTACACACGGCTCACTTGATATCCGCAGTGGCGGTGTCGAAATAACAAATAAATGTTTAATCTACGATATTTCTTTGTTGTTTCTATTATAAAGTTACCCGTGACATCAAGTGCTCTCTTTGAATTTTTTTTGGAATCCAGTCTTAGGCCTACATACTCTAAATGAAGCTGTTTTTACGGGCAACAATTTTTTCGTGCAAGGGTTATGAATTTAATTTTTTGATGGAGTTTTTGGCCACGAGGAATCGATTGGTACTGGTTTCAAGACTTGGACATTTTCAACCAAAATCACAAAATAAAATGAACAACCAAAAATAAAATAAAAAGTTATTTTATCCGAGCAAAGTTTAATTAATTCATTCGTCAATACACTGGGGTGCATTATCTAAATCATAATTCATACTCACACTATTTTAATGGATGTATTAAATTACAACAAATTACAATTTCAATGGATGTAGGCTAGGCCCAATTTACACAGAACGGGCGTGTGGCGGAGTCGCGGCACGGTCATATTCCTTTTCTGTCGCTCCCATCGCCCAATTTACACACGAGCGACGGGACGTGGCGCGTGAGTGCGGCCGCCCGTGCCACGTCGATCGTGTATGAATTGTGCGATAAGTTTCGTGGAAGCGACAGCGAAAGGACATATATGTCCGTGCCACGACTCCGCCACACGTCCGCTCTGTGTGAATCGGGCCTTAGAAATGACAAGTATAGGCCTTGAATTTTGACTATTTTGACCGGGAATACCGGGAAAGATGTGTGAATTTTTTGGAAACCATTTGCTGGCAACCCTGACTACATTTTGCAATCAGTTTATAGATATTCTGTTAAGTAAAGCATGTTGTCTGTTTTACCTTCCAAACATTGGTGTTTATTCATCTGCCGGTTAAAAAGTTATGGATTTCTTTCTTGTTTGCAATCCATCATTGTAATTTATTCACCCTAGTTTAGGTATGGGCGGGATTGGATTTTCACTTCGAGACTGGATTTTTTTCTTCCCTCTTAAATTCGGGACGGGACGGGACGGGATTTTTGTCTTCCCTAAAGCTTCGGGAAATGCTCGTTCACGATTTTTTTTTACTTTATCACAATAATAGCATTAGGTTAAAAACAATGTAATATAAATGTTTGTACCGTACCTAGTCAAAAAATTTCAAGAAATAATTTAAGTGAAAAAGTACTAGCTTAAATGCAATTGACAAAATAGCAAACATTAGAAACACATATTAAAAAAATTAGTAACTCAGTGATATTGTTAACTTTTAATAAAATACGTATATAAAAATGGTAAATGAATTTATTGTTTATTTATAATTTTTTTATTTAATTTGAATTTTTATTCATTCTAATTTAAATTAATTGAAAACAGATGTAATATAAGAAATAAATATAATATAGTTTACATATACATTTTTAACACTTGATAGAAAAACAATAGTTTTTAAGTTTTTGCTTTTTGCTTTATTGTTTGGTTTCCAAAAAGCCAAAAGTAAAATACTAGAGTGGTTATTGCATGTTGACAATATACTGTCATGTATAATAATATACACTAAAATATGTAATACAGTAGAGTCCCACAAACCCGGACTTCGATAACCCGGAATTCTGGATAACTCGGAAAGCCTGCCAGAGCAATAAAGTGCATTGAGATTCAAGGCTAGAGTACGGTGTGACAAATTCAAAACAGTTTTAGTTTTTCTTGAAATTTTTTTAACTAATATAGTTTTTTTATTTTTTACTATGCAATAAATAAATGATTTCTTATAGAAATAACAGAAACTATTCTTATTTTTTCTTATTTTTACTCATTTCCCGATAACTCGGAATTTTCACAAACCCGGACACCGTTCGGTCCACATTAGTCTGGGTTTGTGGGACTCTACTATAAAAAAACTATGGGCTTTGAAGTTATCGTTTTAGGAAATGACTCTATGCTATGACTCATAATTTTTCCAGCACTCTAAACTACGGTAAAAAATTAAAAATCAATTGAGTTTTAAGATGACATCCATAAAGACTAGTTTTTCCAAGCTTGAAATTATAAATTTGAAGTTCACAACTCCCAAACTTAATATATTTCAAGTAACATTAAATATTAGAATTTACCTTTCGTATTAGAATTTCATTTTAAGTCTTAAAGTCTTTTTAACTGTCTATTTTTTTCTAATTTATTAACAATAATCATACTTTCTGACATCTGAATTAGTTTAGAAAATTGAATCAATGGGCAAAACCACAATTTGGAGCAGACCACTGTGGCCGACAATATGAACAATCATCACTGTCATGCCTTATAGCAAGTTATTTCCGTCGATTAACCGCTATCAGTGAATACCTAAGATTGGTTTTCACACCCAATTGCAAGTTAGCAATCGTACATTTGCTGTTTATATATTGTTTACCTAGAACAATATTCAAGGGCGAATGCTATTGAAATACATGGAATACCATACAAACAAAGTGAAAGTGTTCTTAGTGTTGTCAAGGAAGTGGGTAATGCTTTAGATGTGAACATAACCGATACGATGATCGACGCGTGTCACCGTCTGGGGAAGAACTCTGAACAAAACAATAAACCGCCGGGGATCATCGTGAAGTTTGTGCGACGATTCGATAAGGAGGAGGTGCTCCGTAAAAGGCGGGTTAAAAGTAACTTCTCCACTCGACATCTCAACATGACCATGGACCAGCCCATCTACATCAACGAGGCGCTGTCACCTGTCAGGCGGAGGCTGTTCGCAGCGGCGCGGCAGGCTAAGCGGGACAAGCACTACAAGTACCTGTGGGTGAGGGGAGGCAAGATCTTCCTGAGAAAAGAAGAATCTGCGCAGGTGGTCCAAGTGACATGTCAGACTGACTTGGACAATCTGTAAGTCATTTGATTGATTCCTTAACAAAGAGATTTGTAGCTTTTTATTGTTTTCTTAAATTTAAATGCTTAAAATTGTTATTATAATATTTCTTTATGTTAAATTTAAAAAAAATCAAATTAGTAAGTAATAAAACATCTTTACAATTCTATATATTTACTTTGTATTAAATACTTTTCAACTGATGTTAAGATTTGGAATAATGATGTTTAATTTCATTCTAAGGGACATTTTTTTAATTGTTATGGTAGAAAAACTGTCAATTATTCATCAAAATATAAGAAGTTTAAGGAAAAATTTTGATTTATTTTTAGCAGATCTAACTGTTAATGATTTACTCCCAGATATAATTGTGCTCTCTGAAATATGGATTTATTCTGATGAAGCAGAGCATTACAAAATACCTAATTATAATATGTTAGTCAAATGTAATGATACGTACAGATCTGGAGGTGTAGCAGTTTATTTAAATAAAGTACTGTCAAATGTTAACTGTATAGATTTAGATTGTAGCTCCGCAGATTTACTTTTTGTATGTTTTGAGATATTAGAGCATAAATTTCACCTTATTGCAATTTATAGACATCAATTTCAGACAATAGATACATTTGTGAATGAATTCCAACAAATTTTCAAGCAAAAGAATAAATACATTTAATGAATAAAAAATTTATTTTGGATTGGAGATCTAAATATTCCTATAAACATTGATGAAAATAGTAATATATCTGCCGTTGATAATTATGTTTCTTTAATGGCTGGTAATGGATTAGAAAGTTTAATAAATGAGCCCACTAGAATAACAGATACAACTCGAACTTGCATCGATCACTGCTACGTAAGATTAGCCAGTAAGAACACGATAGTTGTAGATGCGGCGGTGATTCACGCTGGTCACTCAGACCATTCCATGTGCAGGGTGGACGTGCGGCTGGTCGGCGGCGGGCGGAGGGGAGGTGGGTCGACCGCTTCCTCCTCATCCCCTGCCCGCTACCGCACTGACTACGCATTGCTCAGACAACTTCTTAATCATGAAAATTGGGTACATGTATATAATCAAGTTGATCCTTCCGTAGCTTTTGATGTTTTTTTAAATACTTTTCAAAATTATCAGAATCAATGCAAAGTGTTAATTAGTAATAGTAGTAAACTAAAAACCATGGAAAACCATGGATGAACCAGGCAATTTGTTCCAAAATTTTGAAGAGAAATAAACTTTTTAATTCAGTTAAAAAGCATCCCAGTAATGAGAATTTAAAGAATTTTTATAAAAAGTTTCGAAATAACTTGCAAAAAGAAATAAAGGACTTAAAAGATAATTATTGTAAGCAAAAATTTGAAAATTGTAAGGGTAATTCTAAAGCTACTTGGAAAGTTTTAAATGAAATTACAGGGCAGGCTAGGGAACAAGACAATAAAATTCAATTAGAAATAAACAGTATTTTAGTTGAGGATCCACAAGTTGTAGCAAATGAGTTTAATGATTATTTTCTGAGCGTAGTAGAAACATTAGAATTAAATAATGCAGTGTCTCGAAATTTTTTGTCTTTGAACAACAAAAATTTATTTATTTCTAAAAGTCAAGTACCGTAAAGTCTCTTTTTTTGGATGAGGTAACGTCAGAGGAACTCTCAGCTGCGATTAATAGTTTAAAAAATAACAAAAGTCCTGGAATAGATGGTGTGAATTCTACTTTAATAAAAGAAGTGTCAGAACAAATTTTTACTGTTTTATTGTATTTAATCAACTTTAGCTTCCAATGCGGGATTTTTCCAACCAAATTAAAGAACGCTGTAGTTATACCAATCTATAAAAGTAATTCTAAATTTTATTGCAATAGCTACCGTCCAATATCTTTGTTGTCCTGCTTCTCTAAGCTTTTTGAGAAGATAATGAAACAGAAGTTATTATCATTCCTTGATTCAGTCAACTTTTTTAGTAAAAATCAGTTTGGATTTAGATCAAAATTGAACACCGAGCATGCTCTTTTAAACTTTTTACAAAATGTTTATAATGGTTTAAATGAGGGAAATAATGTAAGCGGGTTATTTTTGGATATTAAAAAAGCTTTTGATACTGTTGATCACAAAATTTTGCTGAATAAATTATATCATTGTGGGGTTAGGGGTGTAGCTCATAAATGGTTTGAAAGTTATTTATTAGACAGAAATGTTAAAATTAATTTAGTCTATAGTTAGATGGGAGTAGTTAAAAATGGGGTCCCTCAGGGGTCAGTGCTTGGGGCAGTGTTATTCATTATTTATATAAATGATCTGCGTGAAGCCAAATTCCAAGGAAAGTTAACTTCTTTTGCTCATGACACTGCTCTCTGTTATGTTGAAAAAGACTGGCATTTGATTAAATTGGCAATGAATCAATGATTGAATTGACCTTAAAGCACTACAGTGGTGGTTTACTGCAAACCACATGCTGCTGAGTGCCGAAAAAACTAAATTCATGAATTTTAGTCTCTCGAATTTTTGTTGGCACCATTGAAATCAGCTCAAAAAAACAAACAATTTAGTATTTTGAATCACTGCTCTCTGTCCATTAGTTACCGAGATATTGAAAGTGGTAAACACAGTACGTTGTCCCAATGTTAACCTTATGGGAAATAAGTAAATTTCCATATCTCGGTTATTTCTCAACAAATCTTAATAAAACTTGGTAAATAGCTTCTTCTAGTTCAGATCTACTAATTATTAAATTAAAACCACTCAGTTTTAATATACCTGTAGCAGCAAACCTGCATACTCATTCCCCATGTTATTCTTATGGAGCTTACCAAAACATGTCAAATCTCGCTATGTTGGATTGAAATATGTTGTTTTGCATTTGAAATTCGCTGAGTATGCAGGTCTGCTGCAACGGGGGTATTATTGTTGTTTGTTATTTTTTTCCAAGTCAGTCTGACGGTTGAACAGTTGTGGACTCTTACTTTGAATTAGAAGACTGCATGGACTTTATGAGACTGTTATTTTTAGTTATTATAATTATTTTGTAAAAAGTGCATCAATATTATTGATAAAAGAACAATGTATATTTTTGTTTGTTTGGAGAAAATAAATTATTCTTATTCTTATCAGAGATCCAAATAGGCACCAACGCTTTTCACGGCCGATCGCGAGTTTCGTAAAGCAACATCGGCCATTAATCCGCGAACGGCAAATATGCGGACGTTCGCGAATTTCGCAAAGCTAGATTTGCCGTTAATTTGCGATTGGCAAATACGCGCGATCGTTTTTCATGGCTGATCACGAGTTTCTTAAAGCTACATCGGCCTTTAATCCACGATCGACAGGTACGCGCTAGTGTGTTTTGCGGCCATTTGCGAACAGCGCAAATCTATTTTTGCCATTCATCCACGACTGGCAAATACGCGTGATGGTTTTCGCGCCCGATCAAGAGATTTGCAAAGCCACATTTGCTGTTTATTTACGATTGGCAAATATGCACACTAGTTTTTAATGGACAATTGCGAGTTTCACAAAGCTGGATTTGCCGTTTAGTCGCGATCTGAAAATACGCGAGATCGTTTTCTGTGGCCGATCGCAAGTTTTGTGAAGCTACACTTGCTGTCTAGTTGCGATCGCTGAAACGATCCCGTCCCGAAAATTTCCGAAAGTAAATAAAAATCCCGCCCGAAAATCGGGAATTTAATTTTCCCGAAAATTTTCCAAAATTTTGGGACCCTACCATTTCTACCCTAGTTTATTGTCAGTTGTTGCTAGGTGACTGGTTTACATCATGAGTTTTATTGTAGACATAGTAAACAATGATTATTTCAGCAAAAAGTAATCACTGTGTGCAGCATCAGTATATTTTAAAATTGAGGTATAAATAAAAAATAGCTGTGAGTTACAATCAACTGGTTATTTTAAACGGATCTTTTACATGATATTGTAGTGTTGGGTAGTAGCACGCTACAAATAGTGGCACCACACTAGCGAGCTACATTTTTGGTAGCGAAGGCCGTAGTGCCACTACTTTTTAAAATACGTAGCTTGTAGCTGTAGCGAGCTTCTATATTTGAGTATCGAGTAGCGGAATTTTACGCTACTTTCGCAATGGAAACCTTTATATTTTTCACAAACCGTTATATTTTAACATTTCAAACCATACGAAGAATCTGAGTAAAATGTTATGTGCTTTGTTATTTTGTGATGATTAGTGATTTTAAATGATTTTTTTGTTCCTGTAATCAATTGCCTCTGACAAAATACCAACATTTGATTGTGGGAGTTCACTATCGTCATTCAAGGGTGAAACTGATCTGCCCAAACATTCAACCAACTACTTGCAATATAGACATCTTGTGAAAGCGACATAGGAACAAGTCATGCTGATGCATCAGTACAATTTCGTATTAACCTGGATTCGCTAGATCCGCCCTTGTGCGACGATAGTAAACTTCACTGCGATAGATTAAAATAATTAAAACAACACAAACTACCATTGCAGGCAAAGCCACCGATGCAGTGTCTTCTAAATAAACAGAGGACGGAAGTAAATCAGAACGTGAAGCAACATTGTTTGTGAACTTGTTTGATTGATTGATTAGAGTGTGGGGTATAGACTCCAAGGTCTCAGCATGTCAACCGAAGCTTATTGTGCTCCCCTAAGCTGCTAAATTGGCAACCCTATAACTGTGCCTTCAACGAGTCTTAAAGCTTTTTCCCAATACTAACATCTGGTTCGTCACCTGGTTATTGGAGACCAAAGAGGGCTCTTCTTACCCCCAGTCTCTCGCAATCCAAGATGATGTGACTTGCAGTCTCGACAGAGCTGCCGCAGAGCCTGCACTGGTTCATCGTGAGTGATACCAAGAGAGAAGAGATGTTTCCTGAAGTGACTGTGTCCTGTGATCAAGGTAATTACCCACATGACCTGACTCCTTCCCAGACTCAGCAAACTGGTAAACCAAGCAGAAGTTTCAGGAAGCAGCTTTTTCCCTAATGATCACCCAGAATAGTTGCACCATCGAAGGCGGTGCTGTTTCTTAGCCCAGTCATCAATGACAGAGTGGGCGGTAGCTTTGCTGATGCCTCAGCATGGCTCTGGGCCATAGAATGGAATGTTTGCCCCCACTTTGGCTAGTTTGTCTGCACTCTCATTGCTCCCAATGCCTGTGTGGCCTGGTACCCAACCGAGAAGCACGAAGTTTAGTTTTCCCAGATCGCAGAGAGCGTTGAAGCACTCCCACACAAGTTTTGAGGTGATCTCATTTTTGAGTCAAGCACCTTGAGAGAAGCCTGACTGTCAGAGAGGATCACAATGTGTTTGCCTTGATGGCCCCTGGCTATGCCTAGCTTGGCACATGCCAGAATGCCATAGATTTCTGCTTGAAATATGGTGAAGCTAGCCCCCAGACATGTTGAAATCGCTGTGCCATTAGCTTTACCATACACCCCGAATCTGGATGAGACTCCAATAAGGGAACCATGTATGTACCAGACGATTCTCCCTTAGCCTGAGTGCGGCAGTTTTCCGGCCATCCATTCGTTCCTGGAGAGGAGGTTCACAGTAAATGGCTTGTAAAAGATAACCTCAGTGTTCATGATGTCTGAGATCTTAAGGGATCTTATAAACCGTGTTTTGACAAAGGTATTGTTGCAGGCAGACATAATAATGTTGGGGTCGTCGTCGGGCTTCCTGGCCATCGACGGGTCCAACTGGTCGCTGCTGCGGGCCCACCTGCCGAGCATGGTGGGGGTCATCGCCACCAAGTGTGTCGTCTTCGCTCGGATGTCGCCCAACCACAAGACCCAGTTAGTGGAGGTGCTGCAGTCCATGGATTACATAGTGGCCATGGTGGGAGACGGAGCCAACGACTGCGGGGTATATCTTCACGCTACGTTCATTGTTTGAAATTCATTGTTAATGGTAGAGTTTGTGTTTTGATTTTGATTTTGAGATTCTGTTCCATCTGAAGACTTGATCGGATTCCAGATCCTGAAACTTCGTGGAAATTGTCTTTAATAAATCTGCGATGACGAATGTTTGAAAAAATCAAAATCCGAACATAAATTCATGCTATAGTCGACTCTTGATAACTCCGAGCTCGTCAGCTCAAAATCCTCGATGACTCGAAAATCCCGATAACTCGAATTATTTTCTATCTCCCAGGAAAAATCTACCCGAGTTGAAATATAACGAGTACTCACTCAGCACGTTGACACGACAGAGCAAATTTCTATTTCAGGGCCTATATTGCCGATTTTAGACCGAAAAACCCCAAATTTC
Source organism: Flexamia atlantica (assembly GCA_035578135.1). Classification (NCBI taxonomy): domain Eukaryota; kingdom Metazoa; phylum Arthropoda; class Insecta; order Hemiptera; family Cicadellidae; genus Flexamia; species Flexamia atlantica. The sequence goes on along the minus strand of JAQJVK010000017.1, from coordinate 5,465,447 downwards.
GGCTTGATGCCCTTTATCATTCTTTTTCATTCTTTTGTGAGACAGGTACCTCATGGAGGACGTTACCCTGAATATGAGTGAAGGATGAGTGTGGTGATCGTTTTTTACCTCCAACACGGTAAAAAAGGCCAACAAACTGGCCAATTCTTTCTCCCAACAAACTGGTTAATCAGATCTTTGAAAATAACATCTCTACCAAAATTAAGGAATTGGTAGCCAAAAGAGTGTATCATAATATCAGTTATTTTTGGTGCTATAACTTTGGGAGAGGACTTAAAGGTTTTTAATTATTATTGCTTTGGATGTAAAGGAAATTAAATTTATGTTGAGGCCTATATTATACTGTGGGGGCATTTATCCCCCAAAAGTGGGTAAGGGGTGCTCCAAACTTTTAGCAACAAACTTGACCTTGATATCATAGGAAGGAATATTCCTACCACATTTGAAGAAAATTGGACAGTAGTTGCAGTTGAGAGAGTGCTGACACATATATATGTATAAAAAATTGTTTATGGTGTTTTTTTTGCATCTTGGGGCCCCGAAAGTTACTAAGATCCTCAGGGCGTGCAAGGAGGGGAATGAGTGCAATATTCCATAGGAAGTTCGCTAATAACCATGCGTAACTAAAAAAATGTTTATGGTCGTACTTAGACTCCATAAGTCAAACGACAAATATCACCTCTGTAACTTGAAGTTCAGTAGATAAGTTATATTTATTTCTGTCTGTAACTCTATAAGTCGAAGTTTACCTCTACATCTCAAAGTTTACTCAGGTCTACAAAAGCATGGGTAACGTCTCAAAAACGGTTCCTTATGGTAATATTTGTACAAATTTCTTAAGGAATACCTTTTTTGTGAGCTTACCCACGCCTTTATAGTGATCCAATTTTGATGATTGAGGTGTAAAATGGTGAAATTTTTATCAGGATCCTATGGATATAATTTATTATTCATTAAGGTCACTGGGATTCGTCCCTTTGGTAATGTATTTCACATAACATTTTACATGTATTCCTTATGACAGGGGTATGAGAATCACAATATTTTAAAAATTAATAATATCAGCAGTTTTTTTTAATTCTTGTACATATTTATACTAGTTTTATTGGAAATATTGTTTTCTACAATAATTGCCATTTACAATTTTTTCATAACTCTTATGGTTTTTGTGGTAATCAAAAAAGTATTTGAAGAAATACGGACCGAAAATGTTCTTTTTCATGATGGCGGCACATTGCTCAAGCTGGATTTTTTGAGAATTTTAGTATGATAATCAGTAGATCCCGTTGGAGCTAGCCAGGCCAGCTGACATAGGCAAAATGATAAAATAGTGTCGTAATTGTGACATATTGGTGACGTGTTTTTGACGTATTGATGTCGTATTTGATGACGGATGTGTTATGTAGTGATGATGTCACTGAGGCGATGACGTGTAGGTTTAAAGGGGTGGGTTTTGAAGTGACGATGTCGGAGTGGACGGCGCGACGGCGCCGCCGAGAGGCCGGTGCGACGGGGGACGGTCGGAGTTGCAGTGCGATGCCGGGTGGTTACTGTATCGTCGGTGTCAAAACTACCGGTCGGAGAACTTGGACTTGGAAACTAATTTAAGTTTTTACCGAACTGTTGTGGAATGTGGGTCAAGGCCACCTAGAATTGTTTTTAAAAAAACATTTATTTTTTCGAAACTTCAATACAGAATTTGTTATAGCTAAGTAATTTACAAATTTGGAAAACACGACAATAAGCCACAGTGAATTGAAAGTTGATTATTCTGTTTGGTCTGGTCCGGTGTTTTGCGGCACATCATTAGGTGGGTACACGGGATCCGAAGTCCCGTCGTCGGTGCCTGTTGATTCTTCCGGTGGAACGTTTTCGGTTGTTGATACTTCAATCCGTAGATGACGCTGTGGGTTCCGGAGACCATTCGGGGGCGTGTTGAGAACAAGAGGACGACGAAGAATCTACCCATCCGCAAAGATTGCTGTCGAACTCCACGGTGACCTTCAGTTGTATCGGTGGATGGTCCGCTATTAAGTGTAGAAGTGTCTCATGTAGAATTCCGAGATCGATCTCGTCACAAATGACCAGTTAGAACTGCATGGTGCTTGGCGGTGCGGGATCTTGGGGATCGCTGATGTCGGCAGGTCCGCTGTCGAGGGAAGAATGGCGACTGGCGACGTGCACTCCGCGTATTTATGCATGAAGGGGTAGGGGTGGGGGGGGCACATGTTCTCCAGGCACTGTTTCAAAGTCACCGTAGGAGGTTTTTAAAAAACTCTGTAATTTAATATCGCTAAAGCAAAATGATACATAAAAATACTAAACCTACGGAAATAAACATGAGTACGAAATAACTAAACTACAATTATTTATTTACATAAAGAGTAAACATGAGTAAAACTAAGATGAACTATTTACATGGAGAGTAATCTCGGTAGAGTTGTTCGCTGAAGGGCCGTGTGAGACTAAGTAGAATGAACCTGGCTTAATAGCATCTAAGTCCTCGTTCATAAGCACACTGACAAATCGTTTCGGAAGGTAGACTTGGAACTTTGGTGAATCGCCTTCTTTGTACGGTGAATCGCCATGAACAGCGAGGACCGCTTCGCCAACTGATGTGTCCATTTTCCTCACGCTTGAACTGCGTAGTGTTTCTTCTCTTGTAGTTCGCTGCATTTTTTTATAGTTATGAGGTCGGATTTTGAATGTTGGTTGAACTTGTCGGCTAGGGATTGCAATTTTTCCATCGATGTCATGGTGAGATGATAGATGTTTCCCGTGTGGCAGTCTGGGTATGAATGATTATACCACAAGTCTTGTACGTATATATGTGGTATTTCCCCCTCCACTAGTTACTGGACATCAACGCACCGACCTTGTACGCACGAGATAATGCACAATTAGTGTTCTTATGATGAGGATTTTTCGCTCTGATGCATAGACCGTTTAAATGCATTGCAAAGTCTTTGTCTAGTGTAACATTTTTTACGTTACACTTACAGTATTTTTTGATCTATTTGGTTTTTTCACTTCCGGTAGTGTAAATTTCGTCGTACTGTCGACAGTAGTGACGCATTATATTGTGGAGCTCCTTGTACTGTGTAAAAACTTCATCCCATTCGATGTGGTTGAGATGTGTTGTTATCCAAATGTTGGTTCTTGAACTCTTACTGTTCAAAAGTCTAAAAGGGTAAGGCGGTTTAAATAGAAAATAATTTACAACATTAGTTGATATATCGAAAAATGCAAGCTCTTTAATTACAAACTGGTTTCAGTTGGTCCTAAATGCCTGAAATTCTACAGCACATCTTTTGGGAGGTGGTGTGATTTCATCATAAAATGTAACCGTCCTGTCCATTTTTGTGAGCAACTCGATGACACTGACACAAATATGGAAGAGTAATATGTTTTAACCACTGCCTTATTTAAGAGGACCAATCTTTTCTATTTTTACAATGTTTTAATTTACAATCACACAGCGGCTTAGGAAAACACGTGGAACAAGGATAAGATAAATCTTCATAATGAAACTTGGAACACGTTTCTTCACAGCAAGTCCAAAAATGTAGAGTCTTGGAGATTTTTAAAGTGACGGACTTTGGTGTTTCAGCTTTAAACGATTCGCAAAGACATCTACAAAAACCAAAACTTTCACAACGCCTACACGCCGTCCCATCTACTTGACATATGAGCCGAGTAAAACACTTTTCTTTTTTTTTTTTCTTGGGGCTGGGGTAACATTACCCCTTGCTACCTCGACCTAAAAGATCTTTTGTAGCACCCTTCCTTTTAGTCCACCAGCCGAAGTCCCTTCGCGTAGCCTAACAGCTGGTGCACACCCATTTCTTTTATTTCAGTAGGCATCAGGAGTACCTTTCTTAGGTATTTCAACCTTTTCTGGGCTAACGCCGGACAATCCAGCCATATATGTTCAGCGGATTCTACTTCTGAAAGGCAGAATCTGCAATGATGTGTCTGCCTAAGCCCTATTGTTCTAAGGTATTTCCTCACATGGCTGTGCCCAGTGAGGAAATATAGGAAATGCCATTGAAGCTTTAGAAGACCTATCAGAGGAAGAAAGAGAGGAAAATGATCGACTAACTGAGGACTTCATGACGCTGATGTTGGATTACGAAGAAACACGTGAAAAATTCAAAGTCAGCATTACATTTTTGGAAAAAGAAACTAATGCTAACCCTAAAACTGACTCTCATAAAAATCAATTGGAAACTGACAGAACTAGTCCTCTTCTTGTACAATCAATGTCAGGTAACTCAACTTTCGCTGTTCAACCAAACTCAGGTAATTATACTTCAATCAAATTACCTAAACTAACTCTTCCTTCATTTGGGGGAGATGTCCTTAGATGGCAAGAGTTTTGGGACTCGTTTGAGGCAGCAGTCCATAATAACCAATCTCTTTCCAAAGTTGACAAATTTAATTATCTCAATGCACAGTTATTGAATGAAGCTAAACTTTGTGAGTGAGTGACCTATCAGAAGGCTTATTTCTCCTTTTTGGAGGTTGAAGATGGTTCTCCATTCCTTTCTAAGAGGATTGATCAACATCTTTGATTGTCTCAGGCCTGGGGTTTCTTCCCATACCTTTGCCTTCTGGCACTCTGCCCAGGTTAGGATTTCTGTTCGTCCTTTACTCACTGGGACTCCACAGTATGGTTCTGGCCCAATGAGTTCGGACTTTGCCCCCTCACCTGCCAGGCTGTCGGCTCTTTCGTTGCCTTCATGCCCAGCGTGGCCTGGAATCCATGCCAGCTGGACTGTGTTGTGTTCACCCAAGGCCTTTAAGGCGCTCTTGCAGCTCTGCACAACTCTTGATTCTACCACACAGGCATCAATTGCTTTGAGAGCAGCCTGGCTGTCTGAAAGGATAAGAACCCTTCTCCTTTTCAGATTTTTATCCAGTTGCAGTCTCACGCAATGCTCTATCGGCAAGACTTCCGCCTGGAAGACAGTCGGTGTTTCACCGAGGGCCTTTGAGAGGTGGGTTCCTACCCCATACACTCCAAGTCCCGACCTGCCCTCCATCCGTGATCCGTCTGTGTAAAACACCATCGCCGACTTACCCATTTCTTCCCTTACCTTCTGTTGCCAAAGGCAAGATGTTCTAATAAACTGTATATAACACAACAGCTGATGGTTGGATTTATTGGTTGCTAAGAAATTATTATATTATGTTTTGTTATGAAATGTAGTGAAAACTGGTGTAAATGAATTAAAAAACTTAAAACTAAAACACGGTCTCAATAATTTATAATCAACTTATTCGTCACTTCGACGACATGGTAGCAGAGCGCGATTAAACTTAAACACCTAAAATAAAAGGTAAATCACTACAAGATGACTACAAGACGAATTAGAAACAATTATATGGAAACTACCAAGAGGCTAAAAAATACAATTGCCGAAGCCATACAGTTGATAGATGACACTACAACTTCACTTAAAAAACTCACGACAACTCTCCAAGTACTCATTACCTATGGAAAACGAGTAGAAGATATAGGAAATGCCATTGAAGCTTTAGAAGACCTATCAGAGGAAGAAAGAGAGGAAAATGATCGACTAACTGAGGACTTCATGACGCTGATGTTGGATTACGAAGAAACACGTGAAAAACTCAAAGTCAGCATTACATTTTTGGAAAAAGAAACTAATGCTAACCCTAAAACTGACTCTCATAAAAATCAATTGGAAACTGACAGAACTAGTCCTCTTCTTGTACAATCAACGTCAGGTAACTCAACTTTCGCTGTTCAACCAAACTCAGGTAATTATACTTCAATCAAATTACCTAAACTAACTCTTCCTTCATTTGGGGGAGATGTCCTTAGATGGCAAGAGTTTTGGGACTCGTTTGAGGCAGCAGTCCATAATAACCAATCTCTTTCCAAAGTTGACAAATTTAATTATCTCAATGCACAGTTATTGAATGAAGCTAAACTTTGTGTAGCAGGTCTTTCTCTGACCTCAGAGAACTATGAAATTGCTATATCTATATTAAAGGATAAGTTTGCGAATGACCAAATCATTATTAATTCACACTATAAAGCTTTAATGGATTTAACACCCGTAAAGAGTAATGAGACTAACAAACTAAGAATTTTGTTTTATACCATTGAAAAACATATCAGATGTTTACAAAGTTTGGGAGAAGATATAACGTCAAATTTTTTCTTCTCGCTTATAATGAGAAAGCTTCCTCTAGAAGTAGTTATCAAGGTAGAAGAACAAAATGTTAATAACACTCTCGATGTTGTTACTTTATGTCAAATAGTTAAGAATATAATCCAGGCTAGGGAAAAGTCTGAACTCTTACTAGGCATAAGTACGTCAAAATCCTTTACCCAAACATTTTCAAGCCAAATCCAGGATGATCTACTACAACCTTCCAAAAGAGTCAACCCTTCTACAACGCAAGTTCTACCATCGTATGAGAGTAAGACACCTACTTGCATCTTCTGTAAGGGCGGCCATTGGAATGACCAATGCCCAAAATACAGGACAACCGATGAACGGAAGAACGCAATCAAAGGTATGTGTTTTGTATGTTTAAGAAAAGGTCACACGGTTAAAGATTGTAAATCAGATAAATTGTGTGTTTACTGCAAACAACGGGGTAACCACCATAGGAGTTTATGTAACAAACAGTTTCCTTCAGATCAACTATCTAATACATCAACTTATTCCAAAAGGGGGGACAACCAATCAATCACTCTTAATAAATCGTTTCCCAAGTACAAAACTATCTACTCTAATTCATCTGAACAGGTTAACTCTCACTCTAAACAATTGAATGAAGAAACTGCGTTGGTTTCACTATCTGAGAATGTTGTTTTACAAACTGCAATAATTAAGTTACGAAACACAGAATCTAACCAAGAAATAAGTTGTGGGGTTCTTCTGGATACTGGGAGTCAAAGATCATATATATCCAAGGGGATTGTCTCAAAATTAGGTTTAAAGGGAAAAGGTAAACAAATACTTTCTCTCTTTACTTTTGGGAACCATGAGTCTAAAACGATTGAAACCAAAATGGTAAGTGTTGATTTACTATTGGCTGACAATGATCGATTAAAGATCGAAGCAAACGTGGTCCCTCATATCACTGGAAAGGTACCTTCTTCACACACAATAAATATTGATGAAATAAAATCATGTTTTCCAAACTTAAAATTAGCTGACGGACAATTGATTTCTACTGAAATCGACCTGTTAATCGGGAACGATTATTATTTCGATATCGTGACAGGTGACACGATGAAACTTTCACCAGGTTTGTACCTAGTTGATACAAAACTGGGATGGATTATCAGTGGTATAAATAGTACAAATAGCCTTCAGTTACCACTGTATGAATCATCTTTTTTAACTTTACTGAAACCAACAAACTTATTTCCAAGGTCATCAAACTTTTTAATGCCTGACACAAATATTTGTGAACATGATGACATTAAAAACCTATGGCATTTGGAAACTATTGGTATTCGTGATGATCCATACGTTAAAGATGACGATATTGCACTTGGTAAGTTTAACGAATCAGTCAAGTTTGAAAACGGGAGATATTCTGTTTCATGGCCTTGGAAAGAGTATCCACCAAATCTGCCGAATAACTACAATCTATCTCTTGGACGCTTGAAATCGTTGACAGATAGGCTTTCGAGTAAACCGAATCTTCTCAACGAGTATGACATGGTAATTCAAAACCAACTTGACGCTGGCATCGTTGAACGTGTAAGTGACTGTACCAGCGAAAATTCAGAGAACGTTATTCACTACATACCTCATCATCCAGTAATAAATATAACACACAACTCCACCAAACTAAGAATAGTGTACGATGCTTCATCCAAAACTAGGATGAGTAATAATAGTCTAAATGACTGTCTTTACCGTGGACCAGTCATTTTGGAAAACTTGTGCAGCTTGTTACTTAGGTTTCGAATTAATGCTGTCGGACTCACAGCGGATATAGAGAAGGCGTTCCTACAAATAAGTTTACAAAACCCAGATAGGGATGTAACTAGATTTTTGTGGCTGAAAGATCCATTTTCAGCAGCTACTAAAGATAACATTGAAATTTATAGGTTTTGTAGAGTCCCATTCGGGGTAATATCTAGTCCATTTCTACTTAGTGCTACGATTATACACCACTTATCACATTCTGAATGTGATAATCTTACTGCTAAGCTGAAATGGTCTTTTTATGTCGACAATATGGTTACGGGTTGTGACACAGAGGAAGAAGCAACGTTACTCTTTAAAACAGCCTCAAGTTTATTTTCTGATATTAATATGAATCTCAGGTGTTGGTGTTCAAATTCTAAACAGCTGATGTCAAAAATACCAAAAGATAAAGCAACGACTGAAAGTGAAACAAATGTAAATTTGCTTGGTTTGAAATGGAATACAAAGCTTGATAGCCTTCATATAAAACCTATTAACTGCAATAAAGATGATTTAATTTCCAAAAGACAAGTTCTTAGGATTATTTCGTCTGTATTTGATCCATTAGGATTAATATCCCCAATAACTCTAAGACCTAAACTATTTCTCAAACAGCTTTGGGATGAAAATTTAGACTGGGACGAATTATTAGACGAACAGAAATGTAATGAGTGGAAGAGTATCTTAACTGAGCTGATATAAATAACTAAAATTTCTATTCCCAGATATGTAGGCTTGAAAGTAGGAAATGCAGAACTTCATTTTTTTACTGATGCTTCTAAAGTTGTTTACTCATGCACAATCTATCTTAAACTAGAGTATATGGAGGCAGTCAAATCAACTTTGATGTTTTGTAAGAGTCATTTGACACCGAAAGCAAAGAAAAATATTACCTTACCTCGACTTGAACTTTTGGGTGTTTTGGTAGGGATAAGAGCCTTAAACTTTGTGGAAACTTCTTTAGACATTTCAGTAACTAAAAGAATACTTTGGACTGATTCACAATGTGTCTTACATTGGCTTGGTTCCTCAAAGCTACTTCCAAAATTTGTCGAAAGAAGAGTAACAGAAATAAAGGCAAACCATAACACTCAATTTAAATACGTTCCAATAGAAGAGAATCCAGCCGATATGGCAACTCGAGGAAAATTGGTCCATGAGTTAAAAGACTGCAAAGAGTGGTGGTCAGGTCCACAATGGTTGACTTGTAACGAATATATGTGGCCAAATTGGTCGTCGAATGTAGATGAAACTCTCAAGGATGACCTAGAAGTTATAAAGTATGACGAAGAAATTGTAGCCATAACAACGAAGTCTAACAACAACTATGAAGATTCTCCATATACTATTGACTTGAATAGATTTTCTTCACTCAAAAAACTTTTATGGACTACTGTATACTGCAAAAGATTCATTGACGCGAGCAAAAGATGTTTACGAGAAGAAAGTAAAGTACCTGCGTCTGAAGAACTCAAAGAAGCCCGTTTAACCTGGATAAAACATGTCCAAAGAAAAAACTTGGAAGAAACTCTACGAAACTTGAAAGAAGGAAAGCAGGATAAACTAAAGAGTCAACTTGGGTTATTCATTGATATGAACGGATTGATCAGGTGTAAAGGAAGATTGTCAAATGCGGACATCGATGAAAATTGTAAATTCCCGACACTTCTACCAAAAAATAATGCCTTTACTCACCTGGTTATACAAGAGTGTCACTGCAAACTTTATCATGTAGGAGTCCAACACACCCTATCAGAACTGCGAAAAATTTACTGGATAATCCATGGAAGATCAGAAGTGTATAAAGTTATACAAAAGTGTTTGGCCTGTAGGAAGTATGAGGGTGGCCCTTATAGACTACCTCAAATGCCTCCTCTACCTGCGGAACGAATTACGGAAAGCGTACCCTTTCAAAATACTGGATTAGACTACTTTGGACCTCTCTACGTAAAATCGTTTCAGGGCTCCAAAAAACTAATTTCAAAAGTGTATGGTTGCATATTTACGTGTCTGGTCACAAGAGCTGTTCACTTGGAGGTTGTCAACGACTTGACTTCAGAAGAATTTTTACTATGCCTTAGAAGATTTATTGGAAGAAGAGGTAAACCGATGAAAATTTACCTTGACAATGCCACTCAATTCAAAACAACAGCTTCATTTTTGGGAAATCTTAAACTTAATCCCCACGAAACCAGCGAAGTGTTATCCTATACAAAAGAAAACAACATAAAGTTTACTTTCATCCCAGAACTTGCTCCCTGGATGGGTGGGTTTTATGAGAGATTAATATCTCTCGTTAAGAGATGCCTCAGGAAAGGTCTTGGTACACTAACTTTGACTAAATCTCAACTTGATACAGTCATGGTTGAGATTGAAGCAGTAATTAACTCTCGGCCCTTAGTGTACGTTTCTTCTAACGATGACAGCTTGAATGACAACATCATCACTCCCGGTCACTTTCTCAACTTCCATGGGATGAATGGTTTCATGAATAGTAATTCCTACGCAGAAGACCAAAACTTAGTCTCCATTCCTGAAACGATACGTGGAACCAAGATACATCTTCTAGATATGTGGAGAAAAGGAAACAATACTTTGAGTAACTTTTGGAAAATGTGGAAGGATAACTACCTCCTAAGTTTGAGAGAAAGAACTCAAACCAACATAAAACAAAGTAAAATCTTAGCAAAAAAGTTTCCTTCCGTTGGAGACGTAGTGCATGTCAGTGGTGACTTTCCCAGGGGAATGTGGAGACTGGGAAAAATATATGACTTAGTAAAAAGTAATGATGGAAACGTAAGAACCGCAAAAGTAAAACTAGGAAATGGTAAATGCATTTCAAGGCCGATCAATTTACTATATCCGATGGAATTAAATGAAACAAACTAAGAAGAATTTAACCCATTGGTACAGCTTGTTTCCTGCGGGAGTGTTGCCAAAGGCAAGATGTTCTAATAAACTGTATATAACACAACAGCTGATGGTTGGATTTATTGGTTGCTAAGAAATTATTATATTATGTTTTGTTATGAAATGTAGTGAAAACTGGTGTAAATGAATTAAAAAACTTAAAACTAAAACACGGTCTCAATAATTTATAATCAACTTATTCGTCACTTCGACGACACCTTCTGCCACTCCCTCCTTCCTCCTATGGCCACCTGGTAAGGTTTAGTGAAGTCGTACTTCCTAATCATAAGATCTGAGACCGTTATCCCCATGTCCAGACTCGGGAATTCCCTTAGAATCGACATGTGACCTGTCCTTCTCGAAGGAGATATTTCTCCTTTGCTGCAAGTCTTTAGGGCCGTTAGTGCTGCCCTTTTCTTTATGTCTAGCCCAAGTGGGAGTGAGCCTAACATTGACTCCATTACCACTGTCGGGCATGATCTTGTTGTGCCACATACCCCTGTGCAGGCCAGTCTTTGCAGTTGTTGCAGCGTTGCAGCTACGCCAGCCTACTCTGCTTTCCGCCACCACACCAAGGCTGCGTATTCTACCATAGGCTTTACTATGGCTTCATATGTCCACCAGATCAGTCTAGGGTTGAGTCCCCATCTTTTGCCAAATGTCCTTCTGCAGGCGCCCATGGCTCCTGTTCCTTTGGCAATGACATGATCTATGTGCCTGTTCCAAGTCAACTTCTGATCTAGGTATACCCCCAGATATTTAGTCTCCTTGACTGACTTGACCCTCACTCCTCTCATCAGGGGAGGGGAGATTTTAGTTCTCCTTTTCCTCGTGAAGGTCACTATCTCAGTTTTTGTAGGGTTGATTGTCAAGCCCTTCGTGTTACACCAATTGTCGATGCGGTCCACCGCCCACTGGGTAAGGTCCTCAATAGTGCCTTTATGTATCCCTCTGACGGTGAGCACTAGGTCATCGGCAAAGGCTTGTAGGTCAATGCCTAATTGTTCAGCTTCCCTCAGCAAGCCGTCGACCACGAGTGTCCATAGTAGAGGAGATAAGACTCCTCCTTGCGGACACCCTCTTCTGGCCTCGACTGTGACTGACCAGCCGTGGCTGATATTTCTCTGCTTTGCAGCAAAGCCATTATCCAGCCCACTATTTCCTGAGGAACTCCTTTGGCTTCCAGCGCTTCCTCTATTGACTGATAGGACACATTATCAAAGGCTCCTTGGATGTCCATAGACTCCTGCAAAGATTTCCTTATTATCTAATGTGTCTTCAATTTTCGCTACCAGGCTATGGAGTGCTGTAGTAGTCGATCTCCCTATCATGAAAGCATGTTGATTCACATTCAGGCTTGAGTTCATGAGAATCTCATCCCTCACATGCCTGTTAATGATCTTCTCCATGGTTTTTAACATGAATGAGGTTAGACATATTGGTCTGTACGATTTTGGCTGAGTAGATTCTTTTCCCTTCTTCCGTAGGAAGACCACTCTCGCCCTTCTCCATCTTGTTGGGATGTATCCCAGGGCATAACTGCCCCTAAACATAGCTATGAGGAGATCCATTAGGACCTCTAAGCCGTCTTGCAAGAGAGCAGGGAATGTCCCGTCTCTCCCGGGGGATTTGAAAGGGCAGAAAGAATTAACTGCCCACTTCACAACCTCCGGTTTGAAGATCTTGCCCGACACCCGTCTAGCTTGTGCCACCTCCCTGTGGGACCTCCCCGGACAGGGCCAGTTGGCTCCTTCTCCTATGGGACAGCTCCCCGGGAAGTGTACACTTAGCATCTCCCTTAGGGTGTCGCCCATATTGGTTGTGAGATGGCCGTTCCCGGCCATTACTGCACCCAACGGGTTGGATTGTTCATTTTGAAGTGCTTTCTGGAGTCTGGCTGTTTCTGGTAGGCTGGACAGCCTTTCGCAGAAGAGTCTCCAAGTCCTTCTTTTGGACTTTCTGATTTCCAGATTGTACTCCGTCAAAGCCCTCGGATAGGCGTCTCTGTCACCAGTTCTCCGGGTGATGTTATAGAGCTTCCTGAGTCTTGCTCTCATTCTGCTTAGCCTCTCATTCCACCAAGGTACGTCTCTCGACACCCTTTTTGTTCTGAGAGAGCAGTTGTTTTCGTAGGCTTTTTGAATTGCGGTTTCTAGCGACTCCGCTAATTCCTCCAAGCCCTCAACAGTTCTGGTGTGAACCATAGCTCCCTCCAACACCCTTTGTAGGGTTTCTCTGTATCCCTTCCAATTGGTTAGTTGGGGTACTCTGTAGGATAAACATTTCTCCAGGTGTGCCTCTACATCGAACCGAATGTGTGTGTGGTCCGACAACGAGGCCTCCTCAGAGACATGCCAACCACTTATTTTGTGGTTTCTAAGGTTGATTGATAGGGTTAAATCTAGAACCTCTTCTCTTATCCTGTTGATGAAGGTAGGTTTGTTCCCTAGATTCTCTATTTCTAAGTCAACCTTATAGATATACTCTAGGAGATCCTTACCTCTTTCATTGATGTCGGTACTCCCCCAGATGACGTGGTGAGCGTTGGCGTCACAGCCTAGGATGAGTGGCATCCCTTCACTGCGCGCATGTTGTACCAGGCGTTCCACTGCCTTTGGAGGACAGGTGTCCCCGGGATTCGGAAAATACGCCGAGGCCACTAAGGCCTTTTGGCACCTGTTTGTGGTGACTAGGTCCACCGAGACAGTTACCATGTCTCTGTTGGTGAACTCTGGAACAGTAAAACACCTTACTGTTGGAGATATCAGTATGCAGGCCCTAGGTCTTACCTCTGATCTCTCATATATTAATTTACCCACCTGAGTTGGGAGTCCTCTGATTGATCCCCTTGCGACCCAGGGTTCTTGGATGAGGGCGATGTCTAGCCCCTGTATTGCAAATCTCCGGCTCAGGAGTGCTGTGGCTCCCTTCTTATGCTGGAGATTTGCTTGTAGGAATTTAATTCCTATTGCCTCTCTCGCATCCTCCTCTGCCTCCATGAGGACGATACCCTGAGTCCCTCTTGGATCCTCTCGGGCTTCTGTCCGACCTGTCAGTCTTGCTGATTGAGGGGCCTCTCATCCTTTCCTCCCTCTTCTCCGGTCTGCCCTTCCTGAAGATCGGGAAGTGGTGTGAGCCTCCCGCCTCTTTCGCCTCACCTTCCCTTTCTACTTCCTTCTCCTTTCCCTCGGCCTCTGGTGCGAGTTTGGGTGGTGTGGTTCTTTCAGGTTCCTTCGCCTCCCCCGCCCCCACCGACGCCTCTGGTTCAGAAGTCTCTTGAGTTGGGCCGGTAGACTCTTTGGCTTGTGAGGCTGCAGGTGGTTCTTTGGCTAAGGATGTTTTGTCCTCAGCCCCTCCTGTTCTTTTGCCTTTCAGCTTCAGAGCTACCGTCCCCATCTTGAAGTAGGCCTGTATCGGTCCTTCCTTCTCCAGTTTTGCAGCCGTGAACGGGTCCACTGCCAGTATCAATTGGACCGTAGTTCCGTCCTCGATTCTGTTGAGGGCCCTCCAGCTTGTGGCTTTTAGCCCTTTGTTTTGTTTTTTCCAGCCACAGTAGAATATCTTCTGTTTTTAGCTGGCTGGCATTCGGAAAGAATGTGGTTGCGATTTTAGTTTTAGGGATGTCTCCCTCAGGAATAACACGGAGAGAGTCACCTAGCTGTTCTTCCTTGGACTTCAGCCACCTTGCGGTAGCCTCGTCCTTACAGACCAGTACAAGGTGCCCCTGCCTCCTGTGTTGGCTGTTGAAGCCAGGAAAGACCTCTTGATCTTCATCGGTCCAGATCAGCTGCAGGATTTTTTCCTGGACAGCCTCCATCTCTTCGTTAGTCATCATTGCTTCGGGAAAGTTGTTGTGAATTACACCAATTCTTACCCCCTCCGCAGCCTGTTTGAAGGAGAGCTTGGGAGGTTGATGTTGAATCCCTTTTTGGGGGGTTCCAGCCTCTGCCTTCTGCTCTCCGCCTTTGGCCTTCTTCCTTGCTTTAGGCTCTTCCGGCGTAGTAGTTGCCGACCTGGGCCTTTTACTAGGCCCTTGGTTGGGTTCCTTTTGTTCAGGTACCCGTACAGTCTTGAGGTTTAGTTCTGTCGCCTCTTCCACGGAGTGTCCCTTCCTCCTGTACCATTTGTACCTCCTGTAGCGGGCTCCTCCCATTTTTGGGAATTTCTCTCGCAACCTGAGATTTTTGGCTTTGAAGGCGATTTCCTTGTCCTCGCCGCTGTTGTCGTCCAGGAGTTGTTCCTCCTCTGAGTTTGTGACCATAGGCTCACCCTGAGTTTCATCGACCTCTCGAGTGAGTTCTGATCCTTGTTTGGATTGGGGTGCTTTCTCATTGACTGGAGGTACCACAAGGACCTCTACTGCTTGAGAAGTTGCCTCCCCTGAATGTTGAGGCGCTAAGGCCTCTGTTGTTTGAGTCAGTTCTGACTCTGGTTTTGTTGTTGTTTGTTGTTGTTGTTTTTGTTGTTCAGTATTCATGTTGATCCCACGAGTACCGGGTATCTGCAGTCCGCCTCTCCAGTGACCCGTTTAGAGAGGTAAGGGGTACATACTGCCGGGTTCCCCCTGGTGCCCGGCAGGCTCCATTTGCGGCACTCTTGATTTAGGCCCCCAGTGCCTCGAGACTCTCAGCACGGATCGCATCACACCTTCGCCCAGGGCCCGCAGTGTTCAGGCATAGCTCCTGCTACGCCTAAACGTCTAGGTGAACGTCCTGTTCTTAGAGAAGCAAGCTTCGTCTCAGACCAGTTACGGACACCCAGTACTGGTGATGCTGCTGCCCCCCACCAGGGAGAGATTCAGCCTCCAGCCTAGATCCGCCGAGATCAGCGTGACAGGGGCCACGACGGGAACGATGCAGTCAACGGACTACACAGGTCAGCACTTCATTTCGTACTGACCTTCTCGGACGGTCTTGTGTACCATTACTGGTCCACCTGAGGGTGAAGTAGTTCCCCAGTTCTTGTCTAAGCAGCTCTTGGCTGTCCGGGAAACTACCGCACCCTCTTAGCCCCCTGAGTACGAAATAACTAAACTACAATTATTTATTTACATAAAGAGTAAACATGAGTAAAACTAAGATGAACTATTTACATGGAGAGTAATCTCGGTAGAGTTGTTCGCTGAAGGGCCGTGTGAGACTAAGTAGAATGAACCTGGCTTAATAGCATCTAAGTCCTCGTTCATAAGCACACTGACAAATCGTTTCGGAAGGTAGACTTGGAACTTTGGTGAATCGCCTTTGTACGGTGAATCGCCAAGAACAGCGAGGACCGCTTCGCCAACTGATGTGTCCATTTTCCTCATCGCGTGAACTGCGTAGTGTTTCTTCTCTTGTAGTTCGCTGCATTTTTTTATAGTTATGAGGTCGGATTTTGAATGTTTGTTGAACTTATCGGCTAGGGATTGCAATTTTTCCATCGATGTCATGGTGAGATGATAGATGTTTCCCGTGTGGCAATCTGGGTATGAATGATTATACCACAAGTCTTGTTACGTATATATGTGGTATTTCCCCCTCCACTAGTTACTGGACATCAACGCACCGACCTTGTACGCACGAGATAATGCACAATTAGTGTTCTTATGATGAGGATTTTTCACTCCGATGCATAGACCATTTAAATGCATTGCAAAGTCTTTGTCTAGTGTAACATTTTTTACGTTACACTTACAGTATTTTTCGATCTATTTGGTTTTTTCACTTCCGGTAGTGTAAATTTCGTCGTACTGTCGACAGTAGTGACGCATTATATTGTGGAGCTCCTTGTACTGTGTAAAACCTTCATCCCATTCGATGTGGTTGAGATGTGTTGTTATCCAAATGTTGGTTCTTGCACTCTTACTGTTCAAAAGTCTAAAGGGGTAAGGCGGTTTAAATAGAAAATAATTTACAACATTAGTTGATATATCGAAAAATGCAAGCTCTTTAATTACAAACTGGTTTCGATTGTTCCTAAATGCCTGAAATTCTACAGCACATCTTTTGGGAAGTGGTGTGATTTCATCATAAAATGTAACCGTCCTGTCCATTTTTGTGAGCAACTCGATGACACTGACACAAATATGGAAGAGTAATATGTTTTAACCACTGCCTTATTTAAGAGGACCAATCGTTTCTATTTTTACAATGTTTTAATTTACATTCACACAGCGGCTTAGGAAAACACGTGGAACAAGGATAAGATAAATCTTCATAATGAAACTTGGAACACGTTTCTTCACAGCAAGTCCAAAAATGTAGAGTCTTGGAGATTTTTAAAGTGACGGACTTTGGTGTTTCAGCTTTAAACGATTCGCAAAGACATCTACAAAAACCAAAACTTTCACAACGCCTACACGCCGTCCCATCTACTTGACATATGGGCCGAGTAAAACACTTACTTTCACAACAGTATCTGATCATACCTGTTTGAGAGTTCTTCTCCATGATCACTGAGTAAAGACTGACTAAGTTTTCGACTTGCGCCATATTTATTACAGGAGAGAATAATAATAATAATAATTTGTTTGCATTGTTTATTTTTCAAGGTCATGCAAAAGGCGTTTTAAAAAAGTGGGCATTTCAGTATTTTAACACTTACAAAGTGTTATTTTCATCGGCCTCATTTTTGCTCTCGTCTTCATGATCGTTCGTAGCGGGTTCTTCATTCTTGTCTTCAGGGCCGTTATTTGTAGAGTCTTCCGGTTTGACGATTTCGCTTTTGAACTGATTGCGCAAAATTTCTGTTTTTCTGTAAAACGACACTTCTTGAGGCAAGCGGTTGTATACAGAA
This sequence comes from Flexamia atlantica, assembly GCA_035578135.1. Taxonomy (NCBI): domain Eukaryota; kingdom Metazoa; phylum Arthropoda; class Insecta; order Hemiptera; family Cicadellidae; genus Flexamia; species Flexamia atlantica. The sequence goes on along the minus strand of JAQJVK010000017.1, from coordinate 5,447,796 downwards.
CTATCCAACGGCCCATAGAGCAATGGGACTTTAGGGTTTCTGATCATACAACTATCGAGATAGTTAAAGATAATCGAACTGTATGACGTGAGCTGTTGTAAGTATCTGATTATTACAGGTGTCAGATTGGAGAGGATACAAAATTCCTCATAAGTCAAAAGTATCTTTTTGTTGTGTCTGGACAAGTCCCTGAATCTCACATATTGGGTTCCTCTGAGTCGGATATTGTCGATTTCCAAGTCTGATTCGTCAAACCCCATTGCTGTTTTTCTCCCAGTCAAATTGTTGAAAAGATATGCTTCAATAATGGAGATGTATTTGGTAAATCTGTCCCACATTTCAACGGTAAGCACTATAGATGTTTTTCCACTTTGTTTAAAAAGAACCGCGGGTTTAAAATTCAACGATTTAAATACTCCAGCCGTAATAGTCTTATCCATGTTTTCGTTCAACGTGTACATAGCTCGTAGAAATATACCCGCTGTTAACATTAAATGATCTTCATCTTCAGATCTCTTCCTTTTTGTTGGAGGATTATTTTCAATGAACTTTATAAGCTCTAGTAGTTCCTCTGTGAGGAAATTTACTAGTCGACGTAGTTTTTGTTCCTCTTACTCGGATAGTCCAGCCTAGCTGAGCTACTATTTCCAGGGGTCGGTCGAAAAGTCGTGAGAACAAGTTATTCGGTATAATTCTAATCTCAAATTATTGATTTATCTAGTGCATTTATTTCAGGCAATTATCCTAGCAAAAGAGTAGGCAACTCAGACTAAGGGTCTAAGCACAAGCTATAAGCGACCAATCATCATCGTTGCCTTACTCGGATTCAATCCTAAAATCCTTATAGCCCCGCTAACCCCTTGACTAGAATTAGGAATGGGATAGGTTGGCATACACTGCCCACAGGATGCTATTTATACGTCAGCAACGAGAGGGGGAAGGTTGCCAGGAACAACGCTACAAACCCCAAGTTAAAGTCCTACTCGCTATCCCCAAGTTTCCCCGAATCGATAAGTCAGAGGTAGGATAGGTAGGATTGGCATACGCTGCCCTCGGGATGCTGTGTATTCGTCAGCAATGAGAGTGGAAGGTTGATAGGAGTAATGCCATAACCCCAAAACAATGTATAAAATACTGCTAAATAACAGCCCGGTCGCTAACCTAAAATCCCCTTTCGCCTATTTTTCGAATTAGGTTAAGAAAGGAATTGGCATACGCTGCCCTCGGGATGCTGTGTATTCGTCAGCAATAGGTGGTGGAAGGGTTTTAGGATGGTATTATAAAACCCAACAAGAGGTACTGGCTATAATCATTAAGTTTCCATTAGTTTAGGTTAGCTTATTACTTTCGGATATTTTTGACCATGATTATTAGGCCTAATGCTTTAGGTGTACTACGGGCTATAATAATGCTTATATTCCAATTATAAACACTCGCTTTACGATAATATCAAAGGCTTAACAAAAGATTAACTCATAATAATCACTTCAGCAAAACTGGGTACATGGATGCTGGGGTAGGTGCAACATATGGATCAAATTATAATAGCAAAGGCTCGCAGCAATAAATCACAGCAATACAGTAGGGGTTTACTTAGCCATAGGCTTACCTGTGAATGTTGCACCTAAATAACAGACAACATAGCAAAATACAAAATCACAATGCAAGCATAAAATAACAAGTGCAAGTGTTCAAATTATAGCAGTATTATACTATAAGCCTTTAAGCAGCAAGCATTATTTAAATAAAGCAGTCATTTAGCCATCAGGCATTCAGTATGCAATCAATTACAGCTTCTAAATAAAGTCAGCAAATGAAATTGGCAATTTGGTTACATAACCTCAAAATCTGACAAGTCGTTATTCTCTCATAAATAATCAGTATCTGACTTAAATCATTTCATAATGCCAATGCAAGTAAGCTAAGGCCTCAAAAGCGGCAAAAAGTTATTTCAGCAAAGTTAATAATTATTTTTACAAAAAAAAACAAGTCGATCGGGTAGGCACTTACTTCAAGAGGCGAGTTGTCGTGGCAAGATCCGGTAGCACAACTGGCGGCCCGCGGCGGTCTGGCTGGTTTTATTAGCGGCTCTGGCCGGTCATGCGCAGAAACGCATTTTCGCAGTCTGCTGCCGGCTCGGCGACAGCAACATCGGGCCGTGGCCGCTAACTGCCCATGCCCAGTAAGGGTCAACTCCTAACCTCTGAGTTTATTATCGATGATTGATTGTTACTGAAGCCTGTTCTGTTTGGTGATAGAAACTAATAAACTATCTATTGTGGGGGTTATGCTCAATAATTTTATCGAAAATAACAAAAATTAAGGGTGAAAAAAAATGAACCCTTACATCCTCCTCTCACTTCGAGAGCGAAAAAAAGAAACAAGAAAAGAAAAAAAAATCTGTGCCTTCCTTTGACACTTCATAGCTTTCCCTCACCTTGGGGACTCTTATCAACAATATTGTTCTTAAGTTCTAGCCAAAACTAAGCACCAAAGTCTTAAGAAGAAAAAAAAAACACTATCCCTGATTCTGCGGGATATTCGACACTGGTGTCAACCCTCTTGACACCTCACATGAGCACAGCCGAGCTCCGGCTGTGAGAACAAGACAAAGAAATTAACAAAAAAAACAAAACAAAACTTTCCCCTTGAACGCTCTTCTTTCAACGTTTGAATGGGGTGAGGCCCAACTTCCTCACGTTGATGCGTTTGAATTGGTTGGTGCCGGGGATCTGCACCTTCATGGTCCTCCGCTTCCCTCTTGTCTTCCGAGGCGCGCTCGGCGCTTCCTCCGTCGATTGCGATGTCGAGGGTTGTGGTGTGACGTGCTCCTGGCTGGTCGGGATCTGGGCTCTGGAACTCTCTGACGTTTCGTCCGGGGCTCCGGATTCCATCCGCTCGTTGGGGTCATCAGAGACACTCACCCAATCCCGAAGTCGGCCCGGAGACAGTGACAGGGTACTCCCTGATGGGGTCTCCTCCGGGAGCATCTGGACGTCACCCTCCACCATGCCAACTAGCTCCAGAAGGGTTGGCCGCTCTGGCTCGTCCGGTCGCTGCGTTTCCCTGTACAGAACTTCAAAAGAGCTTGCCGATGAGAGGGGAGTTTGAACCTCCGGAGTCGAAGCATGAGATCGGGGTGGGGCGTCCTTGCAGGTGTCCCAATCCATCACTTCTTCGTCTTCTGTCTCCCCAACTTCTGGTATCCCAAAAGTAGGAGGTGCCAATCGCTCCAGATCGTCCATGAGCTCCTCCAACGTCCAGTCGACATCGCCGGAAAAGAGGTCGTTGATCGGAGTCGGGTCCTCGTCCAAGGCAGAGGCTCGTAGAGCCCTAGCGATGTCCTTCCTCGCTTCTTTGGGGTCGACATCGAAGTTGAGAAGGGGTCCGCCCAAGGCCAGCTCGGCCGCAACCGCACATACAAAGACCCCGCAGTCGATCGGGTTGGTTTGTGCCGGGCATGGTCTACCTTCCCACAAGAGCCATTCCCTCGGTGGTTCGTCTGGCTTTGTCCGCTGCCCCTCAGGTAGTCCCGGAATGTCTGGAGGTGGGCCGCTTGATGTTTGCCCGGGATTGAATCATAAGCACTGATCGTCCCCGTCCTGATGTCCGCTACTATCAGCCACCAATGCCCTACTCGTCCTACGTTTGGCTCGTGGACGGGCACGAAGACGATGTCACAGTCTAGCAACTCCAGGCCCTTATGATGTCGGCGGGCGCGCTCGAAATCCTCTACCCGATGGGCCGTAGATGTCCTCAGCAGGGTGAAGAAATACGTGCTGACGGCAACAACGTATGGAAGTGCGTGGTTTCGGCAACTCCGACGCTCCACCAGGCGCAGGAAGGCGCTGATCACGTCCCCGTTGATCAGCTCCCCTGGGAACAGACATCGCTGGTCGCCATTGGCCACCTTTTCCACTGGTCGCAGAGGGCGAGGTTTCACACTCGTAGTAGGTGATGACATGGTCCAGGAACAGGTCGGATCAATGGTTCAAGCAAAGAAGAAGGATCGTGCAAAAGCAAGCAAATAAATCACAATCAAAAAGAGCGATGAGCAGCAAACTATATACAACAAGCAAACAAACCAGCAAGCAACAAGAAAAGCAAACCATGCTACTACAACACTACCAGGCAAGCGGGCAGTTAGCATGCAAATCTGCAAAAGAACAAGCGAATTACTACAAGCAAGCTAAGTGCATTCTACACTACCATGCTATCCTAAAAGCCTTAAGGTAGGGTACTCACTGGCCCGTTGCGCTTGGAACCCGCTGCATACACTGCAGGTGTTCCAAGTGACCTGCATACGCTGCAGGCGGGTGGCCGTCGATGGCTGAGACCCACCTCTTCAAGTCCTTAACATGTACCCGCGTTGTCGAAGTTCCTTTCTTGTCTCGGATCTCGTAAATATTCGCACCAATCCTTCCTTTCACCACAAAAGGTCCGTCATATTTTGCTGCCAGCTTAGCCGCGAAAGAGTCTTTCGCCGACGATAGATGATGTTGCCTCACCCAAACTCAATCTCCTTCCTTAAAACGAATTTCACGCCTTCGGAGATTGTAGTACTTCGCCTGTTGCTTGTTTGCCTTTTCCATATTTGCCTTACAACGTTTGGATATTTCAAAGAACTTTTCCAGTCGTGTGCGGTTCATAGCTGCATATCCGGGTTCAACGTCATTTCCGTCGTCAGGGATCTCCAAGGGTCCATGGACTGCGTTGGATGGTGTCCTTAGCTCACGGCCGAAGTTGAGCATTGCTGGTGTGAACCCAGTTGTGTCGTGGACGGCGGTATTCACGGCATACCTAAATTCTCCTAAGTAAGTGTCCCATAACCGATGATCATCCTTGATATACTGTGCGATCATGGTCTTCAGAACGCGATTCGATCGCTCCACAGGGTTCTCTTGTGGAGAGTAAGGGGCGGTTAGCTGGTGCTCGATTCCCCATCGTTTTAGAAGATCTCGCCAAATCTTAGCCGTAAACTGTGAACCGTTGTCCGTTATCGCCACCTCGGGAGCCCCGTATCTGAGAAGTATGACCTCCCGGAATGCGTTTGCGACTGCTTGGGCCGTAGCTGCTCGAAGTGGTACCATCTCTACCCACTTTGTGAACACATCCTGTATGACCAAAAGGAACGTTGAACCCTTCTTTGATCTCGGGAGAGGCCCTATCAGGTCTGCGGTAATAGTATACCATGGGCCCGTAGGCTTTCGGAACACCATTTTCCCTGCGGGTTTCTTTTGTTCGACTTTATGTGCTTGACAGACATTACACCTCCTGACATAAGCCTTAACATCTTTCAACATTCCCGGCCAGTAGTACCGTTGTTGCACCCTTTTTATCGTTTTGCGTACGCCTAAGTGTCCTGCAGTTTCCTCATCGTGGTTCTGCCTTAAAACAGTCTCCCTATCGTCTTCTGGTACGCAGAGTTTCCACTGAAGGGTTTCGTCTTCTAAATCGCTTCGTTTGTAGACTTTTCTTCGATACAACCGACCACCTTTAATCACCCAATCAGGGTATTTTCGTGGAGTCCGTTCGATCGATGCCAACATTCGCTCATACCAAGCTTTATGAATTTTGGGTCGTGGGGCTGCTTGTACGTTTATTGTACACGCCTGAGATTCTACTAAGTCGCCGACAGGGTAGCGAGAAAGAGCATCCGCAACCTTATTTAACGTTCCCTTCCTATACTGAATGGAGAAATCATGTTGCTGTAGCTCGAGCACCCATCTGGCCAATCTCCCTGAGGGCTGTTGTAGGTTCATTAGCCATTTTAACGCCTGGTGGTCAGTCACCGCGATAAACTTATATCCCTCTAGATATGGGCGAAATTTCTTCACTGTCCATACCAACGCTAAGCACTCCAGCTCAGTCACAGTGAATTTCTTTTCGCCGTCAGAGAGTAGGCGACTCGCGTAGGCGATCACGTTCTCCTTCTCGTCTATTCTCTGGGTGAGTGCAGCCCCAAGCCCGTCACCTGATGCGTCCACTTGTAACACAAACGGACGTCTAAAGTCTGGGCACGCTAAGATGGGCGTGGACGACAGTTTGCGCTTCATAGTTTCAAATGCCGCCTGTTGCTCTTCGGTCCAGTTCCACCTTGCTGATTTTCGTAGGAGTTTTGTGAGAGGAGCTACCTCCTTTGCAAAGTTATCGACAAACCTTCTGTACCATGAGGCTAGACCCAAGAAGCTACATAATGATCGAACTGATGTTGGGACAGGGAACTCCTGAATGGCCCTAACTTTTTCGGGGTCGGTTCTGATGCCTCTGTCGTCTATAAGGTGGCCCAAGTAACGAAGTTGGCGCTTGCAGAAATGGCATTTCTCGAGGTTGATTTTCAAACCGGCTGACCTCAAGCATCCGAAAACTTCGCCTAGAAGCTGCATATGTTCCTCGAACGTCTTGCTCATAATAATCAGATCATCCAAATAGGCGAACACCTTTGGCTCAAGTTCGGGACCGATAACTTTGTCTAGTAACCTTTGAAAAGTCGCACCCGCACTATGTAACCCAAACGGCATGACTACGAATTGATACAACCCCTTCCCTGGGACCGTAAACGCAGTGATAGGTCGACTTTCTTTCGCCAGTGGCACCTGCCAGTATCCTTGTTTAAAATCAAGAGTCGAAATAAACTTAGCTTCCCTCAATTTCTCCAAAATTGCATTTATCTGTGGGAGGGGATACGCATCTCGCTCACTCACTTGGTTTATTTTCCGAAAGTCGATGCAGAATCGGTATTTCCCAGTACTCTTTTTCACCAGTACCACAGGGCTCGAATAAGGGCTTGACGAAGGCTCAATCACTCCTTCAGCTAACATTCGATCGACTTCTTCATCAATTATTTGCTGCATCGCAGGGTTTCGGGGGTAGTACCTTTGCTTAATGGGTTCTGTATTTTTAAGTTTAATGACGTGCTCCACTAAATTTGTTCGGCCAGGCATAGCTTCAAACTTTGGTAACTCGGTCGCCAACACTTCTCGTAATTTCTCACTCTGCTCTGGGCTGATCTCTCGCATCGCATCCTCATCCCCAGTACACCCGTTCAAGTCCGAAACGTTATTGATCCAACTCGTGTCAGCCCCGTCTTCGCTTTCACCCCTTTTAAAGTGTGGTATCGTCAATAAATCTAGCGTGCTTATCAGGTCCATACCTATAACATCCTCGTAGTCAAGTTCGGGAGGTGCATCATCGTTATTTCGTGAGTAACGCCTCTTATTTCGGCTGGGAAGGTAAACATTTTGTTCAGCCTGACCTCCGAATTATCTGCCATCGAAACCTTACAATCGCAACTTCTCGGGCGTATATTTATTTCCAAATCCTTACAAACATTATCATCCACCAATGAGATGACGGACCCGGTGTCGATCAAAGCTTGATACTTCTTGCCGAAGACTGTCATCTCCAAATACGGTCGAGGGTCTGCTCTGTCTTCTCTGTTCCAAGGGCTTTCATCACGTAAAGTACCTAGCTGGAAACTGGAGGTCCCTGGGGTGGTGCTGGGCTCGGACTCCGGCGACCTCCTTGCTCCGTCATCCCCATGGCGTTTCCTGGCTTCAGACATCCACATTCGGTCGTTCGAACACCAGCCTTCTTACAGTTGAAACACTTCAGTACCCTCGGCTGTCGACATTGTCTGTCTACATGGCCCACTCGATCACAATTCCAGCAAACTTTCGTTGGCGCTCTAGTTCCTGAAGTTGCATTGTTCGGTCGCTGCTGCCTGTGTTGCTCGTAGCCTGAAGATCCAGTTGCGCGCTGATCTTCCTTACGCTGGCCGGTATTCCCCCCTCTTTGGCGTGTAGTCCTACCATCAGAGTTCCTGGCCTGGTGTCTACGCCGATAGTCTGAACTTTGCTGTTCCGTTTTGGTGACGCACCCTTCCTCTTCCTTGGATACCATGGATGTGTAGTACGGGGCCTTGGCGACTGGTCGGTTACGACCGTGGAACGCTGTTTCCGGCACTAAGGCTTGCGCTGGCCCCGGCGGAGGTCGGTAATTCATCTTCTCCCTTAAATATGTTTCATACTCTTCAGCTACCTTCAGCAAACCGGCCAAGTTTACGAAGTCCCGTCTCCTGATGTAAGCTTTGTAGTTCGGATGGGTGTTTTTGTATATTCTGTCTAATTTCTGAGTCTCTGAGAACCCTCCTCGTCGGCGAATCAAAGTCGAAATCGCTACAACATACTGTCGAAACACCTCTCCCTCAGCTTGGGTCCTCTTACGTATCTCATCGTCCAGATTCAGTAGATAGCCAGGTGGGAAATACTGGACCTGAAAATCTCGAGTAAAATCTGTAAAGGCCGCCCAGAAATCTCGGGTGTTCCTGTACCACAGAAGAGCGCTATCTTTCAACAGCTCGGGTAGAGCTTTCATCATCAATTCTGGGGATATCTCATACGATTCCATCAACTCGGACAGTCTTTCAATGAAAGATATGGCATCAGTCTCTTTTTTACCATCAAACCGCAGATTCAGTCGTTATCTAGTCGCCGATGCGGAAGGGTCACGGCCTTATCTGCTAGTTCGCGTGCCCAGTCCTGCGAGTCTCGCTACAATATAACAGTTGAAATTCTTATTTTTCGGCGCTGTTAATTACTTTTCATCTTTAACATGACTAAAGTGCGTCAGGTGCAATGCCGAAAGTGTAACCGACGCGACCGACACCGTGTGTTGTGAAATGTGTCTCGAGGTGCAACACGCGACATGTGCGGGCGTGAATCCGTCCAGGAAGAACACTCGAAACCAAATAAAGTTCAAGTGCGACAAATGTAAGGACTCTAAGGACTCTGCGTCAAACGTAAGTGACAACGAGGATTCGTCCGTGTTAAAAGCAATTAATGCGTTACGTACAGACTTAAAGCAAAGTTTTGATTTAAATCTAAGCAAACTTGAGGAAAAAATAAATAATACATTAAGTGATAAATTTAAAGGAATAGACGAACGCATTATAGCTTATCAAGATTCCCTTAATCTGTCAATCAACAGCCTAAAGACTGAAAACGCCGCGCTTCGTCAAGACGTCGATGGGCTTCAATCACAGTGCGACGAGTTGACACGTAAAGTCGGCGCATTGACGGATGAACTACACGACCTGCAACAATATAGTCGCATCGACAACCTGGAGATCGTCGGCATCCCACTGACCACGAATGAAGACATTTATGCCGTCCTACAGGTAGTGGCAGATAGGATAAAAACACCGTGGAGGAGGGAGGATATCTCGGTGGCGCACCGCCTGCCGGCCAAGTGACCGCGACATCCCAACATAATCGTAAAGTTTACCAACAGGACGGCGAAGACAGCATGGTTGGCCGCAGCGAAGAAACTTGGGACACTCACAGCTGACAAGCTGCATAGCCGTTTTCCCAACTCACCGGTTTATTTAAACGAACATCTGGCTGCCCACGTCAAGGCAACGCTGAGTCATGCGAAAAAACTAGTGAAAGAAAATCTGTTGGCTTTTGCCTGGGTCAAGGAGGGCAAAGTATTGGTCAAGAAAACGGCGGATGATCGTCGGCCATCTAGGGTGAGGAGTCCAGCGGAGGTCGACTGGGTAGCCAAGCCTCAGCAGCGGGGCTCCGGCGGTGTCGACGGGAGCGGGAACAATGGCAGTGTTGGTGTCACCGGTGGAAACTGAGATTTACGATATGTAAAACTGGTCAGTTACATTATAGGCTACAGTATATTTGTGTTTCAATCATTCTGAATTTAAAAAGTGTAAAAATACTCTTTACTTAGTTATTTTTTCCAATTGTCTATATATTTTATAACGGTTTCTTTAATAAATTTTAATAATATAATGGGTGAAGTAGTAATTCTTAAATTTACTTAGATTAAAAAACAACCAGTAATTTTATCTGTAGCGTTTCCTCAAGTAGCTACAGGATCCAATTCAAGTCATAAATTGTTTTTCTTGTATTGATTTACATTTTCTTAGAGATTGTATTTTTTATTGAGCTGCATATTGTTAGGGTATAAATGTAAAATCATAAGGTTAGATTGCTGTGGTGTCAAATTTAAAGGTAATGAAAAAATGTTGCTTTACTATTGTTTTAAATATTTGAGGACATTAATTCATTTCATAATATTATGGTGTAAATTATCTTATGCGAATTATTTGGTTAGTCACCTAGGTTATTCTTGTTTAATTTGACACTATATTAACCAATATTATTAAAGTAAAATAACAAATTACAAATACCAAATCCAAATGTAAAAAACTTTTTTTTAACATAACCGAATGTTTAGGGTAAATATCAAGGTAGCCTATTCTAATTTATTCCAAAGTTTAGTCACAGATTAGTTTGTATTGAGAGTAAAGTAAAATAATTTTTTCAATAGTATGATTAAGTAAAATTAAGACTGAGACACAGGATAATTTATGATAAGAGCTTGACAAATAATGGCCAAAGAATTTCTGCTGATCAATAGATATCCATTGTTTTCAATTTATTAATATTATAGTCACTTGGAACGTCACTCAGAAATTGTAACTAAAAATACTATTTTTTGCATTTTAACATTTTAAATGAATTATCTTTATGTATTATAACATTCATTTCTTTCTCTATTTATATAAAAATAAATATTTATCCATGTGAAACATTGTGTCAGGATAGAGACAGGAAATCCCATGAGTGACGAGTGTTGCATAAATAGTCGTCGGCATTTAATATTAATTAATTTAGTAGGATAAATAAACCGCATATGGTGTGACTTTGGGGCTTGCCGTGGGTTGAATTTAGGGCTTTTCCTTCTTGCGTCTGTCAGGTATTGACAAACGTTTTGGTTAATATTAATTCAAAGTTTTTGTTATAAGTTTGCTTGCAGGAAATATGGACGAACTGGATAATATTGAAATGTATAGGCAAATAAATTGTTCGACCGTAGATTATGTGAATGAATTGGAATCAGTTTTTTCTTGCGGAGAGAGCTATTTGAATTTTTTTATATGAACATACGCAGTTACAGAAAAAATTTTGAATCATTATTGGTCAGTTTGCATCTGTCAAAATTGAAATTCGATTTTATCGTGCTTGGAGAGACGTGGATGTGTGAAGATGGGGGCGTTCATCAACTTGAAGGTTATAAAATGTTTTCTACGTCTAGGGGAATGAACAAAAATGATGGGGTGATTTTGTATGTGAGTGATAGAGTGGATGTGTATGAATGTGATGAACTGGAGCTGGGCGGCGTGCACTGTTTGACTGTGGAATTTTCTTATCACGATAAGAGGATTAACCTCTTATCTGCATACCGGACACACGACAGTGATCTAGACAGATTTACTGACGCACTTGAACGATATTATGAGAATATTAAAGACCCGAAAACCTACATTTTAATAGGAGACATAAATGCCAACCTACTACAGACAAACAGTAAGACAGAACGCTACTTGGATCTCTTGTACGAATCTGGTTTTATGTGCGGTATAAATGTTCCAACCCGTGTGGTGGGAAATAGTAAAACATGTATTGATCACATTTTTATAAGACACAACGACTTTAATGAGCTACGTACTGCGGTTGTGAGAACGGATATCACAGATCACTACAGTGTTTGTTTACAAATAAACCATACTCGCTCTACCGGACGCACCTCAAGGGACACCAATACGTATATTGACAAAATGTTACTAAGTGCCCACATCAGAGACTGTGACTGGACAGATACTTTGAAAGCGAATGATGTCGATGCAAGTGCTAATATCTTTTTTAATAAGGTGGAGGAGTGTGTCAATGAATCAAAGAGGGAGGCGTGCAGTCGCAGTTCGAGGTTTAAAAAGCTAAAACCATGGATTACTTTTGATTTAATTCGTAAAATTAGAGAAAGAGATAATTTAAGTAAAAAATTAAAAAAACAACCTTTTAATCTTGAGCTTAAAAATAATTTTCAGAGGATTAAGAACAATTTAAAGGCCGATATTAGATTAGCAAAAAATAATTATTACAGGAGCAAAATCTTGGATTCCAAATCAAATCCAAAAATGTTTTGGAGGGTTCTAAACGAACTGGCCGGCCGGGGAGCCAAAAAAAGATATTTTTCTACTTGTACAGTACACGGCAAACAGACTAAACAATGACGCGACATACGAAATAGACTTGAGACCACAGGTGGCCAATGAATTTAATGAATATTTCTCTCAAGTTGGTCCTAGTTTAGCTGCATTGATCGATTCTGGTGGCCCACCTGTGGTGAACGACTCTGACTTTGCATACAATTCCGTTCTCACACTGCGCTCTGTGACAGAACAAGAACTTTTTAACTATGTTACTGGACCGCGTGGTGGCTCAGCTCCGGGGTATGATTGTGTATCAGCTGATCTGTTGAAGGAAAACTGGGAGACATTTCGACAGCCACTGTTGCACATCGTCAACGCCAGCATCCGTAGTGGTAAGTTTCCAAATGCTTTTAAAATCGCAAAAGTTGTTCCCCTCTTCAAGTCAGGCGACGTGACAATTCTCTCTAATTTTAGACCTATTTCTTTGTTGAGTGTGTTCACGAAGGTTCTGGAGAAAATTGTCAAGGATCAACTTACTAAATATTTAAACAATCACAACATTTTAACAGTTCATCAATACGGGTTTCAAAAATCGAGAAATATTTCAGATGCACTATTCGACGTTAATAAAGATATTAATGCGGCTATTAGTAAAGGTGATCGTGTTCTTTTGGTATTTTTCGATCTCGCTAAAGCCTTTGATTCTGTGGATAGATCTTTATTATGTAAAAAACTTGATCTAATTGGAGTTAAAGGACAAACACTGCAATGGTTTAAATCATATTTTGAAAACAGAAATCAATTTGTAACAATTAATGGGTGTAAGAGTAATCTGAAGTCCGTTGATTTCGGAGTTGTCCAAGGCAGCACCTTAGGACCTTTATTGTTCCTAATATACATAAATAACCTCGTTAAATTAGATATTGAAGGTAAATTTTACTTATTTGCAGACGACACATTGGTTATATTCACTGGAAAAGACTGGGACATTGCTTTTGGGAAAGCCGAGAGGGGTGTTACGAAAATTAAAAAATGGTTCGATCAAAATATTCTAACTTTAAATGTCACAAAAACTAAATTTATGCCTCTCGCACTGAGAACACGTAGTGACACACTCAACATGGAACTCAAAATTCACAGCTGCTTAGAATATCCAGATGTTGCATGTGACTGCCCTACAATTTCAAGAGTCAGTGTATATAAATACCTGGGGATAATATTTGACTCGAGATTGTCTTGGGCGGATCATGTGACATACTTAAATAATAAAATAAGAAAATTAATTTTTGCTTTCCAGCAATTGCGCCAGGTACTGGATTTTGGTGAAATCAGAAGTGCATATTTCGCTTACGTTCAGTCACTGCTTGAGGGGGGAATAATTGCTTGGGGGGGGACTTACAGTTCCACTTTAAAACCGCTGCTTACTACTCAAAAAGCAATTATTAAAGCAGCCCTGGGTAGATGTCGACAATACCCTACGGATGCCCTGTTTACTGAGATGGACGTACTTGACATTACTCAACTATTTATTCGCAACTTGGTGACATACATTTTCAAACATTCCGATGAACTGTTTGACCGTCCATCTCACGACTACAGAACGCGACACGTACAGGACTTCAGAATTCAAATACCTAGACTTATTAAAACATTTTCAACGACGAACTGTTTCTACCTTGCTCACGTAATATACAACAATCTTCCTTATAAATTACGCAACAATGACAATACGACTCTGACTGCATACAAAAGACATGTTTCGCAATGGCTTCGTGAAATTGGTAGAGAGGGTGCGGCAACTATGCTAGTTTCGAGGTACAGGCAATGACTGATCAGCTGATAGTAAATTGAAGTATGAATGACAGAGTCGGTGTGTGTGTGTTGCCTGTGGCATGTATGTGAGTGTGCATGTGTGCATGTGCGGTTGAGTGCATGCGTGGATTGTGTGCTTGGGAATGCGCATGTGTGTGGGTGCGTGTGTGTGGGTAGGGAGGGAGGGGGGTTTTCGTCCGTCTGTTCGTCTGCTTAGGAACTCAAAACACGGGCCGTTCCTGGGTCGCCGAAACGGCTTTCCTTGCATGACTGTAACATTCCGATGAAGATATTACAACTTGATTGCCATATTTGTTTTCTTTTGTTTTTGTTCTATTTTCCTTGCATGAAAACTAAAATTAAATTAAATTAAGTTTTAAATTCATAAAATAATGCCATAAAAATAAATTCCATAACTTGACGACTCACTCTCACGCACGGGATATTCCCTTGTGAGATTAATTTCGCATAATTTATTAGTTAAAGTTAGCAGTTTAAGTTAAGTTTTAAGTTATTGGTTTATGTAAATAATTTTGTAAGCTGCATGTAACATTTTTTGCGAAATAAAGGCATTTTTGATTTGATTTGATTTGATTTGATTCCATTTCCTGACTACGTTACAGAGTGAGGCGGTGTTAGAAAACCTGTCACCACGGTCGATTGCAGCGAACCGATCCTGATATGACTGTGACTCTCGGTGTCTGCTTCCAGCGCTCTGTGTCAGTCGTTCGAAGTCGTGTCGTGGCAGTGCGGATTCCCTTTCCGAGACTCGATACTGCGGCAAAGGGTTGAATCCTGCAATTTGCAAATCGGGTGCTCTCAACTCCCCTGTGCCCAAGTTCATTGACTCATCCACATTTCCGAAACTGGCAGGGGGATTATACGGCGGGAGACCTCCACTCTGGGAATGTATTTCTGTTGACATCGTAGTCGTGGGTGCTCCGCTCCATGTGCTGGTCAAGCGGCGTCTAACTTCGGTGAAGTCCGCTGTTGGCGGCAAACCTAGCATCTCCCTTATACTAACCGATTCCAGCTCCATAGGTTGGGTTGTCTTCACCGGTGGCTCCATCGTCTCCATAACCACTGCTGCGCCGGCACCGCCCTGTCTAAGCAGTCGCACGAGATCTGCTCGGAGTTGGTTCGCGTTTCCCTCCGTTGGTGCGCCAAATTTCATTAACTCCTCCTGGAGTTGAGGTTTGGACAAATTATAGACCCAACTGACTCGAACTTCAGTCTCCGAACTGGTGGTGGCAGGGGTGGAGCTAGGCGTCGAAGATGATGGTGTCGTCGGAACAACGGTGACAGTAGTTGTTGCCGCTATGCTAGTCGCCGTCGAAGTCGTGCTCTGGGTCGTTGAGGGGGTCGTACTCGGGCTCTTGAAAGGTGGCTTATGTCCTCCATCGTTTCTCTCAATGATATGGACGGGAAGAAGTAGCCTAAACGGTTTCAGAAATCGTTCCAAATGGTACAACATCGTTATGGTCAAAATCAAAATTTTCCAACAAAAATTTATTTTATTTTTCGTTCGCACACTACTTTACAGTAGTCCCTGTTCGGGCGCCATAAATATGTGAGGAAATTTACTAGTCGACGTAGTTTTTGTTCCTCTTACTCGGATAGTCCAGCCTAGCTGGGCTACTATTTCCAGGGGTCGGTCGAAAAGTCGTGAGAACAAGTTATTCGGTATAATTCTAATCTCAAATTATTGATTTATCTAGTGCATTTATTTCAGGCAATTATCCTAGCAAAAGAGTAGGCAACTCAGACTAAGGGTCTAAGCACAAGCTATAAGCGACCAATCATCATCGTTGCCTTACTCGGATTCAATCCTAAAATCCTTATAGCCCCGCTAACCCCTTGACTAGAATTAGGAATGGGATAGGTTGGCATACACTGCCCACAGGATGCTATTTATACGTCAGCAACGAGAGGGGGAAGGTTGCCAGGAACAACGCTACAAACCCCAAGTTAAAGTCCTACTCGCTATCCCCAAGTTTCCCCGAATCGATAAGTCAGAGGTAGGATAGGTAGGATTGGCATACGCTGCCCTCGGGATGCTGTGTATTCGTCAGCAATGAGAGAGGGTAGGTAATCGGATCGATGGGAACCAATGTGTGAACCCCACAAAGAAATCCCAAACGCTATCCCTACGCTTCCCCAAATGGACAAGTCAGAGGTTAGGATAGGGTAGGATTGGCATACGCTGCCCTCGGGATGCTGTGTATTCGTCAGCAATGAGAGAGGGTAGGTAATCGGATCGATGGGAACATACGTGTGAACCCCACAAAGAAAACCTAATCGCTACCCCTACGCTTCCCCAAATGGACAAGTCAGAGGTTAGGATAGGGTAGGATTGGCATACGCTGCCCTCGGGATGCTGTGTATTCTTCAGCAATGAGAGAGGGTAGATAATCGGATCGATGGGAACATACGTGTGAACCCCACAAAGAAATCCTAATCGCTATCCCTACGCTTCCCCAAATGGACAAGTCAGAGGTTAGGATAGGTTAGGATCGGCATACGCTGCCCTCGGGATGCTGTGTATTCGTCAGCAATGAGAGAGGGTAGGTAATCGGATCGATGGGAACATACGTGTGAACCCTACAAAGAAAACCTAATCGCTATCCCTACGCTTCCCCAAATGGACAAGTCAGAGGTTAGGATAGGGTAGGATTGGCATACGCTGCCCTCGGGATGCTGTGTATTCGTCAGCAATGAGAGAGGGTAGGTAATCGGATCGATGGGAACATACGTGTGAACCCCACAAAGAAATCCTAATCGCTATCCCTACGCTTCCCCAAATGGACAAGTCAGAGGTTAGGATAGGTTAGGATTGGCATACGCTGCCCTCGGGATGCTGTGTATTTGTCAGCAATGAGAGAGGGTAGGTAATCGGATCGATGGGAACATACGTGTGAACCCCACAAAGAAATCCTAATCGCTATCCCTACGCTTCCCCAAATGGACAAGTCAGAGGTTAGGATAGGTTAGGATTGGCATACGCTGCCCTCGGGATGCTGTGTATTCGTCAGCAATGAGAGAGGGTAGGTAATCGGATCGATGGGAACATACGTGTGAACCCCACAAAGAAAACCTAAACGCTATCCCTACGCTTCCCCAAATGGACAAGTCAGAGGTTAGGATAGGTTAGGATTGGCATACGCTGCCCTCGGGATGCTGTGTATTCGTCAGCAATGAGAGAGGGTAGGTAATTGGATCGATGGGAACATACGTGTGAACCCCACAAAGAAAACCTAAACGCTATCCCTACGCTTCCCCAAATGGACAAATCAGAAGTTAGGATAGGGTAGGATTGGCATACGCTGCCCTTGGGATGCTGTGTATTCGTCAGCAATGAGAGTGGAAGGTTGATAGGAGTAATGCCATAACCCCAAAACAATGTATAAAATACTGCTAAATAACAGCCCGGTCGCTAACCTAAAATCCCCTTTCGCCTATTTATCGAATTAGGTTAAGAAAGGAATTGGCATACGCTGCCCTCGGGATGCTGTGTATTCGTCAGCAATAGGTGGTGGAAGGGTTTTAGGATGGTATTATAAAACCCAACAAGAGGTACTGGCTATAATCATTAAGTTTCCATTAGTTTAGGTTAGCTTATTACTTTCGGATATTTTTGACCATGATTATTAGGCCTAATGCTTTAGGTGTACTACGGGCTATAATAATGCTTATATTCCAATTATAAACACTCGCTTTACGATAATATCAAAGGCTTAACAAAAGATTAACTCATAATAATCACTTCAGCAAAACTGGGTACAAGGATGCTGGGGTAGGTGCAACATATGGATCAAATTATAATAGCAAAGGCTCGCAGCAATAAATCACAGCAATACATTAGGGGTTTACTTAGCCATAGGCTTACCTGTGAATGTTGCACCTAAATAACAGACAACATAGCAAAATACAAAATCACAATGCAAGCATAAAATAACAAGTGCAAGTGTTCAAATTATAGCAGTATTATACTATAAGCCTTTAAGCAGAAAGCATTATTTAAATAAAGCAGTCATTTAGCCATCAGGCATTCAGTATGCAATCAATTACAGCTTCTAAATAAAGTCAGCAAATGAAATTGGCAATTTGGTTACATAACCTCAAAATCTGACAAGTCGTTATTCTCTCATAAATAATCAGTATCTGACTTAAATCATTTCATAATGCCAATGCAAGTAAGCTAAGGCCTCAAAAGCGGCAAAAAGTTATTTCAGCAAAGTTAATAATTATTTTTACAAAAAAAAAACAAGTCGATCGGGTAGGCACTTACTTCAAGAGGCGAGTTGTCGTGGCAAGATCCGGTAGCACAACTGGCGGCCCGCGGCGGTCTGGCTGGTTTTATTAGTGGCTCTGGCCGGTCATGCGCAGAAACGCATTTTCGCAGTCTGCTGCCGGCTCGGCGACAGCAACATCGGGCCGCGGCCGCTAACTGCCCATGCCCAGTAAGGGTCAACTCCTAACCTCTGAGTTTATTATCGATGATTGATTGTTACTGAAGCCTGTTCTGTTTGGTGATAGAAACTAATAAACTATCTATTGTGGGGGTTATGCTCAATAATTTTATCAAAAATAACAAAAATTAAGGGTGAAAAAAAATGAACCCTTACACCTCTTTGATTTCTTTTGAAGATCTTGTATCATCGTTTACGATGAGTTCCTCAGTAGACTTGTTTTCCAAAACTGTCGTTATAGAAGGAGCTTCAGTGTCTGTATTATCAATATTTTCATTCGAACTTGCGTCTGCTTCAAATTTTCTAG
Source organism: Flexamia atlantica (assembly GCA_035578135.1). Classification (NCBI taxonomy): domain Eukaryota; kingdom Metazoa; phylum Arthropoda; class Insecta; order Hemiptera; family Cicadellidae; genus Flexamia; species Flexamia atlantica. Next base: position 5,429,201 of record JAQJVK010000017.1, on the reverse strand, counting down.
GATCACGACTCATCAGATTTCCAGTGGATGTTGTGGTCAGGTCCAAGTTTTTGTCGGTTAAGATTTCCTTTGCATTATCTAACGGTGTATTATCCATTGTTAAGATGCAATGTTACCACTCTGCTGACAGAAGATAAACTAATGTACCAACGATTGACTTCGCTTTTATGAGCTCGGTGTTGATGGTGGGGCAAAAATAATGAAATCTATAACATTCTCCTTACAACTCCTGTCAAGGGGGTATACGTTATGATTGTATCATGAAGTGTCAAGCAATATGCTGTTGTCTGTTCAGGAATGTTTTCCTCCAACTCAAATTCTATCCGAATATCAACAGTAGACGTTTTAACAGATTCGTTTTGTTTTGAACAGTCTATTACTACAATAGGTGCAATGTCCTTAAACATTTTAGGGTTCAGAAGAGGCGAATTCGTTCTTCCATAATATGACGATTGGAATCTGGCGTACATATCATACAAAATTCCAAATCTATCCTTTGAAAATATAACATTCAAGTTGTCGTAAGGAAAGAATTGTGAATTTAGGAACAACTTGACATTTGTTAGTTTACATTGGTCAAAACTACCTGCGTTAGCTGTGATATTCGACTTTTTGTTGGTCTGTAACGCAAAGATCACATATCTAGGTTTTTCTAATTGGCTTGATGTCTTTACAGCCCAGGTCTGACGCTGTGTTGTCGGTAGTAATAATTCTACGATATTTGATTTTTTCTCCTTTTGTTTTATATAATTTCTTAAGTAATAATTTGTTCTATTTTTTATTTTTTGTTTTTAATGGGTAGTTTGTTTCTCTTTTAAGTTTTGTATGTATTTGTGCTGCCAACTAGTGGAAAAAGGACTAGAAATATTTGATCGTGCCTGAGAACTCTTCCCCACACTCAGACTTTGGTCTTGTGGGGAATAATTTCCTTTTTGTATTGTAAATAATTGTCTATGTCACCTTAATGGAAATAAACAATCTTGAATCTTGAGTATTGGCCATTCATGCATTTCCCAGTTTATAAAAGGGACAACTATATCTCTGTCAGAATTGAACATCTGTAAAAGTCCTACTCTCCGTTCGTCAGCCAATCGTACATGCGGCACTCTCCAAACAACTTTATCTAAAGTTAGCTTCCAATCAAGTGTTGTTGTGGACGTTCCAGAGTCAGCTACTATCACATCCGAATCGCAGGATGATCGCAATAAAACCAATTCTTGCTTAACATTAATTATTATCCTTTTGTAGTCTTCAGCAAATCCTAATAAAAGTTTCAAAGGAACGCAAAAATCGAAATAACCATTTGTATTTGGTGCGAATTTCGTTTCACTTGGCAATACCCATCCACTTGTAATCAATGAGTTTGATTCAATTGGTGACAGTGAAACCAATCCTTTTATTGTACTGCTAACTCCGACTTTCTTTGTGGAGTCAACAAAGATCCCTGATAATTCGTATAGAATTTCTTCAAATAAAAAAGCCATGGGATTGTTAGTGAAAGGAACTTTTGATCCAGCGTCCCCACTTGTCGTTGTTACTCTTCCTTCGATATAAATATAGCTTTCACAAGGCAATGTATAAGCATCTTGATGTTGTATTGGAATTCGTATCTCATCATTGTTTCTCAATTTCGATGAAGCGTAAGGGTTGTGTGAGTGATACTCCTTCTCCCATAACGTTTCGTCGAAAACTGGACCATTTTTTATGTCCAGTATGTCTATATTTGTTAACTATAAATCCCAGTCTTTCCAGAAATTGCACGTTCTCTCTACTTAGTCCCTCCTCGTTCCGAGTGGTACTGAACTTCTCCGAAGTTTCGTTGGTATTATATGCAAAATTAAGACCCATTGTTACCTAACGACACTTGTCTGATATGTAGATTTATAGTTATAACTTCTCCTCTAAAATCTACTTCGTCTCCGTCTTGATCTCGTACGTTCAGCTCGATGTCCGATATGTGACTGGTGTTTAATGGGAGATAAATTAGGTTATGTGGTTTTTCAACTATCTTAAATCCTGGCGGTACAGTTGGGTAAAACGAATGCAATATATGCTGATTTGACCCATCCTTATAAGCACATTGAACTATGTTGCAGGTAATATTGATTACGTTAACTTTAACAATACTTACAGTTTTTGGACTTGTGTGAGAAACGTTTGGTTCAAGTATCGATGAAAAGGGTGGAAATCCTAACAAGGAACCGATCGAAGCCGGTTGAGTAAAGTCGATAAAATATTTGCACTTTATTTCACTTCTTAAGTTGTTGTTATTAGCTCGCAGTTCAATGACATCATTTCCCAGATGGTTCTGAAATTCTTTGTTAATGTCCGTTATTTCATATGAACCGGTTGTAATCTCAACAACCTCAGTTTCTCCATACGAATCTTGACTATTTCTATTACGAATGTAGTGAAGCTTATTGTTGACTCCTTCTATTATGTTGGGAATTGAATTGTATGTGGAAAAAGCCAACAGTGCAACTTCCCACTGTCTGTTAGGTGTCAGTTGCAATGGTGGGAAAAGGGTGCTCCGTAAAGTTGACGAACAACCATTAATGGTCACTGTACAAGACGCCATCATGAAGTTGACTAACGCTAGTAGCTAGAAACTCCAAACATAAATGTCCACAAACCGACGAGTCTCTACTTTGCCTTTGATCGTAGTTGTAAAAGATTTTAGATCCTTCACCGAAATATTGCTTTAGCTCTATTGGAGGGGGAAGATTTCCAAAACTGCCAAAATAATAAACAGAATCCATGATTTTTTTGTAACAGACCCAGTGTGTACCAACACCGTTGACATCATCAAGATTTACAATTGCAGTTTCATTTTTCCTAATATTCTTTGGCAAGTCATTGCGCATAAACACCCCCCTAAAAAATGGAATTTTTAGGCAAAATGCGTATCTTTCCAAGTCAATGCTTTATTTGGTACTATTAACTTATGTTTCTCACTCAGTATACACGGTAAGGTTTTAAATACAAGCCTCTTCCGTTTACTTTTTTTTAGAGCATTTACAGGATCTTTTTCTCTTTCGCTTGCCATGTGAATTAGTATTTCTAGCTCTCTTGCCTCCTCCAGAAACTTTTCTTTTGCGTACATTTCGTTTTCTCCTTCTCGATCCACCTCCCACTGCAGTCTTTGCTTTCATGGCTGCTGTTACCGCTAGAGCGGCTGCTCGTTCACCAAGACTAGCGTCACTAGACTTAACTCTTTGCCAAGCTCTCTCGGCCAAAGCCCTGTCAGCAATCGCTCTTCTGTCGTTATCGGTGTAATTAGAATATGCTATATCGTGTTCCTTGCAGGCCTCATCCAATTTATTAATACCAGGGTCCCCACGAGCCAATCGCTGACGTAATTTGGTCCCTGGTCCACAATACTGATATCCACCCGGGATATGAAGTTCTATTGGCAAAGCGTCAATAGCTGTGTTCACAAGATTTCCTGTTGGTAAAGTGTTAATGGCTTTTTTGAAAATAGAAACTGCAGAACTAGTGATTCCTCCTCCTCTTCTCATGGGAGTTGAACAACAAATGAATCCATTGTCGTTTCTCATTGTATTTTATACAATAAGATTAACGTGTGGCTTTTCACGTGAATGCGAAAGAGGTAATGCGTCATTTGTAACATTATATGCGTAATATATATTGTTCGAGTTTTCTTTGTCACTTTTAGCAACGGAACTAATGGTAAGTGGAACTGTAGATGACAATTTTTCAAATTTATTGTATAGGTCTTGTTTTAGTTTGTTTATTTCTTGAGAAAGAAGTGCAAAATTTACAGCGTCCGTTTCATTTACGGCAGTAGCTACGTTTTTTATTAATTTGTTTTTAGCATCAAACATGCCATCGTCACTGTCACAATGTAAGGAAATTGTACGGATAGTTTTCAGGTTTACGGCTTCTTCACTATCAATAGCATCTGCTAAATTGCAAATACGTTTCCTTTTCAGGTCATAATGGCCGTCCTCCGTTAAATAGAATCCTTCACCAGGAGGACCTCTTAAAACTTCACGAGCAACAGAGGACTCGTGGCGACCGAACTTATCCACACTCATTTTAAGACTGAGTGTTTACACTATAAACCCCCTACTTTTCAACTCCTCTGTTAATGCTACCATTTCACTATCTAATCCATTGTGTCCAGCCTGAATTGATTCATACAACAACCGCATTCTATCAACCAGTTTGTTCACATCGTGATAATAAATTATATTAGTCTCGTACATTGATTTCATCGTCATCCCCTTACCTTTAACAGAACGACTTTTACCTCTATATTTAGAAAACAGCTTTGCGATTATGTTTCTGTACTTGCTAGATCTGTTCCTGTGTAAAGGAGTGGAAGGAGAGTACGCCTTCCTATGAGAATTCGTTAGTGTACAAATCTTTTTGAATTTATTTAAACTATTCTCGAGTACTGTGTAGGAATAGGTTTGAATATTAACTCAAACAACCCAGCCGTACCTTTAAATGTTTGGCCTTTTGTAATTATATTATCTTTATCATCGACAGATAAGTTACTATCACCTATCCTGAGTCCATCGTTTTTTAGACGTGCACCGTACACGTGATATTTTGCACTTTTACGACCACTGTGTAACATTTTTAATATATATTTTCTTGACAATGGTCCTTTATTCCCGATTTCCTGACTCAAAATACTGATGTTTGTTGGTGATTCAGGTTGATCTTCAGAATGATCATGATGTCCCTCTTCTGTTAAGTTCCCTTCTTTTTCCTCCTCCTCCTCCTCCTCCTCCTCCTCCTCCTCCTCCTCCTCCTCCTCCTCCTCCTCCTCCTCCTCCTCCTCCTCCTCCTCCTCCTCCTATAATGTCACTTGATTTACTAAACGATTCTGTATCATTAGCAGAACTTTCCATTTCAGTTGTCTTAAGTTCTTTTTTAGCTGATATTTCATCTGTCTATAGAGAAGGTTTTTTTAACGTATCATTCAATTTGTTAAGAGGGTCGACAATCGGTTTAACTGTTTCTTCTAAAAACCTGTTTCTTTCCGTAAGCCCTACTTTTAATGCTTGGTGTTTCTTTCGTATTGAGTCACCTAGCGCTTTTATTTCACTTAGCAACTCCTTTCGACCCATCATGATTGTTGTCCTCTTTACTCCACAAGACATACTAAAGGTTAAATATACTTATATACTTTTAATGTACAATTACAAAGTGATCAAATCCAATCCTGTAGCGACCTTTATCCATAGGCCTTTCTTTGTCGATAACAATAAACCCGTATTTTTCTTTCCAAGCTTTTCCACAAATTTCACAAAATTTCTCAAAACTCCTGTCAGCTCCAACGTGATCATTGTACACATGTTTAAGATTTTTCTCATCGTGCTTGAAAGCAATTAAAAAGTTTACATTGTCTCTTACACAGACCTACAGTGGTCTTGGTGCCGAGAGTTTTATAGCTGATTCTGAGTATAATTGGTGCGCTGAGTCCAAATTTGGTATTACTTTTTCTCTATCAGCTCTAGTTGCTGAGATATGTAAATGACTGACTTACCTCATAAGACATAATTACTGGAATACATAAGCAGGTTAATAGCAGGTGAAAAAAATAGGGATATTAAAATTCTTTACATAAAACATGTTAAATCAATAATCAAATCCATAAAATCACACCCATTATTTAAAAACTCACTTTGGTACTAAAGTTAATATTAATTTTTTCAAGAGAAACAAATTACACTTCAAAGAGACTCTATTTCACACTTCAGAAGCTTGGTTTGCGTGACTTTCTTAAATGTTTCATCGTAGTCTCATTTTAGGTTCCAACAATAATCTGCCATCATGTGAGTATCCCATCTTCCTTGGTAGCGGTCCTCCATAGTTTTTATATCCTGATGAAATCGTTCACCTTGTTCTTTGCTCATACTACCTAAGTTGTGTGGGAAACGGTCCAAATGGCAATGTAAGTAGTGGACTTTAATACTCATGTTACATCCAAGTGTCTTGAAGTTAGTGAACATGTTGTTCACTAGCTCAACATAGTTTTCAGCTTTGTTGTTCTCTAGGAAGTTCTTGACAACTTCTACAAATGAGGACCATGCTCTCCGCTCTGTCTCATTCATGGACTCCACAAAGGCTGGGTCTTTTATAAGTTGCCTTATTTGTGGGCCATGAAATATTCCAGCTTTTAGTTTTTCTGTGCTTATCTGAGATAGTTTTGCCTCTATATACGCAAAGCAAGGCCCATCCTTATTGAGAGCCTTCACAAACTGCTTCATCAATCCAAGCTTGATATGTAATGGCGGGAGGATGATTTTTTCACGTCCAACAATTGGCTTGTTGATCATATTTTTTTCACCAACAACCATACTTTCTCTCTTTGGCCACTGTTTCTTTGACCAATGAATCGTCTTGTCTCGGCTATCCCATAGACATAGGAAACAAGGGTATTTAGTATAACCACTTAGCTGCCCAAGGAGAAAGTTAACCATCTTCAAGTCCACACAAATCACCCATTTATGATCCTGATATTTGATTTTCTCCATGACCAGAGCTATTGCATCGTATTCTTCTTTAATCTGCGTTGAATGAGCGATTGGAATGGAGCCATATTTATTGCCATTGTGTAGAAGTACGCATTTTAAACTTCGCTTTGAGCTGTCAATAAACAGGCGCCAGTCATCTGGGTTATATTCAAGAAGACCCATTTGTACTAGGAGCCCTCTCACATTTTGACAAAATACAAGATTTTTTTCTTCAGTAAAAAAAGGTAGCAGATCTTTTTCCCTTGTTCGATAAAAAGTTATTTTTGTTCCTTGGAGCAGTAAGTTCTTCTCATTTAGTCTGGAAGCTAGTAGTTCAGACAGTTCTTTTGAAAGATTAAGGTCTCTGACGAGGTCGTTTAGCTCTTCTTGGTTGAAAAGTTGAGGACCTGGTGGAATGCCTTCAAAATCACTGTCACTTCCATCATTTGTGTCAGAGAGTTGTTCAAAGAGATTAGGTTCCTCCTCAACCTCACAAAGCTCTGGCAGCTGGTGAAAAGTTGGAATGGGTATTTCCTCAGAATGAGGAACCGGCCGTCTTGCTGAGGGCAAATCAGGATATGTCCACTTGTTCCGATTGTTTCTATTAATTCCCAAAACATTTACCAAGCAAAAATAACAGTCATCAATGTGGTTTGTGGGTTCCCTCCAAACCATTGTAACACCAAACTTGAGACTTTTTCGTTTTCCTGTTGTCCACTGACGTAAGTGTTCAGTACACATTTTACATACAATATGCGGTGCTCAAGTCTTGTCTTGATCCCCAAGGTGAATACCGAAATAAGCATGATACGCTCGTTTTACAAAATCACTAACAGTTTTTCTATTTTCTTTCAATGTATACTCACCACAGATGTAGCAAAACACATCAGGGTGGTTAACACAACTCCTTCGACTTGAACTCATTTTATACTGTTAAATTTAAAGTATAAATACAGTACACTCAAGGCAACATACAAACAATCAGTCTCCTGCACCAACTCACAACTCACACTGTCACTCTTACTGCATACAGTAACAACAACTAAAATAAATTCAGTACATAAAGGACAAGAGAGGGCAGATAGGAGAGTCTGGCTGGTCTTATCTCTAATATTGAGATAAGGAGAATGCCTATGCTATCTAGCGCATTTACCTGGAAGTAATATGACGACTTTTAATATATTACAGACAGATAGCAGCACTGATGATGAAAATTAGTTCAGCATTTCAAAAGTATACCATAACAAAAAGTAATCAAAATGAATTGCCGGTTAGTAAATCATACTGAAATGAGTTGTTACAAGCATAACTAGATTTTTTTTTAATTCTTACAAATGGTTATATACATCTAGCTAATAGTTTAAAATTCTAAAATAAGGGAAAAAGCAAGGTAAAATTATTTAATTACATATCTATATCAGATTTTGCTATCTATATCATAGGTATGTAAATTTTAATAAATCTACTGATAAGATATGCTGAAGCTAAAAAAGTAGAGCTGATAGAAAAAATCTGATTGCACCATTGGAATCAGCGCCCCAAACATAGTTAAAATCAGCTATAACATTCCGGGCACCAAAAAAATGTTTTTTCTGTAGGTCTGTGTTATCAACTGTTTAGGTATTTTGCTATACGTTTGTCCTATGTAAATGGAATCGATTTGATTATGTCTACCCATTGAAAAATACGATCTTATTCTTTCGTGGTTCTCACTTGAAACATCGTCGAAAATAAAAATTGAGTGCGGCTTAGCTTCATTTGGTTCCATAATCTCACTGCTAGCATCAAACTTGTAAAATGAAACGTCTGGCACATCATCTAAAATCCTCTGTAATAATAGGTATTTTGGTTGATTTAAAGACTTCGAAAATATTTATATATTATCGAAAATTAGTCCGTTTTGTTTAGTTATCATATTAAAAACTACATTAGTCTTTCCACAGTTTGATGGTCCGCTGACAATACACCTAACCGAGTCTGGAAACAAAGTTCCGTGCTTACTTACGGCGTTATTAAAGCTATCTGGAGTCAAATGATCTATGTTATTAATATCAAATTCTTCATTTTGCCTTATAACCTCCATTTCACAATGAAACTTGTAATTGCTCGATCTAGTGTTACTTTCCTACTGATAACATAATATTAAAGCAAGTCCTTTTTGTTTATCCACAAATCTTCCGATTTATTAAATCCTAACCAACAGACCAAAATTCGATCTCCTTTCCTTTTTAAAATCTTTTCCACTAAATAAACATTTCCTGATCTTGATTTCAACATTTCATGACCGTAAATTCCTCCCTGCAAAATTTCACCTTTACTATCTTTAAGTATTTAAGTTTCAGGGATAGCAGGTTGCACTCTGTGAACGGTAAATACTTCGTTTGTCCAATTCGGAAGATATCCTTAAGCAAACACGTGTTTGTATTTGCTCAATCTTACTTTATCCCCTGTAGCAAATTTGGGAGATTTTCTTTTGACAATGGCTGGTTTGGTTTTATTTTTAATGCGTTTTAATAAGTCAGATTCGTGTTTTTTCTTTACTTCAATAGGTTTCATCCCGATTGTACGGTGTTTTCTTTCATTGTAGTCATTTATCAGCGTGGGGAGGATATCATACCATACGTATGATCCTCGTTCTGAAAACTTTTTGTACATTGCACTTTTTAAAGTACGATTGAAGCGTTCTACAATAGCAGCCTTTTTTTCACTAAAGGTCGAGTAATGGTTTATTTTATATTTTTTCATTAACCATGAAAAGTCTTTATTGAAAAACTCCTTCCCATCATCTGTTTGAAGATTCAAAATACGTCCCTTAATTTTTTTTAATACCTCCTCCATTGCATTGGTAATTGTTTGTCCTTTTTTATCTTTCAGAGGAACAGCATAAGCTACCTTCGTAAAACAATTAAGAACGGTTAAGATATATTTGAATCCTTTATTTTCTTTGCTGTGAGGTATTAATTCTATGAGATCTCCTTGGTATAGGTCGTTTATGCCTTTCAAGACTGTCTGTCGTCTAGGAAAGTTTTTTCGGGCAGGTTTGTGCAATTCTTCAATAACAAGATTTCTATTATCCATTGTACTACTCTTATTTACAACGAAAGCGTAATGACAAAACTGACAGAGGGTTGTATGATTTCAAGGCCTCTCATAGGGGCGCAAGTGAGTTTTATATGAGTGACATTTGTTGGCCTTGAGAAAGACCTTTTTATGGTGATATTTAGCAAGTAGGGTATTAAGTGGGTATCAAACAGTGTTTTTCTTCAAAATGTTCAATGAATGTCCCTCAGTGAATAATGACCGTAAGGAAGAGTGTGAATGTTATCGTGAAGGATCACTCGTTTGTCATCGTTTGCTGAGAGTGATATTTTAGTCACTGTGATACTGAATAGATTGTGGTTGAAGCTCCGAATTGTGTTGAACGTTGCATTGTACTCAGTCCCTCTGAAGAGACAGTTGTAGTATTGTTCGAATTTAACATTTCTTGCAAGATATAACTTCTTTACTCCTTTTGCTTTTTTGACTACTCCTCTCTCTTCGTCGTCCACTTGTCTCGAAGTTGACGTGTCATTGATAAATAATTTTAACGCATACATTTTGGACATGAGTGCTACAACCTCTTCCAGGGGTATTCCACATGTTTCATCCTTCAACTTCCCAAGAACTTTCTTGTTGATTGACTTATCGTATGTTTTATGATCAGTCGGATAGTCGGAAAAGTCGAAATCACCCCTGTAAGGAAAGGTCCTCAGATCTTCGTATAAGTCCAGAGTCTTTATCCAATAAATGATTCCGTCTGTGTCCATATAGCTGATACCAATCCGATCTCTTTTGTAAAATTTTACCATCTTGTTATAATGAAAATCATACATGTGCGTCTTTGAAATATCAAGCACGCACATACCAACGTAGAGAGGTCTATCCAACACAATATTTGTCTTATTCATGCATACAGCCACGAGAGAGTCATTTATAATAATAGACGTTTTGAAGTTTGCTTTTTGAACTAATTTCAAAAACTTCTTTTTGTCATCAACAAGTCTTAAATTCATATGATTTCTTTTGTTCTCTAGACATTTTCCATAGACGCTGTTAATCATAAGTTTGAAGAATTCCTTTTGAAAAGTTGATGTTGCAGCTGCTCTTCTAGAGGTGTTTGAATCAATGTATTTCTTCAGCCAACAGCTCTGTGAAAATTGAAGTACTCGATTAACCTTCAAAATTCTTATTCCTAAATCTATAGCTTGTTGCACGGTCCAGTAGTGAGCAATATAATTGTTCTTGTTTTCTAGGGTGGTCAAAAGTTTTTGATGCTTTCCGGTGGGAGGAATTTCTGACTCGGTAGTAGGGGCAAATCATAATGTTCGTCGTGAAGATGTTCAGGATCTTCAAAGTCAAAGTCCAAAATATACCCTACATCACCATATTTAGGAATGCTAAGAATATCCCCTAGATTATCAGGATCTACCCAACAAAAGCCACCGTGTGGAAGTGGCTGACACTAGCTAAGACCATACAGGTTATTTGCATCGAAGTAACCTATATAGACTGACTTTTCGTTGGGTTTGAAATTCGGAAGATCCTTATTATTCGCTTTAACATATCGAGTAACAGCATTTGTAAGCCCACCTCGAATTCCGGCTTCCACCATGAGAACCATGTCAATATCCGTCAGAAGTTGAAGTTCACATTTCGTCTCTTTCATCATGGCTTGCCAAGCTAATCCTGGAGAGGTATAGTAATAAGAGCAATCCAGCCCATAAGCTGACATACACACATTTCGAAACTGTTCCATAACATCACAAAGTAAAGTAACATACAATCGGACATAGAAATCGTTGTAGTCTCCTAACGTTGACATATTGAGCTATCTCCAAACTCTCATGGCGTTGTCGTAGTCTTCCGGGTCAATTTCCGATTCATTGAGTTTGTTGTAAAACATTTCCAGAGGCGGTAGGGACGTTTCTTCGAATCTCTCCAGTGAAATCTATATAATCGTAAGGAAAAACTCCCTTTCTCAGCACCAGATCCATCTTGTCGTTGGGAACCAGCTTTCTTGTTTCAACAAAGTCATCCCTCTGCAGGTTTTTGGAAAGAGTGCTCAAACTAAAGGGTAGAAGTCTCAAGGAATCGATGAATCGTAATTTTATATCTTTATAAGTTTTCGTGAAACTAATAAATTTTTCCGTTGTCAAGGCTAGTACGTCAATACGACCCTTTTCCTCCCCAAGTTGCGGTATAATAAAGTGCGCATCATATCCAATTAAATTATGCAACACTACAGGAACGAATTTAGGTATTTTATAGTTAATATTACAAGCGTTGCAAGCCACTCCTCTGTAGTCTCCTGTCAAATGATCGTGCTCGTAGACTTTAATGTTGTTATCAGTAAATTCATGTCCGCATAAGTAACAAGTGTCGGAAACTTGGTGAGATAGTTCTTGTAGATCTGTAAGGTCTTTCATTGGAACAATGATACTGTACAACGATGATACTTTTTCAGCTATACTGTAAAGGTCAGCTACGAATCTCTTTGCAGCTTCTTGCCCACGATAAAGTATAGGTTCTGTTGGAATGGTGTAGTGTTGGAGACATTCATTCGAAAGGGTCGATTTGACCAGAATACAGAAGCTATTTGGTTCGTGTTTTTGGTATTTTCCATTGTCTGGTGCATCAGGATCTTCATTCTCCATGGGTATTAGACAAGATTCAAAGTCTGCATGGATAACAATTGGAATTTTGTACTGGTTAAGTTCTTTGTTAAATTTTAATATCGATCTCTCTCTTGTAGGTAGTACAACCTTTACAGCAGAATGGTTGCCACAAAGTCTTGTGTGTTTTGACAACCATCTACGACCTCCCCTATCATTGCTTTTGAAACAGAAACATCTTTTGCATACTGTAATTGAATAATGCCTTTTCGTTAACTGTTTATGTACGAGTCTGTTAAAATCTTTAATGTACACATAATGCAAAACGTTATCACTGGTAACTAACAGCAAATCAGTGTGATCAGCTAACTCTTGAGGAACAACTTTCAAAGGGTATACATTGTTGCTATCATCTAGACCGAACACATTTACTGTAACACCTGGATTCTTTTTTTCAAATCGCTTAATATCTGCCAGAGATACAGGATAGTTCAGGCCGTTGAAGTTGTATCTATTATTGTAAACTTGGAATCTTGCATTTGGCCTGTGTACGTGATGTTCATTGTCATTTATTAAGAATTTTACCAGCATTGAATATCGGAAACATTCGTTATCGTGGTTTTGAACATTAATGCATGAACCAGTACTCCTTATCTTCTTGGGTAAGGGGATGTAACTACTCCCACGATCTCCGTATCCATGTTTATGTACTCACAAATCAAGACTATTTACGGTTGACAAGGACCATCCTGAACCACGTGCTTCGTGCTCCGTTATTTTAAAAATTATTTCTTGAATGCACTCTTCCACAACTTCAGTCAAATCAGTGATTTCAATAACATTTCGATTTCTAGAAATAAAGCCCCTGTTAGATTCCTCTCCATCGATGTTGTTAAAAGTAGTATCCAAGAGCAATCCGAATTTCATAAAATATAATCGATTACGCTCATTCTGCAATCGTTCTAGAATAAGAGTCTTCACCCTAGCCAAAAATGTGTCTAAATCAAGAGAACTGTTATTTCTTACTCGATAGTGTCTTACTACGGAGCCCTCAAAAGCTTGAGCCAATAGTTCAACTGTTACATCAGGTTCACTATTGGTTTGCTGGTCTGAATGTTCTTGTTGCTCTCTGGGAGGAGCATAAGCAATAACGCTGGGTCTGTTGTACTGTTGAGTTTCTTCCGTATCGTTGAGAAAATCCTCAAAATCAGGATGGGTCTCACAGTCAGATAAGTCTACTTGAGGTACGTTATGAAATAATTCACAGTGAGAGAGATAAATAGTCTCATCTGTAAATTCTTTGTTGCAAATGTGACAGTAATACATCTTGGGGTAGCAAAATTATGTTTTGATGTGATATCTATGGCTGCAGATAGGATAATGAGGATAAAATGTCACATTTTGCGGCTTTATAACAAATGCTGACATCAGCACTACCTTCCCATTGGTTATTTTGTTTGCTACATCAGCACTTTCTTTTGATTGGATGATTTGAATATTATCTTACATCAATGTGACAAGCAAAAATGACCTGCCATTTCAATGGCATCACTTGAGCAGAGATGTCTCAAGCTGTGCAAGTCTCAGAAGTATCTACCACTACCCTACCGTTTCAACAAGGACCATCCGTCCCAAATCGTATCAGTGAAGACCAGCCTATCCAGGAAAACAAAGTTTCAAGCACAATCCCATTACATTCAAGGGATGCAATAGCAGCAATGGAAAGGTTGTTAGGCGCAGACCACTTGTCTGACAGTGAAGGTGATGGTTAGTTAAATGAAATACTATTGAAAAACATGCGCTTAACCGGACACAATACATTTTACTTGATTAATTTTTAAAATTCAATATTTTACATACTACAGTACATCAAAATGTTAAAGTTTCGAGGAAACTGGGGGGGAGTGCTTTTATATAGCTGCTTTTTGTTTAACGACTCATTGTGGTGTAAACCTCAGGAGAGTACAAACACTAAAAAAACAATGTATCGCCCTTCTCACCATTCGTTTGATCATAGAGAGAGAAGACTAAGGAGAGAGAGAGAGAACGTCAAAGTAGACTAAGAAATGAAAGAAGAAACGGAATTTTAAAGTTAAGGTCTGTTATACTTTTGGCCCACAATATTCAATCGGAATATCAAACTCTAGTGATGGCAATCAAGTACATTCAAATCCTACAGCAACAGTTGCAGGATTCTGAAACACTCACATCCTTCACTGATCACATGATTCACATGATTCACATGATCTTCACTGCTCAGAGAATAGTAAAGTGCAAGTTTTGTTCGATATTACTCTCGCTGTATGTTGAAGTACACCAGCTACAAAAGGCCTTTTTCAAGGCCACCAATAGATCTAATCGTATGTGACTCTCAGCTCGCTGCCATAAACAACTATACTTGAGCATTGACGGTGCGTGTCAAATCAAACCTTTTGTATACATTATTATAAACACAAGGTACAAGTTAATCTACCAGTTGTAAAAATTACATGCGTTGGAATTTACTCATATTATAATTTCCTCTTGTATTTAGTAATAATGTCTGAGTAAGTTAAAAATTCCACGAATTATTTTTAGAGTATTTACCTATTCCATAACTAAGTTATCATTGCATAGCTGAGATTAAATACGAGTGAACAATATGGTGGCCGTTAGAAAGGCCGTTTTATAAAAGTGATTTTTTTTTAGTTGTCTAAATATGCTACTCCATCATCTTCTTCATTGTCACTGCTACACTCTTCAAAAAGCCGCCTCCTTACTGCCTGCCCTTCAGGGAGTGCTGGAGTAGATCTACCGGAGTGTTCATGAGAGACGTCTTCAGACTGGTCTTGAAGCTGGAAATATATAATACTATCATCATTGGTATTAGATATATCTTCAACCAGTAAGAGTTCCAATTCGTCGGAAGATTCGTCAAAAATATCGAAAATATCTTCATACCAGTCTTCCGAGCCTTCAGAAACAACAGATTCATCATCTCCTGGAACATCTGCTGCTAATAGAAGAGTATCTGTCAAAATATCCTCTGTGCTATGCCAGTGGTGTGGTACGTCTTTAGGAGCCATGGTGCTAGGAGAGACGAGCAGTAAATAGTGAGGATCGCGTCTTTCGTATGGCTTTTAACTCTAGAATTTTGATGAGTAAGCAAAAACATGAACCAATAATATAACTGCCCCTTAGTCAGCTGATTAAAGTGCTGACGACAACAACAACAATAATAATAATAATTAACTGGGCGAAGGGACTTGATAATATGTTGAAAAAGTTAGGATTGAGATACACATTACTCCTTAGATAATGTTTTACAAATAAAACTTCTATAGAGTTTTGGTAAAATAAACAACAAATACAACCTTAGTTAGTCAATATTTTAAATCCAGCAACAAGTGGAGAGTTAATTACGATTGAAAATAATGGTGGTCTTAAGAAAGGCCGTTTGTAGAAGGCTGCAGCGGCCGCCGTTTAGTCTTCGACGATGATGGAAACTACCACCTTTCGCCGTAGATGTAAAAGCCGTCTTAGGTCATTCATGACATTCGCTCTGAGTGTCATGTCTTCATCCAATGGAGTAGGCGAGATGTTCAGCTTGACCTTTAGCATGATGGTCTTCTCTCGGCCGTCGAATTGGATGCGGCCCAGCATGTTCCTCACGGCTCGAACATGCCGTTTGTCCTTAACCTGCATTTCCCAATAAATTGGGACATGTTGGCTAAGGGTCTTCACGGACAGCGGTTGGCGAGGAACCCTCCTGGCAGTTTGGTAGTATGAAATGGTGTACACCATCCTGGCGGCCGAGCTGCAGTGAGTGAGGGTCTTGTAGGGAGTACTGCTATTCATACCATATAAACATGATTAGTAAGCAAAATAAAATAACCAATTAAATCACTCCACCTTAGTCAGCAGAAAAAAAGTGATGACAATAAGCAGTAGATACGATATTTACTTTTGAAACTTTGGTTTTGAGGTATAAATTATGTTTTGTGAAGAAATGTCACCTCTTCTATTTAGTTTACAATTAATAATTGCAACAAATGATATAGTTCTTGTTAGCTACAAGCTGAGAGTAATAACGATTGGAAACATTGGTGGCCGTTGTGGCTGCTTGCAGTGGCCGCTGAAGTTAGTCAGATTTACTTTTAAAACTTTGGTTTTGAGGTATACATTACTTTTTGTGAAGAAAACGTCACCTCTTCTATTAAGTTTACAATTAATTATTGCAACAAATAATATAGTTCTTGTTAGCTACAAGCTGGGAGTAATAACGATTGGAAACATTGGTGGCCTTTAGAAAGGCTGTTTGTGGCTGCTTGCAGTGGCCGCCGAAGTTAGTTGGATTCATCATCAGACTCATCCGGAGGGAATAAGCGATGAGGAACGTAGTACACTCCCCTCATGGCATCGAAAGCAAGCCCATCACAATTGCTGGTACTTGGAGTCTCTTGGTCGAAGGAGCAGGAATTCTTGATGTCTTCGAAACAGAGTTGTTGTTGATATATGCCCATTGTTTCAGAGTCTACATCACTCAATTCCTCTATTTCTTCCATTCCTCCACCTTCAACACTTCTAGATTCACTCTGCTCGTTGTCAATCACTTCGTTGTCAATCACTTCGCCTTCCTCTTCTGCCTCTTCTTCTGGGTGGGTAACCACTGGAATATTTTTCATTATACCAACAATTGTGCTGGGTAGAGGGAAGATGTTCTCCTTCGGCGCCATATCTCGAGACTATCCGTCCTGGTGCAAGCAGCGGAATGATTTTACAACATTTGAGGGACTCCTTTTATAGGCGATTTAAGGGGGGATAGGTGCTGATGTAAGTGTTAATGGGAGATAAGGATCAGTCTGTTATGTGGACGGTAGCAACTAGACACTT
Source organism: Flexamia atlantica (assembly GCA_035578135.1). NCBI lineage: Eukaryota > Metazoa > Arthropoda > Insecta > Hemiptera > Cicadellidae > Flexamia > Flexamia atlantica. Next base: position 5,412,187 of record JAQJVK010000017.1, on the reverse strand, counting down.
TGTCATAAAAACGATTGAAATACTTGGTGGCCTTTACAAAGGCCGCTTTTAAAAGATCATTTTTTAGAAAGCAGGGGCATAGTTTTTAAATGTCCACTATTTTACGGGAGTCACGGTGAAACATAATTTTATAGCCGAGAGTTTAGTGCTAATAGTTAGAGGGCGGTTGCTACCGAATACAAAAAAATAAGGTTAGATCAACTTGAATCTACAACGTTTAGCCCTCAGGGAAATACTTCTCATTGAACAAATAGTACCAGGCTGTTAGTATGAACGGTAACAACAAGACACTTTGGCAAGGCATAAGTTAAAAACGATTGAAATACTTGGTGGCCTTTAGAAAGGCCGTTTAAAGTGCTGCTACATCCGAGATTTACTCCCACATCCCCATCGGACGTGATCCACTTTTCGCTCTCTCAAACTTCAAGTACCCAGTCTTAGGTATCGGTAATAATGGTTTGGGCAGTCTTACCCGTAAAATTCGACCATCACATTCAAGTATGACACTGTACGCAGCCAAAGGTTTCAGTAGTCTGTACCTCTTTCATACCTTCAGCTGTTTAAAGCTAGTTTTTACCGCAAAAGTTTCATAGTCAATGGTTGGTTTCTTCGTGTGTCTGGAGCAAAATTCCTCTCCGATTTTGCAGTAGTTTCCGCAGACTTCTCCTTTTCTGTCTCCCCTTTTGATGGTTGCACTACAGATCGAGGCATTTTTCAACCGAGGGGTCTTGCGAAACATTACTCTCGGTGTTTTAGCCTCCTTCGGGACGAACCCATCGTTCTTCGAGATGAAAATCCGTGTCTCTTCGTCGGACGACTGATCCTCAGCCGGGCCGAAACGTAGTGGACTCGTGGGGCTGATCAGTTGGGGGGATGCGGGAGCTTCGTTCGGGGGATCGAAGATCGACGCAACGGCTTTACCAAGCTCTTGCTCGGAGACATCTGCCATGGTTGCTGCGATGAGTGCAGTTGTCGATGCGAAGGAAGAATGATTTCATGTGACAACTGTCTCTCCTTATATACATTTTGCTTACTCAGCACTCTCTTTCTATTGGTCGGGCGTTAAATGTTAGCTAGTCTGAGTTAAAACCGATGTCAACCTGGTGGCCTTTACAAAGGCCGTTTTTACGATGTTATTTTTTACAAAGCAGGGAGGATAGTTTTAGATTTGCCACTATTTTTACAAGAGTCAGGTCAAATATAATCTTAAACCCGAATGTTTAGTGGAATTAGTTAAGAGGGCGGATGCCACTGAAAGCAAGGATTAAAAGTAAAGTAGATTAACTTGACTCTACAACATTTAGCCCTCACCCATGATGTACGCAAACTAAGTTAAAAACGAGTGACAAAAGGGTGGCCTTTAGAAAGGCCGTTTATATGTAGCTAGAAGACTAGCGGTGAATCCAACTTGCCATCCGCCGACCGAGTTTTGCGCTCTGACATCCGACCTCGAGATGAGTCGCCATCCACGGCCACGCCATCCACAAAGGCAGGCGGACTTTGAACATGGGCGTCGAGGATCCCCACCGTAGTAAAGCCTCGCCAAGTATGTAGTCGAACCAGACAAGATCGTAGTATGCGGGTCGCAACCGATACACCCGCCAAAACTTCACCCCAGCGAACTTAAACTTGGACGGGGTCAAAAACCGCCGCTCCAGCAGCAGACGTTTCCGCTTGGAGACCGAGGCAATAATCTTGTCCACGTTGTGCTCTATGATCGGTGACAGCAAGGCTGGCGGGGCAGTCATCTCGGTCAGGATCCGTTGCAGAGTCGGGTCGTTGTAGACATCTGCGGCGAAATGCACCCGCTTGCGTGGCTCAGAACTCGGACGGTCGCCAGATGGCTGCAGATCGGGGCGTCGTAAAATAGTCTTCCGAGGTGTCTTCGAGGAGCCCATCTTCTATCTTCAGTGTCGCTGGAACGAATGGTGAGACATTGCAACCGGTACGCGTTTTATGCATGGCTGCTAGCTTCCCATTGGTGCGCTGAAAAGACACTGACTCAGCATTTTAAACGGTGGCCTTTAGAAAGGCCATTTTTTACAGTTCATATTTTAGATTCCAGGGGTATATATTTCAAGTTGACCTCAAGTGTACAATATTCACGGTGAAATATAATTAAGGTGTAATAGTTAGTGTGTTACTGATGGAATTTTTGAAAGTATCGGGTGTCGGCTGTTAGTTTGACTGAGTTATAAAGTATAACTATTGGAGGCCTTAACATAATTTTAAAGATGTCCACGGTCAAATGTAATAGTCTTAGGAGGAGAATACTGAATGCAAGGATTGAAAAAATCGGGTGTTCCCAGTTAGCGTATCTGAGTTAAAATACGAGAACAATTGGTGGCCTTTAAAAAAGCCATTTTTATGTACCAGTAAAATTATACTGATACCCACTTGGCTCTGACTTTCCTGCGACAGTGCCCATCTCGAAGCTCCTCAATCTCGAGGTAGGTGTTTGCACTTGTTTCTGATGGTCCAACCACGCCAACAGGTAAAGTAGTTCGGAGCAGATCCTTCCCGCGCCCGAGTAAAACTTCTCTGCGCTGTCCATTTGTTCGGTAGTCAACCAGGCGACATTGTCCCGACTTCAGCTTCCAAAAGCGGTGGCCTCTTACTCCGGGAAACGCTGTCGACCAAGTGTGACGATCAGCTCTGCGATGCGAAGGCTCAATTACCGGGATCCGGTAGCCGTCCTTGGGAATCATCGGGTTGCTAGTCGACAGCACTGTACTAGCGTGCAGCTTGCACATCTTGGCCGCTTCCGGACCGTGACTCTCGGAAAGAATCTCCCGGAGTATGCTGTGGGCATCTGCGGCATAGCTGGAAACTATTATCCGGCGAGGCAGGGCGGCGAAATGCACCCGCTTGCGTGGCTCAGTACTCGGACGGTCGCCAGATGGTTGCAGGACGGGGCGTCGTATAATAGACTTGGCCCGCTTGGCGGCCAGCAGCTGAGATGGGTCTCGGCGGGGCAGGGTGACCATCGTTGGACGGGTAGGCTTCCTCAACATGATGGTGGGTGCGTCAGAGCAGCAGTAATTGTCTCCCAGAGCCACGGTGCTAGTCGTTGACCACATCCCGTCTCCTATTGGTCGAGACATTGTAACCAATGAGGAGGCTGTATTTTCTGCTGACTCAGCGGAAAAGTTGACAAAACTGGGTCGCACACTGCCTCGGCATCACTCGATGACCTGACTGCACCGGGGCAAGCCAAGCATCTTCAGACCTCCACAGAAGACCTGCAGCGAAACGGTGGATATCTTCGAGGAAGAAGCGAGGCGAGATTCACTGCAAGACGCATCCCCGCTGCGTGGTAACCGCCTTGGATGGAACCTCGCGCATAAAACAGTCACAGTATGTCACTGCGCTCAACGCTTCTGAACCACGCGGCTTTCCGTCCCGATCACCGTGGGCCTCTTGAGCTGACTTGCGACATAGTCGGGGTGTTTATGCCATGCCTGGGAAATACAGCCCCCCCGTTGGACAAGTCTGCTGCGGAGCTGAGGCTGCTTGTCTGATCCCGGTGCAGTCTGGCCCTGTCGGGTCGATGCCTTGCCTTCTCTCTTTTCTGTCATTTTCTGCTATTTGGCTTGCGCTTTGCATGGGGTACTCGTATAACTACTACTAACATTGTTTTCCCAAAGTGTAAAACTTAAACTGTGTCCCATTACCTTTCTCCCGTCACATCTTAAAAGCCTGGGCGGCTATAGCAATGTGTTTGCTGCCGCCCAAAAACCCCCTGGGGGTCTTCCAGTTGGGGCCGCGAAGGCACTATGGTAGACCCTTCCTTACCTGACTGGTCGCCAACGTGAAGTTGTTACAGTCGGGATCCTTTTTTTTAACATTGTTAAATGACCTTGAACCTGTTTGAACATGTTTCATCACAAAAAATTACCAAACTTCACGCGCAACGAGTACTCGCAGCTGCGGGCCCCCAGTAAATCTTTGAAAATTAATAACTCAACCTTCAATAATAACTGTGTGCCAGAACATCAGTTTTACATCTACTCTCAAACACCAAGGTTTAAATAATAAATTTAATGCTCGTTCCTAATTTGTGCATCTACGATCAAACACCATAGATATAACAAAACTGTGTACTAGAATCCCGGTTTCGCTACTACTATCAAATACCCAAGATTTTTTCAGGGATCGTCTGAAAATATTAAAAATGTTTCTATACAAGTCATATTTTTAATACTTAGATGTTTTGTTAAGTCAAGTTGTTAAAATATAGTAAATTTATGTAAACTATCCTATCATTTATTATGCTCGTAGCCTCTCTTTAAATAAATTGTAAAAATATCCAATAAAATTATTTTATTTTTCCGAAAGTTAACTCGCACACTATCCTGCGGCGATTTGAGCAAACACTTCGTTAATATAGACAGAGAAACACAGAGACTCCTGGTGGTGATGTAGGCAAGCAATTAGTTTGATAAATTACTGCTAAACAGCGACAATAACAAGTTGGACACATGTTGTACGCTGCAAACATCAGAAGCGCAACGATGTGCTTCCAAGCATATAGATAATGTTGTCTGTCGTGATAACTGTAATGAGCCTAATTTGCACAGGGGTAAGAATTGGCTCATTAGGCCTAGTCATGGGACCAGTAGGCCTAGGCCTACCTAGCCTATGTCCAGCCTATGGAGGGAGTGTTGGCAATCAGTATAAACACTGCTATTTCCCTAACTTAAACCCTTTGAGTGATTAAGTAACTCACGGTGTTGGGGTGGATGGTTATAACCCTAATTATCACCATCGGAAGGCTAACCTAGTCGGTCCCTTAACTGCCAACTCCGATCGCCGGTTTTGATGTGGAAAGCAAAGTGTTGAGGCATATAACGGCGACTATAATCTAATATAAACACTTAGTTGGACACGTAATTAGATATTTTCCTTGGGAAACGTAATATTTGCGAACGGAACTACGGTTGTTGTTGTTGTGAACAACATAACCTAAAAGACGTCGTCACGACTCTGTGAGTTGAGCAGACGGTGACAGGTGACAGAGCCTGCGCTGCTTCTTCTTTTCGCCGAGCGCGCCAATAAGCTGTTTTTCTGGCAGAGACCGAAAAACAGTGGCCCCGGATATAGCTTTTTTTAGCTTGTAACCAGCCGCTTTATCAACCGCAAAAAAGGCTGGTGACTCATCACCGGAAGGGGTGAGCACATGGTGTGCTGATAACCCCTCGATTGACACTTGTGCCTACACTTCGGAAGAGACCGGTTCGTAATTCGAGTTCTGTACTTCTGCGAATTCTTCCCCGGCTGCTTCTGATTCGTGTGCTTTGGAGCTGATTCCGATCGATGTCTTCCAATACTTTTTGGTATTAAAGGTACGTCAGTGTAATTTCTGAATTTGTGTTTAGACGATCTGTAAACTTTTCTGAAAGTTGATCGTGTCGCAGGATAGGGTCCCGAGACCTATCCTGCTCATCTCTTGGCTGTAACCCAGACTAATTAAATTAATTATCTTGGTGCCGATTATAATTTAGTTTTCCTTTGTGATAGGCTATTTTCTAAATTCTGTGTAACCAAGTTGGGGTAATTGGTGATTTTACGGGTTTAAGTCCTAGATTTTCCTGCTGTTGTAACAGGCTTAGTCTTGTCCGAACCTGCCGTGCAACAGGAGTGTAAGGTTTGTCCTGCTCCTGTAATTATTGGCCACTAGTGAAATAGTTAAATGTTGTTTCTTGATTAGGGTAAACATTAACTATGGGTAACTAGTGCTAACTCTGAACATCTCACAGAGCTAGGGAAAACAGCAGAGGGCATTTTACTTAGAAGGTGTTTCCAGATTTAGTCTGTCCTAAGTTGAATGCCATCTAGGTTGAATATAACTGAGCTCTCATATTTGAATATCTGATAACTACTGTGATTTCGATCCTCGACCCCTGGAATTATCCCAGCGTCCGAGCTGAGCGATTCCAAGGCCTCCGACAACCCGTGACGTGATTTCCTGCGGTTCGGTGTACCAGTGTAACCGATCATCTTTTCTCCCACCAGGAAATATCCGTCACAAACATGGCGCCCGAAGGCAGGGACTAGTGATTGATATCTAGTCGTGTTATAACAGTAGTGCATTTCAGATTGAGAGCTTGGTGACAGGTACAGCAACCAATTTCGTATTGGTGATATTGGATACTTGTTCATCAACTTCGTTAACTAGTTTTAGTACTGGTGCTAACTCTTTAAATTTTCTGAGTTAAATCTCTGGTTTTATTTTGTGCCAAAAAAATTTGTTTTTTTTGGGGATTCTGAATTTTTGTGATTTGGCTGGAGTTTGACTGCCATGCCGAACGACCCGCCAGCCACAACCGTCGCTGCCCTGCAGCATGCTGCTATGCAGGCACTGTCGACAACATCTCTGGGTTTAGCTACCACAGCGCCTGTAGTGACTTGTTCGAGTGCACTGACAACCACCACCACGACTCTGGCTTTCACAACCGCTGTGACTTCAACAGCGGTGATGATGCCCAGAACTCAAGTTGACGTTACAACCTGTCAACCATTTGACATGGTGTACTCTGGTGGTCATGCTCATCGACTGCCTTCCTCGATGACGTACAGTCACTTAGGCCATCAACCTTCAACCGCTTATGGTGACTTGCAACCATTTGCGGTGACAGGTGCTTGGGGCCCTTCGATCCATCAACCGGGGTTAACCATGCTCCCTGGTGCAATGTCAGCCCAGCTGCCGCCCCGAAGACAGGATTATTCGACTGTTAACCCGTATGCGGGTGAATCCAGTCAGTTGCGGGAGTTACTCGGTTTGGCTCCAGATGCGGACTCTGGACTTGTCCGACACACGTTGACCACACTGGTGAGGACCTTGAGGCCAAAGTCAAAGTCAAAGTCAAACAATCTTTATTCATAAAATTGTATACATATACATGTGAATGGTGTCTTAATTAAGAAAAAAAAATACAATGAATGAACTAAAAATAAACTGAAAATTTGTAAAATATACAGTATATGTCATCAACTGAAAAATTCCTCCAATGAATATAAAGGTTTTGAGATCATATATAGGCAACTCGAGGGTAACCAGTGCTACACCGAGTCGGAGCCTGCGATCCAGCCGAGCCAAGACGAAGCGGCTGAGCACCTCGATGCTCAACCCAGGCGGGTTCAGAGCTGCAACTACATGCCTCAGCGCTCGATGGCCGACCCGTATGGCATTGTGGATTACAGCATGCCCCGACATGCTGCCTCAGTCTTCAATGCGCGCCCTCCGTACGTTGTCAAAACGTCTTCCACTCTTTGTGACATGGTGCGGAAGTGGAACCTGAGGTTTGATGGGAAGCGTGATGCCGTCTCCTTCCTCGAACGACTCGAGGAACTGCGTGAGGCATACTCGCTGACGCCTGACGACATATTGAAGGCGATGCCCCAGTTGCTTCATGGTCAGGCCCTGCTCTGGTACCGCAACAACCGGGACGTATGGACTTCATTCCCGGAGTTCCAGCGTATGTTCGAGTCACAATTCTTCCCCCAAGGTTACCGCCGTAACTTGGATGAAGAAATTCGCAAACGGACGCAGGGTGAGACCGAGGCATTCCGAGACTTTGTGACCTCGCTTACAACCCTGATCCGTAGGAGTGGGGAGTTCAGTAACCAGCAGAAGTTGAACCTGGTGTACAAGAACATGCGCCCCGAATATAAATTCATGATTAGGCGCCAGGACTTCTCCTCCTTGGCTGAGCTCCTCGAACGAGCCGAGGAATTTGAGGAAGTCGTGCGTGAGCGGAAGACTTTCCGTCCCCCTCCTCCAGTCTCACAGGCGCTGGTACCTGAGACCGCCTACGTGGGTCGTCGAAAGAGCGACCATTCCCTGTTCATTGCTGTGGTGAACGACTTGACGCCCTTCATGGGGCAGCCGCAACCACAGCCTCCGGTCCAATCGCCTCGGAGTACTATCACAGGCTCAAGTGGTGTGACGAACCCACGAGGCCAGGGGAAACAGGTCGCTCAGACCAATCGACAGCGGGGACATGACGGGTCTCCAAGTCAACGCGGGGTGGCAAGGCAAACCCCTGCTCCTGGACCTCAGAGCGAGCGTTCTCGCTCGAAGCAGTGGAAGTGTTGGAACTGCCAAGCCGAAGGACATGGCTTCCGTCAGTGCCAGCAACCGAAGGGAGTGTGGTGCGCACGGTGCAAACGAGCAGGTGTCTCAACCTCTCGTTGTGATTGCCAGTCGGGAAACGCCATGCGGACTCAGGCGCCCGGAGGTCCCCTGAGCCCGGAGCGTCCCAACGCCGAACAACCTCCGAGGAGTGGTCGAAGTGGCTCAAGACGATAGTCACTTTCGACTTTGGTACGACCGAGCAGCTTGGAGTCTCCGACATACGTCCTTTCATCGACGTGAGGCTGCTCGATCGGAACTTCCGAGCCCTGTTGGACACTGGGGCTGTTGTAAACCTCATTGGGGACGAGGTTGAACAGTATCTCCGCGAATGTGGTGTCAAACCCGAGGAGGCGAATGCGGAGCTGAAAATGGTGGATGGTACTCGCTGTCGAGTCCGAGCGAGGTACTTCCTACCAGCTGCCATCTTGGGTGAGGACTGTATACTGGGAGTATACTATGTCCCGAACCTGAGCACGGATGTTGTTTTGGGTATGAGGTGTATCACTGACCATAACCTCATACAAATAAACATCAATCGTGATGTCGAGGCAGATTGCTTGGAGCCGATGGCCTGTGCTTCTGGCACCTTGAAGCCCCTGTCTAGCGAGGAGGATCGACGCCTCCAGTCCTTCCTTCAGGAGGAGCTTCCTCTGTTTGACGCTGTTGTCGGGCGGACTGCGTTGGTCGAACATGTGATTCGACTGAAAGAAAACGCAGTCCCAATCAAACAGCGGCATTATCCCCGTAACCCTGCGATGCAAGCGATCATCAACGAGGAGGTAGCTACGATGCCTCGGGATGGTGTGATAGAACCATCGGAGAGCCCTTGGAGCTCTCCCATCGTACTCATCAAGAAATCGACCGGAAAGTATCGCTTCTGCATCGACATGCGCAGGGTGAGCGACTCGTCGATCAAGGATGCATATCCCCTCCCCAGGATTAATGCCATCCTTGAGAAACTCAGGCAAGCCAAGTACATCAGTACCTTGGACCTCAAGCAAGGTTACTGGCAAGTACCTCTGGCTAAGGAGAGTCGCCCAATCACGGCCTTTACGGTCCCCGGCATGGGCCTCTTCCAGTTCAAGGTCATGCCGTTTGGCTTGCACTCGGCTGGTGCGACCTTCCAGCGTCTGCTTGACCGTGTCATTGGGCCTGAGTTGGAGCCGAAAGCTTTCGCTTACCTCGACGACTTGGTGATAGTATCCTCTACATTTGAGGAGCACCTCGAGCTTCTCAGGGTTGTGTTCTGCCGGCTGCGAGACGCCGGGCTTCGTTTAAACCCTGAGAAATGCCACTTCGCTCGGAGAGAGCTCAAGTACCTCGGCCACGTTGTCAGCGCCGAGGGAATCTCGACTGACCCGGAGAAGGTCAGAGCCATCCAGGACTTCCCCGTTCCTACGAATGTCAAGGCACTTCGTAGCTTCCTCGGACTTGCCTCCTGGTATCGGCGCTTCGTCGAGAAGTTCGCTTCTGTCTCTGCTCCACTGCGTGGCTTGCTCAAGAAGAACGCCAAGTAGGTTTGGGGTGAGGAACAAACCAAGGCGTTTGACGATCTCAAGCGGGCCTTGAGCACCGCTCCTGTTCTCGCCTGCCCGGACTTTGCTGAAACGTTCGTGCTGCAGGTCGATGCGTCAAACACAGGCCTTGGTGCAGCTCTCACTCAGCGTCAAAACGACCGGGAAGTGGTCGTTGCCTACGCTAGTCGTCTTCTGTCTGACGCAGAGCAGAATTACACGACGACAGAGAAGGAGTGTCTCGCCCTTGTGTTCGCTGTTCGAAAGTTCAAGGCGTACCTTGAGGGGTACCATTTCGTGGCAATAACCGACCACGTCGCGCTTAAGTGGCTCCTGAAACTTCATGAGCCCAGCGGACGTTTGGCTCGGTGGGTCATGGAACTTCAACAGTTCGACTTCGAGGTCAGATACCGCAAGGGGACCTTGAACCGTGTAGCGGATGCTCTTTCACGGCAACCTGTCCCTGACGTCCCTCAGGATTCTCCTGTAAACCTGAATACGTTCGAGGTTGGAGTCCTGACGAGACAAGGTGCGAGAGAGCAGCTACGACGGCAGAATGAAACCGTTGATGAGGTGACCCCTGAACCTCACGACGGTGATCTTGGTGAGGCAGTCGGTGATGATACCGATCGAGAATTGCCGGGAACCAACGACGCTTGGTACGGTCGGATGCGGGAGTTGGTCAGTAAACACCCGCGTCGATATCCTCGATACCAGGTTCGATCAGGCACTTTGTATCGGGCCCTGGTGAAGAAGAATCGACCGACGACCTGGCGTATGTGCGTGCCGAGTGATAAGATCTCGGAGGTGCTGCACGAGAACCACGACACGGCGACGGCCGGTCACCTTGGGGTGAAGAAAACTCTGGCGAGAGTTGGTGCGGAATACTTTTGGCCGAACTGGCGACGAGACGTAAAGTCGTATGTAAGGTCCTGTGCTCAGTGCCAGGCTTACAAAGTCTCCCAAGCCAAACCGGCAGGTAAAATGTGTTTCCGGCAACCCCAAGGCCCTTGGTACGTGGTGTCAGCTGACCTTATTGGTCCGTTGCCTCGGTCCCAGCGTTCCCAGCGATTCCTCTTGGTTGTGCAGGATATGTTTAGCAAGTGGACCGAACTTGCTGCGCTTCCCTCTGCAACCGCTCATAATGTGGTGACGAGGCTGAAGTCCATCCTGCTGCGCCATGGGGCTCCTGACGTGCTCATCACTGACAATGGCACGCAGTTTGTCTCAAACCTGGTTCGCAACCTGGCGGCGGAATGGGGAGTCACTCTGCAGACGACTGCCCCCTACAGCCCGCAATCGAACCCGGTGGAAAGGCAGAACCGAGTGGTGAAGACTATGATTGCCCAGTTCGTGAAGGACAATCATAAGTCTTGGGATAACCACTTGGGCGAGTTCATGTACGCACTCAACACAGCGGTACATGACTCGACGGGATTCACTCCAGCGATGCTCTGTTTTGGTCGAGAGCTGAGACCCCCTCGCGCCCTCCGTGGCCCAACCGTTGAGGCTTCTGATACGCCTGATGACCTCCCGTTGACCGAAGTCCAGCGTAAACGGGAGGCGGAATTCAAACGGTTGATCGAGGACGCTCGGAAAAACCTGAAGACGGCCTATCAGAGACAGGCCAGATACTACAACCTCCGCCGAAGGGAGGTGACGTATCGGGCTGGCGATCAGGTTATGCGGAGACTTCACATCTTGTCCTCTGCTGCTGATGCCATCGCTGGAAAATTAGCCCCAAAGTATCATGGACCCTGCACCGTGATCAGGAGCAAAGGTTGTAACCTTTATGAGGTGAGGGATGACGATTCCCAACAGTGTCACACAGTCCACGTCAAGGACTTGAAACCCTTCTGTCCGCGACGGTGATGTTTCTGTAAACTGCTAGATGGTAGTTGAAGCGAAGTGTGCCACTTTCTGTTTCCCTGGTGCTTTCTGTAAACTGCGTCTGCAGTTGATGCCAGACGAGTTTTGATTTTGTTTACTGCGAGGAACTTCGAGAACTTTTTTTTACTGTTTTTTTTTCGCTCCGATGTGTGAAGGGGGTGTAATGAGCCTAATTTGCACAGGGGTAAGAATTGGCTCATTAGGCCTAGTCATGGGACCAGTAGGCCTAGGCCTACCTAGCCTATGTCCAGCCTATGGAGGGAGTGTTGGCAATCAGTATAAACACTGCTATTTCCCTAACTTAAACCCTTTGAGTGATTAAGTAACTCACGGTGTTGGGGTGGATGGTTATAACCCTAATTATCACCATCGGAAGGCTAACCTAGTCGGTCCCTTAACTGCCAACTCCGATCGCCGGTTTTGATGTGGAAAGCAAAGTGTTGAGGCGTATAACGGCGACTATAATCTAATATAAACACTTAGTTGGACACGTAATTAGATATTTTCCTTGGGAAACGTAATATTTGCGAACGGAACTACGGTTGTTGTTGTTGTGAACAACATAACCTAAAAGACGTCGTCACGACTCTGTGAGTTGAGCAGACGGTGACAGGTGACAGAGCCTGCGCTGCTTCTTCTTTTCGCCGAGCGCGCCAATAAGCTGTTTTTCTGGCAGAGACCGAAAAACAGTGGCCCCGGATATAGCTTTTTTTAGCTTGTAACCAGCCGCTTTATCAACCGCAAAAAAGGCTGGTGACTCATCACCGGAAGGGGTGAGCACATGGTGTGCTGATAACCCCTCGATTGACACTTGTGCCTACACTTCGGAAGAGACCGGTTCGTAATTCGAGTTCTGTACTTCTGCGAATTCTTCCCCGGCTGCTTCTGATTCGTGTGCTTTGGAGCTGATTCCGATCGATGTCTTCCAATACTTTTTGGTATTAAAGGTACGTCAGTGTAATTTCTGAATTTGTGTTTAGACGATCTGTAAACTTTTCTGAAAGTTGATCGTGTCGCAGGATAGGGTCCCGAGACCTATCCTGCTCATCTCTTGGCTGTAACCCAGACTAATTAAATTAATTATCTTGGTGCCGATTATAATTTAGTTTTCCTTTGTGATAGGCTATTTTCTAAATTCTGTGTAACCAAGTTGGGGTAATTGGTGATTTTACGGGTTTAAGTCCTAGATTTTCCTGCTGTTGTAACAGGCTTAGTCTTGTCCGAACCTGCCGTGCAACAGGAGTGTAAGGTTTGTCCTGCTCCTGTAATTATTGGCCACTAGTGAAATAGTTAAATGTTGTTTCTTGATTAGGGTAAACATTAACTATGGGTAACTAGTGCTAACTCTGAACATCTCACAGACCTAGGGAAAACAGCAGAGGGCATTTTACTTAGAAGGTGTTTCCAGATTTAGTCTGTCCTAAGTTGAATGCCATCTAGGTTGAATATAACTGAGCTCTCATATTTGAATATCTGATAACTACTGTGATTTCGATCCTCGACCCCTGGAATTATCCCAGCGTCCGAGCTGAGCGATTCCAAGGCCTCCGACAACCCGTGACGTGATTTCCTGCGGTTCGGTGTACCAGTGTAACCGATCATCTTTTCTCCCACCAGGAAATATCCGTCACAAACATGGCGCCCGAAGGCAGGGACTAGTGATTGATATCTAGTCGTGTTATAACAGTAGTGCATTTCAGATTGAGAGCTTGGTGACAGGTACAGCAACCAATTTCGTATTGGTGATATTGGATACTTGTTCATCAACTTCGTTAACTAGTTTTAGTACTGGTGCTAACTCTTTAAATTTTCTGAGTTAAATCTCTGGTTTTATTTTGTGCCAAAAAAATTTGTTTTTTTTGGGGATTCTGAATTTTTGTGATTTGGCTGGAGTTTGACTGCCATGCCGAACGACCCGCCAGCCACAACCGTCGCTGCCCTGCAGCATGCTGCTATGCAGGCACTGTCGACAACATCTCTGGGTTTAGCTACCACAGCGCCTGTAGTGACTTGTTCGAGTGCACTGACAACCACCACCACGACTCTGGCTTTCACAACCGCTGTGACTTCAACAGCGGTGATGATGCCCAGAACTCAAGTTGACGTTACAACCTGTCAACCATTTGACATGGTGTACTCTGGTGGTCATGCTCATCGACTGCCTTCCTCGATGACGTACAGTCACTTAGGCCATCAACCTTCAACCGCTTATGGTGACTTGCAACCATTTGCGGTGACAGGTGCTTGGGGCCCTTCGATCCATCAACCGGGGTTAACCATGCTCCCTGGTGCAATGTCAGCCCAGCTGCCGCCCCGAAGACAGGATTATTCGACTGTTAACCCGTATGCGGGTGAATCCAGTCAGTTGCGGGAGTTACTCGGTTTGGCTCCAGATGCGGACTCTGGACTTGTCCGACACACGTTGACCACACTGGTGAGGACCTTGAGGCCAAAGTCAAAGTCAAAGTCAAACAATCTTTATTCATAAAATTGTATACATATACATGTGAATGGTGTCTTAATTAAGAAAAAAAAATACAATGAATGAACTAAAAATAAACTGAAAATTTGTAAAATATACAGTATATGTCATCAACTGAAAAATTCCTCCAATGAATATAAAGGTTTTGAGATCATATATAGGCAACTCGAGGGTAACCAGTGCTACACCGAGTCGGAGCCTGCGATCCAGCCGAGCCAAGACGAAGCGGCTGAGCACCTCGATGCTCAACCCAGGCGGGTTCAGAGCTGCAACTACATGCCTCAGCGCTCGATGGCCGACCCGTATGGCATTGTGGATTACAGCATGCCCCGACATGCTGCCTCAGTCTTCAATGCGCGCCCTCCGTACGTTGTCAAAACGTCTTCCACTCTTTGTGACATGGTGCGGAAGTGGAACCTGAGGTTTGATGGGAAGCGTGATGCCGTCTCCTTCCTCGAACGACTCGAGGAACTGCGTGAGGCATACTCGCTGACGCCTGACGACATATTGAAGGCGATGCCCCAGTTGCTTCATGGTCAGGCCCTGCTCTGGTACCGCAACAACCGGGACGTATGGACTTCATTCCCGGAGTTCCAGCGTATGTTCGAGTCACAATTCTTCCCCCAAGGTTACCGCCGTAACTTGGATGAAGAAATTCGCAAACGGACGCAGGGTGAGACCGAGGCATTCCGAGACTTTGTGACCTCGCTTACAACCCTGATCCGTAGGAGTGGGGAGTTCAGTAACCAGCAGAAGTTGAACCTGGTGTACAAGAACATGCGCCCCGAATATAAATTCATGATTAGGCGCCAGGACTTCTCCTCCTTGGCTGAGCTCCTCGAACGAGCCGAGGAATTTGAGGAAGTCGTGCGTGAGCGGAAGACTTTCCGTCCCCCTCCTCCAGTCTCACAGGCGCTGGTACCTGAGACCGCCTACGTGGGTCGTCGAAAGAGCGACCATTCCCTGGACATTGCTGTGGTGAACGACTTGACGCCCTTCATGGGGCAGCCGCAACCACAGCCTCCGGTCCAATCGCCTCGGAGTACTATCACAGGCTCAAGTGGTGTGACGAACCCACGAGGCCAGGGGAAACAGGTCGCTCAGACCAATCGACAGCGGGGACATGACGGGTCTCCAAGTCCACGCGGGGTGGCAAGGCAAACCCCTGCTCCTGGACCTCAGAGCGAGCGTTCTCGCTCGAAGCAGTGGAAGTGTTGGAACTGCCAAGCCGAAGGACATGGCTTCCGTCAGTGCCAGCAACCGAAGGGAGTGTGGTGCGCACGGTGCAAACGAGCAGGTGTCTCAACCTCTCGTTGTGATTGCCAGTCGGGAAACGCCATGCGGACTCAGGCGCCCGGAGGTCCCCTGAGCCCGGAGCGTCCCAACGCCGAACAACCTCCGAGGAGTGGTCGAAGTGGCTCAAGACGATAGTCACTTTCGACTTTGGTACGACCGAGCAGCTTGGAGTCTCCGACATACGTCCTTTCATCGACGTGAGGCTGCTCGATCGGAACTTCCGAGCCCTGTTGGACACTGGGGCTGTTGTAAACCTCATTGGGGACGAGGTTGAACAGTATCTCCGCGAATGTGGTGTCAAACCCGAGGAGGCGAATGCGGAGCTGAAAATGGTGGATGGTACTCGCTGTCGAGTCCGAGCGAGGTACTTCCTACCAGCTGCCATCTTGGGTGAGGACTGTATACTGGGAGTATACTATGTCCCGAACCTGAGCACGGATGTTGTTTTGGGTATGAGGTGTATCACTGACCATAACCTCATACAAATAAACATCAATCGTGATGTCGAGGCAGATTGCTTGGAGCCGATGGCCTGTGCTTCTGGCACCTTGAAGCCCCTGTCTAGCGAGGAGGATCGACGCCTCCAGTCCTTCCTTCAGGAGGAGCTTCCTCTGTTTGACGCTGTTGTCGGGCGGACTGCGTTGGTCGAACATGTGATTCGACTGAAAGAAAACGCAGTCCCAATCAAACAGCGGCATTATCCCCGTAACCCTGCGATGCAAGCGATCATCAACGAGGAGGTAGCTACGATGCCTCGGGATGGTGTGATAGAACCATCGGAGAGCCCTTGGAGCTCTCCCATCGTACTCATCAAGAAATCGACCGGAAAGTATCGCTTCTGCATCGACATGCGCAGGGTGAGCGACTCGTCGATCAAGGATGCATATCCCCTCCCCAGGATTAATGCCATCCTTGAGAAACTCAGGCAAGCCAAGTACATCAGTACCTTGGACCTCAAGCAAGGTTACTGGCAAGTACCTCTGGCTAAGGAGAGTCGCCCAATCACGGCCTTTACGGTCCCCGGCATGGGCCTCTTCCAGTTCAAGGTCATGCCGTTTGGCTTGCACTCGGCTGGTGCGACCTTCCAGCGTCTGCTTGACCGTGTCATTGGGCCTGAGTTGGAGCCGAAAGCTTTCGCTTACCTCGACGACTTGGTGATAGTATCCTCTACATTTGAGGAGCACCTCGAGCTTCTCAGGGTTGTGTTCTGCCGGCTGCGAGACGCCGGGCTTCGTTTAAACCCTGAGAAATGCCACTTCGCTCGGAGAGAGCTCAAGTACCTCGGCCACGTTGTCAGCGCCGAGGGAATCTCGACTGACCCGGAGAAGGTCAGAGCCATCCAGGACTTCCCCGTTCCTACGAATGTCAAGGCACTTCGTAGCTTCCTCGGACTTGCCTCCTGGTATCGGCGCTTCGTCGAGAAGTTCGCTTCTGTCTCTGCTCCACTGCGTGGCTTGCTCAAGAAGAACGCCAAGTAGGTTTGGGGTGAGGAACAAACCAAGGCGTTTGACGATCTCAAGCGGGCCTTGAGCACCGCTCCTGTTCTCGCCTGCCCGGACTTTGCTGAAACGTTCGTGCTGCAGGTCGATGCGTCAAACACAGGCCTTGGTGCAGCTCTCACTCAGCGTCAAAACGACCGGGAAGTGGTCGTTGCCTACGCTAGTCGTCTTCTGTCTGACGCAGAGCAGAATTACACGACGACAGAGAAGGAGTGTCTCGCCCTTGTGTTCGCTGTTCGAAAGTTCAAGGCGTACCTTGAGGGGTACCATTTCGTGGCAATAACCGACCACGTCGCGCTTAAGTGGCTCCTGAAACTTCATGAGCCCAGCGGACGTTTGGCTCGGTGGGTCATGGAACTTCAACAGTTCGACTTCGAGGTCAGATACCGCAAGGGGACCTTGAACCGTGTAGCGGATGCTCTTTCACGGCAACCTGTCCCTGACGTCCCTCAGGATTCTCCTGTAAACCTGAATACGTTCGAGGTTGGAGTCCTGACGAGACAAGGTGCGAGAGAGCAGCTACGACGGCAGAATGAAACCGTTGATGAGGTGACCCCTGAACCTCACGACGGTGATCTTGGTGAGGCAGTCGGTGATGATACCGATCGAGAATTGCCGGGAACCAACGACGCTTGGTACGGTCGGATGCGGGAGTTGGTCAGTAAACACCCGCGTCGATATCCTCGATACCAGGTTCGATCAGGCACTTTGTATCGGGCCCTGGTGAAGAAGAATCGACCGACGACCTGGCGTATGTGCGTGCCGAGTGATAAGATCTCGGAGGTGCTGCACGAGAACCACGACACGGCGACGGCCGGTCACCTTGGGGTGAAGAAAACTCTGGCGAGAGTTGGTGCGGAATACTTTTGGCCGAACTGGCGACGAGACGTAAAGTCGTATGTAAGGTCCTGTGCTCAGTGCCAGGCTTACAAAGTCTCCCAAGCCAAACCGGCAGGTAAAATGTGTTTCCGGCAACCCCAAGGCCCTTGGTACGTGGTGTCAGCTGACCTTATTGGTCCGTTGCCTCGGTCCCAGCGTTCCCAGCGATTCCTCTTGGTTGTGCAGGATATGTTTAGCAAGTGGACCGAACTTGCTGCGCTTCCCTCTGCAACCGCTCATAATGTGGTGACGAGGCTGAAGTCCATCCTGCTGCGCCATGGGGCTCCTGACGTGCTCATCACTGACAATGGCACGCAGTTTGTCTCAAACCTGGTTCGCAACCTGGCGGCGGAATGGGGAGTCACTCTGCAGACGACTGCCCCCTACAGCCCGCAATCGAACCCGGTGGAAAGGCAGAACCGAGTGGTGAAGACTATGATTGCCCAGTTCGTGAAGGACAATCATAAGTCTTGGGATAACCACTTGGGCGAGTTCATGTACGCACTCAACACAGCGGTACATGACTCGACGGGATTCACTCCAGCGATGCTCTGTTTTGGTCGAGAGCTGAGACCCCCTCGCGCCCTCCGTGGCCCAACCGTTGAGGCTTCTGATACGCCTGATGACCTCCCGTTGACCGAAGTCCAGCGTAAACGGGAGGCGGAATTCAAACGGTTGATCGAGGACGCTCGGAAAAACCTGAAGACGGCCTATCAGAGACAGGCCAGATACTATAACCTCCGCCGAAGGGAGGTGACGTATCGGGCTGGCGATCAGGTTATGCGGAGACTTCACATCTTGTCCTCTGCTGCTGATGCCATCGCTGGAAAATTAGCCCCAAAGTATCATGGACCCTGCACCGTGATCAGGAGCAAAGGTTGTAACCTTTATGAGGTGAGGGATGACGATTCCCAACAGTGTCACACAGTCCACGTCAAGGACTTGAAACCCTTCTGTCCGCGACGGTGATGTTTCTGTAAACTGCTAGATGGTAGTTGAAGCGAAGTGTGCCACTTTCTGTTTCCCTGGTGCTTTCTGTAAACTGCGTCTGCAGTTGATGCCAGACGAGTTTTGATTTTGTTTACTGCGAGGAACTTCGAGAACTTTTTTTTACTGTTTTTTTTTCGCTCCGATGTGTGAAGGGGGTGTAATGAGCCTAATTTGCACAGGGGTAAGAATTGGCTCATTAGGCCTAGTCATGGGACCAGTAGGCCTAGGCCTACCTAGCCTATGTCCAGCCTATGGAGGGAGTGTTGGCAATCAGTATAAACACTGCTATTTCCCTAACTTAAACCCTTTGAGTGATTAAGTAACTCACGGTGTTGGGGTGGATGGTTATAACCCTAATTATCACCATCGGAAGGCTAACCTAGTCGGTCCCTTAACTGCCAACTCCGATCGCCGGTTTTGATGTGGAAAGCAAAGTGTTGAGGCGTATAACGGCGACTATAATCTAATATAAACACTTAGTTGGACACGTAATTAGATATTTTCCTTGGGAAACGTAATATTTGCGAACGGAACTACGGTTGTTGTTGTTGTGAACAACATAACCTAAAAGACGTCGTCACGACTCTGTGAGTTGAGCAGACGGTGACAGGTGACAGAGCCTGCGCTGCTTCTTCTTTTCGCCGAGCGCGCCAATAAGCTGTTTTTCTGGCAGAGACCGAAAAACAGTGGCCCCGGATATAGCTTTTTTTAGCTTGTAACCAGCCGCTTTATCAACCGCAAAAAAGGCTGGTGACTCATCACCGGAAGGGGTGAGCACATGGTGTGCTGATAACCCCTCGATTGACACTTGTGCCTACACTTCGGAAGAGACCGGTTCGTAATTCGAGTTCTGTACTTCTGCGAATTCTTCCCCGGCTGCTTCTGATTCGTGTGCTTTGGAGCTGATTCCGATCGATGTCTTCCAATACTTTTTGGTATTAAAGGTACGTCAGTGTAATTTCTGAATTTGTGTTTAGACGATCTGTAAACTTTTCTGAAAGTTGATCGTGTCGCAGGATAGGGTCCCGAGACCTATCCTGCTCATCTCTTGGCTGTAACCCAGACTAATTAAATTAATTATCTTGGTGCCGATTATAATTTAGTTTTCCTTTGTGATAGGCTATTTTCTAAATTCTGTGTAACCAAGTTGGGGTAATTGGTGATTTTACGGGTTTAAGTCCTAGATTTTCCTGCTGTTGTAACAGGCTTAGTCTTGTCCGAACCTGCCGTGCAACAGGAGTGTAAGGTTTGTCCTGCTCCTGTAATTATTGGCCACTAGTGAAATAGTTAAATGTTGTTTCTTGATTAGGGTAAACATTAACTATGGGTAACTAGTGCTAACTCTGAACATCTCACAGAGCTAGGGAAAACAGCAGAGGGCATTTTACTTAGAAGGTGTTTCCAGATTTAGTCTGTCCTAAGTTGAATGCCATCTAGGTTGAATATAACTGAGCTCTCATATTTGAATATCTGATAACTACTGTGATTTCGATCCTCGACCCCTGGAATTATCCCAGCGTCCGAGCTGAGCGATTCCAAGGCCTCCGACAACCCGTGACGTGATTTCCTGCGGTTCGGTGTACCAGTGTAACCGATCATCTTTTCTCCCACCAGGAAATATCCGTCACAAACATGGCGCCCGAAGGCAGGGACTAGTGATTGATATCTAGTCGTGTTATAACAGTAGTGCATTTCAGATTGAGAGCTTGGTGACAGGTACAGCAACCAATTTCGTATTGGTGATATTGGATACTTGTTCATCAACTTCGTTAACTAGTTTTAGTACTGGTGCTAACTCTTTAAATTTTCTGAGTTAAATCTCTGGTTTTATTTTGTGCCAAAAAAATTTGTTTTTTTTGGGGATTCTGAATTTTTGTGATTTGGCTGGAGTTTGACTGCCATGCCGAACGACCCGCCAGCCACAACCGTCGCTGCCCTGCAGCATGCTGCTATGCAGGCACTGTCGACAACATCTCTGGGTTTAGCTACCACAGCGCCTGTAGTGACTTGTTCGAGTGCACTGACAACCACCACCACGACTCTGGCTTTCACAACCGCTGTGACTTCAACAGCGGTGATGATGCCCAGAACTCAAGTTGACGTTACAACCTGTCAACCATTTGACATGGTGTACTCTGGTGGTCATGCTCATCGACTGCCTTCCTCGATGACGTACAGTCACTTAGGCCATCAACCTTCAACCGCTTATGGTGACTTGCAACCATTTGCGGTGACAGGTGCTTGGGGCCCTTCGATCCATCAACCGGGGTTAACCATGCTCCCTGGTGCAATGTCAGCCCAGCTGCCGCCCCGAAGACAGGATTATTCGACTGTTAACCCGTATGCGGGTGAATCCAGTCAGTTGCGGGAGTTACTCGGTTTGGCTCCAGATGCGGACTCTGGACTTGTCCGACACACGTTGACCACACTGGTGAGGACCTTGAGGCCAAAGTCAAAGTCAAAGTCAAACAATCTTTATTCATAAAATTGTATACATATACATGTGAATGGTGTCTTAATTAAGAAAAAAAAATACAATGAATGAACTAAAAATAAACTGAAAATTTGTAAAATATACAGTATATGTCATCAACTGAAAAATTCCTCCAATGAATATAAAGGTTTTGAGATCATATATAGGCAACTCGAGGGTAACCAGTGCTACACTGAGTCGGAGCCTGCGATCCAGCCGAGCCAAGACGAAGCGGCTGAGCACCTCGATGCTCAACCCAGGCGGGTTCAGAGCTGCAACTACATGCCTCAGCGCTCGATGGCCGACCCGTATGGCATTGTGGATTACAGCATGCCCCGACATGCTGCCTCAGTCTTCAATGCGCGCCCTCCGTACGTTGTCAAAACGTCTTCCACTCTTTGTGACATGGTGCGGAAGTGGAACCTGAGGTTTGATGGGAAGCGTGATGCCGTCTCCTTCCTCGAACGACTCGAGGAACTGCGTGAGGCATACTCGCTGACGCCTGACGACATATTGAAGGCGATGCCCCAGTTGCTTCATGGTCAGGCCCTGCTCTGGTACCGCAACAACCGGGACGTATGGACTTCATTCCCGCAGTTCCAGCGTATGTTCGAGTCACAATTCTTCCCCCAAGGTTACCGCCGTAACTTGGATGAAGAAATTCGCAAACGGACGCAGGGTGAGACCGAGGCATTCCGAGACTTTGTGACCTCGCTTACAACCCTGATCCGTAGGAGTGGGGAGTTCAGTAACCAGCAGAAGTTGAACCTGGTGTACAAGAACATGCGCCCCGAATATAAATTCATGATTAGGCGCCAGGACTTCTCCTCCTTGGCTGAGCTCCTCGAACGAGCCGAGGAATTTGAGGAAGTCGTGCGTGAGCGGAAGACTTTCCGTCCCCCTCCTCCAGTCTCACAGGCGCTGGTACCTGAGACCGCCTACGTGGGTCGTCGAAAGAGCGACCATTCCCTGGACATTGCTGTGGTGAACGACTTGACGCCCTTCATGGGGCAGCCGCAACCACAGCCTCCGGTCCAATCGCCTCGGAGTACTATCACAGGCTCAAGTGGTGTGACGAACCCACGAGGCCAGGGGAAACAGGTCGCTCAGACCAATCGACAGCGGGGACATGACGGGTCTCCAAGTCCACGCGGGGTGGCAAGGCAAACCCCTGCTCCTGGACCTCAGAGCGAGCGTTCTCGCTCGAAGCAGTGGAAGTGTTGGAACTGCCAAGCCGAAGGACATGGCTTCCGTCAGTGCCAGCAACCGAAGGGAGTGTGGTGCGCACGGTGCAAACGAGCAGGTGTCTCAACCTCTCGTTGTGATTGCCAGTCGGGAAACGCCATGCGGACTCAGGCGCCCGGAGGTCCCCTGAGCCCGGAGCGTCCCAACGCCGAACAACCTCCGAGGAGTGGTCGAAGTGGCTCAAGACGATAGTCACTTTCGACTTTGGTACGACCGAGCAGCTTGGAGTCTCCGACATACGTCCTTTCATCGACGTGAGGCTGCTCGATCGGAACTTCCGAGCCCTGTTGGACACTGGGGCTGTTGTAAACCTCATTGGGGACGAGGTTGAACAGTATCTCCGCGAATGTGGTGTCAAACCCGAGGAGGCGAATGCGGAGCTGAAAATGGTGGATGGTACTCGCTGTCGAGTCCGAGCGAGGTACTTCCTACCAGCTGCCATCTTGGGTGAGGACTGTATACTGGGAGTATACTATGTCCCGAACCTGAGCACGGATGTTGTTTTGGGTATGAGGTGTATCACTGACCATAACCTCATACAAATAAACATCAATCGTGATGTCGAGGCAGATTGCTTGGAGCCGATGGCCTGTGCTTCTGGCACCTTGAAGCCCCTGTCTAGCGAGGAGGATCGACGCCTCCAGTCCTTCCTTCAGGAGGAGCTTCCTCTGTTTGACGCTGTTGTCGGGCGGACTGCGTTGGTCGAACATGTGATTCGACTGAAAGAAAACGCAGTCCCAATCAAACAGCGGCATTATCCCCGTAACCCTGCGATGCAAGCGATCATCAACGAGGAGGTAGCTACGATGCCTCGGGATGGTGTGATAGAACCATCGGAGAGCCCTTGGAGCTCTCCCATCGTACTCATCAAGAAATCGACCGGAAAGTATCGCTTCTGCATCGACATGCGCAGGGTGAACGACTCGTCGATCAAGGATGCATATCCCCTCCCCAGGATTAATGCCATCCTTGAGAAACTCAGGCAAGCCAAGTACATCAGTACCTTGGACCTCAAGCAAGGTTACTGGCAAGTACCTCTGGCTAAGGAGAGTCGCCCAATCACGGCCTTTACGGTCCCCGGCATGGGCCTCTTCCAGTTCAAGGTCATGCCGTTTGGCTTGCACTCGGCTGGTGCGACCTTCCAGCGTCTGCTTGACCGTGTCATTGGGCCTGAGTTGGAGCCGAAAGCTTTCGCTTACCTCGACGACTTGGTGATAGTATCCTCTACATTTGAGGAGCACCTCGAGCTTCTCAGGGTTGTGTTCTGCCGGCTGCGAGACGCCGGGCTTCGTTTAAACCCTGAGAAATGCCACTTCGCTCGGAGAGAGCTCAAGTACCTCGGCCACGTTGTCAGCGCCGAGGGAATCTCGACTGACCCGGAGAAGGTCAGAGCCATCCAGGACTTCCCCGTTCCTACGAATGTCAAGGCACTTCGTAGCTTCCTCGGACTTGCCTCCTGGTATCGGCGCTTCGTCGAGAAGTTCGCTTCTGTCTCTGCTCCACTGCGTGGCTTGCTCAAGAAGAACGCCAAGTAGGTTTGGGGTGAGGAACAAACCAAGGCGTTTGACGATCTCAAGCGGGCCTTGAGCACCGCTCCTGTTCTCGCCTGCCCGGACTTTGCTGAAACGTTCGTGCTGCAGGTCGATGCGTCAAACACAGGCCTTGGTGCAGCTCTCACTCAGCGTCAAAACGACCGGGAAGTGGTCGTTGCCTACGCTAGTCGTCTTCTGTCTGACGCAGAGCAGAATTACACGACGACAGAGAAGGAGTGTCTCGCCCTTGTGTTCGCTGTTCGAAAGTTCAAGGCGTACCTTGAGGGGTACCATTTCGTGGCAATAACCGACCACGTCGCGCTTAAGTGGCTCCTGAAACTTCATGAGCCCAGCGGACGTTTGGCTCGGTGGGTCATGGAACTTCAACAGTTCGACTTCGAGGTCAGATACCGCAAGGGGACCTTGAACCGTGTAGCGGATGCTCTTTCACGGCAACCTGTCCCTGACGTCCCTCAGGATTCTCCTGTAAACCTGAATACGTTCGAGGTTGGAGTCCTGACGAGACAAGGTGCGAGAGAGCAGCTACGACGGCAGAATGAAACCGTTGATGAGGTGACCCCTGAACCTCACGACGGTGATCTTGGTGAGGCAGTCGGTGATGATACCGATCGAGAATTGCCGGGAACCAACGACGCTTGGTACGGTCGGATGCGGGAGTTGGTCAGTAAACACCCGCGTCGATATCCTCGATACCAGGTTCGATCAGGCACTTTGTATCGGGCCCTGGTGAAGAAGAATCGACCGACGACCTGGCGTATGTGCGTGCCGAGTGATAAGATCTCGGAGGTGCTGCACGAGAACCACGACACGGCGACGGCCGGTCACCTTGGGGTGAAGAAAACTCTGGCGAGAGTTGGTGCGGAATACTTTTGGCCGAACTGGCGACGAGACGTAAAGTCGTATGTAAGGTCCTGTGCTCAGTGCCAGGCTTACAAAGTCTCCCAAGCCAAACCGGCAGGTAAAATGTGTTTCCGGCAACCCCAAGGCCCTTGGTACGTGGTGTCAGCTGACCTTATTGGTCCGTTGCCTCGGTCCCAGCGTTCCCAGCGATTCCTCTTGGTTGTGCAGGATATGTTTAGCAAGTGGACCGAACTTGCTGCGCTTCCCTCTGCAACCGCTCATAATGTGGTGACGAGGCTGAAGTCCATCCTGCTGCGCCATGGGGCTCCTGACGTGCTCATCACTGACAATGGCACGCAGTTTGTCTCAAACCTGGTTCGCAACCTGGCGGCGGAATGGGGAGTCACTCTGCAGACGACTGCCCCCTACAGCCCGCAATCGAACCCGGTGGAAAGGCAGAACCGAGTGGTGAAGACTATGATTGCCCAGTTCGTGAAGGACAATCATAAGTCTTGGGATAACCACTTGGGCGAGTTCATGTACGCACTCAACACAGCGGTACATGACTCGACGGGATTCACTCCAGCGATGCTCTGTTTTGGTCGAGAGCTGAGACCCCCTCGCGCCCTCCGTGGCCCAACCGTTGAGGCTTCTGATACGCCTGATGACCTCCCGTTGACCGAAGTCCAGCGTAAACGGGAGGCGGAATTCAAACGGTTGATCGAGGACGCTCGGAAAAACCTGAAGACGGCCTATCAGAGACAGGCCAGATACTATAACCTCCGCCGAAGGGAGGTGACGTATCGGGCTGGCGATCAGGTTATGCGGAGACTTCACATCTTGTCCTCTGCTGCTGATGCCATCGCTGGAAAATTAGCCCCAAAGTATCATGGACCCTGCACCGTGATCAGGAGCAAAGGTTGTAACCTTTATGAGGTGAGGGATGACGATTCCCAACAGTGTCACACAGTCCACGTCAAGGACTTGAAACCCTTCTGTCCGCGACGGTGATGTTTCTGTAAACTGCTAGATGGTAGTTGAAGCGAAGTGTGCCACTTTCTGTTTCCCTGGTGCTTTCTGTAAACTGCGTCTGCAGTTGATGCCAGACGAGTTTTGATTTTGTTTACTGCGAGGAACTTCGAGAACTTTTTTTTACTGTTTTTTTTTCGCTCCGATGTGTGAAGGGGGTGTAATGAGCCTAATTTGCACAGGGGTAAGAATTGGCTCATTAGGCCTAGTCATGGGACCAGTAGGCCTAGGCCTACCTAGCCTATGTCCAGCCTATGGAGGGAGTGTTGGCAATCAGTATAAACACTGCTATTTCCCTAACTTAAACCCTTTGAGTGATTAAGTAACTCACGGTGTTGGGGTGGATGGTTATAACCCTAATTATCACCATCGGAAGGCTAACCTAGTCGGTCCCTTAACTGCCAACTCCGATCGCCGGTTTTGATGTGGAAAGCAAAGTGTTGAGGCGTATAACGGCGACTATAATCTAATATAAACACTTAGTTGGACACGTAATTAGATATTTTCCTTGGGAAACGTAATATTTGCGAACGGAACTACGGTTGTTGTTGTTGTGAACAACATAACCTAAAAGACGTCGTCACGACTCTGTGAGTTGAGCAGACAGTGACAGGTGACAGAGCCTGCGCTGCTTCTTCTTTTCGCCGAGCGCGCCAATAAGCTGTTTTTCTGGCAGAGACCGAAAAACAGTGGCCCCGGATATAGCTTTTTTTAGCTTGTAACCAGCCGCTTTATCAACCGCAAAAAAGGCTGGTGACTCATCACCGGAAGGGGTGAGCACATGGTGTGCTGATAACCCCTCGATTGACACTTGTGCCTACACTTCGGAAGAGACCGGTTCGTAATTCGAGTTCTGTACTTCTGCGAATTCTTCCCCGGCTGCTTCTGATTCGTGTGCTTTGGAGCTGATTCCGATCGATGTCTTCCAATACTTTTTGGTATTAAAGGTACGTCAGTGTAATTTCTGAATTTGTGTTTAGACGATCTGTAAACTTTTCTGAAAGTTGATCGTGTCGCAGGATAGGGTCCCGAGACCTATCCTGCTCATCTCTTGGCTGTAACCCAGACTAATTAAATTAATTATCTTGGTGCCGATTATAATTTAGTTTTCCTTTGTGATAGGCTATTTTCTAAATTCTGTGTAACCAAGTTGGGGTAATTGGTGATTTTACGGGTTTAAGTCCTAGATTTTCCTGCTGTTGTAACAGGCTTAGTCTTGTCCGAACCTGCCGTGCAACAGGAGTGTAAGGTTTGTCCTGCTCCTGTAATTATTGGCCACTAGTGAAATAGTTAAATGTTGTTTCTTGATTAGGGTAAACATTAACTATGGGTAACTAGTGCTAACTCTGAACATCTCACAGAGCTAGGGAAAACAGCAGAGGGCATTTTACTTAGAAGGTGTTTCCAGATTTAGTCTGTCCTAAGTTGAATGCCATCTAGGTTGAATATAACTGAGCTCTCATATTTGAATATCTGATAACTACTGTGATTTCGATCCTCGACCCCTGGAATTATCCCAGCGTCCGAGCTGAGCGATTCCAAGGCCTCCGACAACCCGTGACGTGATTTCCTGCGGTTCGGTGTACCAGTGTAACCGATCATCTTTTCTCCCACCAGGAAATATCCGTCACAAACATGGCGCCCGAAGGCAGGGACTAGTGATTGATATCTAGTCGTGTTATAACAGTAGTGCATTTCAGATTGAGAGCTTGGTGACAGGTACAGCAACCAATTTCGTATTGGTGATATTGGATACTTGTTCATCAACTTCGTTAACTAGTTTTAGTACTGGTGCTAACTCTTTAAATTTTCTGAGTTAAATCTCTGGTTTTATTTTGTGCCAAAAAAATTTGTTTTTTTTGGGGATTCTGAATTTTTGTGATTTGGCTGGAGTTTGACTGCCATGCCGAACGACCCGCCAGCCACAACCGTCGCTGCCCTGCAGCATGCTGCTATGCAGGCACTGTCGACAACATCTCTGGGTTTAGCTACCACAGCGCCTGTAGTGACTTGTTCGAGTGCACTGACAACCACCACCACGACTCTGGCTTTCACAACCGCTGTGACTTCAACAGCGGTGATGATGCCCAGAACTCAAGTTGACGTTACAACCTGTCAACCATTTGACATGGTGTACTCTGGTGGTCATGCTCATCGACTGCCTTCCTCGATGACGTACAGTCACTTAGGCCATCAACCTTCAACCGCTTATGGTGACTTGCAACCATTTGCGGTGACAGGTGCTTGGGGCCCTTCGATCCATCAACCGGGGTTAACCATGCTCCCTGGTGCAATGTCAGCCCAGCTGCCGCCCCGAAGACAGGATTATTCGACTGTTAACCCGTATGCGGGTGAATCCAGTCAGTTGCGGGAGTTACTCGGTTTGGCTCCAGATGCGGACTCTGGACTTGTCCGACACACGTTGACCACACTGGTGAGGACCTTGAGGCCAAAGTCAAAGTCAAAGTCAAACAATCTTTATTCATAAAATTGTATACATATACATGTGAATGGTGTCTTAATTAAGAAAAAAAAATACAATGAATGAACTAAAAATAAACTGAAAATTTGTAAAATATACAGTATATGTCATCAACTGAAAAATTCCTCCAATGAATATAAAGGTTTTGAGATCATATATAGGCAACTCGAGGGTAACCAGTGCTACACCGAGTCGGAGCCTGCGATCCAGCCGAGCCAAGACGAAGCGGCTGAGCACCTCGATGCTCAACCCAGGCGGGTTCAGAGCTGCAACTACATGCCTCAGCGCTCGATGGCCGACCCGTATGGCATTGTGGATTACAGCATGCCCCGACATGCTGCCTCAGTCTTCAATGCGCGCCCTCCGTACGTTGTCAAAACGTCTTCCACTCTTTGTGACATGGTGCGGAAGTGGAACCTGAGGTTTGATGGGAAGCGTGATGCCGTCTCCTTCCTCGAACGACTCGAGGAACTGCGTGAGGCATACTCGCTGACGCCTGACGACATATTGAAGGCGATGCCCCAGTTGCTTCATGGTCAGGCCCTGCTCTGGTACCGCAACAACCGGGACGTATGGACTTCATTCCCGGAGTTCCAGCGTATGTTCGAGTCACAATTCTTCCCCCAAGGTTACCGCCGTAACTTGGATGAAGAAATTCGCAAACGGACGCAGGGTGAGACCGAGGCATTCCGAGACTTTGTGACCTCGCTTACAACCCTGATCCGTAGGAGTGGGGAGTTCAGTAACCAGCAGAAGTTGAACCTGGTGTACAAGAACATGCGCCCCGAATATAAATTCATGATTAGGCGCCAGGACTTCTCCTCCTTGGCTGAGCTCCTCGAACGAGCCGAGGAATTTGAGGAAGTCGTGCGTGAGCGGAAGACTTTCCGTCCCCCTCCTCCAGTCTCACAGGCGCTGGTACCTGAGACCGCCTACGTGGGTCGTCGAAAGAGCGACCATTCCCTGGACATTGCTGTGGTGAACGACTTGACGCCCTTCATGGGGCAGCCGCAACCACAGCCTCCGGTCCAATCGCCTCGGAGTACTATCACAGGCTCAAGTGGTGTGACGAACCCATGAGGCCAGGGGAAACAGGTCGCTCAGACCAATCGACAGCGGGGACATGACGGGTCTCCAAGTCCACGCGGGGTGGCAAGGCAAACCCCTGCTCCTGGACCTCAGAGCGAGCGTTCTCGCTCGAAGCAGTGGAAGTGTTGGAACTGCCAAGCCGAAGGACATGGCTTCCGTCAGTGCCAGCAACCGAAGGGAGTGTGGTGCGCACGGTGCAAACGAGCAGGTGTCTCAACCTCTCGTTGTGATTGCCAGTCGGGAAACGCCATGCGGACTCAGGCGCCCGGAGGTCCCCTGAGCCCGGAGCGTCCCAACGCCGAACAACCTCCGAGGAGTGGTCGAAGTGGCTCAAGACGATAGTCACTTTCGACTTTGGTACGACCGAGCAGCTTGGAGTCTCCGACATACGTCCTTTCATCGACGTGAGGCTGCTCGATCGGAACTTCCGAGCCCTGTTGGACACTGGGGCTGTTGTAAACCTCATTGGGGACGAGGTTGAACAGTATCTCCGCGAATGTGGTGTCAAACCCGAGGAGGCGAATGCGGAGCTGAAAATGGTGGATGGTACTCGCTGTCGAGTCCGAGCGAGGTACTTCCTACCAGCTGCCATCTTGGGTGAGGACTGTATACTGGGAGTATACTATGTCCCGAACCTGAGCACGGATGTTGTTTTGGGTATGAGGTGTATCACTGACCATAACCTCATACAAATAAACATCAATCGTGATGTCGAGGCAGATTGCTTGGAGCCGATGGCCTGTGCTTCTGGCACCTTGAAGCCCCTGTCTAGCGAGGAGGATCGACGCCTCCAGTCCTTCCTTCAGGAGGAGCTTCCTCTGTTTGACGCTGTTGTCGGGCGGACTGCGTTGGTCGAACATGTGATTCGACTGAAAGAAAACGCAGTCCCAATCAAACAGCGGCATTATCCCCGTAACCCTGCGATGCAAGCGATCATCAACGAGGAGGTAGCTACGATGCCTCGGGATGGTGTGATAGAACCATCGGAGAGCCCTTGGAGCTCTCCCATCGTACTCATCAAGAAATCGACCGGAAAGTATCGCTTCTGCATCGACATGCGCAGGGTGAACGACTCGTCGATCAAGGATGCATATCCCCTCCCCAGGATTAATGCCATCCTTGAGAAACTCAGGCAAGCCAAGTACATCAGTACCTTGGACCTCAAGCAAGGTTACTGGCAAGTACCTCTGGCTAAGGAGAGTCGCCCAATCACGGCCTTTACGGTCCCCGGCATGGGCCTCTTCCAGTTCAAGGTCATGCCGTTTGGCTTGCACTCGGCTGGTGCGACCTTCCAGCGTCTGCTTGACCTTGTCATTGGGCCTGAGTTGGAGCCGAAAGCTTTCGCTTACCTCGACGACTTGGTGATAGTATCCTCTACATTTGAGGAGCACCTCGAGCTTCTCAGGGTTGTGTTCTGCCGGCTGCGAGACGCCGGGCTTCGTTTAAACCCTGAGAAATGCCACTTCGCTCGGAGAGAGCTCAAGTACCTCGGCCACGTTGTCAGCGCCGAGGGAATCTCGACTGACCCGGAGAAGGTCAGAGCCATCCAGGACTTCCCCGTTCCTACGAATGTCAAGGCACTTCGTAGCTTCCTCGGACTTGCCTCCTGGTATCGGCGCTTCGTCGAGAAGTTCGCTTCTGTCTCTGCTCCACTGCGTGGCTTGCTCAAGAAGAACGCCAAGTAGGTTTGGGGTGAGGAACAAACCAAGGCGTTTGACGATCTCAAGCGGGCCTTGAGCACCGCTCCTGTTCTCGCCTGCCCGGACTTTGCTGAAACGTTCGTGCTGCAGGTCGATGCGTCAAACACAGGCCTTGGTGCAGCTCTCACTCAGCGTCAAAACGACCGGGAAGTGGTCGTTGCCTACGCTAGTCGTCTTCTGTCTGACGCAGAGCAGAATTACACGACGACAGAGAAGGAGTGTCTCGCCCTTGTGTTCGCT
Source organism: Flexamia atlantica (assembly GCA_035578135.1). Taxonomy (NCBI): domain Eukaryota; kingdom Metazoa; phylum Arthropoda; class Insecta; order Hemiptera; family Cicadellidae; genus Flexamia; species Flexamia atlantica. The sequence goes on along the minus strand of JAQJVK010000017.1, from coordinate 5,380,849 downwards.
GTTCGAAAGTTCAAGGCGTACCTTGAGGGGTACCATTTCGTGGCAATAACCGACCACGTCGCGCTTAAGTGGCTCCTGAAACTTCATGAGCCCAGCGGACGTTTGGCTCGGTGGGTCATGGAACTTCAACAGTTCGACTTCGAGGTCAGATACCGCAAGGGGACCTTGAACCGTGTAGCGGATGCTCTTTCACGGCAACCTGTCCCTGACGTCCCTCAGGATTCTCCTGTAAACCTGAATACGTTCGAGGTTGGAGTCCTGACGAGACAAGGTGCGAGAGAGCAGCTACGACGGCAGAATGAAACCGTTGATGAGGTGACCCCTGAACCTCACGACGGTGATCTTGGTGAGGCAGTCGGTGATGATACCGATCGAGAATTGCCGGGAACCAACGACGCTTGGTACGGTCGGATGCGGGAGTTGGTCAGTAAACACCCGCGTCGATATCCTCGATACCAGGTTCGATCAGGCACTTTGTATCGGGCCCTGGTGAAGAAGAATCGACCGACGACCTGGCGTATGTGCGTGCCGAGTGATAAGATCTCGGAGGTGTTGCACGAGAACCACGACACGGCGACGGCCGGTCACCTTGGGGTGAAGAAAACTCTGGCGAGAGTTGGTGCGGAATACTTTTGGCCGAACTGGCGACGAGACGTAAAGTCGTATGTAAGGTCCTGTGCTCAGTGCCAGGCTTACAAAGTCTCCCAAGCCAAACCGGCAGGTAAAATGTGTTTCCGGCAACCCCAAGGCCCTTGGTACGTGGTGTCAGCTGACCTTATTGGTCCGTTGCCTCGGTCCCAGCGTTCCCAGCGATTCCTCTTGGTTGTGCAGGATATGTTTAGCAAGTGGACCGAACTTGCTGCGCTTCCCTCTGCAACCGCTCATAATGTGGTGACGAGGCTGAAGTCCATCCTGCTGCGCCATGGGGCTCCTGACGTGCTCATCACTGACAATGGCACGCAGTTTGTCTCAAACCTGGTTCGCAACCTGGCGGCGGAATGGGGAGTCACTCTGCAGACGACTGCCCCCTACAGCCCGCAATCGAACCCGGTGGAAAGGCAGAACCGAGTGGTGAAGACTATGATTGCCCAGTTCGTGAAGGACAATCATAAGTCTTGGGATAACCACTTGGGCGAGTTCATGTACGCACTCAACACAGCGGTACATGACTCGACGGGATTCACTCCAGCGATGCTCTGTTTTGGTCGAGAGCTGAGACCCCCTCGCGCCCTCCGTGGCCCAACCGTTGAGGCTTCTGATACGCCTGATGACCTCCCGTTGACCGAAGTCCAGCGTAAACGGGAGGCGGAATTCAAACGGTTGATCGAGGACGCTCGGAAAAACCTGAAGACGGCCTATCAGAGACAGGCCAGATACTATAACCTCCGCCGAAGGGAGGTGACGTATCGGGCTGGCGATCAGGTTATGCGGAGACTTCACATCTTGTCCTCTGCTGCTGATGCCATCGCTGGAAAATTAGCCCCAAAGTATCATGGACCCTGCACCGTGATCAGGAGCAAAGGTTGTAACCTTTATGAGGTGAGGGATGACGATTCCCAACAGTGTCACACAGTCCACGTCAAGGACTTGAAACCCTTCTGTCCGCGACGGTGATGTTTCTGTAAACTGCTAGATGGTAGTTGAAGCGAAGTGTGCCACTTTCTGTTTCCCTGGTGCTTTCTGTAAACTGCGTCTGCAGTTGATGCCAGACGAGTTTTGATTTTGTTTACTGCGAGGAACTTCGAGAACTTTTTTTTACTGTTTTTTTTTCGCTCCGATGTGTGAAGGGGGTGTAATGAGCCTAATTTGCACAGGGGTAAGAATTGGCTCATTAGGCCTAGTCATGGGACCAGTAGGCCTAGGCCTACCTAGCCTATGTCCAGCCTATGGAGGGAGTGTTGGCAATCAGTATAAACACTGCTATTTCCCTAACTTAAACCCTTTGAGTGATTAAGTAACTCACGGTGTTGGGGTGGATGGTTATAACCCTAATTATCACCATCGGAAGGCTAACCTAGTCGGTCCCTTAACTGCCAACTCCGATCGCCGGTTTTGATGTGGAAAGCAAAGTGTTGAGGCGTATAACGGCGACTATAATCTAATATAAACACTTAGTTGGACACGTAATTAGATATTTTCCTTGGGAAACGTAATATTTGCGAACGGAACTACGGTTGTTGTTGTTGTGAACAACATAACCTAAAAGACGTCGTCACGACTCTGTGAGTTGAGCAGACGGTGACAGGTGACAGAGCCTGCGCTGCTTCTTCTTTTCGCCGAGCGCGCCAATAAGCTGTTTTTCTGGCAGAGACCGAAAAACAGTGGCCCCGGATATAGCTTTTTTTAGCTTGTAACCAGCCGCTTTATCAACCGCAAAAAAGGCTGGTGACTCATCACCGGAAGGGGTGAGCACATGGTGTGCTGATAACCCCTCGATTGACACTTGTGCCTACACTTCGGAAGAGACCGGTTCGTCATTCGAGTTCTGTACTTCTGCGAATTCTTCCCCGGCTGCTTCTGATTCGTGTGCTTTGGAGCTGATTCCGATCGATGTCTTCCAATACTTTTTGGTATTAAAGGTACGTCAGTGTAATTTCTGAATTTGTGTTTAGACGATCTGTAAACTTTTCTGAAAGTTGATCGTGTCGCAGGATAGGGTCCCGAGACCTATCCTGCTCATCTCTTGGCTGTAACCCAGACTAATTAAATTAATTATCTTGGTGCCGATTATAATTTAGTTTTCCTTTGTGATAGGCTATTTTCTAAATTCTGTGTAACCAAGTTGGGGTAATTGGTGATTTTACGGGTTTAAGTCCTAGATTTTCCTGCTGTTGTAACAGGCTTAGTCTTGTCCGAACCTGCCGTGCTACAGGAGTGTAAGGTTTGTCCTGCTCCTGTAATTATTGGCCACTAGTGAAATAGTTAAATGTTGTTTCTTGATTAGGGTAAACATTAACTATGGGTAACTAGTGCTAACTCTGAACATCTCACAGAGCTAGGGAAAACAGCAGAGGGCATTTTACTTAGAAGGTGTTTCCAGATTTAGTCTGTCCTAAGTTGAATGCCATCTAGGTTGAATATAACTGAGCTCTCATATTTGAATATCTGATAACTACTGTGATTTCGATCCTCGACCCCTGGAATTATCCCAGCGTCCGAGCTGAGCGATTCCAAGGCCTCCGACAACCCGTGACGTGATTTCCTGCGGTTCGGTGTACCAGTGTAACCGATCATCTTTTCTCCCACCAGGAAATATCCGTCACAAACATGGCGCCCGAAGGCAGGGACTAGTGATTGATATCTAGTCGTGTTATAACAGTAGTGCATTTCAGATTGAGAGCTTGGTGACAGGTACAGCAACCAATTTCGTATTGGTGATATTGGATACTTGTTCATCAACTTCGTTAACTAGTTTTAGTACTGGTGCTAACTCTTTAAATTTTCTGAGTTAAATCTCTGGTTTTATTTTGTGCCAAAAAAATTTGTTTTTTTTGGGGATTCTGAATTTTTGTGATTTGGCTGGAGTTTGACTGCCATGCCGAACGACCCGCCAGCCACAACCGTCGCTGCCCTGCAGCATGCTGCTATGCAGGCACTGTCGACAACATCTCTGGGTTTAGCTACCACAGCGCCTGTAGTGACTTGTTCGAGTGCACCGACAACCACCACCACGACTCTGGCTTTCACAACCGCTGTGACTTCAACAGCGGTGATGATGCCCAGAACTCAAGTTGACGTTACAACCTGTCAACCATTTGACATGGTGTACTCTGGTGGTCATGCTCATCGACTGCCTTCCTCGATGACGTACAGTCACTTAGGCCATCAACCTTCAACCGCTTATGGTGACTTGCAACCATTTGCGGTGACAGGTGCTTGGGGCCCTTCGATCCATCAACCGGGGTTAACCATGCTCCCTGGTGCAATGTCAGCCCAGCTGCCGCCCCGAAGACAGGATTATTCGACTGTTAACCCGTATGCGGGTGAATCCAGTCAGTTGCGGGAGTTACTCGGTTTGGCTCCAGATGCGGACTCTGGACTTGTCCGACACACGTTGACCACACTGGTGAGGACCTTGAGGCCAAAGTCAAAGTCAAAGTCAAACAATCTTTATTCATAAAATTGTATACATATACATGTGAATGGTGTCTTAATTAAGAAAAAAAAATACAATGAATGAACTAAAAATAAACTGAAAATTTGTAAAATATACAGTATATGTCATCAACTGAAAAATTCCTCCAATGAATATAAAGGTTTTGAGATCATATATAGGCAACTCGAGGGTAACCAGTGCTACACCGAGTCGGAGCCTGCGATCCAGCCGAGCCAAGACGAAGCGGCTGAGCACCTCGATGCTCAACCCAGGCGGGTTCAGAGCTGCAACTACATGCCTCAGCGCTCGATGGCCGACCCGTATGGCATTGTGGATTACAGCATGCCCCGACATGCTGCCTCAGTCTTCAATGCGCGCCCTCCGTACGTTGTCAAAACGTCTTCCACTCTTTGTGACATGGTGCGGAAGTGGAACCTGAGGTTTGATGGGAAGCGTGATGCCGTCTCCTTCCTCGAACGACTCGAGGAACTGCGTGAGGCATACTCGCTGACGCCTGACGACATATTGAAGGCGATGCCCCAGTTGCTTCATGGTCAGGCCCTGCTCTGGTACCGCAACAACCGGGACGTATGGACTTCATTCCCGGAGTTCCAGCGTATGTTCGAGTCACAATTCTTCCCCCAAGGTTACCGCCGTAACTTGGATGAAGAAATTCGCAAACGGACGCAGGGTGAGACCGAGGCATTCCGAGACTTTGTGACCTCGCTTACAACCCTGATCCGTAGGAGTGGGGAGTTCAGTAACCAGCAGAAGTTGAACCTGGTGTACAAGAACATGCGCCCCGAATATAAATTCATGATTAGGCGCCAGGACTTCTCCTCCTTGGCTGAGCTCCTCGAACGAGCCGAGGAATTTGAGGAAGTCGTGCGTGAGCGGAAGACTTTCCGTCCCCCTCCTCCAGTCTCACAGGCGCTGGTACCTGAGACCGCCTACGTGGGTCGTCGAAAGAGCGACCATTCCCTGGACATTGCTGTGGTGAACGACTTGACGCCCTTCATGGGGCAGCCGCAACCACAGCCTCCGGTCCAATCGCCTCGGAGTACTATCACAGGCTCAAGTGGTGTGACGAACCCACGAGGCCAGGGGAAACAGGTCGCTCAGACCAATCGACAGCGGGGACATGACGGGTCTCCAAGTCCACGCGGGGTGGCAAGGCAAACCCCTGCTCCTGGACCTCAGAGCGAGCATTCTCGCTCGAAGCAGTGGAAGTGTTGGAACTGCCAAGCCGAAGGACATGGCTTCCGTCAGTGCCAGCAACCGAAGGGAGTGTGGTGCGCACGGTGCAAACGAGCAGGTGTCTCAACCTCTCGTTGTGATTGCCAGTCGGGAAACGCCATGCGGACTCAGGCGCCCGGAGGTCCCCTGAGCCCGGAGCGTCCCAACGCCGAACAACCTCCGAGGAGTGGTCGAAGTGGCTCAAGACGATAGTCACTTTCGACTTTGGTACGACCGAGCAGCTTGGAGTCTCCGACATACGTCCTTTCATCGACGTGAGGCTGCTCGATCGGAACTTCCGAGCCCTGTTGGACACTGGGGCTGTTGTAAACCTCATTGGGGACGAGGTTGAACAGTATCTCCGCGAATGTGGTGTCAAACCCGAGGAGGCGAATGCGGAGCTGAAAATGGTGGATGGTACTCGCTGTCGAGTCCGAGCGAGGTACTTCCTACCAGCTGCCATCTTGGGTGAGGACTGTATACTGGGAGTATACTATGTCCCGAACCTGAGCACGGATGTTGTTTTGGGTATGAGGTGTATCACTGACCATAACCTCATACAAATAAACATCAATCGTGATGTCGAGGCAGATTGCTTGGAGCCGATGGCCTGTGCTTCTGGCACCTTGAAGCCCCTGTCTAGCGAGGAGGATCGACGCCTCCAGTCCTTCCTTCAGGAGGAGCTTCCTCTGTTTGACGCTGTTGTCGGGCGGACTGCGTTGGTCGAACATGTGATTCGACTGAAAGAAAACGCAGTCCCAATCAAACAGCGGCATTATCCCCGTAACCCTGCGATGCAAGCGATCATCAACGAGGAGGTAGCTACGATGCCTCGGGATGGTGTGATAGAACCATCGGAGAGCCCTTGGAGCTCTCCCATCGTACTCATCAAGAAATCGACCGGAAAGTATCGCTTCTGCATCGACATGCGCAGGGTGAACGACTCGTCGATCAAGGATGCATATCCCCTCCCCAGGATTAATGCCATCCTTGAGAAACTCAGGCAAGCCAAGTACATCAGTACCTTGGACCTCAAGCAAGGTTACTGGCAAGTACCTCTGGCTAAGGAGAGTCGCCCAATCACGGCCTTTACGGTCCCCGGCATGGGCCTCTTCCAGTTCAAGGTCATGCCGTTTGGCTTGCACTCGGCTGGTGCGACCTTCCAGCGTCTGCTTGACCGTGTCATTGGGCCTGAGTTGGAGCCGAAAGCTTTCGCTTACCTCGACGACTTGGTGATAGTATCCTCTACATTTGAGGAGCACCTCGAGCTTCTCAGGGTTGTGTTCTGCCGGCTGCGAGACGCCGGGCTTCGTTTAAACCCTGAGAAATGCCACTTCGCTCGGAGAGAGCTCAAGTACCTCGGCCACGTTGTCAGCGCCGAGGGAATCTCGACTGACCCGGAGAAGGTCAGAGCCATCCAGGACTTCCCCGTTCCTACGAATGTCAAGGCACTTCGTAGCTTCCTCGGACTTGCCTCCTGGTATCGGCGCTTCGTCGAGAAGTTCGCTTCTGTCTCTGCTCCACTGCGTGGCTTGCTCAAGAAGAACGCCAAGTAGGTTTGGGGTGAGGAACAAACCAAGGCGTTTGACGATCTCAAGCGGGCCTTGAGCACCGCTCCTGTTCTCGCCTGCCCGGACTTTGCTGAAACGTTCGTGCTGCAGGTCGATGCGTCAAACACAGGCCTTGGTGCAGCTCTCACTCAGCGTCAAAACGACCGGGAAGTGGTCGTTGCCTACGCTAGTCGTCTTCTGTCTGACGCAGAGCAGAATTACACGACGACAGAGAAGGAGTGTCTCGCCCTTGTGTTCGCTGTTCGAAAGTTCAAGGCGTACCTTGAGGGGTACCATTTCGTGGCAATAACCGACCACGTCGCGCTTAAGTGGCTCCTGAAACTTCATGAGCCCAGCGGACGTTTGGCTCGGTGGGTCATGGAACTTCAACAGTTCGACTTCGAGGTCAGATACCGCAAGGGGACCTTGAACTGTGTAGCGGATGCTCTTTCACGGCAACCTGTCCCTGACGTCCCTCAGGATTCTCCTGTAAACCTGAATACGTTCGAGGTTGGAGTCCTGACGAGACAAGGTGCGAGAGAGCAGCTACGACGGCAGAATGAAACCGTTGATGAGGTGACCCCTGAACCTCACGACGGTGATCTTGGTGAGGCAGTCGGTGATGATACCGATCGAGAATTGCCGGGAACCAACGACGCTTGGTACGGTCGGATGCGGGAGTTGGTCAGTAAACACCCGCGTCGATATCCTCGATACCAGGTTCGATCAGGCACTTTGTATCGGGCCCTGGTGAAGAAGAATCGACCGACGACCTGGCGTATGTGCGTGCCGAGTGATAAGATCTCGGAGGTGTTGCACGAGAACCACGACACGGCGACGGCCGGTCACCTTGGGGTGAAGAAAACTCTGGCGAGAGTTGGTGCGGAATACTTTTGGCCAAACTGGCGACGAGACGTAAAGTCGTATGTAAGGTCCTGTGCTCAGTGCCAGGCTTACAAAGTCTCCCAAGCCAAACCGGCAGGTAAAATGTGTTTCCGGCAACCCCAAGGCCCTTGGTACGTGGTGTCAGCTGACCTTATTGGTCCGTTGCCTCGGTCCCAGCGTTCCCAGCGATTCCTCTTGGTTGTGCAGGATATGTTTAGCAAGTGGACCGAACTTGCTGCGTTTCCCTCTGCAACCGCTCATAATGTGGTGACGAGGCTGAAGTCCATCCTGCTGCGCCATGGGGCTCCTGACGTGCTCATCACTGACAATGGCACGCAGTTTGTCTCAAACCTGGTTCGCAACCTGGCGGCGGAATGGGGAGTCACTCTGCAGACGACTGCCCCCTACAGCCCGCAATCGAACCCGGTGGAAAGGCAGAACCGAGTGGTGAAGACTATGATTGCCCAGTTCGTGAAGGACAATCATAAGTCTTGGGATAACCACTTGGGCGAGTTCATGTACGCACTCAACACAGCGGTACATGACTCGACGGGATTCACTCCAGCGATGCTCTGTTTTGGTCGAGAGCTGAGACCCCCTCGCGCCCTCCGTGGCCCAACCGTTGAGGCTTCTGATACGCCTGATGACCTCCCGTTGACCGAAGTCCAGCGTAAACGGGAGGCGGAATTCAAACGGTTGATCGAGGACGCTCGGAAAAACCTGAAGACGGCCTATCAGAGACAGGCCAGATACTATAACCTCCGCCGAAGGGAGGTGACGTATCGGGCTGGCGATCAGGTTATGCGGAGACTTCACATCTTGTCCTCTGCTGCTGATGCCATCGCTGGAAAATTAGCCCCAAAGTATCATGGACCCTGCACCGTGATCAGGAGCAAAGGTTGTAACCTTTATGAGGTGAGGGATGACGATTCCCAACAGTGTCACACAGTCCACGTCAAGGACTTGAAACCCTTCTGTCCGCGACGGTGATGTTTCTGTAAACTGCTAGATGGTAGTTGAAGCGAAGTGTGCCACTTTCTGTTTCCCTGGTGCTTTCTGTAAACTGCGTCTGCAGTTGATGCCAGACGAGTTTTGATTTTGTTTACTGCGAGGAACTTCGAGAACTTTTTTTTACTGTTTTTTTTTCGCTCCGATGTGTGAAGGGGGTGTAATGAGCCTAATTTGCACAGGGGTAAGAATTGGCTCATTAGGCCTAGTCATGGGACCAGTAGGCCTAGGCCTACCTAGCCTATGTCCAGCCTATGGAGGGAGTGTTGGCAATCAGTATAAACACTGCTATTTCCCTAACTTAAACCCTTTGAGTGATTAAGTAACTCACGGTGTTGGGGTGGATGGTTATAACCCTAATTATCACCATCGGAAGGCTAACCTAGTCGGTCCCTTAACTGCCAACTCCGATCGCCGGTTTTGATGTGGAAAGCAAAGTGTTGAGGCGTATAACGGCGACTATAATCTAATATAAACACTTAGTTGGACACGTAATTAGATATTTTCCTTGGGAAACGTAATATTTGCGAACGGAACTACGGTTGTTGTTGTTGTGAACAACATAACCTAAAAGACGTCGTCACGACTCTGTGAGTTGAGCAGACGGTGACAGGTGACAGAGCCTGCGCTGCTTCTTCTTTTCGCCGAGCGCGCCAATAAGCTGTTTTTCTGGCAGAGACCGAAAAACAGTGGCCCCGGATATAGCTTTTTTTAGCTTGTAACCAGCCGCTTTATCAACCGCAAAAAAGGCTGGTGACTCATCACCGGAAGGGGTGAGCACATGGTGTGCTGATAACCCCTCGATTGACACTTGTGCCTACACTTCGGAAGAGACCGGTTCGTAATTCGAGTTCTGTACTTCTGCGAATTGTTCCCCGGCTGCTTCTGATTCGTGTGCTTTGGAGCTGATTCCGATCGATGTCTTCCAATACTTTTTGGTATTAAAGGTACGTCAGTGTAATTTCTGAATTTGTGTTTAGACGATCTGTAAACTTTTCTGAAAGTTGATCGTGTCGCAGGATAGGGTCCCGAGACCTATCCTGCTCATCTCTTGGCTGTAACCCAGACTAATTAAATTAATTATCTTGGTGCCGATTATAATTTAGTTTTCCTTTGTGATAGGCTATTTTCTAAATTCTGTGTAACCAAGTTGGGGTAATTGGTGATTTTACGGGTTTAAGTCCTAGATTTTCCTGCTGTTGTAACAGGCTTAGTCTTGTCCGAACCTGCCGTGCAACAGGAGTGTAAGGTTTGTCCTGCTCCTGTAATTATTGGCCACTAGTGAAATAGTTAAATGTTGTTTCTTGATTAGGGTAAACATTAACTATGGGTAACTAGTGCTAACTCTGAACATCTCACAGAGCTAGGGAAAACAGCAGAGGGCATTTTACTTAGAAGGTGTTTCCAGATTTAGTCTGTCCTAAGTTGAATGCCATCTAGGTTGAATATAACTGAGCTCTCATATTTGAATATCTGATAACTACTGTGATTTCGATCCTCGACCCCTGGAATTATCCCAGCGTCCGAGCTGAGCGATTCCAAGGCCTCCGACAACCCGTGACGTGATTTCCTGCGGTTCGGTGTACCAGTGTAACCGATCATCTTTTCTCCCACCAGGAAATATCCGTCACAAACATGGCGCCCGAAGGCAGGGACTAGTGATTGATATCTAGTCGTGTTATAACAGTAGTGCATTTCAGATTGAGAGCTTGGTGACAGGTACAGCAACCAATTTCGTATTGGTGATATTGGATACTTGTTCATCAACTTCGTTAACTAGTTTTAGTACTGGTGCTAACTCTTTAAATTTTCTGAGTTAAATCTCTGGTTTTATTTTGTGCCAAAAAAATTTGTTTTTTTTGGGGATTCTGAATTTTTGTGATTTGGCTGGAGTTTGACTGCCATGCCGAACGACCCGCCAGCCACAACCGTCGCTGCCCTGCAGCATGCTGCTATGCAGGCACTGTCGACAACATCTCTGGGTTTAGCTACCACAGCGCCTGTAGTGACTTGTTCGAGTGCACTGACAACCACCACCACGACTCTGGCTTTCACAACCGCTGTGACTTCAACAGCGGTGATGATGCCCAGAACTCAAGTTGACGTTACAACCTGTCAACCATTTGACATGGTGTACTCTGGTGGTCATGCTCATCGACTGCCTTCCTCGATGACGTACAGTCACTTAGGCCATCAACCTTCAACCGCTTATGGTGACTTGCAACCATTTGCGGTGACAGGTGCTTGGGGCCCTTCGATCCATCAACCGGGGTTAACCATGCTCCCTGGTGCAATGTCAGCCCAGCTGCCGCCCCGAAGACAGGATTATTCGACTGTTAACCCGTATGCGGGTGAATCCAGTCAGTTGCGGGAGTTACTCGGTTTGGCTGCAGATGCGGACTCTGGACTTGTCCGACACACGTTGACCACACTGGTGAGGACCTTGAGGCCAAAGTCAAAGTCAAAGTCAAACAATCTTTATTCATAAAATTGTATACATATACATGTGAATGGTGTCTTAATTAAGAAAAAAAAAATACAATGAATGAACTAAAAATAAACTGAAAATTTGTAAAATATACAGTATATGTCATCAACTGAAAAATTCCTCCAATGAATATAAAGGTTTTGAGATCATATATAGGCAACTCGAGGGTAACCAGTGCTACACCGAGTCGGAGCCTGCGATCCAGCCGAGCCAAGACGAAGCGGCTGAGCACCTCGATGCTCAACCCAGGCGGGTTCAGAGCTGCAACTACATGCCTCAGCGCTCGATGGCCGACCCGTATGGCATTGTGGATTACAGCATGCCCCGACATGCTGCCTCAGTCTTCAATGCGCGCCCTCCGTACGTTGTCAAAACGTCTTCCACTCTTTGTGACATGGTGCGGAAGTGGAACCTGAGGTTTGATGGGAAGCGTGATGCCGTCTCCTTCCTCGAACGACTCGAGGAACTGCGTGAGGCATACTCGCTGACGCCTGACGACATATTGAAGGCGATGCCCCAGTTGCTTCATGGTCAGGCCCTGCTCTGGTACCGCAACAACCGGGACGTATGGACTTCATTCCCGGAGTTCCAGCGTATGTTCGAGTCACAATTCTTCCCCCAAGGTTACCGCCGTAACTTGGATGAAGAAATTCGCAAACGGACGCAGGGTGAGACCGAGGCATTCCGAGACTTTGTGACCTCGCTTACAACCCTGATCCGTAGGAGTGGGGAGTTCAGTAACCAGCAGAAGTTGAACCTGGTGTACAAGAACATGCGCCCCGAATATAAATTCATGATTAGGCGCCAGGACTTCTCCTCCTTGGCTGAGCTCCTCGAACGAGCCGAGGAATTTGAGGAAGTCGTGCGTGAGCGGAAGACTTTCCGTCCCCCTCCTCCAGTCTCACAGGCGCTGGTACCTGAGACCGCCTACGTGGGTCGTCGAAAGAGCGACCATTCCCTGGACATTGCTGTGGTGAACGACTTGACGCCCTTCATGGGGCAGCCGCAACCACAGCCTCCGGTCCAATCGCCTCGGAGTACTATCACAGGCTCAAGTGGTGTGACGAACCCACGAGGCCAGGGGAAACAGGTCGCTCAGACCAATCGACAGCGGGGACATGACGGGTCTCCAAGTCCACGCGGGGTGGCAAGGCAAACCCCTGCTCCTGGACCTCAGAGCGAGCGTTCTCGCTCGAAGCAGTGGAAGTGTTGGAACTGCCAAGCCGAAGGACATGGCTTCCGTCAGTGCCAGCAACCGAAGGGAGTGTGGTGCGCACGGTGCAAACGAGCAGGTGTCTCAACCTCTCGTTGTGATTGCCAGTCGGGAAACGCCATGCGGACTCAGGCGCCCGGAGGTCCCCTGAGCCCGGAGCGTCCCAACGCCGAACAACCTCCGAGGAGTGGTCGAAGTGGCTCAAGACGATAGTCACTTTCGACTTTGGTACGACCGAGCAGCTTGGAGTCTCCGACATACGTCCTTTCATCGACGTGAGGCTGCTCGATCGGAACTTCCGAGCCCTGTTGGACACTGGGGCTGTTGTAAACCTCATTGGGGACGAGGTTGAACAGTATCTCCGCGAATGTGGTGTCAAACCCGAGGAGGCGAATGCGGAGCTGAAAATGGTGGATGGTACTCGCTGTCGAGTCCGAGCGAGGTACTTCCTACCAGCTGCCATCTTGGGTGAGGACTGTATACTGGGAGTATACTATGTCCCGAACCTGAGCACGGATGTTGTTTTGGGTATGAGGTGTATCACTGACCATAACCTCATACAAATAAACATCAATCGTGATGTCGAGGCAGATTGCTTGGAGCCGATGGCCTGTGCTTCTGGCACCTTGAAGCCCCTGTCTAGCGAGGAGGATCGACGCCTCCAGTCCTTCCTTCAGGAGGAGCTTCCTCTGTTTGACGCTGTTGTCGGGCGGACTGCGTTGGTCGAACATGTGATTCGACTGAAAGAAAACGCAGTCCCAATCAAACAGCGGCATTATCCCCGTAACCCTGCGATGCAAGCGATCATCAACGAGGAGGTAGCTACGATGCCTCGGGATGGTGTGATAGAACCATCGGAGAGCCCTTGGAGCTCTCCCATCGTACTCATCAAGAAATCGACCGGAAAGTATCGCTTCTGCATCGACATGCGCAGGGTGAACGACTCGTCGATCAAGGATGCATATCCCCTCCCCAGGATTAATGCCATCCTTGAGAAACTCAGGCAAGCCAAGTACATCAGTACCTTGGACCTCAAGCAAGGTTACTGGCAAGTACCTCTGGCTAAGGAGAGTCGCCCAATCACGGCCTTTACGGTCCCCGGCATGGGCCTCTTCCAGTTCAAGGTCATGCCGTTTGGCTTGCACTCGGCTGGTGCGACCTTCCAGCGTCTGCTTGACCGTGTCATTGGGCCTGAGTTGGAGCCGAAAGCTTTCGCTTACCTCGACGACTTGGTGATAGTATCCTCTACATTTGAGGAGCACCTCGAGCTTCTCAGGGTTGTGTTCTGCCGGCTGCGAGACGCCGGGCTTCGTTTAAACCCTGAGAAATGCCACTTCGCTCGGAGAGAGCTCAAGTACCTCGGCCACGTTGTCAGCGCCGAGGGAATCTCGACTGACCCGGAGAAGGTCAGAGCCATCCAGGACTTCCCCGTTCCTACGAATGTCAAGGCACTTCGTAGCTTCCTCGGACTTGCCTCCTGGTATCGGCGCTTCGTCGAGAAGTTCGCTTCTGTCTCTGCTCCACTGCGTGGCTTGCTCAAGAAGAACGCCAAGTAGGTTTGGGGTGAGGAACAAACCAAGGCGTTTGACGATCTCAAGCGGGCCTTGAGCACCGCTCCTGTTCTCGCCTGCCCGGACTTTGCTGAAACGTTCGTGCTGCAGGTCGATGCGTCAAACACAGGCCTTGGTGCAGCTCTCACTCAGCGTCAAAACGACCGGGAAGTGGTCGTTGCCTACGCTAGTCGTCTTCTGTCTGACGCAGAGCAGAATTACACGACGACAGAGAAGGAGTGTCTCGCCCTTGTGTTCGCTGTTCGAAAGTTCAAGGCGTACCTTGAGGGGTACCATTTCGTGGCAATAACCGACCACGTCGCGCTTAAGTGGCTCCTGAAACTTCATGAGCCCAGCGGACGTTTGGCTCGGTGGGTCATGGAACTTCAACAGTTCGACTTCGAGGTCAGATACCGCAAGGGGACCTTGAACTGTGTAGCGGATGCTCTTTCACGGCAACCTGTCCCTGACGTCCCTCAGGATTCTCCTGTAAACCTGAATACGTTCGAGGTTGGAGTCCTGACGAGACAAGGTGCGAGAGAGCAGCTACGACGGCAGAATGAAACCGTTGATGAGGTGACCCCTGAACCTCACGACGGTGATCTTGGTGAGGCAGTCGGTGATGATACCGATCGAGAATTGCCGGGAACCAACGACGCTTGGTACGGTCGGATGCGGGAGTTGGTCAGTAAACACCCGCGTCGATATCCTCGATACCAGGTTCGATCAGGCACTTTGTATCGGGCCCTGGTGAAGAAGAATCGACCGACGACCTGGCGTATGTGCGTGCCGAGTGATAAGATCTCGGAGGTGTTGCACGAGAACCACGACACGGCGACGGCCGGTCACCTTGGGGTGAAGAAAACTCTGGCGAGAGTTGGTGCGGAATACTTTTGGCCAAACTGGCGACGAGACGTAAAGTCGTATGTAAGGTCCTGTGCTCAGTGCCAGGCTTACAAAGTCTCCCAAGCCAAACCGGCAGGTAAAATGTGTTTCCGGCAACCCCAAGGCCCTTGGTACGTGGTGTCAGCTGACCTTATTGGTCCGTTGCCTCGGTCCCAGCGTTCCCAGCGATTCCTCTTGGTTGTGCAGGATATGTTTAGCAAGTGGACCGAACTTGCTGCGTTTCCCTCTGCAACCGCTCATAATGTGGTGACGAGGCTGAAGTCCATCCTGCTGCGCCATGGGGCTCCTGACGTGCTCATCACTGACAATGGCACGCAGTTTGTCTCAAACCTGGTTCGCAACCTGGCGGCGGAATGGGGAGTCACTCTGCAGACGACTGCCCCCTACAGCCCGCAATCGAACCCGGTGGAAAGGCAGAACCGAGTGGTGAAGACTATGATTGCCCAGTTCGTGAAGGACAATCATAAGTCTTGGGATAACCACTTGGGCGAGTTCATGTACGCACTCAACACAGCGGTACATGACTCGACGGGATTCACTCCAGCGATGCTCTGTTTTGGTCGAGAGCTGAGACCCCCTCGCGCCCTCCGTGGCCCAACCGTTGAGGCTTCTGATACGCCTGATGACCTCCCGTTGACCGAAGTCCAGCGTAAACGGGAGGCGGAATTCAAACGGTTGATCGAGGACGCTCGGAAAAACCTGAAGACGGCCTATCAGAGACAGGCCAGATACTATAACCTCCGCCGAAGGGAGGTGACGTATCGGGCTGGCGATCAGGTTATGCGGAGACTTCACATCTTGTCCTCTGCTGCTGATGCCATCGCTGGAAAATTAGCCCCAAAGTATCATGGACCCTGCACCGTGATCAGGAGCAAAGGTTGTAACCTTTATGAGGTGAGGGATGACGATTCCCAACAGTGTCACACAGTCCACGTCAAGGACTTGAAACCCTTCTGTCCGCGACGGTGATGTTTCTGTAAACTGCTAGATGGTAGTTGAAGCGAAGTGTGCCACTTTCTGTTTCCCTGGTGCTTTCTGTAAACTGCGTCTGCAGTTGATGCCAGACGAGTTTTGATTTTGTTTACTGCGAGGAACTTCGAGAACTTTTTTTTACTGTTTTTTTTTCGCTCCGATGTGTGAAGGGGGTGTAATGAGCCTAATTTGCACAGGGGTAAGAATTGGCTCATTAGGCCTAGTCATGGGACCAGTAGGCCTAGGCCTACCTAGCCTATGTCCAGCCTATGGAGGGAGTGTTGGCAATCAGTATAAACACTGCTATTTCCCTAACTTAAACCCTTTGAGTGATTAAGTAACTCACGGTGTTGGGGTGGATGGTTATAACCCTAATTATCACCATCGGAAGGCTAACCTAGTCGGTCCCTTAACTGCCAACTCCGATCGCCGGTTTTGATGTGGAAAGCAAAGTGTTGAGGCGTATAACGGCGACTATAATCTAATATAAACACTTAGTTGGACACGTAATTAGATATTTTCCTTGGGAAACGTAATATTTGCGAACGGAACTACGGTTGTTGTTGTTGTGAACAACATAACCTAAAAGACGTCGTCACGACTCTGTGAGTTGAGCAGACGGTGACAGGTGACAGAGCCTGCGCTGCTTCTTCTTTTCGCCGAGCGCGCCAATAAGCTGTTTTTCTGGCAGAGACCGAAAAACAGTGGCCCCGGATATAGCTTTTTTTAGCTTGTAACCAGCCGCTTTATCAACCGCAAAAAAGGCTGGTGACTCATCACCGGAAGGGGTGAGCACATGGTGTGCTGATAACCCCTCGATTGACACTTGTGCCTACACTTCGGAAGAGAC